>CAMZMU010000035.1:91268986-92468986 GCA_947311845.1 Poa pratensis
TGTGTGTGTTTTTTTTAATTTTGAATTGTCTAAATATTTTTGTATTTTGGCATTAATAAGTATTATTTATGTTGGTAAGCAATGTAGATATGTTTTGTAGTACATTTAATATTGTAGGAAGGTGAAATATCCAAATGTACTTCTATCTTGCAAATAATATTTAATGTAAGGACGTTGTAGGTGGTAATGCATTTTTTTTTTTGAAGTCGAATCCACAATTAGGGAAAGTCCATCTATATTGTATCTAAATATTGACTATTTTGACGTATATAGCATTGAAGTATTTTAATTATGTTCTTTGGTGCCACGAATTTTTAAATGTATTTAAAGGAAATGTGTCTGAGTTATATTAAAATGGTGACCAAGTTGAAAATTTAGAAATGCTACGGTAATTTTGAATAGTTGGCAAATTTTTAATGTTGATTATGTTGTGTGTTGCTCTAAGTTAATTTAGATTCGCAATCAGGAGATCTGCACCGTATGAGTATATAGTAAAGTGGAATATATAATTTGAAGAATTTGCATCTGAATTTCTATATAAGAGGAGGTTAATTTAGTTTGTTGGCAATATTTTACTTAAAGTTCACAATTGGTAGAAATGCACATCTATTCAATTGGGTTCCTTAGCTTCTTTTTTTTTGAAATTCGGCTCCATATAATTGGAGCAAGTGTATATAGAAGTTTGCTATATTTTTATCAAATTTAGGTGTCTAAATTTTATTTTATTTTGGCAGAATTTGTCAGCATTTATTTTTTGTGATGTCTGTCATGTTTGTGGTCAGATAGAGCTTTAGAATTTGTGAAACTTAGATTGTATTCAAATTTGAATTCTTTCAGTGTTTACGAAATGATTAGGTTTGGAAGTCATATGGCATACCCTTGGTCATTTTTTTTCTTGTGTAATATATAATATTTTTTTTGTTCATGAACATGTTAGCTAAATTGGTATGTTGGAACATGTTTTATGTTGTCATTAGTAGATAGCATTTTTTGGTGCATTTTGGATATATTACGTGTAATAGGTTTAATTCAAATCAGGAAAATTAAGCTGAATTTGTTTTAACGTTTGTACAATGTTTGTTCGTATGGTGAGAAAGAATTATTCAAGAAAAACATCGAACAGATCGTTATTAAAATGAACAGTTGGTAGTTTTAGTGTAAAATGCGAAAAATTGTTAATTTGGCCTCTATGTACAATGGATATTTGCTGCAAATTTGGTAAATCATTATTATTTCCAAATTGGTGCATTTTGATTGACATACTGCAAATTCATACAATATCAAACGCTGTGTCATATTTTTTGACGGAAGTTGATGGAAAATGTGATTTATGAGGAAAGAAGAAAATGCACATATCTGAAATGAATAGTCTATGATTTGTTTTAAGTTCATTTTTGCTCCTGCGGGATGTTTGGTTTATCGGAAAAACGGGACCACATTGTCAATTAAGAAGAAGTAAGAGTTGGTTAAATATTATTCAATATTTTGTTCCGGTACGGTGGGCATATTTTCCTGGTGAAAAGGGGGAAAAATTAACTGTGTGAATAACGTGGCAGCACGCCGCACCCACCCTTCCCGTTAATTTTTGTGGTGCGGCTAAAAATTATGAACTGGAAATTATCGTTGAGAAGTTTGTGTGGTTTCCAAATTGTTCAAATTGAAGAAGAGTTTTAGTTTAGAAATTTTGCGGGAATTTAAGAATCTTTCAGTTCTGGGGTTTATCAATCTCGTTTTGTTTTGACGTCTGCAAATTGCTAAGATTTGACGTTTGCAAATTGGTTAGATTTGGAAGATATATTATAAATCTGTAAATGTCCGAATTTGAAATTGGAGCTTCTGTGTGAATAGCTAGCAATTTTGTTTGTGGGCATTTAGACATATTTAAATAGGTGGGATTTTTTTTTGTGTGTGGTCATTTAGATATATTTTCCATTTTCCCTTGGATGGGTAGAGGTGAATTAAAGAAACTTAATATCGGAATGGTCATACTGAAAAATTGTACTTTTGTAAAATTAATTGAAATTCTGGAGGAACGGATGTTTTCAAAATTGTTCAGATTTGAAATTTTGTGAGCATTTAGTAAGTGCAACTCCGTAGTTGGAGCAAATGCATTAAGGTTATCTTCAAATCTCTAGAAAATTAAAATGCTGGAAAATATTTTATTTTGACGTAAATAAATAGCTTTTATTTCCCTGATTATTGTGAGCATTTAGTAATTGCAACTCAAAATTAAAATGCTGGGAAATATTTTTATTTTGACGTTATTAAACAGCTCTTATTTCGCTGATTATTTTGATTTTTTTTGTGTGGGCATTTAGATATATTTTCCATTTTCCCTTGGATGGGTAGAGGTGAATTAAAGAAACTTAATATCGGAATGGTCATACTCAAAATTTGCACTTTTGTAAAAATTATTGAAATTCTGGAGGAACGGATGTTTTCAAAATTGTTCAGATTTGAAATTTTGTGAGCATTTAGTAAGTGCAACTCCGTAGTTGGAGCAAATGCATTAAGGTTATCTTCAAATCTCTAGAAAATTAAAATGCTGGAAAATATTTTTATTTTGACGTAAATAAATAGCTTTTATTTCCCTGATTATTGTGAGCATTTAGTAAGTGCAACTCAAAATTAAAATGCTGGGAAATATTTTTATTTTGACGTTATTAAACAGCTCTTATTTCGCTGATTATTTTGATATATTTTTTATATTTTTTGGTGGTAGATTGAAAGTATTTGATTTTGGAAGTTCGAATTTTTTTCTTTTTTTTAAAAAAAACTGACGGTGGGCCATTGTGACGTCATGATGACATCAGCAATGGCCACAGCGGCCACGGCGGCAGCGCGGCGAGTCCGCGCGATGCAGGACGCATCCGCGCGACCGAGGGGTGTGGCAGGCCGCGGCGTGCCGGACCAAGGCAAGCGGCGAGGAGGTGGCGCGAGCGGCGGCGGAGCACGGGGTGGGGTCGGATCTGGACGGAGAGCAGCGGGGCGGGGGCAGGCGGCGGCGCCGACGGCGATCCCGCCGGCGCGCGGGAGGGAAAGGGAGAAGGGGATGAAATGGTTTTTTTGCAAGGAAGTCCTTCACGTTTGCGAAATTTACGTATAGGTCCTTCCGCACGTGGAGACATGGACCGCGGGGCAATTTCTCGGCCGCGAGGGTCCTTTTCGCGAAATGTTTCGCGCGGGTTCGTTTGACCGTCCGATCGCCGCGCGACGACCCGGATCGGGGCACTGTATTACTGTAGATTGCTTTTTTGCAAGGAAGTCCTTCACGTTTGCGAAATTTACGTATAGGTCCTTCCGCACGAGGAGACATGGACCGTGGGGCAATTTCTCGGCCGCGAGGGTCCTTTTCGCGAAATGTTTCACGCGGGTTCGTTTGGCCGTCCGATCGCCGCACGACGGCCCGGATCGGGGCACTGTATTACTGTAGATTGCTACAGTAAGCTACAGTGCCCGAGCTCGGAGAGGCCGCGAAAGCGCTCGTCCTTGATATAGTTAGTAGATTATTTTGATTTTTTTTTGTGTGGGCATTTAGATATATTTTCCATTTTCCCTTGGATGGTAGAGGTGAATTAAAGAAACTTAATATCGGAATGGTCATACTCAAAAATTGCACTTTTGTAAAAATTATTGAAATTCTGGAGGAACGGATGTTTTCAAAATTGTTCAGATTTGAAATTTTGTGAGCATTTAGTAAGTGCAACTCCGTAGTTGGAGCAAATGCATTAAGGTTATCTTCAAATCTCTAGAAAATTAAAATGCTGGAAAATATTTTTATTTTGACGTAAATAAATAGCTTTTATTTCCCTGATTATTGTGAGCATTTAGTAAGTGCAACTCAAAATTAAAATGCTGGGAAATATTTTTATTTTGACGTTATTAAACAGCTCTTATTTCGCTGATTATTTTGATATATTTTTTATATTTTTTTTGGTGGGTAGATTGAAAGTATTTGATTTTGGAAGTTCGAATTTTTTTCTTTTTTTTAAAAAAACTGACGGGTGGGCCATTGTGACGTCATGATGACATCAGCAATGGCCACAGCGGCCACGGCGGCAGCGCGGCGAGTCCGCGCGATGCAGGACGCATCCGCGCGACCGAGGGGTGTGGCAGGCCGCGGCGTGCCGGACCACGGCAAGCGGCGAGGAGGTGGCGCGAGCGGCGGCGGAGCACGGGGGGGGTCGGATCTGGACGGAGAGCAGCGGGGCGGCGGGGGCAGGCGGCGGCGCACGGCGATCCCGCCGGCGCGCGGGAGGGAGAAGGGAGAAGGGGATGAAATGGTTTTTTTGCAAGGAAGTCCTTCACGTTTGCGAAATTTACATATAGGTCCTTCCGCACGTGGAGACATGGACCGCGGGGCAATTTCTCGGCCGCGAGGGTCCTTTCGCGAAATGTTTCGCGCGGGTTCGTTTGGCCGTCCGATCGCCGCGCGACGACCCGGATCGGGGCACTGTATTACTGTAGATTGCTTTTTTGCAAGGAAGTCCTTCATGTTTGCGAAATTTACGTATAGGTCCTTCCGCACGAGGAGACATGGACCGTGGGGCAATTTCTCGGCCGCGAGGGTCCTTTTCGCGAAATGTTTCGCGCGGGTTCGTTTGGCCGTCCGATCGCCGCGCGACGGCCCGGATCGGGGCACTGTATTACTGTAGATTGCTACAGTAAGCTACAGTGCCCGAGCTCGGAGAGGCCGCGAAAGCGCTCGTCCTTGATATAGTTAGTAATGCGGCACATACAGGCCGGTCGGGCTGGATGTGGGTTACGCCATGCACGTTCCGATCAACTCGGTGCAGTGGTATAACTGACGTGACGTAGATGCGCTTCCTTCCTTCACGAAGCTGGCTAGGGAAACAGTGTACCCAGCACACGTCGACACACATATTAGCAAGACGCAAAGACACGTCTCGCAACGCAATCATTCATGCTGACTCAACGTACGCCTTGACAGTACGTAGTTAATGCGGTGCCTGCCCGCCAAAGTGCCAATAATTAATCTGCCAACTTTGCGCACGCACTCAAGAACCGACACTGGACACTTCCAGTTCTCCACTCGTATTTTCAATAGCGCTCTTAAAAATTGTATTGGAGCGCCTCGACAAAAATCGATGCAATTTTTAAGTTTTACGGCTCTACCATCCGATTAGATGAAATAGATATTTATGTAGAAGGTAGGTACAGTTTTTTTTAAGCCGGTAAAAAACTATCGAATGTAAGGAAATTCAATGTAGCTCCCGACCTCATATCCAATCTCGTCAAGGCTGGAGCGAGAAAGGCGACACCTCCACCACCACAAATCGGCCAGGAGTATCCAAGTTCCTAAAGGCCAGACTGCATACGTCGCTAGATTAGGATTTAGTTCATGTTTGTTAATATACAGAAACTCAATATTGCTCCTGACCTCATATGCTCCTATTTGAGTATAAAATTCGAATAAATTGAAGAAGACTTCAAACAATGCTGAAAAAAGGGACAACCATATTCAAAAGTTTTACACACCACGTGAAGAACTAACATTTGTTGTGCCTTGTGTGAGAAAAACATCACTGACCAACATAGGATTTAAAAATGTCATTTAGAGCACTGATTTTTTTTTGCACACGGCACGAAAAGAGTCATTTCTTTACGAAATTTTGCATGTATGTAGAAAAATTGCATGTTCGTCTCTTATTGTTTTCATAAACTTCTCAAGTATTGTTGTATTTTTAAAAATTTGTACCTAAACATGAGCATATGAGCCCGGGAGTTAAAACCGCTCTCCCAATTTTGCGTAAGTTTGTTAAATTTCAATGTAAAACCAGCCATTCCAGTTTTCTTTTGGAAAAAACAATCCTCTAAGGGGTCGTCGCAGAGGCATCGGTTGCTCCAATAAAACACCAATATGTGCCTGTACTTATAATATGCTCCGTCGTACCCATTTTTTTTTTCAAGAACACGCGCGAGCATCACGTGTCTTTTTATTAAGATAGAGAAGCACAAACATTTACAGAGGTTGTTACAAACCGAGTCCCGGCCCACAGGCGGGTCTCCACCACTCAACTCAACGATTGCTTCCTCTCGTCTCTCCACATAAGCCCGCAGCAGTCCACAACTCGAACTCGCTCCTAATGCGGGCACAAACCACCGCCGATGTCGAATCCACATGATCAAAGACACGGCTATTCCGCTCTAGCCAAATGGATCTCGCCGTTAGTGTAACTAGGCCATTCACCACCTTCTTCTTCCTTGTCGGGACAGCTGCAGCAAGGGCTGGCCACCACTGCTCAATGACGGCGTCCGACGCAGGGGTGAAGCTCTGCAAACCGAGCCACTGCAACACCGCGAACCAAACCTCGCGCGCGAAAACGCACTGGATCATCAGGTGCACGCCTGTTTCCGGTTCCTGGTTGCACAAAGGGCAATGCGGTGGGTGCTGCAGACCACGTCGCTGCAATCTGTCCGCCGTCCAGAGGCGGTTCTTTGTCAATAGCCACATGTGCAACTTATGCGATAGCGGCGCGCCGGCAGACCAGATCTCCGCCGCGCAGGGGGCCGCCGTTCGACCAAAGAAGAAGGCAGAGTATGCTGATTTGGAGGAGTATTGTCCATTAGCAGTCAGACGCCAGCGCACCACATCGTCTTCCTCCTCTGTCCCCTGACCTTGTATCAGCTCCCACAGCTCCAAGAACTCCACAATTGCTTGCACCGTGAGAGTGCCGCGGATTCCGTGGACCCATCTGTTATTGGCAATTGCCTCCTGCACGGTGAGGTCCTTGTCGCTTCCTCTGACGAACGACCAAAGGCTAGGCGCAATTCCCTGCGCCGTGCGTCCGTCGATCCACGGGTCCCTCCAGAAGCGCAGCTTGTGGCCATTGCCGACTCTGCATTCCACAGCCGAGAGGAACATCTCCTCGGCCTCCTGTGGGATGGAGAAGCTGAGCCCCTGCCACGGCCGCTCTGCATCTGTCAGCTCGAGCCACCTCCATCGAATGCGCAGGGCGAGATTCAGAAGACGGAGGTTCTTGACGCCGAGGCCTCCGAGCTGTTTCAGCGTGCACACAGTTTTCCATGCCACTTTGCACTGACCACCTCTTGCCTCCTGCGATCCCGCCCAGAAGAAATTCCTCAAGATCTTATCAATTTGCACAAAGAACCATGGCGGGAGGTCCAGGACAAGCATGGGGTAGATGGCTGTTGCGACGAGCGTAGAGTCCACCAACGTCAGCCTGCCGCGCTCTTCTGCAGGAGATTCGCCTTCCAAGTTGGAACATGTCTTGCCACCTTGTCGATCGCCGGCCGCAGCTGATTCTTGGTCAAGCGAAGTGGCGACAGGGGCAGCCCCAAGTAGATGATCGGGAATTGCTTCAGGGGCAGGCAAGCGCGTCCATGACCGGCTGCAGGTCGAGTCCGCCGCAGCGGATCGGCGAGACTGAACTCTTGTTCAGATTGCAGCGCAAGCCTGAAGCCACGCCGAAGACATTTAGCAGTTCCAGCGCGGCCGCCACTTCACGGGCGTCAGGCTTGATCAGCAGAACCACATCGTTCGCGAAGAGCGACAGCCGGTGCTTCACTCCCCATTCCTCCAACGGCGCAAAGATGCCCGCCGTCTCTGCTAGCTTGAAGATCGCATTGAGCACGTCAACCACCATCACAAATTTCATTGGCGAGACAGGGTCGCCTTGGCGCAGCCCCCTCGCATGCCAGAACTGCGGGCTCGCTGCTCCGTTGATGAGCACCTGTGTGTTCGCCGAGGAGATGAGCAGAGCAAAGCGAGCGATCCACCGCGGGCCAAATCCCCTACGCTGCAGTATTTCCAGGATGAACGGCCAAGCTACAGAGTCGAATGCCTTGGCCACGTCCAATTTCAGTAGCAGGGCAGGCACCTTCCTCCGATGCAGAGTGCGAACAGACTGCTGAACCATAAAGAAATTATCCTGAATTGATCTCCCTTTGACGAACGCGCTCTGGTTTCTATCCACTAGATCAGGCAGGAGGAGGCTAATCTGTTCGCCATTGCCTTCGACACAATCTTGGCGAAACTATGAATCAGACTTATTGGCCTGAAATCGCTGACCTCCACGGCGCCCTCCTTTTTCGGCAGCAGCGCGATGTATGCGCTGTTCAATCTGGCGAAGCCCCTGCCATCTGCTGCGTCGAACGCGTTGACTGCGCGCATGACAGCATCCTTCACTAGCGGCCAGCATGATTGATAGAATCGCGCCGAGAATCCATCTGGCCCCGGCCTTGTCCGGCGGCAAGTGTCTGATTACTTCCCAAATTTCCTCCTCAGAAAACGGCAGCTCCAGATGGCTCACATCCACCTGAGGTAAGTCCAATGCATGCAAATTAAGCCCGAAATCGCGCTCAATCGGAGTGCCCATCAACTCCGTGAAATGATCCGTCGCAATTTCCCCCATACCTATCGAATCCGTGGCCAATCGATCTCCTTTCCTCAGGCGGAATATGTGATTCCGCCGCTTCCTGATACTGGCGTGAAGATGGAAGAACGCAGAATTCGCATCCCCTTCTTGCAACCATGTGATCCGAGATCGCTGCCTTGCCATTGTGCGCTCGAGGGAAGCCGGTCCGAGCACCTTCTTCTTTAGCTGCGCTCTTAGTACCCATTTATTGAACCGTCAATTTGAAACGTCGGCGGAAATGGTCTTGCTGGTGCACGGGGCCACGCCATGCAATCGTTTCTCTCCTAGGGGGGGGGGGGGGGGGGTGAAACCAGGCAAAAGATTTTCCATTTGCACCAATTAAGAAGAAGTTTTTAGAGGTTTTACATCCCATTTGGTCACGGCCAAATAAAAGCCTACTCACAACGGCATTACATTACTCACGGCTTTTGTCCAGGTAAGCCACACATAATTGCTTCATCTTGTATCCTTGTGACAACCATGGCGTTGGTCGATGAATGATGTCTAAACACTCTAGCATTCCTTTCCTTCCAAATTTCCCACGAAACAAGCATGGCGAGCGATATCATCGCCTTTCTATTAGGAGCTTTCTTGTTGGTGGCTTCCATCCACCAATCTTTGACGGTGAGCAAGTGTTTTGCCAATCACTAGGCATGACATCGTGCAACCCCAACCAAGTTTTTCTCCTATGATGGGTCCTGGGATGGAGGTTCCAGACATCGAAGGCGGCTAAGCTGGTCGTTGGGAGTTGGAGTTTGAAGTCCCCCTTGTGTCGGATCTCAGTCCCGGGGTGCAGGGAAATGAACTAGTGCACCGAAATCACACGACAAATGCGTACTGAAGCTCTACAGTATGTGGCAGTGACTCGCCTCTGTCTTCCCTGTAGGCCGTCCAGCATCTGATCGAAGCCAACCCCGGCCTATTTATTTTGTAGGTTTCTTATGTCTGACATGCACTATTGACAAGTCTAGCTCCTGTGGGCATCTATTTGTTTAGCTATAGGGAGTTGGTAGCACTTGCCAGGAATTCCATACGGTGTATCCAGCCAATATTCAAATTACACTTCTCGAATTCAAACAATTGAGGAAAAACATTATTCAAAATTACATTATTTTTTAGAAAAGAAAATTTTATTAATCTCAGACTCTGCATCGAGTGATGCACATAGCCGCTTATTACAAAGTTTGAATGCAATATTTAAGTTTACATCTCCGAAATCACAAAGATGTGAGACAGGCCTCAAAGAAAGACAGCTATAGGTAAAGCACAACTACGAAAGTCGCCTAATATGTGCCACGTATGCGGGGAGAAAAACTCCTGTGGCACCCGCAAAAGCCTCGTGCATCTAGCCTCCATAAGGCCCCGCTGGTCTGAAGGTAGCAGGTAGCCCATAACTGGATCCAGTGCACCGCCATATGGATAACCTGTAAGCATGAAAAATATCTTTCCTGTTAAAAACAAGATTGTTCCTACAATTCCAAATCGACCAACAAATTGCTGATACACCAATACGTATCCTAGCCTTGGTCTTGTGATCCACCCCATTTAAACCAATTTCCGAACATATTTGAAACATTAGTAGGTGGAGTAATATTGTAGGTACAAAACACCACAGCCAAATCAATTTTGCAAAAGGGCAAGAGATAAATAAATGTTCAATTGTTTCATTGCACCCACAAAAGGCGCAATTAGTATTACCTTGCCAATTTCTTTTGGCCAGATTATCCTTAGTGAGCAAGACTTTTCAATGAAGGAACCACATAAATATTTTGATTTTAAGCGGTATTTTAACTTCCATAAGTAAGTTTTTAAGAACCTCGTATGACCATTCATTAAATCTTCATACATGGATTTGACAGTGAATAAACCATTCTGAGTAAGTTTCCAATGAAAAGAATCAGGAACATCATATAGCGCAATATCCATCAACCTATTAACTAAATGAGACCACATGTCCCATTTATTCCCAACTAGTGGCCTCCTAAAGCTCATTGCATTGGGGTGCATTATGTAACACATGATGGACCGAAACCTCTTTGTGTTGCACAATGTTGTAAAGAAGTGGATATTGATCTTTCAAAGGAGAGTTACCCAACCAAGTGTCCTCCTAGAACCTCGTTGTTTCCCCACTGCCTACTTTGAAATAGCCTCTAGCGAAGAAGCTCTCTTTTACCCTCATAAGACCCTTCCAAAAGGGTGAATCTGTGGGTTGTGCTTCCACCTGAGCTAAAGTTTTAGTAGAGAGGTATTTGTTACACAGGAGTTCCTGCCAGACCCCCTCCTCATTTAGAAGTTTAAACAACCACTTGATGAGTAAATATTTATTCTTAAGCTCGAGCACCCCACCCCCAATCCACCCTGGTCTTTAGGGCGACAAATGATGTTCCATTTAGTTAATCTATATTTCCTCTTATTTTCATCACTCTGCCAGAAGAAACGTGATCGATAAAAATCTAGTCTTTTCCTCACCCCTTTGGGAATTTCCAGAAAAGATACATAACATCGGTAAGCTAGTTAAAACCGCATACCACTAAGATGTCTCCATAGGACAGCAGTTTTCCTTTCCAGCATCCTAGTTTGCCATCGAAACGGCTCTCTACTACGGGATACCATTCAGAGTTCCAAGCTCCTATAATGAATCGGTACTCCCAGATATTTAAAAGGTAGAGACCTAGACTCACATCCGAAGATTTGTTTGTATTGCCTCCATCTCTTTAGCCTTCCCAAAACAAAAAAAATCACTCTTATGAAAATTTATTTTGAGACCCGATAGTTGTTCGAAAATGCAGAGTATGAGTTTCATGTTAACCGCCTTAGCTAAGTCATGTTCCATAAACAAGATAGTATCGTCTGCATACTGTAGTATAGATAGTCCCCCCCCCCCCCCTCAACTAGATTAGGGATAAGACCACCTATTTGACCATCTTCCTTCGCCCGAGCGATCAGAATGGCCAACATATCTGCTACAATATTGAAAGCATCGGAGACAGTGGGTCTCCTTGCTAAGGCCTTTTTTGGTTTGGAAATAATGACTGATATCATCATTCACCTGTATACCAACGCTTCCTCCCTTACGAATTGCATAATCCAATTGCACCATTGTTGTGTGAATCCTTTCATACGCAACGCTTGTTGGAGAAAAGGCCATTTCACTTTATCATATGCCTTCTCAAAGTCAATCTTAAAAATGACACCATCCATTTTCTTCCTATGAAGTTCATGAATGTCTCATGTAAAACGACCACACCCTCTAAGATGTGTCGTCCTGGCATAAAAGCCGACTAGGTTGGTCTAATTACTTTCTGAGCAATTTCGTAATACGATTAGTACCTACTTTTGTGAAAATTTTGAAACTAACATTGAGAAGACATATAGGTCGGTATTGCTGAATTTGGACCGCATTCTCTTTTTTGGTATCAACGTAATGACTCCAAAGTTCAATTTGAACAAGGGCAAATTCCCTTTTGTAATTGAGCAAACATAGCCATTAAGTCATCTTTAATAACCCCCAAAAGGTCTTAAAGAACTCAGCGGGAAACCATCTGGCCCCGGCGCCTTGTTCAGTTCATCTGAGATATAGCCTCGTACACTTCTTTCACTAAGAAATCAATGTAAGAATGCTATTCTCCTCCTGAGATAATTGCGGTATGTCCTGAATAAATTGTTCATCTAGGTTAATGTAGTTGGAGTGGATTCACCAAATAATTTCTTATAGTATTCCGCGATATAAGTTTTTAAATTCTCTTGTCCTACAATGGTTCCTTCGTCTTGCTCTAGTTGGAAAATTTTTTTTTGATGCTTGCCATTTGCTATAAGGTGAAAACTTTGTATTGCTTCCACCTTCCTGAATATATTTTACCTTGGCCCTCTGTGCCCATTTTGTCTGCCTAAGGCTGCATATCCTATCATTTCTTCTTTCAGGGCATCCCGTTCAGCCACCGAAAGAGGCATCGTTTCAGCCTTACATCTAAATCATCAATAATTTTTAGCCATCTCTCTTTTTCTTGTTTATATTTGCCACTTTGGTTTTTGGCCCAGCCTCTCAAGTAACGTCTAAGGTGTCTAATTTTATTTTGCCACACCTCGATAGGTGTGTCTCCTTTAGCATGGACAGCCCACTCGGCTGCAACCATGTCATAGAACCCCTCGAGCCGAAGCCAAGATAGTTCAAAGGAGAAACGGGCTTTGTTACCAATATGAGCATGCATCCCTGAATCAACTAACGAAGGTGTATGATCGGAGCCCATCCGAGTTAGAGCCTGCACCGTAACCAGTGGAATTTTTTGCTCCCACTCCACCGTAGCTAAAATTCGGTCCAGCTTTTCGAAGGTTGAATCCGATCTTCTACTTGCCCAGGTATTGTCTCCCATAGAGTTCGATTTCTCTGAGTTCTAAACTCTGAATTATAGCGTTAAACATAATCGGCCATCTCGGATTGTAGTTATTATTGTTCTTTTCTTCAGGTTTCCGAATGATGTTAAAATCGCCACCCACCATCATTGGTAATGGTTCATTTTCACACAACCGGACTAACTCTGATAAGAACTGGGGTTTTTGATCATCTTGAGCAGCACCATAGACCGACACCAGGACCCACTCAAAACCATCATGTTTAGATTTTACAAAAGTTTCACACAAAAATCGCCAACGTCCACGTTTTTAACTTGTAGTGTCTCAGTATTTATCCCTATCAACATGCCCCCGACCTCCCTCTAGGTGGTAGACAAAACCAACAGCTAAGTGTGTTAGGAAAGGTGTAGAGAAATTAGACCTCCCAGTCTCCGACAAGGCTATGAAGTCTAATTTTTTTCCCTGATTGTTTCTTTGACAAAAAAATGCTTTCCTGGGTCACAAAACCCTCACTGTTCCAAAAAGACCTTTTAAGTTAGACATCTCTAGTATTTGAACGTATTTTAATTCTAGCACTTCTTCTCCGAGACAAACCGGAGTAGTCTTTTTTCTTTCTAGTTTTTTTTCACCTTTTCCGACACTACCGTAAAATCTGACCCATCATCATGAGTCAAAGAGTATTCCTCTTCTTCTAGTCTCTGAAATACTTGCTTCTCTATTAAGGGCAAGGCAATTCGGTTGTTCATCATTAGGCAAATTATTTTGTAAAGACACAAAGTCCGATCCAAATCTGATTGTTTGATTAATTTAACTGAATTAATTTCTCCTCCTCTGTCTTTCCAAGAGACACCCCTAATCTAGTCGCACGTTCCGCTATTTGCTTATCCAAAAAAGAAAGTAATGACAAAGACGGATTCAAGTTTGTACCTTGAAAGGAGTCCCGACGTTCCGCTCGCGCCATAGCACGTCCCATCGTGTTGAGCACGGATGCGCCCGCTAGATCGCAATCCCAAAGACTCGACCTCTGGGATGCCCGCTGAAAGCCTCCACACGCCTCTTGGATGCCTCCCTTTCCGACTCACCCATAGGGTTTATCGGAAACGAGGCATCGGAGGACGAAAGCCGGAGCCGAGCGCCGCTGCACCTCCCCCTACCTCGACTAGCGCCCCCGCCTGGGTACTAGGAGATATGGGAGAGGCCGACGCCGAACTCGACCTGGCCACACCACCTGTGTTGGCCAGGGAGTTTGAGCTTCCCACCATCGCCGAAGACGGCGAGAAACTCGCCTCCTGCAATGTACCCTCGCCGGCAGTGTCCGACGACACCAACGCCAAGGGCTATAGCGGCTCAGCCCGCTAGCTCGCCTGGGGCTCCAGTGGCTCAGCCCGCTGATACGTCTCCAACGTATCCATAATTTCTGATGTTCCATGCTTATATTATACCAATTGCTACATGTTTTACTTACATTATATATCACTTTTATACATTTTCTGGGACTAACCTATTAACAAGATGCCACAGTGCCAGTTCCTGTTTTCTGCTGTTTTTGTATTCCAGAAAAGTTGTTCTGGAAATATTCTCGGAATTGGACGAAACAAAAGCCCAAGTTCCTATTTTCCCGACATGTACACGGAGTCCAAAGGAGAGAAGAGGAAGGTCGTGGGCCGCCCTCACCATGCCATGGCGCGGGTGGGCCCTGGGCCGCGCCGCCACGTGGTGAGGAGCCCTCGGGTCCCAACCGACCATCGTCCTTTCGCCTATATATTGCCACCGACGCGAAAACCCTAAAATAATCAGTCATATTCCACGAAGAGGTCCGCAGCGCCGCCGCCATCCAGAACAAGTTTCGGGGGACAGAACTCTCTGTTCCGGTACCTTGCCGGGACGGGGAATTGCTCCCGGAGCCATCTCCATCGACTCCACCGCCGTCTTCATCGCCGTTGCTGACTCCCATGATGACGAGGGAGTAGTTCTCCGCCGAGGCTGAGGGCTCTACCGGTAGCTATGTGGTTTATCTCTCTCCCATGGTGTGATCTTTATGTGATCATGAGCTTTGTAATCTAGTTGAATAAGTAGATGTTACTCTTCATCTATTATGCTACTCAAGTGATTTTATTAATGTGATCTCCGGAGTCACCTTGTCCCACGGTGTGAAGATGACAGTGTGCGCACCGTGTGTGGCTCTTAGGCTAAAGTTTGCATAAATAGACCAGGCTGAAAGGCAGGCAATGAAAAAGGCCAGACATGACGCTCAAATGAAAGCACTAGAGACAAATATTACAGCCAATATCGTTAAGCATATTCGAGATGGTCACCTAATTGATCCCCACTAGGGGAGTGCCCTACAGCCAGGAGTAGTTGTGGATCATTGTCGGTTGATGGTCTTGTAGACACCGGCAAATATGCTGTGGACGACATCACGAGCCCGGAGAGATGCAAACTACATGTGCCTGTAACCGTGATGACGCATCATCCCCTGGTGGCAGCACTAGGTATGGTTCAGCCACCTACCGATGTGGTACCTCAAGTGGATGGTGTGCCCTTAAAGCCAGGTTTTGCAATGTGATTTCTGGACAAGATCATGCCGGCTTCGAAGGCATCTTGCTATTTAACACCCGCGTCGATGCAGACGTACAAAGCTTGGGCCAGGCTAGGCTGAGATACGTACAGTGACCCAAGAAGGAGATTTCTCTTCTCAGTGCCCTGCCATCCACCTCAACAGCTTCTCGACAGATGGCGTCGTCTGAAGGCCTACTCCGTTCAGCACAGCTCCTCCTTGATATTGGGGCCAAACAGCCTTCCAGAGAACAAGCAGTTGAAGATACAACGGTTGCACAGAATTGTGAAGCCACACCAACACCGCCTGTCGATGGTAACTCACCTACTGCCTTTGTGGTGAACAACACCACCAACTTGGTTGACGCTACACCAACACCGCTTGTCGATGGTAACTCACGTACTGCCCTTGTGGTGAACAACACCACCAACTTGGTTGAAGCTACACCAACACTGCCTACGCCTCCGCCTCATCCACAGCAGGCTTATCTGCCATCTCCGCCTCAGTCACAGGAGGCTCAACTACCGTCCCTGCCTCCTCAGCCACAGCAGGCTCATCTGCCGCCTCCGCCTCCGCCCCAACTTCTTCGGACGCTTAGAGGCACAACACCCATCCGGGCGAAGGACAATGCCAAGATGGCCCCGATAAATAGAACCCCGATGAAGCCCAAGCCTAAGACCACTAAAAATAAAAAAAGTACTACACCGATTTACGAGGACCAATACCTAGATGACTAAGAATTGGGTAAGAAATACGGTGCAGAGGTGCAAAGTTGCCCCAAATACGTGCGTGGACAGCCATTGTTGACTAAAGATGGATTACAAAGATCAGGCGTGGCTTGCCAGAAGCTTCATGAAAAGTACCTCCAATATTGTGAAGAGAATGAGGATATGATTAACTTCAGTATCAGGAAAGAGGATTTTTACGGCGTCCAAGATGGCGTTCGTTATGGCTGGGAGTTTTCAGAGATGTTCCAAGTTTTCAACCTGAATACTGTTGATGGCACGTTCATGCGTTTGTTCACATTGTATGTGCCTTACAAATACTTTTCACATTTTAATAGCTTTCTTCTGTTCAGTACATGCTAACTATTCTCTTTCTTGTACTTAGGAGCCAGGTATTCGAGTGCAACCGCAGGAAAGAACCGGTAGGTTTCCTTGATTCGGCTGTTATCGCTTACCCGAACCTCTGCAGCAATCAATACGAAACTACATTCGACTATGCTGTGAAGGCGTTGACTCATTATCAAGACAAAGAGTTGATCCTGCTTCCTTACAATCAGGAGTAAGTTTATGAAGACAAAAATTATCTGTACCTGCTTCCTTACCATCAGGCGTAAGTTTGTTATTTTCCTTTGCAGTTTTCACTGGATCTTAGCTATCATCATTCCTAAACAGAACAAGGTATTGTATATAGATTCCCTACTTGGAAGGGTGGATTATACAATCTTGAAGAAATTCTTGAACAGGTATTACATCGTTCCCTAGTTTACTTTATGATTTAACGTTCACGTGTTGTTTTCTCTATCCGCCAACTCATTACTTTTGTAGTGTGTTCGAAAAGTACCTGACAACAACCAAGAGACCGTTGCCCAAGAGAGGAGAACAGGAGGACATATTGAGTGACGTAACAGTTGACCCGGTAACAGTTGCTACTTTATTCCTAGTTTTCACAAATACCTGCTAGCAAACCAAACTAAGTGAGCGATTTTGTCACCAACATTACAGTGCCCTCAGCAACCATCTGGTACAAATCTTTGTGGGTATTATGTGTGCAATGCAATATTGAAAGTCATTCCCACCTCGAAAAGTCTGCCAAGCCTCGATTCGGTTAGTAATCCACGACATCATCAACAATTCATGTTTCCTAACAATATTTGTAGACATACATGACAAAAGATACCTAACTAAGAATCTGCTTGCAGCTTATAGGTGGAATGGGACGTGCACCTTTGAAGGAGGATGTTCTTACGCAGCTGAGAGGCAAGTTTGCTGGGTTCATCCTTACACACGTCATAAGCAATGAGGGAAAACTACGCGTCCCTATTCCATGATCATGAGATCCTATTTGGCATTTGTTCACCTGTCCATACCGGCATTCTCACCGGTGAGACTATAGATTTTTCCAAAACAATTGTTGTCACCATTGTGATGTAACTTCTTTAAATTGTGTCCACTTTTTTCCGAACAATGGCTGAAAACTTTGTATTTGTAGCAATAGCTGTGAACTTGTATTCGAACATTTGCTGTAAACTTTGTGTTCATATATGATTGTTGTAAACTTGTATTGCTGAATGTCTGCTAAATAATTTCTGTAGCACGGGCGTGCAAGCGCAGCTAATTACTATTAGCTTGCAATTAGACATCGGAAACGGGCAAACAGAAATAGCCGTTGCCGACATGATACCACACTGGTAACGGAGGACAAAACCTTCGTTGCCGAAATGGTCACACATTGGTAACGGAGGGCCGGAGGCTCCGATGCCGAAATTTTCTCACATCGGAAACGGTGCTCCGCCACCGTTACCGATGAGGGCCTTCACATCAGTATCGGAAGCGGGGACACAGACCCTTTCTCCGTTTCCGAAGGGGTTTTTGGCCCGTTTCCGATGTGTCGTTCTGTACTAGTGGAAGTCTTCGCCTAGTTCCTCATCATCATCATCCTCATCCTCGTCTTCGTCCACCCCATATCACGTCAGGATCAGCTGGTGGCCTAATGTCTTCTACCACGAAGGAGAGATCATAGAAGCCATCCTTGATGAACATAGGGAACCTCCTCGGTACTTTTGTGTAGTCCAAACACCCGATACGGATTCGGAGCACCCCATGTCTCCTAGTGAACGCCATATCTATCTTCAGAGTTTTCCCATACATATCACCGACCGCCCACAAAGCGAGGAACTCACCAATGTGAGGCCTAGGAATCCCAGAGACCCTGACCCAAACTTCCGGTAAAGTCCTCGTTGGTTGTGGTTTTTGGTCCCAGCTGTCCACCTTCAGCCCACAAGGACTATTAGGCACTTGGTATAAACCAAATATCCTCAGCCTCTCAAGATCATTTCTGGTTGGGAACTGCACCTTGTAAACATTTTGTCCCATGTGTTGCACATCCCAAATGAATTGCTCAGATGGCACCAAACGCTGCAGTTGAGTCACTATGTTTGGGATCGACATCTTCCCCCTCTCACCACTAAGGAAGCAAGCCTCTGATTCTCCATTCTTGGTTTATATGTGTCCGTGCACGGGTATTCAAAGAAGATGAGGTCTTCATGGCCATATCCATACACCCGTACTTTAGGTTTTGGGGCTATCAACACATGACACTCCCGCTCACAATGTGCCGGACCCTCACATATGTCACAGATGTCGCCCTTGCAGTCCGAAGATTTGTGACCTGCCACACCACAGCGATAGCACCTCTTCTTCTTCGGCACGGCAGCCCCAACACGGCAGTCAACTGAGTCGCCGAAACCCCAGCCCCGGCGTTAGAAGTGGGTACTGCCGGGGTTAGGCACCACCATGGCTGCAGCAGCGACAGGCGTCGGTGCCGCGACCACCACCTGCTGCTGTGGCGTGGGCTGGGCCACTGGAGCGACAAGGGCAGGCTGCTGGGGTGCCACGGGTGGTGCCACCAGCGTCGGCGTCGCCACGCCACGACCCCGCCACCGCGTGCATATGGGGCATCACCAAAACGCCCCCTGACACCACGGTTGTCACCATAGCCATATCCACCCGAGCCGCCATGGTTGTAGCCACCATCAGCTCCGCCATATCCAGGACCTCCTGCACGGTCGTATCCAGCAGCTCCTGCACTGCCATACCCAGCACCTCCAGCACCATCATGGTTGTACCCGCCGCTCTCGGGTGGTCGACCATGGTAGCCCGTCTCGCAATGCTCGTACGGCCGCCGTCCCCGGCCTCCGCCATAGCTAGCGTAAAAGCCTCCTCGCCAGCCTCTTGCTCCATAGCCTGGTCCGACCTGCAAACCACCATGGTGCCCAGCGAAATCCTCCCCGGTCCATCATGGAAACCAGCCGTCCCATTGGAGGAGCCGACCTCGAAATTGTTGAAACGACCCGCATCGGCATGGCCGCGGCCTGGCAGAGCACCTCCACCCCGCCCATGATCAGGCCCCTAACCGCCGCCATGGAAGGCCATGGCGCCGCCGTCAAGATCGTAACCTTCTGTGGATAGCGACAAACGCCGCCAAAACGCACCAAACAGCCGCCGAAGGCCGGATCAATATTTTTTAGGCTTTCTGATCGAGTTCGAGTCCATCTGTGGTTTTTCATTCGAGTCCAAAGCGAGCCCGTGGGCTTCCATGCAACTGGGCTTGGCCGACGCCGACCGTGCCGCAGTTTTCAGAATTTGAATCCCCGGACGACGAAGTCCGGATCTCCTCGCCGGCGGCGAGCTCACCTGAGGGGAAGATCGTCGGCGTCGCGGAACCTTGATCCAGTCGCCGCTCTCCGCTTCTTCAACAAACGACGACGGTGGAAGGACCGGCAGCTTGGGTGCTCGCATCCGAGGACGGGGCACCGAACCTGCGCATGATTCCGACATCGTTAGTGTAATGGACGCGTACCTATGCCTTTGCCTTTTCTCCATCCGCCGCTCGGTTCTAGACGCCGACGGCGAGCTCGCACGGGCCTGAACCGAATCCGGCGTCTTGCAGTCATCGAAGTATGAACGGTAGCTCTCATCGTCCTTCTCCCTCGCGACTCCTTCTTCCTCTTCCCCCGATTCCTCCGCCGAGAGACACTGGAAGCGTCCTCCGATGTACGGCGAAGGCTTGGGGAGGTGCTCCGGCGGCCGCAGAGACTTCTCCGATGAGATCGCCGGAGATCTCACCCGGTGCGCCTCTAGAGGCACCTCCACAATCGCCGCTGCCTCCAACGGCTCCATTTTTCGAGGCTAGTGGCACTCAATGTCTTTGTAAAATGCCAAATTATTCAAAATTACATAAAACAAAACAATCAAGTGCATTTCACTGCCGGAAACGAAAGTTGCCAAGTGCCGCGATAGTTGCCACTTCATCAGGCAATAGGCAACTAACCCACTAACCGAGCGCCTTTAAAATTGTGTACAATAAAAAAACTAGAGCTTATTAACCAGATGTATGATTTCTCTTTTTTTTCAAGATGCATCACTGCATCAGTTTGCTTGCTCACTCGTGTGTGTGTGTGCTTGTTCACATGTTACAGTATTATATGAATATTAGAAGAAAAAAACAGAAAACATAAGTAAAAAAAGAATGACATTTTTATTGTTGTCATACGGAGTGACTAATTGTTTATTTTTAGGGTGCTTCCTCTCGACAAGTTTCATACAGGGGGGATTGAAGAGGTCATGCTAGTTTATGCTTAGGTGCAGACGCATATATATAGGTCTAAGGACTTGCAAGTTTGTGAAGAATTATTAAAACATACTCGATATATGACTATTGTTGTAGAGAAGATTATCAGAAGTGTCAAGAAACTGAAATTGATGTCAACGGAGCCACAGACACAATCATTGTCGAAACTGATGATGATGCGGGGCATCGCGTTGATGAAGTCACGGTCATGGTCAAAACAAAGTTTCGCATGGAGTTTTCAACTTGTTTTCTGACCAAGATATTAAATCGTCTTGCTATTTTCAGCGTCATTCTATTCCTCGAGCGAGTGGGTCCTATAACTTATTTGAACACTAATTCATGATCTATATCCTTCTTTCTTGTGCTCCAAAAGTTTTGATAACTCACATCTCTTCCATCCAAATTCAAATCCATACGGGAAAAGGAAGGGGAGCTCTCGATCTACAATTCCACCAAGCAAAAAGTAAAGTATCTTGAGTTCCTCATGATATTTGTTACTCTTGGGTCTACGAGAAACCCAATGCATCACCCGGAAGCAGCCAATAAGTGAATTTCGCTCCAATAAGTTTGTGATGGTTTAGAGGTGTCAGATCCTGTAGTTAGAGGTCCCCTGACGGTAGATATTAGGTATGTGCATTTGGAATGCATGCATATGAAATTTTGGAAAAATTTCAAACTCTTTTTATAGAAGGGGTAAAGTGATCATACTTTCACTTTTGCCGAGGATCTTGAAATAGATTTCTGACAAAATGCGCGATGATTTTCTACATGACATTTGAAGATTATATCAGTTGGAACAACATTAATATAAACATAACGATTTTCGACAAGTTATTAGCATAAGTTTCAAACTCAAATTCATTCAAACTTTTAAATATGAAAAATTGACAACTGTAATATTTTTATACCATTATTCCTAACATAGCATGTGTTAAATAATCAAGAAATATATAATAATAGAAGTACTGCAAAATGACACTTTACTGATCGCACCATTATTATTACATGGAGATTTTTTACAAAACAATTAACGGAGAAAATTACATAGGAATTGAATTCCTAAAAGACTAAACTAAACTAAATTTAAAAATTACACATGCATTAGTATGGGAATAAAATAAAACCCATGTGCTAAGAGCCTTGCAGAAGTGGGTTGAGAGTTGAGAAACTTACTCATGAAAGTGGCCAACCTTCGGAGGCATCCCCCTCTGCCTCTTCAAAGTGCTTGAGTGACTTTACTCGCAAACAACCTCGGGGTTAGCATTTACAAGGATTAGCTTGCAAATGAAGCACACAAAAATCTGCCTCGTAATTAGAACATTAACACACTCTTTATGCAGTACGATAGCTTTTAATGTACAAAACACGCCAAAAATGAGCCTTATATGAACAAAACACTCAATGTACTTCCAAGAGTTGGAACTAATATACCACGAGAAATGCATTACTGATGTACTTGTACATACCACAAGACACTTTAGACCAAAAAGTTCCAACAAATGAGTCTACATTACCATGGGGAATGCACATCCAAACTATTTGTACCATAGCAGGTATTTAAGAGCGTACGCAGAACACATTGTGCCACATATTAATCATTGGCAGATGCAACAAAATAGCGAAAAGCAAAATATTAGCCTTTTGCTAACATAGCAACAACATTCCAAAGGAATAATCCAGGTCTACCAAGCAGCATGAACAACCAGTGTGTCAAAAATTAACCATTGTGGCTATGTGAACAAAACCGTGTAAATTGATCATCAGCCTTATCAGTGCTCTCACACTAAACAGTGAACTTCCCCCAAATCGGCCAAAGAAAAAACCATACACAGAGAATGTCGCATAACAGGGCTAAGAAGCAAATCTTAAACAAAGAATATCCACATATCAGGCTAAGATGAAACCATAATAAGACAATATACCTATATCAGGCTAAGATGAAAGCCGAAATCGAACCCTATCAAAGTTACATCCGCACATCATCAACCGTGCATGCCGTAAAAAAGAATGGGATATTTTACGGTACATCCTACTACATATTTCTCGGTGTAGTATATGTCTCATCCGACGGCTAAAAAAAATAATTAGGCCCGTTTAGGCCCAGGGACAAAAACGAATTTTCCTCGGTAATTAAGCATCTTCTTCCCAGGACGGATTGATTTTGGACAGAACAGCTATAGCGTACATAAAGGAGTGGTCATCGTTTTAGCTATCGTAGCCAAAGTCCGCTCCGGATATACCTTCACCACTAACGCCACCATGCCACCGTTGTTGCCATGCCGTCCCCGTCGCCAACGGGCCTAGTAGCATGGACGGCTAGCAGCGGCGGCGGAAACTTCGCGTCGTCATCACCTTGACCAGCCGAGTGAACTCCTCTGTATTATCATCCTCGTCGCCAGCGGCAAGGCGGCGCATTGCGATCGGCGCCATCGGAGAACTCGTCCTCCACAAACTTGACGTCCGCGGCACTCTGTGCAGTCCATGACGACGTCGCTGGAGCAGGGCCAGAAATCGAGCTTGCCGGTGAGATCGTGGAAGATGGCAGCCTGACTGCCAGTGAGGTGTGAGGACTAAGGGAGGTGAAATGCAGAAGGTTGGTGCTCTCCTAGAAGAAGAGCTGCTGGACCGCGCGGCAAGCGTGGCGACTTGGAAGGAGAGGTGGAACTTGGAAGCAAGCTCTGTTCGCGTCCTTGCGCAGCGGCTGCCATGAACATGCTGACCCGTCGTACAGGATATGGTTTCCCATCGGGTTTTTTTCCAATGTAATTACTGACATACCCCTAGTGCTCAAACATACTACAAAAATAGTGGCAGAGTATTTCGGATCTACACCGTTCGATCGCCTCCCTTGAACGGCCCACATTGCATTGATGCACTGTAAAACATCCCAAAAGAATAGAAAATTACATAACGATCTACTATTCTACATACGTTGCGCAAGTGGTTGAGGGCTTATCACCGTTGACATAGGGATCGAGTGGATGTTCTTGTTGTCAAGCAGCGTGTCGTTGGTGCTGATGAACCACGCTCCAGCGGATGAGCAGAGGTTGCCGTCCTGATATTTGGCCACCGATATACACCATGGCGCTATGTATGTGCCGGCGGGAGGTGGAACCGCAGAAGGAGGGAGCAGCGTGACAAGGGAGAGTGAGCGGTGATATAATTTGTGATGCTTCTTCTCGAAACGTCACATCGTCTCCCGCTTTTCCCCCACGCGTGCTAACCCCGTGTATTTTTTGCTCCATCGGGTTTGGCTCCACGGAAATGGACAATTTGGCTGTTATTTCGAGCTAATTTTTGTATTGTGTGTGTTGCATGGCGCTAATAACAACCACGGATTTTTTTTTCCAGGTTAGATCATGCATGGTTGTTTTACGGGCAACCAAACATATCCTTACTATACCGTACAAAAAGCTTTTAAGATATACGAGTGACTTGCTTCGGAGAGGACTTTAGATTGACGTTCATTAGTTAAGCCAGCCCACCACTTTGGAAGTGTCATATGTAATGCCGCCACTTTGACTCATTAGTTAGAGGGGACTTAAGTTTGACTCATTAGTTAGACCAGCCGTTCTTTGTCACCTCATGGGCTCGCCTCGTGAAATAATTTGGTTGTAATCGCCAGGGCAGAGGCCGGAAAATATCTCCTTTTGAAAGAAAAAAATAGCCGTAGTTGGAACCGACATTGTGTTTTAATTAGACGGCATGCATGTCCTGCGCAGAGGCACAGTCGCACACCCACACCATACCCCAGCCGATCGAGTCTATAAATGGATGGAACTACCACACAGAGGCCAGTGCACTCAGCCAAGCATCGTGGCATGCCCTTGTAGAAGAGATAATTAAGCAGCAAGCAAGAAGCTCCAGGACTCCATGGCCACGAACCCCGGCCTCTTCACCGAGTGGCCATGGAAAAGGCTTGGCAGCTTCAAGTACATCGTGCTGGCGCCGTGGTTTGTGCACGGCCTCCACACCGTGGCGACCAAGGGGTGGCGGGAGGCCGACCTGGGCTACCTCGTCATCCTCCCGTCGATGTTCCTCCGGGCGGTCCACAACCAGGCCTGGATCACCGTGTCCCGCTCCAGAACGCGCGCGGCAAGCGGCAGATCGTCGAGCGCGGCATCGAGTTCGAGCAGGTCGACCGCGAGCGCAACTGGTAAGTAACCTTATACCTTCTCCCCGGTGGACGTGAGAGAGAGAGATGATGATGATGAATGATGAAGCTGTGTTGGGTGCAAGGACGACCAGATCATCCTGAGCGCGATCCTCTTCTACCTTGGGTCGGTGCACCTTCCTGGCGGGCAGCACCCGCCGCTGTGGAGGACGGACGGCGCGGTGCTGATCGCGCTACTACACGCCGGCCCCGTGGAGTTCCTCTACTACTGGTTCCACCGCGCGCTGCACCACCACTTCCTCTACACGCGCTACCACTCCCACCACCATGCTTCCATCGTCACTGAGCCCATCACCTGTAAGTATCCAGCTATCACTGTTTACAGTGCAACACAACAGAGATTCCCGCCAGAGCACGTACGTACAAACGTTTGTGTGCGTCTACTGTATATGCTCTCTGCGAGTCTGTGGCAGCGGGTAGCTGCTTCGAACGTGGGGCGGAAGGTGCAGAGAGCACATCTGCTCTGACGAGGAAGATTAGCTCCGCTACAAGCGATCCCGGCGGCGGCGGCAGCGAGCAGGTCCCCCAAAAGCTAAATGATTGAGGATAGGATGGACCGCAGCTCTCGCGACGGGCGCGCCGCCGGCGCAAGCCCTGCGGCATGTCGCCCATCTCCGTCGATGATTAACTCCCGCCCTTCTCCGGGCGGCGGCCTCGGCGGGAGGTTCTGGGCGCTCGCCGACGAGCTCGAGGAGGGAGACGTGCGTGAGCCCAGCGACGCCTCGTCCCCTTCTTCTCCGTCTGGCGCTAGCCCGAGCCCGACCTTCGGGGATTATCTCCAGGCCGCAGTGGAACGGGGAGGTTCCCTGCGTGCTCCGCGCCGGAAAACACCGAAATTTGCTCCGGGGGACGAATTTCGAGGTTTCCCGTGAGTTCCACGAGCGCTGATGGTGGCCGTGCCCACCGTCGCGAGTTCCTGCGCGCGGCGTCCTCAGCCCTCGAGGAGTCGTTGCGTAGAGACCTCCGCCCCGATGTGCGGCTGGGCTTCTCCCCGTCCCCCTCCAGGATTGGCAGGGCGGCGCCTACGCCGGGCGAGCTTCCGCCGCCGGCGTCGCCTCCGGCTAGGGTTCGCTCCCCGTCCCCGGTTTAGCGTGGACCGGCCGTTGGGCCGGAGGTTTGGCCCACCTTGCTGCCGGTGCCAGTTGGCTCGGCCCTTCTCCCGGAGCTAGAGGCCCAGGCCCAGGTGAGGATTGTCTGGGTGGTGCCGCTTGGCCCATCTGCTTCCCTGCCTGGGCTGACGGCCCAAGCCCACGCAAAGAAGTGGTGGTGGGTCCCGCATGGCAGCTCGGACCTAACGCTATGGTTCCCTGCGAGACGCGAGGAATATAGGCGGCAGCGGCGGTTACCTTTTCGAGTGATTCATCTTGCTCTTCCCCCGCCTCCCCTTCCCGTTCGTACGTGGCGGCGACCATGGACGGCTCCGGCTCGAGCTCGCAGCAGGGCCCCAAGCACCGCCTCGAGGATGCAGCCTCTGCCAAGCAGGCGGACGCCCGCCGCCAGGAAGAGGATCTCCGCGCCAAGTTGCTGGCGGCCCAGGGCGGGCGCAAGACCTCCAAGGCGGCCGCCGGCAAGGCTCCGGCCTCGACCCCAGGCGCGGCCCCAGGCGCGAGCAAGAAGAGGACCCCCAGGAGTGGTGGCTGCTTCGGGAAGACAAGAGGAAGCAGAAGGAGGCGGCGCGAGTCGCGGGGGTATGGCCCAGGTGGCGGCGCCGGCCGCTGCCCGCCCAGTCGCTGCTGCCCAGGGGAAACGGAAGCAGCCCAGTGCTGCGACCCCAACTCCGGCGGGGGCAGCTATGCAGCTGCCTCCGCCGAGATCCCCCCCCCCGAGGTGGAGTGCTTCAAGTGCGGGCGTCCGGGGCATTACCAGGGGGATTGCACGAACGACCCGGTCTGTGTCCTATGCGGTATCTCGGGTCACTACTCGGTGGACTGCGTGGCGAAAGGCAAGCGCCCGGTTCTCCACACCCTCGGCAACGCCATTGCCGGGGAGGGGTTTTTCGACCTCGACTTCGAGGAGGACTCCTTGACGAGGCGGAGGACACGGACGAAGCGGTGATTTCCTTCAAGGATAAGCCGCTCTCCGCACGTGAGCTGGACCGCGAGCTCCACCACCTCATTGAGGGGGAGTGGGACTGGCAGGTGGTGGCTCTATCCACGCGAGAGTTCTCCGTGGTCTTCCCCTCGCGGGAGACTCTCCGGATGTGCGCCCGTAGTGGACGGTTGTACCTTCCCCTCAGCGGCACTGATGCGGGCATCAAGCTCGCGGACGCCGATCCGGCCCCGTCCGAGATTCTGAAGGAGGTCTGGGTGAAGCTCACGGGGCTGCCCAGGAAGTTGCGCCGCTCGGACAGGCTGATGGCCGGTCTTGGCATGTTGGGCTACACGCTGGAGGTGGATGAGGAATCCATTCGTCGGAAGCAGCCGGTCCGTGTCGGCTGGCTTGTCGCAACCCAGCCAAGCTCAAGGGCAAGATCCAGATCTTCCACAAGCGTCAGGGGTACGTGGTGGGTGTTCACGTGGAGGGCCGCCAAGGCCCACCACTTCCACCACCGCCTCCTCCGCCAGCCCCCCGCAGGGATGGAGGGGATGACGATGATCTGATGGATGATCTGTCCCCTACTCAGGAGGAGAGGGAGGCCGCAAGTCGGCGGGATACTGCTCGTGGGACTGAGCAGCCCACCCCGGTGACTGCTGCGAGGGAGGGAGAGGGGAGGAGTGGTCGGCCCCACCTTTGACCTCTCGCTCAGCCCCGAGTGCTAGCCAGCACAAGGAGTTTCCATCGAGGGACCCCCCCAGTCAGGGGACTGGGATCCCTGCAATCGATGAGTACGGCTCCTACCTTCCGAAAGGTGGGGCCTGGCCGCTCCCTCTCAGCACGCTTGAGCGCCTGCGTGAGTTGGAGCGAGGGTTCGACGACACCGTCGCGAGCCTGAAGTGACTCTGAGCCGGCCGGCTTCCCCGCTGGTGGAGTCCTCCACCCTCGCCACCGAGCTCGGAGGGGTTGGAGGTGGGTTCCCCCTCCAAGACCTAGGAGCGGACCTCGGGCGGGGAGCTGGAGTCGGACGGCCACGTCTCGGACGCCTCGGACGAGGAGGCGGCGATCGATGGCGTGGTGTCGATGGACGAGGACGAGGAGGGCCGGGGACTGCGGTCGTCGAGCCTCGTCGTCGTCGCGCCAAGTCGACGGCCTCGGGACCGGTGCGCAAGAGTGCACGCTTCCTTGGCCAGGCGGCGGCTTTGCCGGTGGCGGAGCGGGCGCAGCTCCGTGCGGCGGCCAAGAACCTCGAGCCCCAAGGTAAAAACTCCTTCGCTATTCTCCAAGACCTTCCTGATTCACATTTAGAGTCGGTGCTTCACGACGTGGGGTTAGCCTTTACTATCGAGTCGGGGGTGCCGGGGGAGGTGCTGTCGTTGATTCGTGCCAAGAGTTGGCACAGGCGTCGCTTGCGGAAGCGACGCTTCGGAAAGAGGCGGCCGCTGCTTCGGCAGTGACCGACCCTCCGACTGTCGACGAGGTAGGAACCTCAGGGACAGCCGGGGAGGAGTGTGTCCCGGTGGGGCTTGGGTCTCCCAAGTCTTCCCGCGGTATTGTGGAGGGTTCCCGCCGGGGGCGGAGGAAGAGACAGGCCGCGTAATGCGGGCCGGTTTCTACAACATCCGCGGGTTCGGTCGGCCGGGACGACGAACCCAGATTCGCGAGCTAATGTCCCGAGAACAGCTGGATTTTATCGGTCTCCAGGAGACGATTAAACCAGCTTTCTCTTCGGCTGAACTCCTTAGTATTGACCCCCGTGGACGATTCGCGTGGCACTCGGTGCCGGCGATTGGTCATTCCGGGGGCATGCTCTTAGGAGTGAACGAAGATGCCTTTGAGGTGAAAGGCTGGCACCATGGCTCCTTCTTTATTCGAGCAGATGTGTTCCAGCTAGACACCACTCAGAGTTGGTCCATGTTTGTTGTCTATGGGCCTGCGGATCACCGGCGTTCTGAGGCCTTCCTTATGGAACTATCAGCAGCGGTATCGGCATGTCCATTCCCTCTGGTGATTGGAGGAGATTTTAACCTGATCAGGGGATCAGAGGACAAAAATAATGACAACATAAACTGGCCCAGGGTCCACCGTTTCAATGATTGCATTGCAAACTTGGCCCTGAGAGAGATCCGCAGGGGCGGAGCCAGATACACGTGGACGAATAGACAGCTCAACCCGGTCCGATGTGTGTTGGACCGGGTGCTGATGTCCACAGAGTGGGAGACTCTTTTTCCACTATGTTCTCTGGTGGCCGAACCCATCATTGGGTCCGACCACTCTGCCCTTATTCTCAGCTCCGGGGACGAGGCTAGGAAAAGGAGCAACCGGTTCTTCTTCGAGAAGAGCTGGCTAGAGCGACCGGAGTTTGGGGACCTGGTCCTCCAGAGATGGGGCGAGGCGGTTGCTGAGGGTGGTCCTTTTAGGGATTCCATCTCTGCCTGGCAGGATGTGTCGGGCAATCTCCGCCAATTCCTCAAAGGCTGGGGGCCAATTTGGGGAAGGAGGATAGAGACGCTAAGGAGGCGTTGCTGTCACAAATCCGTACTCTGGACCTGAGAGCGGACGCTTCAGGACTCGATGACAAGGGGTGGGTACTTCGATACCACCTTGAGGACCAACTTACCCACTTTGCCAAAGTGGAGGAAGAGTACTGGCACCAGCGGAGCCGACTCAACTGGCTCCTGAAGGGGGATGCGAATACCGCCTATTTCCATGCGATCGCTAACGGTCGTAGGAGAAAGTGTGCGATCTCGCACCTCTCGACTGATCAGGGGATCATCTCGGAGAAAGGGGCGCTTCAGGCACACATCTATGACTTCTACCGTGCGTTGATGGGGCGCCTGGGGAGGACTCCGTGTTCACCCTTGCCCCCTCCCTTTGGGACACACGCCCTCGTGTCTCAGAGGAGGAGAACGACGGTTATGCTCTCTTTCTCGGAGCATGAGATGGATGAGGTCCTGGCCAGCATGAAGGTGGATACTGCACCGGGTCCGGATGAACTTCCAGTCTGCTTTTTCAAGCGATTATGGACCTTGGTGCGGCCTTTCATCCTAGCCATCGCGAACGATTTTCCCTAGGGAGGGTTGACATCGCGCGTCTGAACTTTGGGGTTCTTACCCTCATCCCCAAAGTCCCCGGGGCGGAGGACATTAGACAGTTTAGGCCGATTGCGCTTATTAATGTTGTCTTTAAGTTTGTGGCCAAGGCCTATGCTATCCGCCTGGCCCCGATTGCACCGGACGATCAGCAGGACCCAGTCTGCGTTCATAAAGGGGAGGCATATACATGAGGGTGTGGTATCTCTTAGTGAGATTGTGCATGAAACGAAGTCCAGGAAGCTCAGGGGAGTTTTCCTGAAACTAGACTTCGAGAAAGCCTATGACCGGTGAACTGGTGCTTCCTCCGGGAGGTTCTTCTCCGGGCAGGCTTCGACCCCGGTTGGGTTCATAGGGCCATGAGCCTGGTGTCGGGTGGCCAGACGGCAATCACCATTAATGGTGAAATGGGCAACTTCTTCCGGAATGGCCGAGGAGTTCGCCAGGGGGATCCCCTCTCGCCAATCTTTTTCGACTATGTCGTCGAGGCATTGGCGGCTATCCTTGACTCAGCTAGTGCGGCTGGGCATATTCATGGGCTGATCCCCCACCTCATCCCTGGGGGGGTGTCGCATCTCCAATACGCGGATGACACGATCATCATGATCCAGCCCGAGGACCTGGCCATTGCCAATCTCAAGTTCATTCTTATGTGCTTTGAGAACCTGTCCGGGCTGAGGATCAAGTTCCATAAGAGTGAGGTGTTGGTCTTGGGGGTCGATGCAGAAGAACAGTTGCGGATTGCCAACATGTTCAACTGCAAGCGGGGGTCATTCCCCCTTACCTATCTCGGTGGTGAGCGATCGAGCTCTCTGTGCAAGGGACTGGGGTCCCCTGACGAGTCGATTCGGTAAATGTGCAGACCCGTGGATGGGGAAACTCATGTCCTCGGCGGCTAGGCTCACGCTTACCGATGCGTGTATGTCAAACCTTCCCCTCCACGCGATTGGAGTGTGACTCTTGGGAGAGGGAGTACACAATGTTAGGAATAAGCAACTTGTATTCCACGGGGCCAAAGGCCACAATATATAGTACATGTACAGGTGTAAATATGCAGGGAGCCCCCTATCTAATAGGGAAACTACAATATACAAATATCTCTCTAACACCCCCCCTCAAACTCATGGTGGATCCACAACACTGAGTTTGGAGAGGAAAAAGCTATGCTGTGCTCTAGTCTGGGCCTTCGTGAAAAAATCCGCCAACTGTAACTCTGAAGGCACATACTGGAGCGCAATAATCTGATCCTGCACACTAGCACGGACAAAAGAAGCATCAACGCCAATATGCTTAGTAAGCTCATGCTTCACGGGTCACGTGCAATGCTAATAGCACCTGTACTGTCTGACAATAGAGTCGTGGGTGTCGTAACAGAGACACCAAAATCTGCAAGTAACCACCGTAACCAAGTCACCTCAGCAGTCAAAAGAGCCATAGCTCGCAACTCAGCTTCTGCACTCGAACGGGAAACTGCGGTCTGTTTCTTCGTCTTCCAGGCAATGAGAGAACCACCAAGAAAACACAGTAAGCAGAAAGTGAACGGCGATCCAAAGGATCACTAGCCCAAGTGGCATCGGAGTAGGACTGAAGCTGTAACGAGCTGGAACGAGGAAAGAAGAGACAAAGAGAGATCGTTCCACGAAGATAGCGTAGAACACGAAGAAGGTGACTATAGTGAACCGAAGTGGGAGCAGAAACAAACTGACTCAGAATATGGACAGGATAAGAAATATCAGGGCGAGTAACAGCCAGATAGACGAGACTCCCGACAAGATGTCGATAACGAGTCGGATCAGAGAGAGGATCGCCATCAGACGCACGAGAGAAATATTGAGCTCCATGGGAGTCTCAGCAGTACGGTCATCAGTAAGAGCGGCACGAGAAAGAAGATCATGAATATACCGTTCTTGGGATATAAAGAAACCATCAGAGGTGGACGAAACCTCAATCCCAAGAAAGTAACGAAGCGGACCAAGATCCGACATAAGAAACTGCTCACTCAGACGTGCCTTGACAAAGGCAATATACTCGGGTCGTCACCAGTGATGATCATGTCATCAACATAAGAAGAAGAAGAGTGCGACCACGAGGAGAAGAGTGAACAAACAACGCAGGGTCATGAGCACTGGAAGAGAAACCAGCAGCTGTGACCACAGAAGCAAAGCGCTCAAACCATGCACGAGGGGCTTGCTTAAGGCCATAGAGAGAGCGACGAAGACGGCAGACCATGCCATCTGTAACGAATACCCGGTGGTGGTTGCATATAAACCTCCTCACGCAACTCACCATTAAGAAAGGCATTCTTAACATCAAGCTGAGACACAGACCAATGGCGAACAGATGCCACGGCAAGAAGAGTCCGAACAGTGGTCATGTGAGCCACTGGAGCAAAAGTCTCATCATAATCACGGCCATGCTCCTGCTGAAAGCCACGAGCGACCAGACGAGCTTTGTAACGCTCAAGAGTCCCATCAGAGCGTGTCTTAACCTTATAGACCCACTTACAGGTGATAGGACGAACACGAGGAGGAAGAGGGACGATCTCCCACGTACCAGTGCGCTCAAGCGCAGCAATCTCCTCAGCCATGGCAAGCTGCCATTCAGGATGAACAACAGCCTCACGATACGTAGTCGGCTCCGAGACAACCGAAACACTGTAGGTAGCGGGATTATAGAAATCAGGTGAAGGACAAGGCCGAGAACGAAGAGAATAAGTCGGCTGAGACGGTGCACCGGAAGTAGAGGGTGCATCAGATGACTCGGTCACAACACGTGGACGACGAGTATAATAGAAAGGAAAAGTAGGATGAGAAGGAGCAACAGAAGAAGACGGAGGCGGAGACGGGGACGGGGAGGGTGAAGAAGGCGGCGACGAAGGAGGAGAAGAAGGCATCGACGAAGGAGGAGAAGAAGGCATCGATGAAGGAGGAGAAGAAGGCATCGGAGTAGACGGCACCGGATCAGGGGGAGGAGGAAATATGAGGGACATCGGGAGGAGAATCAGGAAAAGTAAGAAAAGAGAGATCCTCCACAGTAGAGGTCGAGGAGGTCGAGCGTGGAAAGAAAGGACGAGACTCGTCAAACGTCACGTCCCGGGAAATACGCATCCGACGAGCCACGGGATCCCAACATCGATAGCCCTTATGCTCATCACTATATCCGAGAAAAACACACTCAACAGACTGAGCGGTTAGTTTGGTGCGTTCACGAGGAGCGAGGAGAACATAGCAAACACAACCAAACAGACGCAACATGGAATAGTCAGGAGAGCGATCACATAGTCGCTCGAGAGGAATACCACCCTGAAGGGCGGCAGAAGGCTGAATGTTAATGAGATAGACCGAGGTAGAGACAGCCTCAGCCCAGAAATGTGGCGGGAGAGAAGAAGCGATCATCATCGCACGAGCAGTCTCTAGAAGATGACGATGCTTACGCTCAGCAACGCCATTCTGAGCATGTGCACCGGGACAAGAGAACTGAGCGAGAGTGCCCTGCTCAGCAAGAACACCACGCAAATGCTTGGAGATATACTCACCAGCAGAATCAGCACGGAACACACGAATAGGTGTAGAGAACTGAGTGTGAACCATGGCAGCAAAACGCTTATAGATAGAGAGAACCTCACTACGAGAGGACATAAAGTAAATCCAAGTGTATCGTGAGTAATCATCTATAAAGATAATATAGTAGCGATGACCCCCTTTCGAAGCGAAGGGAGCCGGACCCCAAACATCTGAATGAACGAGATCAAAAGGACGCTCGGACACAGAGTCACTATGAGGATATGGTAGCTGAATCTGCTTACCAAGCCTACAACCCAGACAATCCAAAGAAGCGTTTCCGGAGACAGACCCTAGAACACCACGATGAACTAGAGACGAGAGACGAGAACCACATAAATGGCCAAGACGATGATGCCACTGCTGAAAAGAGCTGGTGGCTGCGGCAACCTGGGTCGAGAGACTGGCGGCGGTGGCAGCGGAAGGAAGACGAAGCCAGTCAAGCTCCCATAGACCATCATGGCGTCGGGGACCAGCACCAAGCAAAGCGCCCGTACAACGATCCTGAACAGAACAGGAATCAAAGTCTAGAGTGACCCTACAACGAGAATCGACAATCTGACTACCAGAGAAAAGCTGCATGGTGAGTCGAGGAATATGAGCGACAGAAGGAACATGAAACGCGGGACTGCTAAGAGTGCCTCGACTAGCAACGGGGATGGGAGTACCATCGGCAGTACGAACAGAGACAGGAGACTCGACAGGTCGAATAGAGCTCAAGGCGGAAGAATCGTAAGTCATATGAAAAGATGCTCCAGTATCAAGAATCCAAGGGGATGTACCTGAATGAGAAGAAGGTGGTCTCTCGGTGCCAGAAAAGTCAGTCGCAGAACCAGCAGAACCTGTCGGTGAAGAGTCCCAAGTAGCAAGCAGGCATCGGAGTTGCGCGATCTCACGCGCAGTGAAAGACGCCACTGAAGAGGTCGAGGTAGATGCGTCAGCCAAGGAGGACCAATCATCACAATACGTGGTCGCCACATGGGGAGTCGAAGGAGAGCGGTCACAAGTGCGTGCACACGCCACGCGAGGAGTCGAAGAAAAGCAGCCAGAACCATGTGCAGAAGCCGCGAGAGTCGACGTAGAGCGGCGAGTCGACATAGATGGAGTCGACGTAGAGCGGCCACAACAGCGGGCAGAAGCCCCGATAGTCGGCGTAGAGCGGCGAGTCGACATAGACGAAGTCGACGTAGAGCGGCCATAACTGCGGGCAGAAGCCGCGAGAGTCGACGGAGAGCGGCGAGTCGATATAGACGGAGTCGACGTAGAGCGGCCATAACTGCGGGCAGAAGCCGCGAGAGTCGATGGAGAGCGGCGAGTCGATATAGACGGAGTTGACATAGAGCGGCCATAACGCGGACAGAAGCCGCGAGAGTCGACGTAGAGCGGCGAGTCAACATAGACGGAGTCGACGTAGAGCGGCCATAACTGCGGGCAGAAGCCGCAAGAGTCGACGTAGAGCGGCATGCAGACGTCATCGAGGGAGACGACAAAATAGGCAACAAGGACCCCGGAGCAGCACCGAGCAAAGACGGAAGCTCGGGACAGCCTAGAACGGGATCAGCAGCAGACAGCGTCGTGGAACGAGATCAGATTTTTTTTTCAGATTTTTTTTTAACCACTAACGGCCAAACCAATCTGGCCCAAAACTCTGCTTAGGAGCAGTCAACGCTCACGGGATCAGATCGATCGAATCAGAGCCAGTGCGGCGGCCGGAACGAGCCAGAACAGAACCGCTCAGTCAACGTTGAGCAAGAGCAGCCACGGACGGATCGAGCGAGAGCAGATGACTGCGGAGACGCGGACGCGGCAGGGACAGAAGCGGCCGACAGCGGCCGGAGGCGGCGACCGGCAGCGGCCGGAGACGGCGACCGGCAGCGACGGCCGGAGACGGGACGCGGCACGGACGGCCGGGAGACAGCGGCCAGTGGCGGGCGGCGGCGGCCGGAGGTAGGACGCGGCACTGACGGGGACGGGCGGCGAACGGCCGGAGACAGGCGGCGGCGGCTCGGACGATCGATTCGAGTTGTACGTGAAGAAAAAAAGGGCACGAGTTGCGCGTGCAGAGGCTAACCTAGGTCTGATACCATGTTAGGAATAAGCAACTTGTATTCCACGGGGCCAAAGGCCACAATATATAGTACATGTACAGGTGTAAATATGCAGGGAGCCCCCTATCTAATAGGGAAACTACAATATACAAATATCTCGCTAACACACAAGACGCTTGACAAACACAGATCCCGTTTCTTCTGGGAATGTGGGAAAAAGCGCAAGTACCACTGGGTTCGGTGGTCGGCGGTTTGCCAACCGAAGGCTATGGGGGGCCTTGGGATTATGGACTCCAGACTCATGAACATTTTCCTTATGGTGAAGTGGGTTTGGAAGCTGATGTGCGGTGAGCAGGGGCTCTGGGCCGACATCATTCGCAATAAGTACCTGCGACGCAAAGACATGTTGGTCGACTCACACGGCCCGGGTTCCCAATTCTGGAACTCTCTCCAGAAAGTTAAGGACCTCATTGGTTTGGGGGCCAAGCACGGGGGGTCAATAACGGTCGTTCGACGAGATTTTGGCTCGATTGGTGGGTAGGGACGGGGCCGCTCAGGTCCCGCTTCCCCAATCTCTTCCTTATAGCCACTCAGCCGGGGATCTCCGTTGCCGGAGCCTTCCCGTCTGGGGATTGGGTGATTCCCTTCCGTCGAACGCTTGGGCAACCGAGATCGCGGAATGGCAGGAGCTACTGAGGATTGTCGGGGACACACAGCTGTTTGAGGGCCAGAATTCCTTTTCTTGGCACCTTGAACCGTCTTGGAAATTCTCAGTGAAATCCATGTATAGCAAACTGTGTCTAGGTACGCCTCGGAAGCATTTCCGAGAGATTTGGGGTATCGCTATTCCTCTCAAGATTAGGGTTTTCCTCTGGCAACTAGCCCGAAAGCGGTTGCCTTCCTGTAACAACATCGTCTGGAGGAGAGGTCCTTCGAATGGCCTTTGCGCTTTGTGCGGGCAGTTCGAGGACACAAACCACATCTTTTTTGGTTGCGCTTTAGCCAAGTTCCTTTGGAGCGCAGTTAGGGAACTGTTGCTCTGCACTTGGAACCCCTCGTGTTTCGCAGAGATGTTTAGACTTCTCCAGGGCTATAGGGGTCAGGACCGTAGAGTGTTATGGATTTGCTGTGCCTCCCTGTTGTGGACTCTGTGGAACATAAGGAACAAATTAGCGATGGAAGGGGTGCTCCCCTCCCAGCCGGCTGACTGTCTTTACAAACTCGCTATGTATATGCAGGTGTAAAAGCCAGTGGCTAGGAGACAGGATCGGGGCGCGGTGAAGCTTGCGATTCGCCGCATCCGCGAGCTTCACAACACTACTAGGGACCACCATGTTTGATTTATCCTTCCTTTCAGTGGTGTTGTTGTCTGTCTCTTCTTGTTATCGACTCTCTTGGGTGAGAGTACATTTATGTAGCCTGCGTGCTACCTAGTACTACATTGAGTCCCTTGTGACTACTGTTGGTGTTTCATGTGTGTTGTTTGGACCTTAGCCAGATGGCTTTATTAATTTAAAGCTGTGCTCTGCTCGAGCCTTCCGTCTAAAAAAAAGAGTATGTGGCAGCGCGTGATTTTCCCGCCTGCGCTAGCCTAGCTATTTTCCAGTGCATTAGAGTAAGATCGCCTTTTGAATGCGCCAGTTTAATACGATTGTCGCAGTTTTAAACTAACCTCAGTTCGCAATTACAACACTTAGTTTAAATCGGGGAGAGTAGTTATATCAATCTGAAAGGACACGGGCATGTTCCTTTGTCGTCCTCTCAAATGTATATACGTGTTCGACCAGTTCCCAGACCTGGAGCGGCATCGACCCGACCGAGCGATCAAGGTATGTGCATAAGTGAGCAACAAATGATTTGCACCTACATATACCGGTATGATGTGTCGTGACTTCTTTCGTTCGATCTGAATACGGTTTTCACAGAATATACGCGTCTATTATGGATTTATGGTTTACCTTTAGCCACACACATGAGGTAATTAAGAGAGGTCAGTGATGAGTCGGCTGACTTGGAGCCCGTTGGTGTGATCTCGTCCTTGGGCTCAAGGATATTGAGGTACTAGGGGCGTACGAGACATATTCCGGGACCATTCGGAAAACGAGTGTGTGCTCAAGCATGCTTCCTTTATGACCAAACAGAACCAAGCACATTGTTGTCACCAATGAACTACTTGTGTGGCAGATTTCACTCGTAAGTAACTTCTCTTTCTGCACAAGAATATTATTTAACTGACTCTCAGAAAGAAATAAAAAGAGTATTTTTCTAAAAACATGTAACAAGTTCTTACTACCACATACGTATAGAATACCATACTCAGCATATCGAGGAAAGAGTATAGGATTATTCACAGCATCTTCTAGCAAAGAGAGGAAAGACCAAGCGTGTGGCTGCAGGGTGCCAGTCCTCTACCTATATTCAGGGCCAGTCCGGGCATCAGGAGTCCTAGTGCAATATAACAACGAGGGCTCCTTATTCACAATAGTTATTGTACACTGATATTTTCCCCTGATCAGTTGTAAAATCATTGTTCGATGCATCACAGAAATAGTTTGTCTCCAAACTCAGTCACAAAATACAAGCTACTTGTTGATGGCAATTCCGATTGATAAAAAAATTCATTCTTTAAAGATAAAGTGCAGAGGGTGTTCCTGGAAATCCCATATCGGGTTCTCCTCTCGTCCATTAGTTGCACCAAATCATACAAAATAACAGGATGCGGGCGATGTGTAGTTGTCTATGGCATGGCTATCCTTTGGGCATTGGAGGTTACAAGACAGCATAGCAGTATACATGCAGTTGTGCTGGAGGCCCTGGCTTTTGGTTGGGGCAGTGCAACAACTGCATCTGCAAGACTGCAATGCTCTCCACCATGGACAATCATGCGCAAATGTGAGTGATAATACGCTCAATAACCTAGCGCCAAGTCATAGCACCACCTCCCTACAAGATTGGCTCACCAGAACCACGCAAACTCAGCGGCCAGCGGTTCGCAAGAGCTGGACGTACGACAGTTGTGCACCTCACCTGGCGGTCTTTATGGAAGGAGCGCAACTCTCGAATCTTTGAAAACAAGGCGGCCTCACTGAGCAGGATGCATGACAACACCATCGCTGAAGCTCGCAACTGGAGTCTTGCTGGGAAGAACAAAGCGCTTAGTCTGCTGCAAAGACCAAGGGAACCTGACTGATTTGTTTCTCAGTCACCCCGTAGTTCTTTTTCCTTTTTTTTTTTTTGGTTTTACCCTTGTACGTCTTGTACTCTCTCTCTAATCAATAGAAAAGCAGGCCAGGCTGCCTTTTCGTCCAAAAAAATAAAAAATAATGATACGCTCAATAATATCAATCCGTGATATGATCAGTGTGGATGGGCATCCGGCCAGACCAGATGAAATAAACATAAAGTTGCTCCCTCCCACCACCTGGGTTCAATCTACAGGATTTTAACACGTCGTGCCTTTTGCATCATCATTCCATCCTGGTCCATGGAAAAAAAAGGTGTGACAGTAGTCATGGTGGAGTGAGACATACTAGCAGTACCATACCAGGCTGCAGCCTCTCCTCTTCCAAGAGAGTCACTGTAACTTCATCATCAATAAGATTTTTGTGGAGCCGAGCGCAAAGCTAGCTCTCACCCAGTCATAGGCTTTGGACCTATTTGACACCTATTGCCAACCAAATGAAGTGCAGTTATGCTGACACCAATGGGTACTACACCTGCTTTACCCTCAGGCTCAGCACCCACATTATATCCAGCCTATAAATCAAGTGGTTACAGGGCTGTGTTAGCTCCTCGACAGAGGTAGCAAGCGGCAAAAGGGCAGCAAGCACGCGTCTAGTCGCAACCTGTACGTATACCTTATAGCTTGCAATGGCTACGAACCCCGGCATCCTCAGCGAGTGGCCATGGAAGAGGCTCGGCAGCTTCAAGGTAGACCTTCAACACCATGCACGCGATTGAACATGTATGGACTGATCATATGTATGGCCACATGACATGCATAATATATATGCAGTATCTTGTGCTGGCGCCTTGGGTGGTGCACGGCTGCTACCCACGGCGACCAAGGGGTGGAGGGAGCTCGACCTAGGCTACGTCGCCATCCTCCCGTCAATGCTGCTACGAGTGCTCCACGACCAGGCCTGGATCACAACGTCCCGCCTCCACAACGCCAGCGGTAAGCGGCAGATCATCGACCGCGGCATCGAGTTTGACCAAGTCGACCGCGAGCGAAACTGGTATGTCGTGCATAAAACAAAGTTTTTAGCCAACAGGGATGTCCATCCAATGAGTAAAATTGCCTTTGTTTTATTCATTTGAAGAAGTTGTGAAAACAAGTATTGCCATGATTAAGCTAACATTACACCTATAAAATTTGATGCAAAAATTATGACCATATACATCATGCAAAAAAAAAACTCAACATGAAACGTGTGCAATAATAACTAATGTAAGTCGAACCAATTTGCTTTGTTTTCTTATAGAAAATCGTGTGGTCATATTTTGACACAAACATTTTGAACATTCATTTGTTCGCATTTTGCCCAATTTATTTGTCCATTTTAAGATACCGATGTCCCTGTTTATCTAGATAATTATAGTAGATAATGTGGCTAAGGACATATGCTTGTTTACAAAAAGAACAATGTATTTTTCTACTTTTAAAGCAAAACACAAATTTCATACATGATGTGGACACCGTCATGCAAAGTAAAATGCTTCCGTGTACGCAAATGCCTGTATGACAAGCATGCTGAAAAGGCCAACTAGTGGCATGAACCAGCTACCAAGGCATCGGCCAGTACTTCATCTTAAAGTTTAGAAATTGTTGCATGTACAACTTCATACCCCATTAAACTCTCATAAACATGACTTGCAAATTTAAAAAGTAAAAATAGCAAACCTTCTACTTCGTCCTTTCTAAAATAAAAGACGTATTTGTCGTGACCAGTAATATATGTGAACACTTGATGTCATATGTCTGGCAGAACACTTGATGTCATATATGTTTTATGGATGGGGGTCATACGTCTTCTACTAATTTTGTAGACATATTATAAGTGATTCTTGTAGTCAAAATTATGACCGCAGACTAAAACTGAGAGAATACAATTATTGAGTTGCATTACCGACCACCGACCTAGTTCATGAAAGTCATAAGCAACTAGGGTAGGGAGATAGGTTACACAGGAAGGCTACATGTGTGACGTGTCCGTGTGTGTTTGTCGCATGGCAGGGACGACCAGATCATCCTGAGCGCCATCCTGCTGCTCCTCGGCGCGGTTTACATGCCAGGCGGGCAGCACCTGCCGCTGTGGAGGACTGACGGCGCGGTGCTGCTGGTGCTACTACACGCCGGCCCCGTGGAGTTCCTCTACTACTGGTTCCACCGCGCGCTGCACCATCACTTCCTCTACACGCGCTACCACTCGCACCACCACGCCTCTATCGTCACCGAGCCTATCACATGTATGCCCCCTTAAACCTTCGCTTACCATGAATAGTTAATTAGCTGCTGGGATATTAAATGGTTTAGTACCAGCTGCTAACAAACGTACTGTGTTCTTTGGAATGAACTCCTAATGTTGGTAATCATTAATCAAATTCCCAACCTCCTAACTGCTCCTTTGAATGAATTTTAACATTCAAGGACAACCTAATAGTAGTGAAATAGGAAGGTGAAGGACAATCAATTGATTATGAGCAACGAGAGCAGCCAACACTGTCCTGTCCAGTCCCGCCAACAAATCGAATGGCCACAAGACAACCTTAAGTAACATTTTACATACTTCTCTTACAAATGTATTTTAGCACAACAATAGGTGAAGCAAAATGTTGTATGAGGTCCCCCCCCCCCCCCTAGGGCGACACGGTAGAACGCTAGCCGCCCTCCACCTCCTCCCTCGCATCGCCGCTGTCGGAGGGGCCACTGGCACAAGGCTGTGGTGTGCCCTGGGGAAGGTGGCGGTGGGGCGATAATTTTCCTCCCTGGCTGGCTTGCAGGAGGTTGGAGGTGGGAGCTGCAGCTGGAAGAAGGCGGCCTGAGGCGAGGTGCGGGGCCGGATTTCGTCTGGGCTTGATCTGGGCCGCCAGTGAGACAGGCGGACCGAGGCGAGGATGCGTCGTCTGGCAAGCTGGGGGGAGCTGAGGACGAACGGCGAAGCGCCAGGAGTGCTGGCCGACCAGTGGGGTGCTCCGAAAGGAGGAAGCTAGGGCGGCGGAGTGTTGTGGGCATGGTAGTTAGTCGGGGCAGGAGGTGTCGCGGTGACTGCGGCATGCGGTGGGCCTTGGTGGTCGACGACACAACATTTTTTCCATTTCGCTGCTCCCCAAGCTTCGTGGGCGGGTCAAACTCCAGACGAAAGCCTCGCACGGACCTCGGTCGGTGCCGCCGACGACGACGGCTCTGGGCGTTGTTCTCCTTCTTGTTTGCGTCCTGCTGGAGTTTCGATCTGGCCCGACGTGGAGGTGTCCTATAAGTTCCGAGTGAAAACCTAAGCTCCATCGGGGCGGGCGATGGTGATGGACGTGTCACTACCTTGTTGGTGTATTCTCGAAAAAAAAATAGCTTGTTGGTGGTGTCGCCTTGGAGTTATTGGCTCTCGCGGTTCGACGGATTCACGGTGGATGGACAGGATGGCACAACGGTCACGGGAGGCGGATGCCGGGGCGGCAGCCTCGTTCTCCCATGATGTGACGGCCCTACGAGGCAGGACCTTGGCCTTGCATGGTTTTTGGGTGGCGACCTGGTGCTGTGTGGACAGCTCGCTGACTCGTCTGGATCGCTTCAAGCAATACGAAGGCCGACCTGGTTGCTACACCGGGCGGCGGTACCAGAGCAGGTGGGCTTTGGTGGCGCCGTGGTGCTGTGCGGACAGCAGGCTCGTCGACCCGATTGGTTCGACTTCGGACAATGTGGAGCTTCGTCCTGATTGCTACATCGAGGTGGCGGTCCCGGAGCAGGTGGTGTGTGTTTATTGCATTTGGTCGATTTGCATCGTGTGAGCGGCAGGCCGGCAGGTCAACTCGCTTGTGTGGTTTTTTTGCCCCGTTCCATCTGTTCCATCTATTCGGGTGGTGGATACAACCAATTTGGGCTAAAAAAATGATGTATGAGAAATAGTGAATCATGACACATTAAAGATATCACAATTACTTGATCGTACGTATTAATGACTCATAACGGAGCTTCTTAGTATGTGTAACGTGTTACATGACTTTTGGTTTTCACACACTGTAAAAATAAGCAGGACAACACAAAATCAGCTATAATTAATGAAATATCTGGACTGTATTTATTTGGTGGGGTAGCTTGGTGCATTGGATGGTCTTTGTTTGTGAACAAGTACATCTAATGAGTCATCATGTTGCTATGTTAACGCAGCCGTTATCCATCCATTTGCTGAGCTCTTGGCCTATCAACTACTATTCTCAATCCCAATGATCACCTGCGCATTGACTGGAACTGCTTCCATTGTCGCATTCGAGATCTATGTGATCTACATTGACTTTATGAACAACATGGGCCATTGCAACTTCGAATTGGTCCCAAATTGGCTCTTCAAATGGTTCCCCCCTCTTAAGTATCTCATGTATACACCATCGTAAGTGTTTCATCTACTCATGCAAAAATTCAGCTTTATGTTATCCTACTCTAACCAAAGCACAGAAGGCAAGGTAGATCTATTATAGATTTTACTCTGAAAATATTAAGCTTTTTTTTCATAGTTATGTACTTATATCTGGTGTTTAAAATGTAGCTAAACGTTTGCTTCTTAGGTTTCATTCTCTTCACCACACTCAGTTCCGGACAAATTACTCTCTTTTCATGCCATTCTATGATTACATATACAACACCATGGATGAGTCATCAGACATGCTGTATGAAAACTCACTGAAGGACAAAGAGAAAGAAGTAGATGTAGTTCACCTTACCCATCTTACCAGCCTGCAGTCCATCTATCATATAAGGACTGGGTTCGCCCAATATGCCTCCAGGCCGTACACTTCAAAGTGGCAACTGAGGATCATGTGGCCAGTGTCATGGTTGTCCATGGTGCTGGCATGGGCGTATGGTTCTTGTTTCACCGTTGAAAGCAATGTCATGAAGAAACTCCGGATGCAGTCATGGGCTATACCAAGATACAGTTTCCATGTAAGAATCATGTTTGAATTAAATTCAAGACAGCTAGCACATATACTAAGAAAATTCTAAAAATCCTTTCTGTAGTACGGACTGAACGAGGAGAAGGAAACAATCAATGACCTGATTGAGAAGGCGATAGCTGAAGCTGACAAGAAAGGAGCTAAAGTTGTTAGCCTTGGACTCCTGAACCAGGTATGAACCTGCTTTCGTTGTTCAAAGCACAGAAGTTGAATGTGTGAAAGAGATCTTATGTAGTCCAAACAGTAACTATGTCCACAACTCCACATATAGTGTCAAATTGAAGTATATGTACTTCAGAAAAGGTTGTCATGTAGATGAAAAGTCGTAGTAGAATAATTGATGGCAAGGAAGCCAAAGATAGTTCCAGAGATTGAGGTATATATAGTCAATTCCGTATCAGTAGAAAATGCAGGATTATTTATTGTATGACCTCTCGCATAGTACATGTTGTAGCTGACACCAATATCTTTACATCAGGCACATAGCCTCAATGGAAGTGGGGAACTTTATCTGCAGAAATACCCAAAGTTGGGGGTAAGACTTGTGGATGGCAGCGGCTTAGCTGCTGCGGTGGTTTTTAACAGTATTCCCCAGGGCACAAATCAAGTTATCCTTGAAGGAAAGATTTTGAAGGTGGCTCGTACTGTTGCTTCAGCATTGTGCAAGAAAAATGTCGAAGTAAGAACCAAATAACCACATCTGCTCCACCTCCACTTCAATAAGAAATGATTTTTGTTTTAAATGTAACAAACAACTTTTCTTGGGCAGGTCATAGTGACAAACAAACAGGATTATGATATCCTGATGACCTGTATACCAGAAAATGCAACCAGCAAACTTTTATTATCAACGGCTGGCACTGCAGAGGTAAGGAGAGAAAAGAAAATGAACCTGCAGTTCGTCAGTTCTCCTAAGAGATTGATAGGTTGTGCTATATAAAATACCATAATGCCTAATTAACAAACCACATCACTAGTTGTTCCAATTTTTTCCAGGTGTGGCTAGTTGGAGAAGGTCTGGATGCTGCTAGACTGTCCAGGGCAAAGAAAGGAACACAGTTCATCCCATACTCGCAGTTCCCGCCAAAAATGGTACGAAAGGACTGCTGCAACTATTTGACGACTCCAGCAATGGGTGTACCCAAATCAATGCAAAATGTGCACTCGTGCGAGGTAATATGGCCGCACACTCGCACTGAATTGCATCTGTGAAATAACTTCAGTACATCGTCTATTCACCGATTTGGGTTATCTTCAGAATTGGCTGCCAAGGAGGGTGATGAGTGCATGGCGCATCGCTGGAATTGTTCATGCATTGGAGGGATGGAATGAAGACGAGTGCGGAGAGACAGTGCTAGATATGGAGAAAGTATGGTCTGCTGCAATTATGCATGGGTTCCGCCCTGTTGTTCAAGTTTGACGCAATTACTGCAAGACAGTAGAATAAGTTGTCGACACCTATGACATATTGCTAATGTTAAAACATGTTATGTGGGGGAAGGGGCGACAGATATTATACGGGACAGAAAAAGTGTAATGTTTTAGTAGTTTGAGCTGCCACAGTTAGCTATTTACTACACAAGACCAGAGACCAACGATTAAAAGATTCTGCACTACTATTTTGTGCATCAATAATGTAATGTAAGTTATAAAGGAAACAGGCATGGGTCGTTTCTGCGCATTATATAAATGTAGAGTTGTGATTTAACTTAGATGACAATCCATACAGAAAATGTAAATACATAATTTGATTGGCAGCAGACAGTGATTCTATATTGACTTGATAGCTTGACCAACTTATTATCTCTTAAAATAAGACTAAGGTGACTCCTGGAAATCTCTTCTAGAACTTCTGGGAATCGTATAAGCGAAAACTATCTCTTCATTACTTGATACAGTGGTACCTATACACTTTGTTTGCCAATATATCCACCTAAACTGATGGTTATTTTGGAAACTTTGGTCCGTACTGCACACCACTAACTGTCTAATAATACTACTGATCAGTAATCCCACATTCCTGCCAGCGATTTTCGTTATGAAAACTTATTTTTCGCCACTGTACACAATTCAGGTCGTTCCTAAATTTGTCATCAAAGTGTAGGGTGAGCATACGAGCATGTGGGCAGCTGAAATGTCTACAGATACGCACACTTAATGAAGTGATATTAAGCGAACATATGAAGCAATCTGAACAGAAATACAGTAGATAAGAAGAATCCCAGGATGAAAAAACTCACAGAGGAGCAGAACGTACGGCAGGCACCGGTGAGCGGCGTTACCGAAGCCTGAGTCGGCCGGACTGGGGAAACCAACGTCGGCCTAGAGAGGCACGCGTGCGTGCTCAGCCTCGCACCGGCAGGGCTACGCGGACGCCGTGCGGTGGAAATCTTCTCCGGCGGGCGGCGGCTGGCCCGAAGGGACCAGCCATGGTGGCCGTTGCTTATGGCAGCCTAGAAAATAGGTGGGCGATAGAGAGCTTTTCAGACGGGCTCGTGGCGGGCTCAGTATATTATGGACCAGGCTACATGGCCCAGAGAGCCCGAATCGAAGCCCAGCTTTTACGGTGTTCAAATTGGATTCTACTACAAAATACCCGCACGAAATCTCTTTTAGAAAAATATTGTTTAGATAAAGGCATATAACCCATGAAATATGAAGTTGTTTAGAGCATCTCCAACCGGAGGCCCCAAACCCACCCTAAACGTCCGGGCGGACAGCCCGGACAGGGTTTGGGCTAAAAACCACCACCCAAAGGAGGCCCTCAAAGCCAACCCAAACGTCCGGGCTGTCTGGCACACTCCAAACCCAGCCCATATGTGGGGAGGGTTTGTGGGCGTCCGGACGCGCCCGGACAGGCCGCCTCGTCGGACGCGGCCCAACATGACCCCACATATATCCGAAAATTCCCCACCCCGGTCGGAACCCTAGCTTTCACTCTCCTCCGATCCTCTTTCCACTCCACTCCATTTCCACTCTTCTCCGTCCCAATGGCCGGCTCCGGCAGCGAATCCGCCAACGAGCTGTACTGGCATGCGTTCGCGGAGGCGGAGGAGGAGATTGGGAGCTGCCCCGGGCCGGATGCCGCCACGCCGTCTTCGGTGGCTCTGCGCAACGCCGCCGCTGGCAGTTCCGCCGCCGCCGCCGCGTCCAACCCGGCAATGGCGGTGCTTCCGCAGGTTCGCCTCTCAATCTCCTCCTCCGCCTCCGGTTGGAATGCTCACATTTTAGATAGGAGTAGAATGATTAGGAATTTGATGTCCGGTGTACTCCGTAGGCCATTCCTAGAGGTCTGGCGTACACCGTCGGTGATGATAAGCTGTTATGCAATGCGTGGTTGTCCACCCCGGAGGATCCTGTGACTGGAACACTCCACCGTGCTACGTTTTGTGACCGGATCGGTCAAGTTTTCAATGCAAACTCGGAATTTGTCCGCGATGAGGTGTAACAGCCCAAAGTTCAGAACCTAAAAACCCGAATAAAATTTCCACTTCTTGATTGCTTTGCATCATGGCATACTCATTTTAAATTGCTTAAGTTGAATAAAGCAACACCGGGAAATGTAAAACAAAGGAAGCAAATCCTTCCCCAAGAATTTGCAAACCAGATACGTTACTCAAATTGGCAAAACCAATGGTTCTTGAGTTCCCAAATTGTCCAGGAAGCTCAAGGATATATTTTTGTAAATACTTGTCAAAGTAGTTTTTCCTGTCATACAAAGGAATAAATTTGAGAATCCAAAGTTTGGCTTAATTCAATTCTATTTTTGGAACCATTATCAGCTTTCCAAAAATTCAAACTAAAATCATGGGGAGCTCCATAACTATATTGGAAGCCTCCATGAATAATTTCACTATTTTTGGAAATGCTCAAATACTCCAAATAAAGATATTTTGGAAATTATTAAAAATGACCTTTTCCAACCCTATGAACAATTGGTGTTCAAAACTTTTTATTTCTAATCGCCAATTTTTGTGGAGCTTCCTCTTGGTAGAAAAAGGCCACACAAATTATTTCATATTTTTCTAAAATGTCTAAGTGCCCCAATTATTTCACTGAAATGCTGCTGGAACTTTTAAAAGATAAACAGAAGGACCAATCTGTGATGGAAAAGCTTTTGCCAGGGGGCTATCTGCAAGAAGGCCGTCATCTCTCACCTCCCGCCTCTCCCGCACGTGCCATGCCGCGCTGCCGCTCACAGGAGCACGCCGCGCCTGGGGGCCCCTTCCTCTCTGCTTCTCTGCAAAGAAAACGAGCTCCGCGCCTTACATGCTCCCCCACTCCACAGATATTTCTCTCTCGTTCTCCTCTCCCTCTCCCCACGCGCTCGCAACCGAGCTCGCCGTTGACGCCGTGTCGCCGTCGCTTCGAGCCGCCCCCGACGAATCGAAGAGCGCGGGAAGCTCCGCCTCGCCGGGCTGCCCCTCCACGCGGAAGGAATCGCGCCGGGTTGCTGCGAATCGACGCCGCCAAGTTCGTCTTCCCCGCCGCCGGCCGTCGCACGCCGCGCACCGTTGCCTCTGCTCCCGACATCCCCGTCACCGCCGCGAGTTCCCACGAGCTCAGGGTGAGCTTGCCCTACTCCTGGACCTCCTTTCTCTTCCTCTCTCGCCCTAGCTCGCCGTCGCCGGATTTCTGCCCGCGTCGGATATTCCGAGCTCGTTCCCGCACCGGATAGTCCGGCTGGGTCCTGTACGAAGAAACTTAGGTCCTTAGTCAGTTTTTCCAGATTCTGGGTCAATCGGATATTCCGAGCTTTTCCAAATTCGGATAATCCGAATAATGCCAGTACCTCGAAACCCCAAATTTCTCCCTCCCATCGGATATTCCAGGTGAGAATAAACCGGAAATTCCGAGTTAGCCCAGTACCAAAAATATTCCCGTTTAATTAATCCTCCTCTCCTATGGACTTATAATAGTTTTGTGTTGGATTTAAATAATAAGCAGGAAATAATTAAAAGAGGGAGTTTAGAGATGCGATAACTTTTGTTCGGTACATCAGAAAAATATGTTCGATATACCGAAATGTCCGGAAAAATGTGACTTATCCAAATGCACCCATCTCATGCATCTTTGCTCACAATAAAAGTAATACATCCTAAGAAGCTAGTAAATTCATTAAGTTAAATAAGGGGTTTCTCTTCTCCTGTTGAAATAATTATTTCCCTCGCCCCATTTAAATTGCTAGATAGCTTATAATAAGTTCGGTGCATCAAAATGTCATATCATCATTTTCTCTTGTATGCATTGCACAATTGCCATGTGTTGAAGTGTTGTTCTTGTTTTCCGGTGTTGTTTGCTCTCTGGTAGATCACGAGTCCGGAGTTGACCCTCATTACTCCGACGAGCAGTTTGACTACTCCGCTCAACAAGGCAAGCGTAATCCCCCCTCTGAGCATGTCTTATCCTATTTTCCGCAAATATTTTCTCCACTATAATATTGCATGCGGTTCTAAATGTATTTTTGCTTGGATTAGAGTATCCTATAGAATGCATTAAGATTCCGATGCCAATGCCTGTTTTCCCCTCCTATTACCATAGGTTTGCATTGTTGGCCTGACATAATTATTATGCTATGCAAGTGCTTAGCCATGCTTAGTGAATTGCCTAGTGGTACTATGGTGGTACATGCTGGAAACAGGTGTTGACTTGTGACAGCAATGTGATGATGGAGAAATTGTGGAGACATGGATAATAAAATGCTAAAGGTGGGGATGAGAGGCCACATGGGATGTGGTGGGTTGTCTCGTTCTCACCGCCTAGGTGCGAGTTCTGGACCTCCTGAACCAAGACTGAGCGCGCTTCCTTTCGGTGGGGTATATGGAGCCCTCGTCGACCGACTAACTTGAGCGGGACTAGCCAGGGTCCTCTAGTTTGGCTTTCCATTTGCGTGTGCATTGAGATGGTGGCCAAGACTGAGACGAGGATGGTGGTGTTTAGGAAAATGAGTGGCCACAGGGCGGGGTGTGTGATCCTGGCAGCCCTGTCCCCACTGATGATCCTGGGTTAGTCCTTAACAAGGTAAAGGTTGTAACCGTTCCCACTCAGCCGGCTTTCCCCGGAAGAGAGCTACGTGTAGGCAATGAGCCGGGCGGTACCGAAGGTAAACACAGTGCACCCCTGCAGGGTTAATCTTTTCGAAAAGCCGTGTCCACGGTTACGGACGACTTGGGAATGGACGCTGATCATAGAATAACGTTAACGGAATGATTAAAACTTGGGTACTAGAGGTACCACTTCACGATTGTAAGGTGAGCTTCCTCGAGGGTGATTCGGGGAGGTGCCTTTGATGAACAGGTACAGTGGTTGATGGTTGATCTTTGAGAAAGATGATCAAAGAAAAGAGTTTCTTCTTACCCTTTTTCAAAATAATCTGATTAGTCGATGCCATGGAGTTGTGTTTTATAAATAAAATTAGCTTTATGCAAAACAGCCATAAAACCTTTGAAAGCCAATCATGGAGCATATATTAGCTCTTAATCTTGCGAGTTCGTCGAACTCAACGTCGTTTGCTTATTTTCAGGAGAGGACTTCACCGACCTCGAAGGTGGGTTCTTTGTGGATGTCGACGAGTAGTCTGGGGTTCCCAGGTGGCAGCTTGGGACATCCCGGAACAGCTGGCGCTGTGATGTTTATTTGCAGGCCTCTTAGGCCATAATTTGGTTCTTGTTGTTTAGAACAACACACTTCGCTTCCGCATGATGTAATGTTGGGTCTGTGACCTCTGGTTGTCATTTGCTATCTTTCTCTATTATAAGAGTTGCTTATAATGTTTTTGTGTCGTAGAGTCTGTGATGTGCCAGTTGTTCCACAAGTCTTGATCTCTCTATTATGCTTTGATAGTGTGTCTGGTGGTAACGGATAACCGGAGACACAGTATCACTGTATAGTAGTCGGGTCGGGGCGCCACAAGTTGGTATCAGAGCAGTACTGCCTGTAGGAAACCCTTCTACTGGTCGATGTTGAGTCTAGTGGTTGTGAAAATATTTTGAACCTAAAAATGAGTTGCGAAAACCATCTTAGGATTATTTTTACTCCTTATCTGGTTACCCTCTAATCTCGGAGCAATCTTACCTCGATTTGAGTTAAAGTTTTTACTTCTCGCCTCTTAATTCAAAATGATTAGGAATCTCGGGGTTGGTTCTACCTTTAGTGTTATGTGCCCAGTTGCTCCCGCCGCGCTACAATCCGTTATCACCTGAGAAGTTTGCGAATCTTGTTATCCGTGCCGAGGCTACTCTTTGTTCCTTTCTCCGGGTGCTATCCCAAGGACTTGAACAGAAGGTCCCGGATTGTGCTGTGAGTCCGGTATGTTGAATTGTGTGGGTTGTTACCCATGTGATCCATATGCCATTTAGGATTCTTGGCGCATGATGCTGATCTTCAACCCAAGTCTTTTCCTTGGTCTGTGTGGTAAATGGTCGAATACGGATCTACCACACCTCAGCTGGCTATGTAACTTCATTTCTCCCTTAGCCTTGTGTTAGGTTCTATCTTGGAACCATCGGGGTTACAGCCAGGATTCTTCTAGCACGTCTCCCAACTCTGTTCGTGATTCCGCTACATCTCTCCTTTTCGGGCATGGTTATCACAATTGAGTAATAACCGGTGCATCTTCAACATCTTAGGATTTCTCCTGAGCAAGTTTCTTACTCTGATCTGTTTTCCGACCTTTGTCTGTCTTTTGGCAGTAACGTTCTCACCGTGCATTGGAGTGTTCCGATGCTAGTCACTCTCTTGATCCGGCAAAATTCTTCCCCTTCGTCTTGTTAGAAGGAATGAGCTCCCGTATCCTGTCCACTCCTCGGCTCAAGTCAAAGTAATGAAATCTACCGAATACGGGCTTTGTCTAATTTTTGTTCTGCTCCACCTTAGAGTGTCACACTCTTTTATATCAAAGTATCGTGCTTAACATCATGATCATCTTGATGAAGTGATGCTCGCACACTATGTTACTCTCCGCGTTCCGAGTGACTTGTTACTCGAGAATGATAAGTAGTGACCAATGATGTGGCTATCGGATATTCTCAGCAGTTCTTACTGCGCTGAAATCCAAGGACATTCCTTGTCCTCCTCAGCATGATTGGTTAACCGATCAAGAAGTTGAGTTTGACAGTGCTACCAAGTCCATTGGCTTTGATGCACTCCCTCGGTCAAAGAGCTAGGTTCACGCCGAAGCTCCCTAGACCACCTCGTTGTGCCTTGTACGGCATGATCCTCTCTCGAACTCAAGATCTACTGCCATGTCGTGATATCCTATAGATGGATCGTGATATCCTGTTGTTCCTTCCAGAAGTATCGCCAGGTTGTCGCCTGTCCAAGCTCAACATCACGGACAACTCTTTTCTCCCAGAAAAATTGAGCTTATGAGTAAGCTGGTTCTCTGAACAACTCCTGTCTCCAAGAAAATCGTGCTGGATGTCCCGAATTATTCGGTTGAGCCTAAACAACTTGGAGAGTTAAAAGACCAAAGCTCTATCTGATATAGTTCAGTTCTAAAGGGATGTCTAGTCTGTCAGTGTTGAAGCTAGGTGGTATCCCCTTTGTGGATATGCTATCCTAAAAATTTTTGATTTGAATTGGGCTATCGTCAAATCAAACTCAGACCCACCTATTTGAATGCGTTAGTCTGACCAATCCTTATGCCCGTTCATGTGATAACTTCAGAACACATACCTTGTGAGGTCTACCGTCTTGGAGTAGCTAGATAGTTGGTTGTTGAGCCCTTCCACTACATCCTTTCTTCCTCCATGTTTGATTGGAAACTTGTTAGAACTAACCTTGTGTCGTCACAAGGCAATGTTCTGGAGTTAGAAGTGACTTTTCCTGGTTCCCGTGCAATTGCTGAAAGATGTCGCCGTGGATCTGAGTGAATTGTCTGGTTTCCTCCGAATCATTTCAACTCAATCAGGCATATGCAGAAGATTCGTGGAATGGTGTGCTGTTACCTCCATTCCTTGATAATTTCATCTATGCATCCAAGCCACTGATTGAATTGTTCCAGAAAGAGAGGAAGTCTGAGACTTCCTTGTCTGCTATGGTGTTTCCCATCAAGAACTCAATCGTGTCTCGCTGCAAGGTATTCAATTGGGGCAGCTGTCTCCTGACAAGTTGCTAATCCGCGGTTCCGCAATCTCGTTCCTCCTTGGAGTTAGACCTTGTAGTCCAACTCTTGTGGTCCTAGAAATTGTAATCCGTTGCTGTCCTTTGCAAAGACTTCCTATTCAGACATGTGGAGTCTGAAGTATCTCTACACCTGACCAGATCTGAATCTCAATCAGAACGATAGTTGGTGATCCTCAAGAAGTTTGTCCTGATGTCTGGAAAATCAGGAAGTGTTCCCAATACTAACGTTTGCGGAGTTTCTGAAGTTCTATCGATCTAGCTTTCCGATCCTTCTCCAGTGATCTGAAATGCTCCCCCGTGAGGAAAGTTCTACTCAAGCCGACTAGTACAAGTTACCTCTTCAACTGTTGGGATCTTGTTTCAACACTCTCCCTCAGAAATTTTGGGCCCTGTGCAAAGTTCATATTCTGATCATCTGAGAAACAGTTGTCTACCAACTGGAAAATTCTTATCAATCTCCTGTCACCGCATGTGTCTCCTAACTGTCAATCCAAGGGATGCTTGCAGTCTCACCCTAAATTTTACTAGGAGGTACCTGATCGTTGTATCCTTACAAAGACCCATCCTTCCGGAGAGGTTTCCTTCTTTCCTATGGTGTATGTTGGTAGTGACCTCGAAGCGAAGCCGATGAAGATCTTCGTGATGCCCTTGATCAACCTCTTCAGGAAAGAAGCCACCCGAAGAGAGAAGGTCGTGTAGTATCGTTGTAACCTTTCCCTCTTTCCTACGCTAAGAATCTCGGGACGAGATTCCTGTAAGGAGGGTAGAATTGTAACAGCCCAAAGTTCAGAACCTAAAAACCCGAATAAAATTTCCACTTCTTGATTGCTTTGCATCATGGCATACTCATTTTAAATTGCTTAAGTTGAATAAAGCAACACCGGGAAATGTAAAACAAAGGAAGCAAATCCTTCCCCAAGAATTTGCAAACCAGATACGTTACTCAAATTGGCAAAACCAATGGTTCTTGAGTTCCCAAATTGTCCAGGAAGCTCAAGGATATATTTTTGTAAATACTTGTCAAAGTAGTTTTTCCTGTCATACAAAGGAATAAATTTGAGAATCCAAAGTTTGGCTTAATTCAATTCTATTTTTGGAACCATTATCAGCTTTCCAAAAATTCAAACTAAAATCATGGGGAGCTCCATAACTATATTGGAAGCCTCCATGAATAATTTCACTATTTTTGGAAATGCTCAAATACTCCAAATAAAGATATTTTGGAAATTATTAAAAATGACCTTTTCCAACCCTATGAACAATTGGTGTTCAAAACTTTTTATTTCTAATCGCCAATTTTTGTGGAGCTTCCTCTTGGTAGAAAAAGGCCACACAAATTATTTCATATTTTTCTAAAATGTCTAAGTGCCCCAATTATTTCACTGAAATGCTGCTGGAACTTTTAAAAGATAAACAGAAGGACCAATCTGTGATGGAAAAGCTTTTGCCAGGGGGCTATCTGCAAGAAGGCCGTCATCTCTCACCTCCCGCCTCTCCCGCACGTGCCATGCCGCGCTGCCGCTCACAGGAGCACGCCGCGCCTGGGGGCCCCTTCCTCTCTGCTTCTCTGCAAAGAAAACGAGCTCCGCGCCTTACATGCTCCCCACTCCACAGATATTTCTCTCTCGTTCTCCTCTCCCTCTCCCCACGCGCTCGCAACCGAGCTCGCCGTTGACGCCGTGTCGCCGTCGCTTCGAGCCGCCCCCGATGAATCGAAGAGCGCGGGAAGCTCCGCCTCGCCGGGCTGCCCCTCCACGCGGAAGGAATTGCGCCGGGTTGCTGCGAATCGACACCGCCAAGTTCGTCTTCCCCGCCGCCGGCCGTCGCACGCCGCGCACCGTTGCCTCTGCTCTCGACATCCCCGTCACCGCCGCGAGTTCCCACGAGCTCAGGGTGAGCTTGCCCTACTCCTGGACCTCCTTTCTCTTCCTCTCTCGCCCTAGCTCGCCGTCGCCGGATTTCTGCCCGCGTCGGATATTCCGAGCTCGTTCCCGCACCGGATAGTCCGGCTGGGTCCTGTACGAAGAAACTTAGGTCCTTAGTCAGTTTTTCTAGATTCTGGGTCAATCGGATATTCCGAGCTTTTCCAAATTCGGATAATCCGAATAATGCCAGTACCTCGAAACCCCAAATTTCTCCCTCCCATCGGATATTCCGGTGAGAATAAACCGGAAATTCCGAGTTAGCCCAGTACCAAAAATATTCCCGTTTAATTAATCCTCCTCTCCTATGGACTTATAATAGTTTTGTGTTGGATTTAAATAATAAGCAGGAAATAATTAAAAGAGGGAGTTTAGAGATGCGATAACTTTTGTTCGGTACATCAGAAAAATATGTTCGATATACCGAAATGTCCGGAAAAATGTGACTTATCCAAATGCACCCATCTCATGCATCTTTGCTCACAATAAAAGTAATGCATCCTAAGAAGCTAGTAAATTCATTAAGTTAAATAAGGGGTTTCTCTTCTCCAGTTGAAATAATTATTTCCCTCGCCCCATTTAAATTGCTAGATAGCTTATAATAAGTTCGGTGCATCAAAATGTCATATCATCATTTTCTCTTGTATGCATTGCACAATTGCCATGTGTTGAAGTGTTGTTCTTGTTTTCCGGTGTTGTTTGCTCTCCGGTAGATCACGAGTCCGGAGTTGACCCTCATTACTCCGACGAGCAGTTTGACTACTCCGCTCAACAAGGCAAGCGTAATCCCCCCTCTGAGCATGTCTTATCCTATTTTCCGCAAATATTTTCTCCACTATAATATTGCATGCGGTTCTAAATGTCTTTTTGCTTGGATTAGAGTATCCTATAGAATGCATTAAGATTCCGATGCCAATGCCTATTTTCCCCTCCTATTACCATAGGTTTGCATTGTTGGCCTGACATAATTATTATGCTATGCAAGTGCTTAGCCATGCTTAGTGAATTGCCTAGTGGTACTATGGTGGTACATGCTGGAAACAGGTGTTGACTTGTGACAGCAATGTGATGATGGAGAAATTGTGGAGACATGGATAATAAAATGCTAAAGGTGGGGATGAGAGGCCACATGGGATGTGGTGGGTTGTCTCGTTCTCACCGCCTAGGTGCGAGTTCTGGACCTCCTGAACCAAGACTGAGCGCGCTTCCTTTCGGTGGGGTATATGGAGCCCTCGTCGACCGACTAACTTGAGCGGGACTAGCCAGGGTCCTCTAGTTTGGCTTTCCATTTGCGTGTGCGTTGAGATGGTGGCCAAGACTGAGACGAGGATGGTGGTGTTTAGGAAAATGAGTGGCCACAGGGCGGGGTGTGTGATCCTGGCAGCCCTGTCCCCACTGATGATCCTGGGTTAGTCCTTAACAAGGTAAAGGTTGTAACCGTTCCCACTCAGCCGGCTTTCCCCGGAAGAGAGCTACGTGTAGGCAATGAGCCGGGCGGTACCGAAGGTAAACACAGTGCACCCCTGCAGGGTTAATCTTTTCGAAAAGCCGTGTCCACGGTTACGGACGACTTGGGAATGGACGCTGATCATAGAATAACGTTAACGGAATGATTAAAACTTGGGTACTAGAGGTACCACTTCACGATTGTAAGGTGAGCTTCCTCGAGGGTGATTCGGGGAGGTGCCTTTGATGAACAGGTACAGTGGTTGATGGTTGATCTTTGAGAAAGATGATCAAAGAAAAGAGTTTCTTCTTACCCCTTTTCAAAATAATCTGATTAGTCGATGCCATGGAGTTGTGTTTTATAAATAAAATCAGCTTTATGCAAAACAGCCATAAAACTTTTGAAAGCCAATCATGGAGCATATATTAGCTCTTAATCTTGCGAGTTCGTCGAACTCAACGTCGTTTGCTTATTTTCAGGAGAGGACTTCACCGACCTCGAAGGTGGGTTCTTTGTGGATGTCGACGAGTAGTCTGGGGTTCCCAGGTGGCAGCTTGGGACATCCCGGAACAGCTGGCGCTGTGATGTTTATTCGCAGGCCTCTTAGGCCATAATTTGGTTCTTGTTGTTTAGAACAACACACTTCGCTTCCGCATGTTGTAATGTTGGGTCTGTGACCTCTGGTTGTCATTTGCTATCTTTCTCTATTATAAGAGTTGAACTATATGATTTTTATGTCGTAGAGTCTGTGATGTGCCAGTTGTTCCACAAGTCTTGATCTCTCTATTATGCTTTGATAATGTGTCTGGTGGTAACGGATAACCGGAGACACAGTATCACTGTATAGTAGTCGGGTCGGGGCGCCACATGAGGGCTCCCTACGCCAAAGATGGCAAATCATAGTGGCGGAAGTGAACAAGTTCGCCAGATGCTTTGCCCAAATGGGTTCCGTAAGTTTTTATTGTCAAATTTTCTACAATGTTGGATCCAATTCTCCAATGATTTAGCACCGGTTTATGGAGAACCGATTTCATTTTCATAGATAGACGTTGTTGTCCTACTGTACAACGCGCTTGGGGGGAAGCCAGAGATGACGGAGTGGAAGTTCGGCCATTGTTGGGAAATGCTAAAGGATAGCTCGTTCGTGGACTACACGTCGGATGAGGAGAGGAGGGACATGATCCGCCGAGTAGAGAGCCAAGCTCGACAGGCACGCCGTGCTCGACAAAGGACCGCGAAGCACGGGAACGTGTAGAAGCCGCCACGCACGCACGGAACCGTGTTGACACCGTCGCTCGAGGACGCGAAGCTCAACATGCGGAGGCCGCCGCTCTCGACCGGGAAGCTCAACGTGAAGCCTTCGCCGCTCACAACCGGGAGCTGGAACGTGAAGCCGGGGTTCGCCGGGCCCATCGCCGCCGCGAAAGGCAACGACGTGACGCATTGGAGGCCGGCCAGATCTTCCATGGTCTGTGAGACCTCCGCTCCGCTCCGCTCCGGTGTGTCCGATGAACTCTGTCCGATGTTTGTGTATGTTTGGACTTGTTTGTGTATGTTTTGAACTATGTTTATTCGTATGATGTTTGAACTATCCACCATTTGATCTACGTGCATGTCCAATATGATTTTGGGGGGATTTTTTGGGGGTTATGGTTGTATGACACAGTTTTTGGGGCTGTCCGGTCACCGTGCCCGGACATGTCCGAACGCGTCCGGTCACAGTTTGGGGACCGGATTTGGGGGCTCCGCTTGGAGATGCTCTTACAGAAACATAAATTGACCACAATTGTTGAAATGCTAAATTTAATTGATATGATTTTTTGTTGTATTTGATGATTAAAATGGTTGACGTGGACAATCGAATAGATATAAAGTAGATGACATGGATATGTTGCATGTAAGAAAATGTTTGCTTTAATGCATGTTAGTGGGTGACATGAAAATTTGATTGGCTAAGAGAATGACTGATGTGGATAGCTTGCATGTTGAGATAGAAAATAATTAATGCACTTAGTGGGGTTTTTCTTTATAAGAGGAATAGATTTCCGATTCTGCTAGACACCAAAACGTGTTTTTCACGCCAGAAAATGCTCATCTCCAGCTGTTGTCGAGGGAATCAAATACTCCCTCCGTGTCAAAATATAAGTCACACTAGTCACTTACCACACACATGTATGTAGACATGTTTTAGTGCAAGATTCACTAGTCACTTACATGAATCTTGCACTAAAACATGTCTACATACATGTGTGTGGTAAGTGACTAGTGCGACTTATATTTTGATACGGAGGGAGTAGATTTTTAGATTGGGAACCAATTAAAAAGGTGTTTTGGAGTTGTGGAGCTCTTTAAAAAAAGACTAATCTACCATACAGACGTGCCCACCGATGTCGTTATGTCCGGCGCGAGACCCGCACGTTCGCTTCGCCCCTAAAACGGGTCGGTCAGTCACCTCATCCCTATCCGTTCAGGATGTAAGTAGACACGTCCACAGATTTGTCCGTGTAACCTGCCTCGTCCGTAAGCCTTAATTGCAGGATTTGCAGGTGTCCGCTTCCGCTAGTTGTTTGACTGCCTACAGAGCCCAGCAAGCTATGCAGGACTGGCTGGCCGCAACACACACTGCCTCTCCTTTCTCGGCCCCTACCTCTCCACGCCGCCTGCTGACTGTTCGTCCGACCGCCACCGACAAGCTCGCCTGAGCGCCCCCACGATGTGGCTCCCGAACCGCGCAAGCACGAGACCTGGGAGACGAATCTGTTTGATTGGATCGAATCCGGGCCTTCTCTGTTCGACGGGGTCCAACCTGGGAAACGAACTGCTCGTCGAGGAGGTGCCGCACTGTTGCGAGCTGCTCTTTAGTCGCAGGCTACGTAGGCGTGGCAGGTTAGCAGGACAAGACTGCAAAGCCCACTTTACTGTATGCTTTGTCCGCAACGCCACCAAGCACCTGTACGCGGCGCAGGCGAAGTGGGCTTGTGGACTCCTGCGTCCACCTGCACCCTTACTATCGCTCCCTCTCAGCCACACTGTCCCCCCCCCCCCCCCCCCCCCACGTCTCTCTCACAGCCTCCCAGCGACACCGCATTCACCACCCACGCCGCTCGCCGTCACCCGCCAAGTTGAAGGAGGCCGACGGAGATTTGGCGAGCTACGCAGGAGATCCTTCCGCCGAGGCACACCGTGGGCTCCCGTACCCCGCCATCGCCGCGGACGCCTTCTTTTGCTCCTCGCCTCGCACCTCTGCTCGACCTCGTCTCTTCCGACCGCATCAGCGCCATCCCCACCGTGTTGCCGCTTCCTTGCTGAACCGCCGGTCATCTTTGTGCGGTACACGTCCTCGCACGACCGTGGGAGAACTACGACCTGCACGGCGAGTCCGGCCCTGACATGTCTGTCCGTCCAGCAGGTGCAGTATGACTGCCTCGATTTTTGACCTGGCCCTGACCTGGCCGTCCGTCCGGCCCTCACACTTTCCTCTTCAGCGTTGTTCCGGTGGCTTTGAGCAAGGCTGTGTTTTGTTTTTCTAGATTTTTGATAGCTTTGTGAAGGAGAAACTTGGTAATTCTTTTTTTGAAATGAAACACTCGAAATCTATTAAACTTGAACGGTAGAGTCACCGTACAAAGCCCTGCTTACAACATCAGGGACAAACTCCACCCAAACTTGGTGGAAATCAAGAGCCCCGGCCAAACCTAGAGCAGCTAGTTCATTTGCCGGTTTATTAGAGTTATAAGATCCTGTACTCATCGAACTACGTGCGAAACAGGAATTTAATCTCCAGGAAGAGAGCACCAAGTGCAGATAGGTCATAAGTTATAGACGTGATGGCACGCTGCATAATCTGACAGTCAGTACCAAGAATGATTCGTACACGACCAAGGGTTTCTGCGTGCAGGGCTTCAGAGGCACTCGGGATTGCACCAGCTTCAGCAACAACAAGGTCTCCCGCACTGTCCCTTCCCAGCCTCCCTTCCCCGTCTCTGTCACCACCCCCAGCCTCCCTTCCCCGTCTCTGCCACAAAGGTTCCGTTAGAGTTGAGCATGAACCAATCAGTTGTTGATGGCGTCCAACCCTGTATTCGATGTACAACATGCATCGGCTGCTTTTTAAGATGAGCTTCCAATTTGTGTACATACATGTTAATGGTGTAGCAAAATTCCTATGTCGACAACCTCCTCTCCCCTCAGTTTGATTTGTTTCTTTCAGTCCACCAGGCCCAGAGGAAGGCAACACACTTCATCATTGTAGAATATGGCGGACCAAGAATACATTTGAGAACCTCCATGGCCGAATTTAAATTTTGCAGAACGGCTCTGAAAGGCTCCATCTAAAGTCCTTCCCACGCTTTCCTTGCCTGGCACGCCACAAAAAGGTGTCCACCACTCTCGAACATCATATTACAAATGGCGCATCTGGTGTCGAGCTCAATATGCTTCTTTTCAATATTCATTCGCAGCGGCAGACTGTCCCTTCCAAACCGCCAGAGAAAGTGATGCAGTTTAGGAGGACATTCGAGCTTCCAAACACGGTGACATACTTCTTTACTCCAATTACTTCTAGAATCTCCAGCTGAAGTTCCTGCTTGGCGTTCCTCATTCATACATTTGGCATACAACTTATATGCAGATGAGACTGTGAAGATTCCTTCGGATCTAGGTGCCGGGCCACATGATTGTCAAGGTATTTTAAAAATTGCCTCAGCATCTCTTACACTGAAAACTTGTTGAATAACCGCTTCATTCCAACTAACAGAGGATTGGTCGATCAACTCCGCCACATACTCAACAACAGTAGCATTGCCTCTCGGGTAGGTTAGGCCTATAGTGGCATTGGCAGGGATCCACGGGTCTGACCAGATTTTATGTCTGAACCGTTTCCAACGCTCCAAATCACTCCCTTTTCAAGGCTCGTTTGATTTGTAGGAATGGTAAAGTGTAGAAATAGGAATTTCACAGGATTGTGATGGCATGTCCAATTGAATCTGATGAGTAGAGGAAGTTGATTGTGGTGAAGGAATTTTTAAATGAGCTTAGACCTCATCTTATTTTCGTATGAAGTTTATACTATAAGATTCTCGAGGAATTTTTCATATAAAAAATATCCTATGAATCAACTACTTCGAAGAAAAAATCCCATGCGTTTTTCAATCCTGCAGAAATGTTGTTGACGGTCAAATTTGGCTCATTGTTGGAGTTTCAGTCATGGGATGCAAATGTATCAAAGCGGAAGAATGGACTGAAACGGTGCCACGACAACTTGGCAGCATCGGGCGCACGGGCAAGCCACGACAGAGAAATCGGTGGAATGATTGTCGTGACAGCTGCGAGCGCATGGCAGAGAACCTCGTTCCTTCAGGTTCACGACAGAGAAATCAAGAAAAACGCTGGAGCGGCAGCGGCTAACGGCAGCGGGTGCACGGCAAGTACCCGGATCGGAGTCGCGTCCTGAGAATGGGCAAGATCGGTGCCGTGTCGGCTCGGTATCAAGGAGAGCGACGAAGAAGAAGGCGCGATGGCAATGCGGTGCAGCAGGGCAGCGGCGCGGTGCGCCAAAACGACTCAAAGATGACCGGGATGACAACATACAGAGAATTGCATGATATCACCGTGAAGATGACCTCGTATGAAAAAGTGACTGACACGGAAGTTATGCGTATCCTCACGACGTACAATATTGATTTTGGAGTAGTCTTCATCTGAGGTCATATGCAACTTGTGGAGCCAAAATAATGTTTGCATGTGACCATAGACATAGTCTGTCCTTTGGCGCGGAGCTGGGCGCAGGCAAAGCCACAGGCAGGTCGCCCTACCACAGACACCGTCTGCCCTCGGGTGTGAACTATCGGGAAAGGCTGAAAAACGCATCGAACTGCTTCCGATTAAATTTAAGGGGTCCAGATGGCGTCAAATGGAAAAACGCATAAAACGAAAGTTCTTCGTATTTTCGAGACGAACAACTTTGTATATTATGAGATCTTGATTCGAGGTCAGTAACTGCCACAAAAACGACCCGCAAGGTACAGACCGAACAGTTTTGGAAGGTTCGGTCCAGTCCATCTGAATTCGAACCAGATTAGGGTTTTGGACATGAATCAAAGACTTTTCTTGCACGGGAAGTCCAGCCGCCTCTTATATACGTGAGGGGTGATGATCCAACACACAATCGTCAAACACAAAACCAATCTATTATCGTCTTTTTCATCGTCCTCTACCTCTGTCATTGCTCTCGTTCATCGACGTTCTTCATCAAGGAGGATTTTGATCTGCGAGCCCAAGGTCGACGCGAAGTGACCTAGGACAGCCCATCGCCGCCGTGCGCCCTGAAAGAACATTTTGTGATCTCTTAGTTTTGTGTGTTAGTTAACAACACTTTGGATGTCTAATATGGTGTTAAGTGATGCAGGTTTTACTGTATACAACATGTGCATCAACACCAAAAAGAGAAAAGAGTTTCTGGAGTATTTCAGGCCGGAGTTTCCGGTCTCCATGACCGGAGTTTCCGGTCTCAGGACTTTTCCTCGAAGAAGTAGAACCTCAAGAGTACATGTACTAGCAAGCTGCTGAAAAGTTGTTCAGCCCCTGGTGGGGGGCGGAGTTTCCGGCCCCAAAGGTCGGAGTTTCCGCCCCTGGCCAAAGATTCCGGCCCAGGGCACCGGAGTTTTGCCCAAGCCCCTTGCTGCTGCGAAGTTGCTCAGCCCTTGGTGGGGGGCAGAGTTTCCGGCCTTTGTGTGGCGCCCTGACCCGACTGCTATACAGTGATACTGTGTCCCCGGTTATCCGATACCACCGGACACACTATCAAAGCATAATAGAGAGATCAAGACTGTGGAACAACTGGCACATCACAGACTCTACGACACAAAAATCATATAGTTCAACTCTTATAATAGAGAAAGATAGCAAATGACAACCAGAGGTCACAGACCCAACATTACAACATGCGGAAGCGAAGTGTGTTGTTCTAAACAACAAGAACCAAATTATGGCCTAAGAGGCCTGCAAATAAACATCCAACGCCAGCTGTTCCGGGATGTCCCAAGCTGCCACCTGGGAACCCCAGACTACTCGTCGACGTCCACAAAGAACCCACCTTCAAGGTTGGTGAAGTCCTCTCCTGAAAATAAGCAAACGACGTTGAGTTCGACGAACTCGCAAGATTAAGAGCTAATATATGCTCGATGATTGGCTTTCAAGGTTTTATGGCTGTTTTGCATAAAGCGGATTTTATTTTAAAAAGACATAACTCCCTGGCATCGACTAATCAGATTATTTTGAAAGGGGGTAAGAAGTAACTCTTTTCTTTGATCACCTTTCTCAGAGATCAACCATCACCAACCATTGTACCTGTTCATCAAAGGCACCTCCCCGAATCACCCTCGAGGAAGCTCACCTTTCAATCTTGAGTGGTACCTCTAGTACCCAGTTTTTAATCATTCCGTTAAAGTTATTCTATGATCCTACCTTCACTTCCCAAGTTCGTCCATAACCGCGGACACGGCTTTTCGAAAAGATTTAACCCTGCAGGGGTGCACTGTGTTTACCTTCGGTACCGCCCGGCTCATTGCCTGCGCTTAGCTCTCTTCCGGGGAAAGTCGGCTGAGTGGGAACGGTTACAACCTTTACCTCGTTAAGGACTAACCCAGGATCATCAGTGAGGACGAAGCACGGATCATCGACACCGTGCCCTGTGGCCACTCATTTTCCTAACACAACCATCCTCATCCCAGTCTTGGCCACCATCTTCATGCACACGCAAATGGAAGCTCAAACTAGAGGACCCTGGCTAGTCCCGCTCAAGTTAGTTGGTCGACGGGGGTTCCATATAGCCCACCGAAAGGAAGCGCGCTCATTCTTAGTTCAAGAGGTAAAGAACTCGCACCTAGGCGACGGGAATGAGACAAAGCACCACCATACCAAAGTGGCCTCTCATCCCCACCTTTAAGCATTTTATTACCTGTCACCACAATTTCTCCACCATCATCTGAACACTTCAATAACCTGTTTCCAACATGAAGTATCCATCGGACGGCTAAGCATTTAACTCAGCATGGCTAACCATCAACATTGCATAGTTAAGTATTTCAGGCCAACAATACAATCCTATGGATATTAGGAGGGAAAACAGGTAATGGCATGGGAATCATAATGCAACTATAGGATACTCTAATCCGAATCAAATTGACATTTGGAACCGCATGCAATATTATAGTGGAGAAAATATTTGCGGAAAATAGGATAAGATATGCTCAGAGGGGGGATTACGCTTGCCTTGTTCAGCGGAGGAGTCAAACTGCTCATCGGAGTAATGATGCTGAACTCCGAACTCGTGATCTACCGGAGAGCAAACAACACCGGAAAGCAAAAACAACAATCAACACATGGCAATTGTGCAATGCATACAATAATGATGATATGACATTTTAGATGCACCCTAGAAGCATTGAACATGATCAACAAGTTAAATGGGGTCCCCATTATATTTCTTGCATTATTTGGAATAAACCCCATATTTAAACTTAGTGATTATAATTACTACTAGAGCACATTATTGTAATTGTGATCAATTATGCATGATGATGATGATTCTGGATGATTTATATTTTTCTGAACATTTTGGTATAAGGAACACAATTTTCTGAAGTCCAGAGAATACGTTATTAATTTTAGAATTTCCTCTTTTTAATTGTTTACTTTTAATTATTTTTAATTCCAACGATAATTAAATTAGTTACTCGACTCGAAGAACGAGATGGACATGTTGGAATCATCCTAGCTCGATAACCCTAATCGCGAGAGGCGAGCGGGGGTTATACACTACGAGGGAGAAATAGAAAAACAACCAGGAAAAAAAAAAACAGAGTAGCCGGCCTCCAGGCCGGTTGGGCCGGTTGGTAGGCCGGGCAGGCTCCAGAGAGCTCCGGCTCGTGGCCCGGTTAGGGCCGGGCCCAAGGCCGGTTAGTGGCCCGTGAGCAACGGCTGTGAGGCCGGTTTAACCGGTCTCTCGACCGGGCGCGCACGAACACGAACGGCGACGACGGCGCGCGGCTACGGCGAGGATCGATGCGAAGCACTAACGCGAGAGGGGAGATGGGGAGAGGTGCTTCCGCACGGGATGCTCACCACGAACACGTGCACGGCCACGGTGAGGCAGGGGACGGCGTGACGGCGGCGAAAACAGGCGGCGGAGCTCCTGGCGGCCGCGCGGGGAAAAGAGGATGGCGCGGGGAAACGGCGGCTTCCCCGGTCAATTCCTCTGGCGGAGTTGAAGCAGGCGACGCGGCGGTGCCTCTGGTGGCGCTCGATTCGCTCGGGGAGGACCACAGCCTCGGCGACGAGCACGGCGGCCTGGCCGGCTCGGGTGCGGCTCGGTGGGGAGCAGAGATAGAGAGGGGCGGGGCAGGTGAGCGGGGAATGGAGGCAGCACGTGGTGGGGGGCCTTCCCTTCCCCTTGACGCAGCAGGAGGGCGCGGGGCCCCACGGCGAGCTCGGGGACGAGCGGGTGCGGCGGCGACACCGCGCCGGGTCGCTACAGGAGGAAGGAGAAGAAGACTTCACACAAAGCCCCCTGGCCAAATTGTTTTCCTCACGGACTGGCCCTTTCCATAGTACCATTAGGTCCTTCTCCTTTTCTTTAGAATTCCAGCAGCAATTCAATGGATTTTATTAGGGCACTTAAACATTTTATTAAATTCTGAGAAAAATCCAGTAGCCTCCTACCAACAAGTAGAAGCACCACAAAATTTGGCAATTCAAAATAAAATGTTTTGTCCCACCTTTGTCCATAGGGTTTATGTAGAGCATTTTGCAAAATTCAAAATGATAATACTTTAGGATTTTCAAAGCAAGTGAAGAATATTAATTTTGAGCTCTTGAAACTTCCTTGACAAATATAAGGAGTCAAAGTATTTTGTTTTGCAAGATTTTAGTGCCTTCATTGTTTTGAAAATTGTTGGAACAAGTTTGGCATTTGTTTTTAAAGGGTGCCAAAACCATTTGTATGTTGTTTAGCAAGTTGAATTTGGATGCCATGATGCAATGCAACACAAAAAGCGAAAATTTTACACGGGTTTTTAGGTTTTCAAATTCTGGGCTGTTACAACTACCCTCCTTACAGGAATCTCGTCCCGAGATTCTTAGAGTAGGAAAGAGGGAAAAGTTACGACGGTACTACACGATCTTCTCGCTTCAGGTGGCTTCTTTCTGAAAGAGGTTGACAGCGGGCATCATGGAGCTCTTCATTGTCTTCACTTCGAGGTCACTATCAACGTATACCATCGGAAAGAAGGAAAGCTCACCGGAAGGATGGATCTTGGTGGATATACCACAACGGAGTACCTCCTAATAGAATGTTAGGATGAGACTTCGAGCATCCCTTGATTTGAGAGTTAGGAGACACAAACATTTGATGGGAGATTGATTAGAAGTTTCCAGTTGGTAAACAACTGTTTTCTCAAAGGATTCGGAATATGAACTTTGCACAAGGTCTTGAGTTTCTGAAAACGGATGTTGAGCAAGATTCCAACGGATGAAGAGGCAATTTCTACCAAACAGCTTGAGTAGAACTTTCCCCACGGAGGAGCATTTCGGATCACAGAGAAAGGATCATGAGGAGGGACCGAGAGAACTTTCGAAACTCCGGTAACGTTAGATAGGGAGAACTGCTAGATGTTCTAGACATCGAAGACAAGCTTCTTGAGGATCACCAATCGTCGTTTCTGATTGCGATTCAGATCTGTTCGGGTGTAGAGATACTCCAGATTCAACATGGATGAATAGGGAGTCTTTGCCACAGATACCACCGGATTACTTTTGCTAGAACCCCAGGAGCTGGACTAGAAGGTCTAACTCCAAAGGAGGAACGAGATTGAGGAACTCAAGTATTAGCAACTTGTCAGGAGACAGCTGCCCTAATTGATTTACTTGCAACGAGACACGATTTAGTCCTTGATGGGAAACACCAAAGAAGACGAAAGAAGTTCTCAGACTTCCTCTCTTTCTGGAACAATTCCATCAGTGGCTTGGATGCATAGATGAAATCTTCAAGGAATGGAGGTAACAACATACCATTCCGAGAATATTCTACACATGCACGATCGAGTTGAGATGATTTCGAGGAACCAGACACTTCACTCAGATCCACGGCGACATCTTTCAGCAATTGCACGTGAACCAGGGAAATTCACTTCTAACTCCAGAACATTGCCTTGTGACGACACAAGGTTAGTTCTAACAAGTTTTCCCAATGCTAACACCCACTATCCCATGTAAATCTCCTTAAACATGGATAGAATAAGGATGTAGTTGATGGGCTCAACAACAAACTTATCTAGATACTCCAATTCGGTAGACTCATATGTCACATGAACGGGGCATAAGTATTGGTCAGACTAACATCTTTCTAATCTGAGTTTAACCTACTGAATGTGTTAGTCTGAGTTTGATTTGACGATAGCCCAAATCAAATCAAAAAATTTTGTAGGATAGCATATCCACAAAGGAGATACCACCTTGCTTCGACACGGACAGGCTAGACATCCCTTGAGAAGTGAACTATATCGGATAGAGCTTTGTCTTTTAACTCTCCAAGTTGTTTAAGCTCAACCGAATAATTCAGGACATCCAGCACGATTTTCTTGGAGATAGGAGTTGTTCAGAGAACCAGCTTACTCATAAGCTCGATTTTTCGGGGAGAAAGGAGTTGTCCGTGATGTTGAGCTTGGACAGGCGACAACCTGGCGATACTTCTGTAAAAACCTACAGAATATCACGATCCCCATACAGGATATCACGACATAGCGGTGGATCTTGAGTTCGAGGGAGGATCATGCCTTTCAAGGCACAACGAGGTGGTATTGGAAGTTTCGGCGCGAACCTAGCTCTTTGACCGAGGAAGGGCACCGGAGGGAAGGAACTTGGAAACACAGTCGAATCCAGCTTATTGATCGGCTAACCAATCATGCTAAGGAGGACACAAAGGTCTTTGGATTTCCGCGCAGTGGGAACTGCTGAGAATATCCGATAGCCACATCGTTGCTCACGTCTTATCATTCTGCAGTAACAAGTCACTCGGAGAACGAAGAGTAACAAGTGGGAGAGCATCACTTCATCAAGAGGATCATTATACTTAGCACAATACTTTGATATAAAAGAGTGTGACACTCTAGGGTGGAACAGAACAACAGCTAGACAGGGCTCTTATTCTGCAGATCACAATACTTTGACCTGGTCCAAGAAATGGACAAGGTACTGGAGTTTGTTTCTCCTAACACGACGAAGGGGAAAATCTTGACGGATCGAGAGAGTGACTTGCATCGGAACACCCAATGCACGGTAAAACTTTACTGTCAACTGACAGACAAAGGTTGGAAAGCAGATCAGAGTAAGAAACATGCTCAGGAGAAATCCTAAGATGTTGAAGATGCACCGGTTATTACTCAATTGTGATAACCATGCCCAAAAGGAGAGATGCAGCAGAGTCACAAACATAGTTGGGAGACTCGCTAAGAGAATTCTGGTCATACCCCAGATGATTCCTAGACAGAATCTAAAACAAGATTAAGGGAGAGCGGAAGTTCCATAACCAGCAGAGGGGTGGGAAATTAAGGTTCAACCATTTACCACACAGACCACATAAACGACTTGGGTTAAAGGTCAGCTTCATGCGCTACTAGCGAGAGATGCAAATGGTTAAGAAACCACGTGACTCAACACAAGCTAGTTGGCACACTCCGGGACCTTCTGTTCAAGTCCTTGGTTTAAAACCCAAAAGAACGGATTAAGAGATTAAACTGGATAGGAATACAAGGGTTCTTAACCAACTGAGTTGATGGGAACTTTCGTCGTACTCCAGATGGTTTCTCGGCACATGAAGCTTCGGATTGTAGCGCGGCGGAAGCAACTGGATACATAACACTGAAGGTCGAACCCAACCCCGTTTCTAATCATTTTGAAGTAACAGATGAGAAGTAAAACCTTTAAACTCAAATCGAGGTAAGATTGCTCCGAGATTAGAGGGTAACCAGATAAGGAGTAAAAAGAATCCTAAGATGGTTTTCACAACTCATTTTTAGGTTAGAAATAATTTTCACAAACACTAGACTCAACATCGACCAGTAGAAGGGATTCCTACAGGCAGTACTGCTCTGATACCAACTTGTGGCGCCTTGACCCGACTGCTATACAGTGATACTGTGTCCCCGGTTATCCGATAACACCGGACACACTATCAAAGCATAATAGAGAGATCAAGACTGTGGAACAACTGGCACATCACAGACTCTACGACACAAAAATCATATAGTTCAACTCTTATAATAGAGAAAGATAGCAAATGACAACCAGAGGTCACAGACCCAACATTACAACATGCGGAAGCGAAGTGTGTTGTTCTAAACAACAAGAACCTAATTATTGCCTAAGAGGCCTGCAAATAAACATCCAACGCCAGCTGTTCCGGGATGTCCCAAGCTGCCACCTGGGAACCCCAGACTACTCGTCGACGTCCACAAAGAACCCACCTTCAAGGTCGGTGAAGTCCTCTCCTGAAAATAAGCAAACGACGTTGAGTTCGACGAACCCGCAAGATTAAGAGCTAATATATGCTCGATGATTGGCTTTCAAGGTTTTATGGCTGTTTTGCATAAAGCGGATTTTATTTTAAAAAGACATAACTCCCTGGCATCGACTAATCAGATTATTTTGAAAGGGGGTAAGAAGTAACTCTTTTCTTTGATCACCTTTCTCAGAGATCAACCATCACCAACCATTGTACCTGTTCATCAAAGGCACCTCCCCGAATCATCCTCGAGGAAGCTCACCTTTCAATCTTGAGTGGTACCTCTAGTACCCAGTTTTTAATCATTCCGTTAAAGTTAATCTATGATCCTACCTTCACTTCCCAAGTTCGTCCATAACCGTGGACACGGCTTTTCGAAAAGATTTAACCCTGCAGGGGTGCACTGTGTTTACCTTCGGTACCGCCCGGCTCATTGCCTACGCTTAGCTCTCTTCCGGGGAAAGCCGGCTGAGTGGGAACGGTTACAACCTTTACCTCGTTAAGGACTAACCCAGGATCATCAGTGAGGACGAAGCACGGATCATCGACACCGTGCCCCGTGGCCACTCATTTTCCTAACACAACCATCCTCATCCCAGTCTTGGCCACCATCTTCACGCACACGCAAATGGAAGCTCGAACTAGAGGACCCTGGCTAGTCCCGCTCAAGTTAGTTGGTCGACGGGGGTTCCATATAGCCCACCGAAAGGAAGCACGCTCATTCTTGGTTCAAGAGGTAAAGAACTCGCACCTAGGCGACGGGAACGAGACAAAGCACCACCATACCAAAGTGGCCTCTCATCCCCACCTTTAAGCATTTTATTACCTGTCACCACAATTTCTCCACCATCATCTGAACACTTCAATAACCTGTTTCCAACATGAAGTATCCATCGGACGGCTAAGCATTTAACTCAGCATGGCTAAGCATCAACATTGCATAGTTAAGTATTTCAGGCCAACAATACAATCCTATGGATATTAGGATGGAAAACAGGTAATGGCATGGGAATCATAATGCAACTATAGGATACTCTAATCCGAATCAAATTAACATTTGGAACCGCATGCAATATTATAGTGGAGAAAATATTTGCGGAAAATAGGATAAGATATGCTCAGAGGGGGGGATTACGCTTGCCTTGTTCAGCGGAGGAGTCAAACTGCTCATCGGAGTAATGATGCTCAACTCCGAACTCGTGATCTACCGGAGAGCAAACAACACCGGAAAGCAAAAACAACAATCAACACATGGCAATTGTGCAATGCATACAATAATGATGATATGACATTTTAGATGCACCCTAGAAGCATTGAACATGATCAACAAGTTAAATGGGGTCCCCATTATATTTCTTGCATTATTTGGAATAAACCCCATATTTAAACTTAGTGATTATAATTACTACTAGAGCACATTATTGTAATTGTGATCAATTATGCATGATGATGATGATTCTGGATGATTTATATTTTTCTGAACATTTTGGTATAAGGAACACAATTTTCTGAAGTCCAGAGAATACGTTATTAATTTTAGAATTTCCTCTTTTTAATTGTTTACTTTTAATTATTTTTAATTCCAACGATAATTAAATTAGTTACTCGACTCGAAGAACGAGATGGACATGTTGGAATCATCCTAGCTCGATAACCCTAATCGCGAGAGGGGGAGCGGGGGTTATACACTACGAGGGAGAAATAGAAACCAGGAAAAAAAAGACAGAGTAGCCGGCCTCCAGGCCGGTTGGGCCGGTTGGCAGGCCGGGCAGGCTCCAGAGAGCTCCGGCTCGTGGCCCGGTTAGGGCCGGGCCCAAGGCCGGTTAGTGGCCCGTGAGCAATGGCTGTGAGGCCGGTTTAACCGGTCTCTCGACCAGGCGCGCACGAACACGAACGGCGACGACGGCGCGCGGCTACGGCGAGGATCGATGCGAAGCACTAACGTGAGAGGGGAGATGGGGAGAGGTGCTTCCGCACGGGATGCTCACCACGAACACGTGCACGGCCACGGTGAGGCAGGGGACGGCGTGACGGCGGCGAAAACAGGCGGCGGAGCTCCTGGCGGCCGCGCGGGGAAAAGAGGATGGCGCGGGGAAACGGCGGCTTCCCCGGTCAATTCCTCTGGCGGAGTTGAAGCAGGCGACGCGGCGGTGCCTCTGGTGGCGCTCGATTCGCTCGGGGAGGACCACAGCCTCGGCGACGAGCACGGCGGCCTCGGCGGCTCGGGTGCGGCTCGGTGGGGAGCAGAGATAGAGAGGGGGCGGGGCAGGTGAGCGGGGATTGGAGGCAGCACGTGGTGGGGGGCCTTCCCTTCCCCTTGACGCAGCAGGAGGGCGCGGGGCCCCATGGCAAGCTCGGGGACGAGCGGGTGCGGCGGCGACACCGCGCCGTGTCGCTACAGGAGGAAGGAGAAGAAGACTTCACACAAAGCCCCTTGGCCAAATTGTTTTCCTCACGGACTGGCCCTTTCCATAGTACCATTAGGTCCTTCTCCTTTTCTTTAGAATTCCAGCAGCAATTCAATGGATTTTATTAGGGCACTTAAACATTTTCTTAAATTCTGAGAAAAATCCAGTAGCCTCCTACCAACAAGTAGAAGCACCACAAAATTTGGCAATTCAAAATAAAATGTTTTGTCCCACCTTTGTCCATAGGGTTTATGTAGAGCATTTTGCAAAATTCAAAATGATAATACTATAGGATTTTCAAAGCAAGTGAAGAATATTAATTTTGAGCTCTTGAAACTTCCTTGACAAATATAAGGAGTCAAAGTATTTTGTTTTGCAAGATTTTAGTGCCTTCATTGTTTTGAAAATTGTTGGAACAAGTTTGGCATTTGTTTTTAAAGGGTGCCAAAACCATTTGTGTGTTGTTTAGCAAGTTGAATTTGGATGCCATGATGCAATGCAACACAAAAAGCGAAAATTTTACACGGGTTTTTTGGTTTTCAAATTCTGGGCTGTTACACTTTGTAGGCCGGAGTTTCCGCCCCAGGCCAGAGTTTCCGGTCACTAGGGCCGGAAACTCCGGTGTGTTTCTTGTCTGCAACGGCTACTTTTCTGGGAGGGGTATAAATACCCCTCCATCTACCTCCAGCCAGCTAGCTCGCCCAGAATTGAAGACACCATTGTTGCAAGCTCAAGAATCACTAGATCTCCCAATCCCTCCACCCAAACTCGTTGATCTTTGGAGGATTGAAGGAGAAGGCCCCGATCTACATCTTCACCGAGCCGTTTGTCATTTCCCCCTCATTCACTTGAGGGACCATTAGCTAGGGTTTCCACTAGGAAAACCTAGCCCCCTATTGTACTCACTTGATTGTCTTTGTGACAGATTGTAGCTGTTTGGGAGCCCCCAATCCTTTGTGGGTTGTGCCCCAAATCGTTGTTGTAAAGGCTCCGGACTCCGCCTCGAAGGTTTCCGATAGTTGAAGTGAACCAAACCTTTGTGGTGCGGTTCACCGGAGAAGAGGGTGAGGCCTTTGTGGCCGTTGAACCATTGTGTTGGTTCACACCTCTCCAACGAGACGTACTCCCCTAAAAAGGAGGAACTCGGGATTACATCCGTGTCTCCGCGTGCTTTGACTTCGGTTACCTCTATCCTTGTTTACCGCCTTATTATATCGTGCTTAGTTGCTAGCTTGTCATATAGGTAAATTCACCGTAGTTGCATATCTAGAGAATTTACCTTTTGTGTCAAGCCTAAATTGAAAAAGACTAAAATTGGAGTAGCACCTATTCACCCCCCCCCTCTAGGTGTCATACCGATCCTTTCAATTGGTATCAGAGCAAGGCTCTCTTGTTTTGGGCTTAACCGCCTAAGAGAAGTATGACACAAAGTGAGGATGAGGCCGATCTTGCCAAGGCCAAAGAGACCATGGCATCCATGGCCGATATCAAATCGTTGGAAACAACATTGACATCGTCCATGAATGACATGAATGTCAAATTTGATGAGTTGCGTGACATGCTCATGAAACTCACAAATGCCAAGGTTTCGGAAACCATCCCACTAGAGGGTATCTCTAACTCCGATGAAGGTGATTCCGAGGAGGGTAAAAAGAAAAATGAGAAGGGGTGGAAACCACTCCGGATCTAAACCACTCCTCCACCTCCTACCAAGCATGAAGATGGGAAGGAAGAGTACCATAACGTTCCGGGATGGTACCCTATCGACCCACCTATCACCACCCGCATAAACCCCATTGGTCCTCCACCTAAGCTTAATGCATTAGCTTTGCTAGTTGGCAACGCTCAATGAAATCTCATATTAACAGTGCCTCTATCGAGCTTTGGAGGATCATTGAAGATGGTACAAGGTTGCGGATCCAAGCAATGTGACAAGAAGAGAATTTGCCGAAAAGCAACTCAATGCCTCCGCACTCCATATGATTGAACTTTCAGTGAGTGAAAGTGACAAGCATTATGTTCTCAATGCCACCACCGCCAAAGAAGCTTGGAATTGTCTTGAGGTTGCATTTCTTGGGAATGAAAGCATGAAGAGAAACCGATATGAGTCTTTGAGCAATGATGCCGAAGGCTTCTACATGTTTGACAATGAGAATCATGAAGACATGTATGGAAGACTCAAGACTCTTGCAAAGGCCTTCTTTGATGTGGGGGCAACCTATGTGGATGATGCTTATGTCAAGAGGAAGTATGTGAATGCTCTCTTGCCTTCGAGCCCATCGAGGTGAAGGCCATTCAAGGAAGACACAACTACAACGAAATGACATCCAATGAAGTTATGCAAGAAGTGCAAGCCTCCAAGGTTGCCACCAAGAATGCCGAAGATAACCGTGCTAGGGCCATGGGGATGAAACAAGGCCCCTCACTTGCTTTGAAGGCCAAGGTGGTATGTCTTGATGAGGTTGAAGCGTGCCCAAGCAACATTGCTCCAAATGATCTTGAACCGGCTCTAAATGGTCATATAGCTCTTGCCACAAGAGAGTTTTGGCAAGACCCGGCAAAAGCTAAAGCCAAGGTTGATAAAGAGAACAACTCAAGTGGGAAGAAAGAGCTAGCCTCAAAGTGGAAGACGTGCTACAATTGTCATGACAAGAACCACTACATAAGAGAGTGTCCTTATGAGAACCGAGAGCAAAATGGTGGGAAGCTCATCCCCAAGGACCATCAAGTTGATCCAAAAGAAGCCCGCAAGACCAAGGAAGCCTTTCTTCAAGAAGGCACCAAGAATTGTGTTGGTGGCACAAGAAGAATATGCCACAAGTGATTCCGAAGATGAAGATGCACCTACTAAAGAGGTAGCCGCATTGGCTATTGTATCAACTTCATCATCTTCTCTCTTTGAATCCCCCAATGAGAACTTCTCCACCAACAACGCTCGTTGCCTCATGGCTAATGTCACCGAGGTATCATCTCCTTCTCCCAAGACTATGCATGAAATGAGTGATCAATCTAGTCTTGTGATTAAGAAGAACTTGTTGCTTTCGATACTTTCATGACTAACTTGCAAGGTGAAGCTAAGGAACATGTTGAGTCTCTCATGAGACAACTATGTGCGGCCGAAGAACTTCTTCAAGAAAAGAGTAAGATTGAGAGAGAGGATTCTCTCACCATTGCCTCTTTGAATGCTTCCGTAGCATCCTTGAATGCCTCTCTTGATGAAGAGAGTGAAGAAAGATGTTCTCTTGAGGAAAGACTTGATCTCTTGATGCTAAAAATGATGATATCATTAATAAAATCATTAAGGATAGAGATCATGTCTTTGCTAAATATAAAGTGCTTAAAAAGGAGAAAGTTGAACTTGGGGTTGCTAATGCTAGACTTCTTGAGGATATGGAGAAGCTTGACAAGGCTCACAAGGCCTTGGAAACAACTCACTCCCTTTTAGTCAAGTCTCATGAGCAACTTCAAACTCAACTTTCTAAATCTAGCTCAACTAGCATATCTATTCTTCCTCGTGTTCATGAAAATGTTATTGAAGAAAATGTTAGTGCCAAGACCTCTATTCCCAAAGGTAAAGATAAGGGTATTGCTTACTTATTTGAGCAAAAACCACACAAAGGGAAGGAGGGTCTTGGTTATGTAGCCGAGCCCAAGAAGAAAGTGGGCAACAACAAGAAGATCAAGACCAAGCCCGCACAAGCCAGACTTCCATTGCGGGTGGTAGTGCCACAAGGGGCAAGACCACTCGTAGTGACTTTGCGGGGCATAACAACCCCAACTATATTCTTTATGTTGATTATTATGGGGATGTTTATGCTCAATATGTTGGTCCATATGATGGTTACATTGATTACTCTATTTGGGTCCTAAGACCCTTGTTGCTAACCAAAGAGGACCCATTGAGAAATGGGTACCTAAATCCAAGCAATGATTTCTTGTAGGACTATGCTTCCGGTGGATCGAAATGGGTGGTTGATAGTGGATGCACTAGTCATATGACCGGAAGCAAGGAGATTATGACGGAGTTGAGACCAAATCTAAATAACTCAACCGTCTCTTATGGTGACAAGTCAAAGGCCGAGGTAAAGAGTCTCGGCAAGGTGGTAGTTGCAAGGGATATCACCCTTGTAAATGTCATGCTTGTTGAGTCTCTAGGTTACAATCTTATGTCCGTTCGTGCTCTTAATAAGATGAACTTTGATGTCCATTTTACTATTGATATGGTGGTACTCTTGAGGAGCAAGACTCTAAAGGTCATGTTCGTTGGGTATGTTGAAAATGAGTTGTTTGTGGTAGACTTTTCGGGGTCTACCAACACTCAAGCAATATGCCTATTCGGAAAGGCCGACGTGGGGTGGTTGTGGCATCGCCGCTTGTCCCATGTCAACATGAGAACTTTGCAAAGTCTTCACAAGGGTGGCCACATTCTTGGACTAAAAGAGATGTTTCTTTTTCTAGAGATCGTCTTTGTAGGGCTTGTGTTGAAGGAAAGATGCATGATTCTCCCCATCCAAGCAACACCATCATTTCATCAAAGAGGATATTGGAACTTCTTCATGTTGATCTCTTTGGTGCCGTGCCTCAACCTAGTCTTGGTGGGAAGAAATATTGTTTGGTGATTGTTGATGACTATTCAAGATTTACTTGGGTTTTTTTCTTCAAGACGAAGGATGAAACCCAACAAACCGTCATCGACTTTCCAATATTGTTCAACGCCAATACAATGTCCCTATTTTGGTCATTAGGAGTGATAATGGCTCCGAGTTCAAGAACTACACCTTAAATGAGTTTCTTAGTGAAGAGGGATTCGTCATCAATATTCCGCTGCATATACCCCTCAACAAAATGGTGTAGCCGAAAGGAAGAACCGGACTCTCATGGATATGGCAAGGTCTATGTTGGCGGAGTTTAAGTCTCCACTATTCTTATGGGCCGAGGCTATCTCCACGGCGTGTCACTCTCTAACCGGTTATTCTTTCGTGGAAGAAGAATCTTATGAGATGCTCACCGGCAACAAGCCCAATGTCTCCTACTACCGAGTTTTGGTTGTAAGTGTTTCTATAAAACAAAAGTGTTCGTTTGTCTAAATTTGAATCTAAAGCTTTAGAGGGTGTTTTTGTTGGTACGGTGCCGAATCTCACACCTATAGAGTCTATGACAAGACCGTTGGGAAAGTCATAGAATCTTGTGATGTGAGGTTCGATGAGAATGACGGCTCCCAAGTGGCGCAATTTCATGTTTGTGATGTAGATAATGAGGAACCTCAAGAAGCAATAAGAAGAATGGGGGTTGGTTTCTATCGCCCCATTGAAATCCATCATGAGCCTCCTCAAGCAAGTCCTAGCTCCACTCATGTGGAGACTCCATCATCACAAGTTGAAGTTGCACCTTCTATGGAAGCAAATGATGCACCTACCCAAGAACAAGTTCAAGACCCTCCTCAAGTTGACCAAGAGGCTATTCAAGAACCAAGTTCTCCTATTGTCAACACTAGCCAAGGTCAAGACCAAGATCAACCCTCTCCTTCTTTGTTGAAGATGTGCTTCAAGATGATCAAGGTCAACACTCCGGTCAAGACGGGGACTCAAATGATCAAGATGATCAAGCGAAATTCCTCGCATCAATGAGGATATCGAAACCCGTCGTATAGCAAGAGTCAAAAAGGATTGGAGAAGAAAGAGTCTTCATCTAGAAATATCATTGTTAATGTCAAGAACAAGGTCACCACAAGAAAACAATTGGCAAATTTCAATGAACATCAAGCCCACATCTCTATGGTGGAACCAAAGAAAGTCTTTGAAGCTCTTGAAGATCCGGATTGGTTGGAAGCCATGCATGAAGAGCTCAATAACTTCAAGCGCAACAAAGTGTGGAATCTAGTGGAGAAGCCAAAAGATTGCCTCAATGTTATAGGCACCAAGTGGATATTCAAGAACAAGCAAGATGAGCATGGAATGGTTGTGAGGAACAAGGCAAGATTGGTAGCTCAAGGGTACTCTCAAGTTGAAGGCATTGATTTTGGAGAGACCTATGCTCCCGTGGCTCGCCTTGAGTCCATCCGTATCCTTCTTGCATATGCATCACATCATAATTTCAAGTTGCAACAAATGGATGTGAAAAGTGCCTTTCTTAATGGTCCTTTAAAGGAGTTGGTATATGTTAAGCAACCTCCGGGATTTGAGGATCCACACTTCCCTAACCATGTCTACAAACTTGATAAGGCGCTCTATGGTCTCAAACAAGCACCTCGTGCTTGGTATGAGCACCTAAGAGAGCTATTGGTAGACCGTGGCTTTGAAGTGGGGCAAATCGATCCCACTCTTTTTACCAAGAGGGTTAAAGGGGAGCTTTTCATATGCCAACTTTATGTTGATGATATCATATTTGGCTCTTCTAACAAAGCTTTTAATGATGAATTTTCAAAGCTTATGACCGATAGGTTCGAGATGTCCATGATGGGAGAGTTGAAGTACTTCCTTGGTTTTGAGATCAAGCAATTGAGTGGAGGGACCTTCATCTCTCAAGCCAAATATATCCAAGACATGCTCAAGAGGTTCAAGATGCAAAATGCTAAAGAGAAGAAGTTTCCTATGGACACCAAGTGTCATCTTGAACTTAATCCAAAGGGTAAAGATAAGGATGTTGATCAAAAGCTCTATCGCTCTATGATTGGTTCTTTGCTTTATCTTTGTGCATCTAGACCCGATATTGTGTTGAGTGTAGGAGTGTGTGCAAGGTACCAAGCGGCTCCCAAAGAAAGCCACCAAACGGCGGTTCTTCGAATCTTTCGATATTTGGTTCATACCCCAAGGTTTGGTTTGTGGTATCCTAAAGGCTCAACTTTCTCTCTTGCCGGTTACACGGATTCGGATTGGGCCGGTTGCAAGGATGATAGGAAATCAACTTCCGGGGCTTGCCAATTCCTTGGTAGGTCCTTGGTGAGTTGGTCTTCTAAGAAGCAAAATTGCATATCTCTCTCCACCACCGAAGCCGAGTATGTGGCGGCCGCTAGTTGTTGCACTCAATTGTTGTGGATGAGGCAAACTTTAAAGGAATACGGTGTCCATTGTGACAAAGTGCCTCTTTTATGTGACAATGAAAGTGCTATCAAGATTGGCCACAACCCGGTGGAGCACTCAAGAACGAAGCATATTGAGATTCGCTATCACTTCATCCGTGATCACATCATCCGGGGTGACATTGAGCTTGGTATATTCCCACGAAGATCCAACTTGCCGATATGTTCACGAAGCCACTTGATGAAGCAAGGTTCACTTATTTGAGGCATGAGCTAAATATCATCGATTCGGGGAGCGTCGCTTGAATATCTTGCATACACACCTATATCTTAGCTATATGTTTGGTTTAGGTGTAGGCATGGACATAGGGGGAGTGCGGTCCTAATCCATTGGACTATCCCTCCCCCCATTATGCCGATAGAAAGAACTCATTTTGTCTCTATATTGTTCATTTTATGAATTGTGAGCTTAAATGACGAGTAGTGGCGGTGAACCCAAGATATATCTTCGCGGTGTCACACCACATACACTCATACATGGTGGCTTAGGCCACCGCCATCTTCTTTGTGAAGATTTGATCTTGTTGGAGCTTTATGGCCTTTTTGCCTATCCGTTGGTCTTTATGGAAAACACACTCAAATGATGCTTCTTAATGTTTTTTTGTGCCTCTTACCAAGTTTGAGTGTGAAGTACCATTTCCAGTGACTTTGTGTCCATCCCAGGCCTATCCCTTCTGAAAACTTGCTCCTCTTGCATCTTGCATGTTCAACAACAAAATCTGGCATTTTTGAGTTGGTGGGGCCGGAAACTCCGGTCCTTTGGGCCGGAATATCCGGTCTGACTGAAGTTTCCGCCCTAAACCCGGAATTCTGGCTTAGGCCGGAACTCCGGTGTTTAGGCCGGAAACTCCGGTCTGGGCAGTTTCGCAGGGGTCCAAAAGGGGATCGGGGTGGGAGTTGACTTCACAACTCCCACACACCCCCGACCCCCAACCTCTCCCCTGCAGCCGCCGCCTCGAAGTGCCTCTCCGGCTGCTCCCCCGCCGGAATCCGCCGTGCCTCCGGCCTACTCCTCCTCACCAACGCAGGGGACCTTCCTCTCCTTCGTTTGGGCTGCACCATGGACAAAAAGGGTACCTCCTCTCTCTCCTTAGGTTTTTCACCTCGATCTAAGTTTGGAGAGTAGTTCCCCTAGTTTTTCATGGTGTAGAATCTTCTAGATGGCAAGGTGTATCCTAGATTTAACCCTAGAATTCTCAGCACAAAGTTTCTTGAACTAAATCGAGGTTCCCCATCTCAGGGCCGGAGACTCCGGTCTTCCAGGCCGGAAACTCCGGTCAGGGCCGGAATCTCCGCCCCCTGAGGCCGGAAACTCCGGTGTAGATCAGACACTTTGTGCCCAGAATTCTTTGGTTACTTCTTCTTTGGTTCCTGGACATGCAAGCTTATCCCCATGCTTTTCTCCTATTCTGTTTTTCACAGGTGTGCAGAGGACAAAGTCTTCCATGAAACATCCTGAAAAATCACCAAGAAAAGTCATCGTGCTCAAACAAGGGACAAGCTTCTGACAGCAGCGCTGGCCGTCTGAGACAGCAGAGTACCATAGATGAAGAAGCCACAAGACATGCTGCCCTAGGTGGGTTTGATGATGAAGAAGAGGCCGAGAGAGCTCATTTTGACTCCTTGACCACTGTTTTGGGCATGGGGAAGATCGAGTTTCGTCGGATGAGATCTCAGCAGTTCTATGACTTGCCATCCAACACCGATGATCCTAATTTTCCAAGGAGAGAGCAGCAGCTGATCATGAATGAGATATATGCCCGCATTGAGAAGCATATGGTGTGTGAGCAAAAGGTGTTGAGCCTTGAGAGCTTGGACAAGAAGCCTTATTTTCAAGAGGCCGTGTGGATTGCTCGGAAGCTTGGACTTGAGAGGCTCATCTCCATGTTCATGAAGATTATGATATTCAGCTTGTGCATCAGTTCTTTGCCACAGTGGTTTTGATAATGATGAAGATGTCACCATGACTTGGATGACCGGTTCTCAAAAGTGCACCTCTAACTTTGTGGAGTTTGGAAGATGTTTGGGATACAAGTTCAAGGGGCCACTACTTGTGTTGGGAAGAGGATGCATGTGGAAGGGGCTGCCTACAACAAACGGCTTGCGCCCTTTATATTCAGTTGCATCATCCGTTGGCACCAATCAAGACCTCCTCCCCACCTTCAACATTTTCCTTCGCATGGTTCGGCTCAATCTTGCTCCTCAAGCCGGAAATGTGGATGCCATTCGAGGAGGGCTTGTCAATCTCTTATACCATGCTTACAAGGTGCTCCAAGCCGGTCCGGATTGTGAAGGCCAAGAAGTTGATGTCATGGATTTCATCAAGTGTGAATGCATTGGGCCATTTTTGAGCACAAGAACCCTCTCTATGCACCTTATGTGATGAAGCTCATCCTCTCCAAGGTCTCCAACATCGATACCTCTCGCCTCACCAAGCATGCCAAGGGGACTCTCCACCAACTTAGCAAGCACACCAAGCAACCGTCTTCCTCTCGTGCACCTCCTCCGCAATCTAGTAGTGAGGAAGCGGAGACCGAGGCCCCAATGCCTAAAGGAGAAGCAAGAATGCCGACCCTCCCTCATATCTTCAAGGAAGGGCCAAGTGAACTCGGAAGTGAGTAAACTCTCTTGGTGGAAGAGAAAGTTGCTTTGCATGGATGTTGCACTTCACAAGGAGAACCACCTCATATGTGAGAGAGAAGCACATCATTGACAACCAACAAATCATGATCAAGGAGTTGCGCAAGCTCAACAATGGTAGTATCACTCCTCCTCCGGAAGAAGATGAAGATGGCAATCCTATTATCTCCTCCTCGTCGGCCGAGACTATCCCTCTTGAGAAATGGAACGAAGACATCTTTCCTTGGTCGGATTATGCGGATGTGACTTCATTGCCCTCCACTTCTCGCAACACCGGCAAGGCTCCCATGAACCTTTCCGATGAGGACTACAATCAAGAAGGGGAAGGTGATGATGACATGGAAGAAAGCTCCGGGTGATCTCCATGGGTTTCGTGTAGTTATGCTCTTTTCCCTTTTTGGCGTCTCGATGCCAAAGGGGGAGAAGTAGTTCTATTAGGTTCTCTCCGGGATTTGCATGGGTTGGACACAAGCATGTGCTTTTATCATTTTATTGCGCTTGTGTCTCTTTTATGTTATTTGGAACTTATTTGCATCTTGTGTTGTGAACTATGTGAGTGTAAGACATATGGATTTCTATTATGTATGGTTGAACCTACATTATTGTGCTATGGTTATATGGATGTTTATCTACATTTATATGCACAAGGTATGGTTTTTATCTCTAGACTCAACCTACTTTGTGATATGTCTTGTTTGTGAAATGTATCGTTTACATATCATGTCGCCTTGTGGAACTTGTCTCTATATGTGTGCATTTGCATTCCAAAGCAAATGAGTTATATGCACACATCTAGGGGGAGCTTTTCCTTTGTTAAACATGATAGTGTGGTGAACTTATTGCAAATCCGTGTGTTGTCATCTAACACCAAAAAGGGGGAGATTGAAAGACATTTTGTGATCTCTTAGTTTTGTGTGTTAGTTAACAACACTTAGGATGTCTAATCTGGTGTTAAGTGATGCAGGTTTTATTGTATACAACATGTGCATCAACACCAAAAAGAAAAGAGTTTCTGGAGCATTTCAGGCCGGAGTTTCCGGCCTCCATGACCGGAGTTTCCGGTCTCTGGACTTTTCCTCGAAGAAGCAGCAGCAGCAAGCTGCTGAAGTTGTTCAGCCCCTGGTGGGGGCGGAGTTTCCGGCCCCAAACCGGAGTTTCCGCCCCTGGCCAAATTCCGGCCCCAGGGCACCGGAGTTTTGCCCAAGTGCTGCTGCGAAGTTGCTCAGCCCCTGGTGGGGGCGGAGTTTCCGGCCTGTTGGCCGGAGTTTCCGCCCCAGGCCGGAGTTTCCGGTCACTAGGGCCGGAAACTCCGGTGTGTTTCTTGTCTGCAACGGCTACTTTTCTGTGAGGGGTATAAATACCCCTCCATCTACGTCCACCCAGCTAACTCGCCCAGAATTGAAGACACCATTGTTGCAAGCTCAAGAATCACTAGATCTCCCAATCCCTCCACCCAAACTCGTTGATCTTTGGAGGATTGAAGGAGAAGGCCCCGATCTACATCTTCACCAAGTCGTTCATCATTTCCCCCTCATTCACTTGAGGGACCATTAGCTAGGGTTTCCACTAGGAAAACCTAGCCCCCTATTGTACTCACTTGATTGTCTTTGTGACATATTGTAGCTGTTTGTGAGCCCCCAATCCTTTGTGGGTTGTGCCCCAAATCGTTGTTGTAAAGGCTCCGGACTCCGTCTCGAAGGTTTCCGATAGTTGAAGTGAACCAAACCTTTGTGGTGCGGTTCACCGGAGAAGAGGGTGAGGCCTTTGTGGCCGTTGAACCATTGTGTTGGTTCACACCTCTCCAACGAGACGTACTCCCCTAAAAAGGAGGAACTCGGGATTACATCCGTGTCTCCGCGTGCTTTGACTTCGGTTACCTCTATCCTTGTTTACCGCCTTATTATATCGTGCTTAGTTGCTAGCTTGTCATATAGGTAAATTCACCGTAGTTGCATATCTAGAGAATTTACCTTTTGTGTCAAGCCTAATTTGAAAAAGACTAAAATTGGAGTAGCACCTATTCACCCCCCCCCCTCTAGGTGTCATACTGATCCTTTCACGCCCAGACGGGGTCCCTCACGGGTGTGTGGGGTGTCGGGTTCCAAAAGCGTCCGCCGGATTGTCTTGCGTATCGCGCTTCCGGCGAGCCTCCCTGTTGGCGTCCCGTGAACGGGGCTCCCCGGGAAGCCGGCGCATGGGGCCCCACTCTCCCCATGAAGTCGTCGAAACACCGCCCGTCCACAGCAGAGAGAAAAGTACCCCGAGGGCAGGATCACCCCGGGGACCGGGGGGCCCGGGGAAGGTCAGACGTCGCGCCACGTGGAGGCAGATTCCTGCTCAGCACCCAGCAGGGAGGATAGCTTCACAGAGAAGGAAGCGTCACTGGTGCCACGGACAAGACCCGAAGCTTCCGCGGCGGAAGCATAGCCCTGAGCGCGATGGGACCCGACCATCCGTCCCATTATGGGCAGGGCTGAGCGTATCTCCTGGTCAGATCCCTAGACGGGTCGTCACGTCGAGACCGGCTGAAGGCTCGGCATGAAGGCCAACACCGCGGGCGCATCGACGACTGCTGAAGACCGCCACCTGGACAGCACCGCGACGCGTGCCCCTAGCCGGCGACCAGCATATCAACTCGACCCCCTGTGGTAAACCCTTGAGTACAAAAGGAGGACCGAGGTCGAAGAAGAAGGCAAGCAACACTTCCTACTAGAGACATATATAGCTCGGGGGCTACCTGGCATCACCTCGAAGACCTTCCCGAGGTGAAGCACGGATAGACTCTGTGCATAGACAGGAAGGTTGTGTGCGATGCATTGTACAACATCATCCATCATCAATCAAGCCAGACAAGCAGGACGTAGGGCATTACGCGGCGACGCGGCCTGAACCTGGGTAAAATCTTGTGTGTTCGTGCTTGATCTCCGGGGACTGACGTCGGAGCACCTCGCCCCCTTCTACCGAACAACAAGGAAGAGACTAGAGACGAGCAGCCCGGGAGCTACGCATCGACCCGGGGCCCTAAAGCTTTCAACCTCAGCAGAGGGACGCTCACCTACGCCAACCAATCGCCGCTCATCGAAACGCGGCAGTCACTCCTCCTCCAACCATTCTGAGGCGTCGAAGAGGCCCCCCCTCACCTCGGGGATGGGGGGCCACAACAATCACCGGAGCCCTCGGGAGAGAGAACCCCAAGGAACTAATCATCGGCATGGCTCGGATATCCCTCTGACCACATATGGAGGCGCCCTGCCCCATAAGACTCAAGCTCCTCACACGAGCCAACCCCGGGCGGAGCTTCCCGGCCAACCTTGGGGAACGGGGGGCGCTTGGATGGGAGGCGCCCGCCGCCCCTTCCTCGCCTCCCCGCGAAGAAGGCAACGGAGCCACCGCCCGAAGAAAAGAAGACACTCGGAGCGGAGCGGCAGCGGAGCCGGAAGCATCTCCGGCCCGCGCCCCTCCCTCCTAACCACCGCGCCGGTGGAAAACGGGGGCATTCGGACCAGGAGATCACGCGTGGCCCCCGAGTACACCGTCGTCGACCAGGTCTGGGTTCGCCGTGTCAAATTAGCTTGCGTCAACTCCCTTTCCTGGAAGGGAGGAAAGGGGGAAGAAGGGGTGCCCCAGACACGAATGCCCCGGAGAACCCCTCGCCCGGAATCCCCACCTCGCGCGGGGCAAGAGCCTTGGCCAGAACCCATGGCTGCCAAGGAACCTGTATCCGAAAAGACAGCCCTAGGGATGAGTGTGTCGGCAAGGTCAGGGTTCGCCGTGCCCAACGAGACTCGTGTTCGGAAACGAACCCCTAGCGGATAGAGCTGGAAAAGTTCGGCAAGGTCGGAGTTCGCCGTGCCACCACAACTTGAACTCGGGGTTAAAAGCCCTAGTGGCACGCAAGTCGGCAAGGTCGGAGTACGCTTTGTCATGTAAAATTGCGACCGGAAACGGAGCCCTAGTGGTGAGCCTACCGGCGCGGGAAGATCCTGCCCCCCCCCGGGGACGGCATGCCCCTAAGGAACAAGGGCCCCCAGCGGCGCAACGCGGCTAGGTCTGGGTTCACCGAGCCATCGCGCTACGCGGGCACCCGGGGGATTTCCCCCCGGAATCAATAAACAACACCAGGGAAGGAGAAAAGAGACTCATCGCCCAAACCACACGTAATTCACCAAAAGGATTACATGCCCTGGACCCACAGGCGGGCCCGGGGAGGTAAGAGTGCTGGTCTCTCCGTACGAGGAACCAGGGGCTAGGGGGCCCCGTGGAAGACCGGGGGCCCTCCGGTGACGGAGCCTCTTTGGCGGCCGCCAGGCGAACCGTAGAGCAGCCGCTTCCGCTCGGAGGAGCGCAAGGGCCAGCCGGGAAGCTGTCGCCTCAACCTGCATGCAGAAAACGCAACGAGCATGAGAGAGCTTCAGCTAGAAGGGTGGGACCGAGACGAGAAACAAGGAAGATACCTCCAGGGCCTCTTCCAACCAGCGTATCAGGAGGATTGGGCCCGGGAGACCAGCCACATGCTCCTTGAGTACACCGATCACCGCGGAGCTGGTCGGAGGTCCTGTACAAGGGACAAGAAGGGAAGAACACGGGTAAGTTCACCCCGCGTATGCATCCATCCCAACTCAACCAGGGAGCGGACGAACAGGACAAGACCGAATCCAAAGGCACAGGTGCCGAAGGAAGAGAGTGGCTCACCCGCAAGGGAGGATTAGGCGCGCCCAGCGCCGGGAGGCTTGGTCTGTACGGGCGGCAAATCGGGAGCGCCGAGATGGATCGGACCCACCCCTCCATCTCATGCACCCGCAGCTCCCTCGACATGATCCGGGAGTGGTCCCCCTCCAGAGACCACTCCCCGACCGTATGGAGCCGGAGATGCAGCGGCTGGACTCTCCGGGTCATCCACGTCACCAAGAGGTCCAGCCCTGTAAGCCCACGCCCTACAACCGCCTTTAGGTTATCGGTGAGCGCCCGCACCTCCTCGGGGTTGCCATGGGAGCTAAGGGACCATCCCTTCCGGGAAGCTGGCAGCCCCCGGAGAAGGGAGGGAGACCGGGCCCGCCTGACAAAGAAGGAAGCTCGGGGTAATAAAAGAACGAGCGCTGCCACACACCCGCACGTTCCTTGGAGAGCAAGGTTCGAGAAGACGGAGCGGTGCGGGACCACTCTTACTGCGTCGCACTCCGACTCAGGGTCACCTTCCCCGGCAACCCTGCCCCGAAGAAAGAAGAGAGAGCACCAGAAGCCAAGATGAGCATGGCCCCCGAGGAAAGCCTCGCGAAAGCCTCGCAGCAGGTGATGAAGCGGGAGATAAGTGTGATGCAATCCAGAGACAGATGGTGAAGCTGAATCCCATACAAGCGAAGGAGGGAGTAAAGGAATGGGTGCACCGGCGGGGAAAGCCCGCGTTCCAAGTGAGAAGCAAATAGCATGCATTCTCCGGGAGACGGGCGAGGGACTAGCTCCTCCTCCTCCGTCACCCGCCACAGCGACCGGTCAGAGCTAGGGAGAAAGCCAACAGCGGCGAGGAAGTCCAACTCCCCGCGTGACAAGTCTGAGCCCCGCCTAGGAAGGCCGCCCTCTCCCGAAGCCGCAAGGACGACACAGTTACCATGCAAAGGAGCGGGGGGCGGCCCGGCAGGCGATGAAGACGAAAGGATCAAGCTACGGACCTCCCAGAAGCAGGAGCCAGCAATCTTCGGGGCCAGAAAGTGGGGGCTCCCGAAGGAGACGATTTCTTCTAAGGAACCATGGTGGAAAAGAAGAAGAAACGCATGCGATCAGCTGGAGGCAGGCGCCCCCCTTAAATAAAGAAGGGGGTGCGCAGACAATCCCACTTCTCTCGGGAAGTGAAACCGTCCCAGGACGCGCATCATTACTCGCCGGTTCCCACCGTCGGCAGAAACGATGCGACAGGAAGGGGAACCCTGCGCGGACAAGGCACCAATAGGATCGGCCACGTGTCTGCTGCACATGCCTCGAGGAGGCGAGTCCCCTGCGCTGCGAAAGGACGCCCCTGGGCAGAAGCCCGCCTCTGCCCCGGGGCGCCCGGGGGCTACTGTCGGAGTCCCGGGAACGGGTTCCCCCGGGAAGCCGGCGCATGGGGCCCCGCTCTCCCCATGAAGCCGTCGAAACACCGCCCGTCCACAGTAGAGAGGAAAGTACCCCGGGGGCAGGATCACCCCGGGGACCGGGGGCAACGCCCCCCCGGGGAAGGTCAGACATCGCGCCACGTGGAGGCAGATTCCTGCGCAGCACCCAGGGAGGATAGCTTCGTAGAGAAGGAAGCGTCACTGGTGCCACGGACAAGACCCGATGCTTCCGCGGCGGAAGCATAGCCCTGAGCGCGATGGGACCCGACCATCCGTCCCATCGCGGGCAGGGCTGAGCGTATCCGCCTCGCCAGATCCGGAGCAGCCCTAGACGGGCCGTCAAGTCGAGACCGGCTGAAGGCGCGGCATGAAGGCCAACACCGCGGGCGCATCGACACGACGACAGCTGAAGACCGCCACCTGGACAGCACCGTGACGCGTGCCCCTAGCCAGCGACCAACATATCAACTCGACCCCGTGTGGTAACCCTTGAGTATAAAAGGAGGACCGAGGTCAGAGAAGAAGGCAAGCAACACTTCCTACTAGACACATAGCTCGTTGGCTACCTGGCATCACCTCGGAGACCTTCCCGAGGTGAATCACGGACAGACTCTGAGCATAGACAGGAAGGTTGTGTGCAACGCATTGTACAACATCATCCATCATCAATCAAGCCAGACAAGCAGGACGTAGGGCATTACGTGGCGACGTGGCCTGAACCTGGGTAAAATCTTGTGTGTTCGTGCTTGATCTCCGGAGACTGACGTCGGAGCACCTCGCGCCCTTCTACCGAACAACTAGGAGGTGTTCGCACCTCCGGTGTCCGAGTTTCGTAACTTGACACTCTCGCGGAGTGAGTTGCGGAGCATCTCCCTCGACGCCGCGGGTAGACGTGACGTGTTCGTGTGTCAACACACTTTTTGGCGACTCCGTTGGGGACGAAGCGAACGGTCTCCAGTCCGTTCTTGCTACGAGGAGCGCATCAAGAGACTGCAATCTACATTGGTAATATGAATTCACAATCCCCTTATGTAGATGCAAATTACTCTTATGTTGACGTTAGCAGATCTATTGATATGAGTGTTGTATCTGCTAACCCTAGTTTACACTATGCGCAAAAGCCGATGCAAAATAATCTCTATGCTTCAAGTCCTTATAATATTAGCAACGTGCAACATATATATTTGAATTCTCATGCATCGGCTGCCCCATATCTTAGGCCGATGAGTAACATGGGTTATTCGACAGGTCAGTATGAGACACCTCGTGGGCAAGAGGATATCTCACAGTTTTATCCATCGACTGCCGACTCGCAATATGCGAGTTCATCCCCAAACAAGCCGATGGATGGTGGAATCGGCTATGCTGGTAGCAGCAACTCGGTCGGTTACTCCCAACCGACATATATTGCGCCTTATATGATTACTCAATCGGCACCTTATGTTACTAACGTTTCAGCTTCATGTGGAACTAGTGAGACACATAATTCGGCGTCGCACTTTCACGGTGTTCACAGCCGAACATCTGAAAATTTAACAGGAGCACATGTGCCTTCATGTTCTACCGACACATATGGATTAGATGGTTGGAAGGAAAAATTTGCAGCGAAACTCAAAAGGGCCGGTGATGTTTATCTGGCATTAAAAGAAAATCTGCATGATCCCGCTGCAATACAAGCTTATGAGGCATATCAGAAGAGGCGTGAAGAGGAGCATGAACAATTCAAGATCAAGTTTTATCCCTCACATTTACAAAGTTTCGGCAACACAGTGCCGAAAGAAACCAAAAGTATCGAGGGGCAATACCATATTGCAGAGGATAGAACATATGACTTAACAACGCCGACTCTTGAGGAATTACCAACCGAGTATCGACAAGCTTATGAAGCACACAAGAAAAGGCGTGCTGAGGAATTTGAGGCGCTTGAGAGGAAACTCAAGGAGGAACATTAAGCATGCAGGAGAAAGCTTGAAGAGGAAGGTCTGCACATGTTCCATGCAAAGCTCAAGAAGGACCCTCAAGAAAATATTACTCTAGTAGGAGCAATTAAATCCTCTCTTATGTGCAGCAATCAAGTTAAGCCCCATGTTAAACCAAGACAAGAAGAAGCTTTGCAAGTTGATGGAAGCCATGGAGAAAAGATGGATAATTCAGAAAGTATGATTACTTCAGTTGTTGAAGCCGAATTAGACAGTACCGGTATCGAAACTATAGAATCAAAAGAACCAAGCTTCATTGATCAAGAGCATGGAATGGCTAGCAAAACAGCCATGATTGATATTTCTGGGCGTGAAGGAGTTTATATGCTACCCTATGCATTTTGTGCCAAAGGAATTGATGAACATCAAATAGAGAATGTAGCCGAACAAAGTTTGGATGACATTGAACATCAAAGTAGTGGAACGCGAGATCCAGAAAAGGAAGAAGACAAGGTGTTGGAGAATCATCTAGAGGCCGAACAAGATATTGTTCAGGACATGAAACCATCAGGCTCCACCGACGTCGTTAATAAGAAAGTTTGCGTACTACCCAACAAATTTTGTGCCAAAGACTATGAGCATCATGAACAAGAAGACACGACAGAGCAAAGTTCGGTAAATGGTGAGCATCAGGAACCAGAGAAAGAAGCCGAACAACGTTCGTTTAATGAGGAGCATCCAAGTGACGCGGCACGGGATCCAGAAGAGGAGCACGAGGCGTTGAAGAGTTATCCAGAGACGGAGTAAAGCAATCGTGTTTCTGATGTGCCAGCATCGCAGTCTCTCAACGTCTTCGAAGAGGTACGCCCAGCCAACAATTTAATTATCTTTCGATTCGGTCAAAATAATAATGTTTATGAATCAAATGATAAAATTCTTGTTAGATTTCAAAGACCAGTCGAGATGAGTAGCATGTTTGGTAGGAGTAATCTTGTCACTAATAATATCGGTCAACATATCCTACCATTTGTAGAGGCCGATAGTGGCAATTTATCGCAATCAAAGTTGTTCTTGTCATGCTGGCTAAACTTTATATTCATGTGGGCAACTTTTCTTGTTTCATGCGTGGCTAATATTTGGTCTCAAGTGAGACATATATTCCGTAGCTATTTTTGTTGGAGAAACACAAAGCTGCGTTCAGATTCCTTCAAGATAGCCGATTCAGAAAAATCGGAAAAGGAGGACAAAAGACGATGCATAGCCGAGTCGGATAACGGTGAGCCAACACCCCTCGGTTGTGTAATTCCAAAGCCGGTATTCCAATATCGGCTAAGGGATAACCAGTGTACCATCAGTCCGGGCATAGGTGACTACATTGTCGGTGCATCGCCGGATAATCCAATCATCATAGAAGATCACCATGTCAAGCCGTCAAGGGGAGCGAATGCAAAGTTTGTTCGAGCAGAATCACAAAGACTGTGACGTGTTTTATGAAGCACAATCGGCCTTTGAAGGACGACTAGAATTTCTTGAAGCACAAGTTGATAGCCATCCGGCTGACATTGATCTTGACGGCAATCAAGTGTTGATTCGGCTTCCTCAAGTCGGTTCATCCGGAGACGGATAGGTACACACTGTAGGTGATGGGATTGATTCGTCAAGCAAAGAAATTATTCAATCAAGAAATTCATAAGACGGACATTCCATCAAGGCTAACACTGGGGGTAACAAGAAAATCCAAAAACCCATGTCTGCAAAGATATAAAGCCCAAAGGCAGCGATAAGCACTGAAGGAGGAAATCTAAATTTACCTTCGATCAATTATTGGAGAAGTATCAGAAGATGAGCGAAGCAAGAAGTGCTTATCGGCCGGCTGAAGTAAAGGCATCGAAGTCAACCCCAAAGCGTAAATTTGATGACAAGGATTGGCGAAAGAAGAAGCCCAACATGCCTACACCACAAACTTATTTTGGGCCGCCAATACCGAAGTCGTCCATACCTTCCCATACAGGCTTCTATTCATATCATTCACGGGACATGTATGATTCGCGGGCACACCATCAGCCTTATGCTAAATCACCTTGCCAAGTTTATGCATCTCTAAGAGGATCAACCCAACAACCACATGTCAAAGACCGGCTTACTCAAGAACTGGCCAGGAGCTCGTGGAGGAAGAAGGAGGTGGTGAAGCAAGTATACATAGTGAAAAGAGATGGCCGCAAGGATGCTGGTTCAGACCTGACTCCAAGTAACCAAAAGCCAGCTAAAATGATGTTGGCTACAAAGGGCAAGGAAGTGAAGCGAGTAACTTTCAAGGACCCGGTCATCGAGTGTAGACAGGTCAAGCCGGAAGTGCCCAAAGCCAAGAAAAATTTGCGAGTGCATAAAGCAAATTCACAGCCGGGATGCTCACTCGGCTTGTCACATTGGTAAGAGTGGCAGATCAAGCGTCTCAAAGTCGAAGAGTTGGAGAAGTTGAACATGGCGTGGGTTCCTCAAAGAAGCCCTCAAATCAAAAACAGTGGACCAGCTTCTGTTGCAAAGCCGGCAAGAGTAAAGGAGGACAAACAAGAAGTCGGCATGCGAAGCCGGCGATCTTCATCTCACTATAGGAGACCTCAGGCGGCGTGTCATCCATGTTCTTCAACTATATCAAATATAACACCTCACAATTCATCCCCAGCCGAAATTTCTAATCTAAATCGGCTATTCACACTTTGGTGGACGGGTCTCCAGGTCCTTCGAGATAAGGACGCACGACCGATATTTGCATATCGTCCTAAGAATGCATTGTGTTGACAAAGCCGGCATTTGGCTAGAGTTACTCTTCATGGTTTTATCTCCTGCCTGAAAGTCGGTGCTTAGTTTTGCCAATACTAGTAAGGACGACATGATTGTTAAATCGGCCACTAACAAAGGATCTAGTGCAAGCCGGATTGACGGTTAGAAGAAATATGTTTTTCTTATCTGTAGGATCAGAGTCAAAACTTCAGGTGGCGTATAGCCCGAGCATACAATAAAGTATTATCGTCCTAAGAACACATGGCCGATGGAGTGTTGGCATCGTCCTTAGCAGCATAAGGGTGCAAGTTATTTTTTGTCACGCCAGCTTTACCAAAAAACAGGGGGCGTGTGTTGACGGTCAAATTTGGCTCATTGTTGGAGTTTCGGTCATGGGATGCAAATGTATCAAAGCGGAAGAATGGACTGAAACGGTGCCACGACAACTTGGCAGCATCGGGCGCACGGGCAAGCCACGGCAGAGAAATCGGTGGAATGATTGTCGTGACAGCTGCGAGCGCATGGCGGAGAACCTCTTTCCTTCAGGTTCGCGGCAGAGAAATCAAGAAAAACGCTGGAGCAGCAGCGGCTAACGGCAGCGGGTGCACGGCAAGTACCCGGATCGGAGTCGCGTCCTGAGAATGGGCAAGATCGGTGCCGTGTCAGCTCGGTATCAAGGAGAGCGACGAAGAAGAAGGCGCGACAGCAATGCGGTGCAGCAGGGCAGCGGCCCGGTGCGCCAAAACGACTCAAAGATGACCGGGATGACAACATACAGAGAATTGCATGATATCACCGTGAAGATGACCTCGTATGAAAAAGTTACTGACACGGAACTTGTGCGTATCCTTACGACGTACAAAATTGATTTTGGAGTCGTCTTCATCCGAGGTCGTATGCAACTTGTGGAGCCAAAATAATTTTGGAGTACATAGTCTGTCCTTTGGCGCGGAGCTGGGCGCAGGCAAAGCCACAGGCAGGTCGCCCTACCACACACACCGTCTGCCCTCGGGTGCGTGCAATCGGGAAAGACTGAAAAACGCATCGAACTGTTTCCGATTGAATTTAAGGGGTCCAGATGGCTGCCTGTTTTGGTGGAGATTGTTGCGCTTCCGCTGTTGTCTAGGGCCTCTTCGAGGTGCCGTGGGGAGTATCTCGCCAGGACCATGAGTGCTTTATTTTCTGCTGGAATTGCCGTGGAATTGGCAACGCTGCGACGATTCGAGAGCTTCGTTATCTCGTGAACAAGTTTGCCCCCTCGATTCTCTGTGTTGTGGAGACTCAAGTAGCGAAGGATCGAGTCTTGTGTTTAACAAGGACCTTAGGGTTTCATGATTGCTATGCGGTCGACAGTGATGGCCGTAGTGGTGGACTGGGTATTTTTGGAAGGAAAGTGTGGTTCAGGTCACCGCTTTAATGAAAGTTCTTCGTATTTCCGAGACGAACAACTTTGTATTCTATGAGATTTTGATCTGAGGTCGGTAACTGCATAAAAAATGACCCGCAAGGTACAGACCGAACAGTTTTGGAAGGTTTGGTCCAGTCCATCTGAGTTCGACCCAGATTAAGGTTTTGGACGTGAATCCAAGCCTTTTCTTGCACGAGAAGTCCAGCCGCCTCTTATATACGTGAGGGGTGACGGCCGATTGATCCAACACACAATCGTCAAACACAAAACCAATCTACTATCGTCTTTTTCATCCTCTTCTACCTCTATCATTGCTCTCGTTTGTCGACGTTCTTCGTTAAGAAGGATTTCGATCTGCGAGCCCAAAGTCGACGCGAAGTGACCTAGGGCAGCCCATGCCGCCGTGCGCCCACACGGGGTCCCTCCCAGGCGTGTGGGGTGTCGAGTTCCAAAAGCGCCCGCCGGATTGTCTTATGTATCGCGCTTCCGTTGAGCCTTCGCGGAATGAGTTGCGGAGCATCTCCCTCGACGCCGGGCGTCGGGTACACGTGACGTGTTCGCGTGTCAAACAAATGTTTTGACAATCCTAAGTTTTCCCACCAAATCGAGCAAAACCCATGTCGCGGTACCTGCTCCTCCGTCGCCACCTCTCAGCCGCTGCGGCGGCCGCCGCAACAACGGCGCCGCTCCCCACGAGAAACGTCCACCGCGTATTCGACAAGAGCGCGCACAGCGACCGTATCCAGGAGCTTGCCCGCCTCGGCCGCCTGTGGGAGGCCAGGGAGGTGTTCGACGCCATGCCACACCGCAACATCTTCGCCTGGAACACCATGATTTCCGCGTACTGCAACAGCGGAATGGTCGAGGACGCGAGATCCCTCGCCGACGCTATCTCTGGGGCAACCTCCGCATGAGCACCATCCTGGTGTCAGGCTAGGCTCGCCTCGGTCGCGTGCACGACGCTCGTCGGGTGTTTGATGGAATGCTCGAGCGGAACACCGTGGCGTGGAACGCCGTGGTCAGCTGCTATGTACAGAACGGGGACATCACCATGACGCGCTGGCTGTTCGATTCGATGCCGAGAAGGGATGTCATGTCATGGAACTCGATGCTCACCGGGTATTGCCACAGTCGACAGATGGTGGATGCACAGCGCCTGTTTGAACAAATGCCTGAGCGCAACCTGGTTTCTTGGACGGTCATGACTTCTGGGTATGCTAGAACCGAGCAGCATGCCAAGGCTTGGGACATCTTTCGCATGATACCCCGTGAAGGTGTGTTGCCAGACCAGTCGAATTTTGCCTCCGTGCTTATTGCTGTGACAGGTCACCGTAAACTTGGTGTTCTACAGGGCGTCCACCCTCTAGCCCTTAAGACAGGCTTTGAGAGTGATGTCGTCATTGGGACATCGATGCTAAATGCATATACTAGGGATGCAAGTGCGCTTGACATTGCAATAAAATTCTTCGAGGGTATACCAGAGAGGAATGAGTATACATGGTCAACCATGATCGCTGCACTATCTCATGGTGGTCGAATTGATGCTGCTATTGCTGTCTACGAGAGAGACCCTCTAAAATCTGTTCCGTGTCAGACCGCACTGCTCACAGGGTTAGCTCGATGTGGCAGGGTTACTAATGCAAGGATTTTATTTCAGCAGATTCCAGATCCTATTGTTGTGTCCTGGAACGCCATGATTACTGGGTATATGCAGAATGGAATGGTAGATGAGGCAAAGGAACTGTTTGATAGAATGCCTTTTAGGAACACGATATCCTGGGCAGGTATGATTACAGGGTATGCACAGAATGGAAGGAGTGAAGAAGCTTTGAATTTACTCCAGGCGCTCCATAGGAATGGGATATTACCTAGCCTATCTAGTTTGACTAGTAGCTTCTTCGCTTGTTCAAATATCGGAGCTCTTGAAACAGGAAGGCAAGTGCATTCACTTGCTGTTAAGGCTGGATGCCAGTTCAATAGCTATGTATGTAATGCTCTCGTAACTATATATGGCAAGTGCAGAAACTTGGAGTATGTGAGACAAGTCTTTAATGGAATGATAGTGAAAGACACGGTGTCATGGAACTCTTTTATTTCGGCACTTGTACACAATGATATGCTGGAGGATGCAAGACATATATTTGACAACATGCTCAGTCAGGATGTTGTATCTTGGACTGCAATAATATCTGGATATGCGCAGGCTGAACAGGGAAATGAGGCAGTGGAGTTTTTCAAAAGAATGTTACATGAGCATGAACTACCAAATTCACAAATACTAACTATACTTCTCAGTTTTTGTGGAAGTGTTGGTGCGTCTAAGCTTGGGCAACAAATCCACACAGTAGCTATTAAGCATGGAACAGATTCCGAACTTATAGTGGCTAATGCTCTCATGTCAATGTATTTCAAGTGTGGTTCTGCAGATTCTCATAAGGTTTTTGATTCAATGGAGCAACGGGACATATTTACATGGAATACCTTCATTACAGGTTGTGCACAACATGGCCTTGGAAGACAAGACATTAATATGTATAAGCATATGGAATCCGCAGGGTGTTACCAAACGAGGTCATTTTTGTAGGGCTTCTAAATGCATGCAGCCATGCTGGTTTGGTAGATGAAGGCTGGCAGTTTTTCAAGTCAATGAGCAGGGATTATGGACTAACTCCTCTGCTGGAACACTATGCGTGCATGGTGGATCTACTTGGGCGAACTGGTGATGTGCAAGGAGCTGAACAGTTTATTATGATATGCCGATTGAGCCAGATGCAGTTATTTGGAGTGCTCTTCTTGGGCCTGCAAGATTCACAAGAATGCAGAAATTGGTAAAAGGGCTGCTGAGAAACTCTTCACTAGTGAGCCATCAAATGCGGGAAATTATGTCATGTTATCAAATATATATTCTTCTCTGGGGATGTGGGTGCAAGTTGCAGAGGTACGGAGAATTATGAAACAACAAGGTGTCACTAAAGAGCCTGGCTGTAGCTGGATGCAGATAAGGAACAAAGTGCACTCATTTGTCACTGGAGATAAACAACATGAGCAAATTAAAGAGATAGAATTTACTCTCCATGATTTGTACTCTTTGTTAAGGACTACAGGCTATGTGCCTGACACTGAATTTGTTCTCCATGACATCGATGAAGAGCAGAAGGAGAGTTCTCTTCTGTACCACAGTGAGAAGCTTGCTGTTGCTTATGGCCTTCTTGTTACATTCAAGGACATGCCTATACAGATAATGAAGAACCTTCGAATATGTGGTGACTGTCACACTTTCATCAAGTTTGTATCACATGTCACCAAGAGACACATTGACATTAGGGATGGAAATCGATTTCATCATTTTAGGAATGGAAGTTGTTCATGTGGTGATTTTTGGTGAACACTATTTTGACTTTTCTATAAGCATCAAAGCAGATACAGTGTGATGATTCCAGATGAAATGTTGGATTGCCATTCAGAAGTTTTTGTTGAGTTGTAGAACACAAAGCAGACAAGAGTATACTGACTGAGTATGTTGCTATGCTGTGCTCTGCCATAGTTGTTAGCACTAATCTTGATATCTTGTATCAGCATGTTTAGTTCAAGTTAGCTGCGTGTGGGTCGTGAAGATAGCTGCATTCTAGGAGAAAGAAATGGTCAGGTTTAGTTAGTTGGTTAGCTGTTTGGCCGGGTCGTATGTATGCTGGAGTGATTCCAGGAAGTGGAGTATGTGTGTTAGTGCATGGGTTAATTGGGTTAGTGGCCGAGTGTGGTGGCCGGATAGTGGCGTGAGTTGCATGGCAGTATTTGCCTACTCCTGTGTATAAATAGTTGTACTGAGTTAATGGAAAAGTTAAGCCGTGAGGGCAAGACACAATTTAGCCACTGTGGTTCCAAGGAAAGGCCTCTCGGCAAGCTGGTTGTGTTCTTCCTTGGCTGTGTGCGTGCGTGTGTGTTCATGAGAGATTACGAGAGTTAGAAGAAGAGCGGCGCTGCGAGATGCAGCGCCAACAATAGTGCCATGGGTTCGTGCACGCAATATTGAGATGGTGAGCATGGACCCGACGTTGGTTGAGGTAGGTTGTGGCTGGATCTTCCTTTTCTTCCCCTTTTTCCTGTGTGCATGTCGTTCTTGGATTTGATAGTTCGTGACCAATCTTTTTGTATAGTTACTGTTGTGACCTGCTCTTCAGTTGGATCTGTTTCTCCATGGGACGTGCTGATTTGAGGTGAGTACAGAAATTAGTTTTTCCCCATCGAATGGTCATGCTTAGAGGTAGAGGTTGGTTCCAAGTTTAGATTTTGCAAATAATGATTTTTTGCAAGCCGTGCTTGGTGGCCATGCGTAGAGGTAGAAGCAGTTTCTTAGACTGCTAGGGCCTAGCTGGACGTGCTAAAATGATTTGTTTCTCATACTCTGTATAATATTTGCATCATTTCTTACTTGATATCCAAGCCGGTTGTGCAGTTCAACTTATTACTTCCATCGTTGAGTGCTGTTAAATTGCTACAACGGTCTGTTGGTATTTTGATGCCTATGAAAATTTCATATATTGTTGTTTATTTCCGTTATTCAATAAACTTATGTGCCTGCAGATAGTTCACTCGTGTGCTTATCTCGAAGTTTTTCAGTATTCTTGAACTGTCCATTCTCGAAGTTTACTTAACTAGAACTCGACAGAACATTGCTCAAGCTTATACATAAAGACAAAATATACATGTTTGCTTACAAATGATTGCATTAAATTGGATTTCAAGGTCTCAACCAATATTTGTTTTTGCAAAATAATCAACAAATATTATTATACCATGAAGGTGCCAATGCATTGGAATGCAATATTTTTTCTGTATCCTCAAGGAGTTTGTAAGGGTAGTTCATTATTATGTACTGCATCTTCCTCATGGTGGGTGCTGCATTTCTTTCTATGTCGTCCAGCTTGCTATTTAGCTCTGCTAGACAAGGACTTGCTAATTTGTTCAGTGAGACAAACATAGCTTCAGTTTGCAGCTTCAGATCCTGACACGTTGGTCCTGGATAGGTTGGTGATGCCAGATCTGGCGGTGGAGCATAATCAGATGCAGCCCCTCGCCACATCGTGTGCACCAGTGTCATTGCAGGTTATCCTCTCGCTCTCTCAGTTTCGATCCCCTTTTTTCTGCAGCTCGCTCTTCTCTCTCTCAGTTCTGATCCCTTTTTTTCTGCAGCTCAGTACAGCGGAGATCGACACTGGGAGCTTGCCATCTCGATTTTTTTCAGGTATGAACTTCTCTGTGCAGTGTGCATGCATGGTTTGAAGTGACCAACCTAGGCTTGCCCTTTTAGATGGATATAATACTAGCTACAATTTCTGCCACTATGACGAATGTTGTTTAGTCCTGCAGCACATAGCATCCATTTGAAACAATTACATCCTTTCCTTGCCATTTTCATTGTAAATTAAATTTGTGATGATGAATCTGATGTGCTTAATCATGTTATGATTACCAGCTATTTAGTGTTTGGTAGGTATTAGAGTCTGATGTATAAATTATATTGTAGGAGGAACATGACTACAATCAAGTGCACTATCTCTCACTAATTATCTGCTTATTTTAACCATCAAATGAATATTTATGTTTGCTAGGAACTTATCTATTGTGAAACTAGAAAGACCTGTTTAAGGAAAGCAATCAATAGCAAGTTCTAGAAAAAAAAAGAGGTTGTCATTCAGGTATATATATTTATCTACTATATATATGAATCGAGACCTGATAAGATGATGAAGAAGCAGCTCCCCAATTAGTCAATACACCTGTAACATTCTAGAGTTAATCACATGCTTGAGATGCCCTCCTATTTTTTTATTTTGGTTTGCTGTTGAATACATTTTGATATAATTAGAAGTGCAGTAGCTTAGCTAGCATCAAAGGGCCATTTATAATAGTTTGATTTGACTCGGTGAAACCATAGTGTCATTTTCCCATGAGTACTCTTCTTTTAAGCAAGAGAAAAACACCGATGACTTAGGTCTCATCCATTGTTCAGTTCCATTCCTACAGATTGCTACCAAAGCTACAAATATAAGGCATTTTACTTTGTGTTCTTTTGGTGCATGGTAAGTAACATGCAAATAGCCAAATAGGAAAGACAAGTTGTGGTTATGAGTATCTACCTCTTTTTAGCCGCAAGTGTATTTTGCACCGATCAAATTATTTTGTTGCTTTGCATCTTTTGCAATCTTGCCAATATATAGTTTACTAATAATGTTTGTTTGGGTGTATATAGAAGTCAATACATTTATGTTTAGTGGGGTTTTAATATTTCTTTTGAGGGCCACCTTCCCTGATTTTATCCTTTTATGGCAGATTTCATTTCATATGTGGACTAATTTGAGTCTACAATGAGCTCAAAGAAGGGTGATATGATGTTTCGACAAAATTATTGGCTACTCTCAGGTTCCCTTTTACATCTCTGTCCATTGTTTGTGAAGTCATCTTTTCGTTTCTGTATGCAAAGTTGCTTGGAATGTTGTTTCCATTTTTCTTTGTGCACAATCGAGAGAATTAATGACCTTCAATATCAAATGTTGGCTTTCTAGGGTAGCATAGTCTAAAAGTTGCTTAACCGTGTGTCGGTGTGTGAGTTTTACCAACAATATGAGTCTATGCATTGTGGTGTATGGATAGAGTGCTATTTTCATTATAAATTGAGGAGCATATACTAATATCTAATCATTCTATGTACTAAAGTGCACTTTGAATTTTCAACTGTAGAATGCGTTGGTCATGTGCAAATTTATTTCAAGAACCTTCTATCAGATATGCACAATTGAAAGCTTGGGTTCATGCTGACATTCTTTGTTCAGGTTTGGACTTTACTAATGCCGCTTCAGGTTTGTATGTGTTGCAAGCTCTCAACTGAGATTAGTTATAGCATTTTTTATGTGCCATCGCTTGTTTTGAACTTTATACTGTGTGTTGCAATTTTCTAACCTCGTTTACACAAATTCTGCGATGAAAATTACAATGTCTGCACCATTTGTCTAGGAAAATTCATGATGCATTTTTAGAATAATGTATGATCTATATAGGAATATGGATCTTGTAGGTCAATTATTAGCCTCAATGAGGCAGCACCGCAGCAGCAAGGTCAAGCACGAGGCGAGGGTTGCTCAGATCAGAATCAGTTTGTCCAAATTTCTGTTCTTGCTTTGTGATTCTATTTGGCCCTGGTTTTAGATGATCGGTTACTAGTTGATTTCTTTTTCCGCTTACATTTCACCGTTGGACTCTGAGTACGGGCAGGAAGGCCGTGACGGAATGGACGAACTGAAGGAGGCTGCCGGAGGTGTAAAATCAATTATATCCCCCTCACAGGAACTTAGGTTCATTATAGTTGACTGATTTAAATGTGCGGCGCTATTTGGATTATGAATGATTTTTCTGGATGTACACAACTGTTACTTTTTGGTTTGGGCAGTATCGAATTAGTTGGCTTTGTTATGAGGTGTATGAATGTGATTTCTACTACTTTTATCGTAAAGAGCAGTGACAAAGGTTCTCCAGTTCACTTCTAGTTCTAGGTGCTTTACCAAATTTATCTTCTTGCCAACTGTTGCAATTCATGTAACCAGAACAGCACTGTTTTTCCCAGTACGCATATTTTGAAATAGAGTGAAAGGCACCAGAGGTCACAAAGTTGCGCGAAAAGTAAGGATTGGTCACCAAGTTGAAAAACCTCAAAACGAGGTCACGAAGTTGTGGAGTAGTCAATTTTTAGTCATTCCGTCACGGTGGGCGTCAAGTTGCTGACGTGGCAGTGTTTTTTTTACAAAAAACACCTTGAACTTTTATATATTCTAATTGTTAGATCCTTTCCCGGGCATGAAAGGCACCAGAGGTCACGAAGTTGCGCGAAAAGTAACGATTGGTCACCAAGTTGAAAAACCTCAAAACGAGGTCACGAAGTTGTGGAGTAGTCAATTTTTGGTCATTCCGTCACGGTGGGCGTCAAGTTGCTGACGTGTCAGTGTGTTTTTTTACAAAAAACACCTTGAACTTTTATATATACTAATTGTTAGGTCCTTCTCCTTTTTTCAAGTTGCTGACGTTGCTGCCTGGTCCTTCCCCGCCGTCTTTCCGAGCTGCTCCGACGTGCGCGTCACGTCCAGCACGTCGTCCACCACCTGGAAGAGCAAGCCGATGGAGCGCGCGTACCGCCGGACTCGCTCTATCCCGTCGTCCACCACCTGGAAGAGCAAGCCGATGGAGGGCGTCACCGGAGAGCAGCGCGGTGTTGGATTTGAAACGCTAGATCAGCCGGCCACACGCACGTACACCCCGTACGTGCGTGTGGCCGGCTGATCTAGCGTTTCAAATCCAACACCGCGCTGCTCTCCGGTGACGCCCTCCATCGGCTTGCTCTTCCAGGTGGTGGACGACGGGATAGAGCGAGTCCGGCGGTACGCGCGCTCCATCGGCTTGCTCTTCCAGGTGGTGGACGACGTGCTGGACGTGACACGCACGTCGGAGCAGCTCGGAAAGACGGCGGGGAAGGACCAGGCAGCAACGTCAGCAACTTGAAAAAAGGAGGACCTAACAATTAGAATATATAAAAGTTCAAGGTGTTTTTTGTAAAAAAACACACTGCCATGTCAGCAACTTGACGCCCACCGTGACGAAATGACCAAAAATTGACTACTCCACAACTTCATGACCTCGTTTTGAGGTTTTTCAACTTGGTGACCAATCCTTACTTTTCGCGCAACTTCGTGACCTCTGGTACCTTTCATGCCCGGAGAAGGACCTAACAATTAGAATATATAAAAGTTCAAGGTGTTTTTTGTAAAAAAACACACTGCCACGTCAGCAACTTGACGCCCACCGTGACGGAATGACCAAAAATTGACTACTCCACAACTTCGTGACCTCGTTTTGAGGTTTTTCAACTTGGTGACCAATCCTTACTTTTCGCGCAACTTCGTGACCTCTGGTGCCTTTCACTCTTTGAAATATACCATCAGAAAATTCAGCACATCAGCGTCAGACGCTTTAGGTATGATGGGATTAGAATTTTTAAGCGCAGCGTCAAGCATTCCTGCACTGATGGATGCTCATAAACCTCTCAATGGGCAGAATTCAGGTACAATGAAATCAAGTAACAGCTGAGTATTCGACTCAAAATACAGTGGTCGTGAGTATATTATATTCTGCTTTAATAATATGCTAATAAGCTTAACTGTAACCTTACAATTACATGAGGACTGCCGGGGGGTGGGGGCCTTTAAACTGGAAAAATAAGGGACTACCGATAAAGAAGTATACATCTAAACTCACCGTCAAGCAAATGGCCGGCATCACCGCCGCTTGGCGAGCTGGAACGTGCGCTTCAAAAACTGGTTGGCAACCTCGTCGTCGCGGTGGCACAGCACTCGGAGGATGGTGTCCGGGTCGGCGCGGTCCCACTGCCTCGATGTTGGCGGCACGGGTGTTGCGCCGCCGCCTTCGTCGTATTCACGCGCGCCCGCGATGGACTCGGACGTGGCGGCACCGAACACGTCGATGAGGTGCTCTGTCGACCGTGCCATAAGCTCCACGACGCCCTCCGCGGTCTCCGCTTCCCGCGCCACCACCTCTTCGGGTACCAGGCCCTTTCCGCACGTACAGAAGGCGCGCTTAAGGCTCCTGAAGTCCTCGCCCACCATGTCGTGGTCTGCCCTCGTGAAGCTCCGGTCGTTGCCGCCTGCGAGGAGGACCATCAGAAACGCTTGGAACGAGGCCTTCATCACCTCCCGCACCGCCACGGGCTGCGCGCGGTCGGCCAGCACCGACACCAGGAACGACAGGTTCTGCTTCAGCGCCCGGAGCGCTGGCCGGATGCGCGTGTCGGCGACGTTGCGGACATAGAGGCCGTGGTACAAGGAGTGGCGTGAGTCGAGGAAGATGAGCCGGTACGCTGCCACCCCGGCGACATGGGACACCGCCGACTGCGCCGCAGCGCGGGTGCGGTCGAAGTGGACGGATGCCGCGACGCGGTTGCCACCGGAGACTGCTGCCGGCGAGGCTCCCCCGCCGACGCCGCGCGCGCAGGACACCGAGGAGAGCGACGTGTCCATTGCCTGGATGTGGGTGAGGACAAAGTGGAGCGTGTTGAGGCGGACGTAGAGGCGCTGGTGCCACGGCTGATGGATGGCCTTGGGGTGTGGTTCGAGCTGCCAGCGCGCGGGCTGCCCTCCGGCGCCTGGCACGACGGCAGCATCGCCTTCTTCCACAGCCTGAAGAAACCAGAGTCTTGGTTGCACCTCGTCAACGCCGGGAGGGGAGGGACGTAGCTCTGCTTTGACCCTGCATTCGGATTGTTGAAACAATACGTAATCAGTATACCATGCATGGCGCACTAATTATACCCTGAGAATTACGCATCTGCTTACCGCATGATGCGACGAAGGAGATGTAGTCTTGAAAGATTGACTCAAGGCCATCGACGAGCTGCTGAAGTACGTCGTCTTTCGCGGATGCCGGGATATCCGAGAATTCGTCGATGGTGGCACTGGCAAGCTTCATCAGCTCTATAGCCGACCCGGGGAAGGGCTCCTCCTTCGACTTGGGTATCCAGCTCTGCAAATCATGCAACATAATCCGTGGCGACATGAGTGACAAGTTTGATTGCTACATTTTGTACTTGACATCATCGCATCGAGCTCAAAACATTAGTACCTCGGTTTCTTTGGCTACGAGGAGGCAGTCCCTGCCGATCCTAAGCCTGTCGTCCATCCAAGCCTTGAGCAAGCCCATGACGACCTACTCCACCTCGTAGGGCTCCATGTCGCCGACGATTGCCTTGGCCCGGTCGTCGTGGCAGTCCGCCGCGTCCTCGGCGGTCATCTGCGCCAGGACCTTCTCCAGCCGGCTCGCCGAGTGAAGCACGCGGACCAGCTCCTCCGTGAGGATGGTAACCTTGCCCAGGTATCGTCTCAGCACCACGCCGAAGCAACCGTGCAGGGTGACCGCCGCGACCGCTACGGGGGCCGGGTGCAACCGCCTGAGCAACGGGCTGAAGTTCCTGCGCTCCACCATGGCCAGCTGCTCCGTGTCCTCCGCCAGCCGCGTCAGGACCACCCGGGGTCATTGTCACGGTCAGCTATTAAACTGTCGGACACGTCCATGCCGCTCTCGAGTATCTGGAATCAGATCATATACAGCATCTTTTACTGAATTCTGACGGAAAATACTCCTAAATGGAGTAATGTTGAAGCATAAGCTCACTTTGGTGAAGGCGTTCTTCATCGAACACCTAATGTAGTAATCCACGCGGTCGGTGGGGAAGTTCCCGATGCCGGTGCATTCGCGTCAGCGACGATCTTGCCGGCGCCAAGCGCCATGGACAGCAAGATCTCCATGGCCTCCGTGGCGCAGCCGCCGCCACCGATGCCTTTCTCGTACCTGTCGTGGTAGTCAAGCAGCCGCTTCTCTGACCACTCCTGCATCTTTCCCAGCGCACTGATGAGCACCTTGGCGTACACTGGATCACGGGACTGGACTCACGGCTCCCCTGCTTCGTGTCGGCCGCCACATCGGCGAGCAAGGTGAGAGCCGCGGCCGCGAGGTCCGGCTCGACCTGCCCAGTGACCACGTACTGCTGGAAGAACACCCAGGCGAAGCAGACGTTGTGCACCGCCCTGCCGACGCCGAGGATGGGCCATGTCTTCTTGATGAGCTCAAGTAGCTCGTCGACCTCGTCCAGCACCACGGTGGGCTCCCTGAGGTCGAAGACGGTCTGGAGGAGGGAGACGTAGAGGAGGACGTTGATCGGGTAGCCATCGGCCCAGTGGCACGCGTCGCTGCCGCTGGCGGGGCGCCAGGCGAGGGCGTGCACGGCGTTGGTGAGGGCGCGCATCGCGTCGGAGCCCTTGCCCGTGTCAATGGCGCGGATCTCGGTGGCGCGCATGACCTCGCGGAACCGGAGCACGGCGGTATGCAGGCGGTCGAGGGGGAGGGAAGGGTGCAGAATGAGGCCGGCCTCGAGGAGCTTGATCTGCCGGAACTGCCACTGGTGGTACTCCTCCGCGTCGGCGAACTCGGACGGCTATAGCTGCCGGAGGAGTTCCAGTGGGAGGACGATGGAATCGGACCTCCTGCCAACCTGTGAAGATCAATCAACCGATGAATGCAAACCATGGGACTGGACTGAAAATCGTGCATGCAGACCTGCCCGACGACGGCGCGCATGAGCGTCCTGCGTAACCGCGCGTCGCTCTGCTCGGTGACCCGCATCTGCTGTCGCATAATCTCCGCCGACGTCATTGGCCTGGACGGGCGCGGCGGCCAATGACGTCGGCGATGAATGCAAACCATGGGACTGGACTGAAAATCGTGCATGCAGACCTGCCCGACGACGGCGCGCATGAGCGTCCTGCGTAACCGCGCGTCGCTCTGCTCGGTGACCCGCATCTGCTGTCGCATAATCTCCGCCGACGTCATTGGCCGCCGCGCCCGTCCAGGCGAGGATGGACCTGACGTCTGGCTCAGAGTGCGCATCATCGTCGGCACAGACCGCCTCTGCTTGAGCCCAGAGCCTTCTTGACCCTGCTCCTCATGACGCCACTCCCGCCCCTCGTCCCGGCCAACGGCGAAGACACCTCTACCTCCGATGAGCCGCCACCACGCGTTCCGGGGCTCGACGCCGCGGCACCGCCCGACGAGCGGCAGGACATGAAGAAGATCTCATACGCGGTCTCGCGAAGCTCCACGGGTCCGAGAGCGTCGATGCCGCCGAAAGGGCAGTCCAGGTCGGCGGCACAAAAGTCGAGCTCGGTGGTGTCCGACGAGCGCGTCGCCGACGAGCTTGCAGAGGCAGAGCGCGACCGCTGGTGACGCCTCATGGTTCCCATGGTCACGCCTCAACTGCGTTCCGGTCAGCCGAGCCAAGCAAGCTAGCTCAAAGCGCCGGCTGGCTGGCTGCCGACGTCGTCATCCCGGCCGCACGATGGGGAGGACTAGGCAAGAATGGGATTACCGAGGAGACCAGCGCATGTACGCCCAAACAGAGGTGAAACTATTTTTGTGGCACGATTCAAGGGGAACCAGGAGGAGAAGTAGCTTGTTTTGCACGTGATTTTGTAGCACAAATGGAACTTTGGTGTCCATGGTTCCTACCGTGTAAGGGCACGTATAGCTTCCCAGGAGTGATTTTTCTCTGGCGCATGCGCTATTCTGATATCTGGGAAGGCTGATTCTCCGGCCGTGCTCGCACCGGACTGAGATCCGGTGCCCCCGTGAAGGCAGGGCACAGTGTGCCCTGAGGCCCAGGATCCATCATCCACTCGCCATCTGACGGCCTGCAGCGAGTCAACGGAAATTAGGACTTGGGCGCTTGATTCCTTTCCTCTGTTTCTCTCGCACGATGCAGCTAAACCGCGGGAAAACGAAGCGGACTCCGCGCGGGAATTGCTGTGGAGGGCGGGACTCTGTCGCCGTCGCCTCGGGACTCCGTCGCCGCCGTGGGGAAGGGCGCCAAGGGTTCTCCGGCGGCGGCCAGTGGATAAAGGCGCCGGGAATCCCCGCCGCCCCGCGCATCCCCGCCCCGTTCCGACAAGCTCGAGAAAATTGCAGATAACACCACACTTTGTGGTACTTGTTGCGCAGAACACAGAAACAAAACCTCTTTTGCGGCATACCACACATTTTTGTCTAATTAGTTGCACCCAGCCCAAATAAATGATTAGTCTTGATTTATTGGTTAATTACTTGCAGCTAACACGAGGTTTTGTGGCACTTGTTGTAGGGAGCACATAAATAAAATCTCTTTTGCAACATAGAACTATTTTTTTCTAATAAGCTACACATATCCCAAATAACTTGTTAACATAAGCAGACCGGTTAACGTCGTTAACATAATCCAGCTCTTGTAGCACAACGCTGTCAAAATAACTTGTGACAACTAATCAGTGTCACGGTAAAAAAAACTAATCAGTGTTTATTTGTGTGTTTGGTGCAACAAATAACACAAACCTTGGTGCTAGCTGCAAAAGTTAACCCAGAATAGGATAAATCTGTAACCAAAAAATATGAGGCGTTACGAAGAGGTTGTATTTCTATATTTGGTGCAAAAACTAACACAAAGCTTGGTGTTAGCTGTAAAAATTAACCCAAAACAAGATTAATCGGTATATTTGGGCTAGATGCAACTAATTAGACAAAAATGTGTGGTTTGCTGCAAAAGAGGTTTTGTTTCTGTGTTTTATGTAACAAGTGCCACAAAGGGTGGTGTTTGCTGCAATTTTCTCGACGAGCTCCAACGAGCCCTCAGCTCTGACGATCCCCGCCTTTGTTTCTCTCGCACGATGTTTGTGTGTAGTACAGACATGTCCTCGGCGACGGGAGCAGCATGGTCGATCCTCTTCCTGCTCTCTCGCGCACGCCCAAGCTTTCAGAATGCAGTCGCCGACGCGCGCTGGTGCTCATCTTCTACAAGCTCGCCGATGGGAGCAGCTGGTGCTCCTCATATTCAACAAGCTCGCCGACGCGCGCTCCCTGGGCCGCTGCTCGGCCGTCTCGCGCCGCTTCAACGCGCTCGTCGAGCTCGTCGACGAGGCCTGGCGGAGGCACGCGCCAGCGCGGCGTCTTCTCCAGCCTCCTCAAGACCGTGCTCCTCGCCGTGCTCAAGCCCTTCGGCCACTGCGACGCCAGGTCCGGCCAGCACGGCGGCAAGCACGCGCTGCTGGGATGGATCGAGCGCCCAGCTGCATCGTGCGAGAGAAACAGAGGAAAGGAATCGAGCGCCCAAGTCCTAATTTCCGTTGACTCGCTGCAGGCCGTCGGATGGCGAGTGGATGATGGATCCTGGGCCTCAGGGCACGCTGTGCCCTGCCTTGACGGGGGCACCAGATCTCAGTCCGCTCGCACCCACGAGTAGCAGCCGGGACACGTGGCAAGCAGAGAAACTCGAGCTCCTGCCATGGCGGACAGAGGAAGAAGAGCAGAAGAGAAACTCGAGCTCCTGCCATGGCGGACAGAGGAAGAAGACCAGAAGAAAAACTCGAGCTCCTGCCAGCTCCGTCACAAGCGTGGTGGCCGCTGCAGCCGCCCAGCTTCAGCGTGCCCCATCCACATCCACTCCGGCAGCAGCGCGAGCTTCCCCGGCGCACCCACCCAAGAATAGGAGATGGACGCGAGCTTCACGATTCTTGGTCTGCTCGATTCTACGGTGAGCTCAAGGATGGCGGCGAGACGGGCGGAGGCGTGGGCTCCGTGACAGCCTGCTCTCGTTGGACGGCGAGCAAGGAGGCCGGGGGGCGGCGGCCTCCATCTCGCGCAGGAGCCCAGGCCGAGGACGGAGAAGGGCGTCGCGGAGGCGCTCGCCGTGTGGCGAGTCGGGCGGCGGCGCGGGCTCCTAGCGGCCTGCTGCTCGCGCAGGAGCCATCTCGTTCATGGAGAGCTCGAGTTGATGCTCGTGGTAGGTGGGGAAAAGTGGAAGGAAAGAGAGGAGAGAGAAAATTGGGGAAGGAAAGAGAGGAGAGAGAATCCGACGCCCGTGGTAGGTGGGGAAAAGTAGATTTTTGCGCTATTTAGCCTAAAAAGTGGGCCCGGGGCTCCTGGGGACGACGAAACCTAGAAATCCATCACTGATCCAATTTGACTACTTGATTGAGTTCAGTAGTTCCTCATAAAAGATTATTGACTCTAGAGATATGGTAATATGGAGAAAACAAAACTGTTTGAAGCACGCACAGAACCGGAAGCACCCCTTGTTTCAAAGAGAGGAGGACGGGTTATTCACATTTAATTTGATGGTCAGAGGCGGGACGACTAGAGATGCCCTAACATGCTCTATTCCAAGACTGATTCAACCGCCTACAAGGCTACTAGCTCTCACCCGTTCAGTTTTACCAGTTGATGCTGATGGATAAATTTATTTTAAAAAAATCAAACTCAAGCCTTGAAATCACTCCAAGATAGACTTTGGAGATGTTCGACATCAAAGCTTTGACACATCGCCATCTTCGACAGCCTTCCTTGCCCGGAGAACACACTGGCATGGAGAGCATGGTTGTTTGCTGCGGCCTTCATTCCTTTCTTCACAGGGGAACGATGATTTCACTGGCATGGAGAGCCTGATTCCACCAAAGATCTACAGCTTAACATACCTTGGATCGCTACACCTGTTACCTGTCCCAGCAATCATATGTCAGGCAGTATTCCACTCAAAGTCAACCTTGAACAATAATTGATCCTACAATGCACAACAACCTCCCTGGGATTCTCAATAATAGATATGCAACATGAACATTCCAAAGATGAGAAATCAATTTTGTTCCACTACTTATGCCAATCATGAATGGTATCTGGACTTTACAAAGAAAAAGCTAATCAAAGAAGTTTTGACATGCTTATTTTTCAGTAGAATGAGTGGCCGGACTGTTGTTATAAAACCAGTATCTGCTATATACTCGGATAAGCACCGTCTTCTATCAACTTTCAGTTTGTGCATGTGACTAAGGATGTATTGTGTACAGTCCGTGTCTACCAATAAATGGTGGATGCAAAATTACGAGGAAAAATCCATGAGAGAAGCCAAAGGTGGCATCTTCAATTTTCCAGAGTTAGGAGCTTCAATGCCTGTTTTGAAGCAAATATGAAATTACATCAACAATCATTCAGTAATCAGTATTTTCAGATGTCAATTAGGTAACTACACTTGCACAAGATAAACTTATATGCATGTTTTTTTGTTGCATATACATAGCTAAGACAAAACGTTATGCTTGTGGCGCCTCGGCCCAGTTTTCAAGTAGAGACATGGTAACATATTATGACTCTTGATAAACTACAAAAAAAATCCATACCGCACCAAAATAACTGACACTTACCATACAATTTTAAGGGAAAAAATCAATAACAACAATACGGTCCCTCTATTCCTCCTCAAGATGAATTCTATCGTGTATTTCTCTCCAGGGCCTACTCGTTGAAATCCATTAGCAGGTTCCTTGGCCACAACAGGTTATTAATTTTAACTTGTATATGTGACTAAACCAGGTATGTATTTATTGCTAAAAATCCCTCGAGCCAAGCCTAGCCTTAAACAGTGTGCAAGATCTCTGATGCTAGTTATACTAGCTACTAAGTTCATGCTAAAAACAGTGATTCATCATGGTTTTGAGAAGGCTGTGATTTACACCATTAAGAAAGTAATGAAGCTACTATTACGCGATCTTGTATTATGGAGTAAAAGTGTAGCTATCACAAGCAGACCATTCCACGTGCACAATTGAACAGGATATACATGGAACTAATAAAGCAACATAGCTTTGCTAGCAATGCATATGGTTACATAACTAAAGTTTGTCTAATATGCCTTAGGCCTTAGCACACGACATAGATACTATATGCATCGTGTCAACCATGGTTTTTGAGTCGCGGTATAGTCGCCGATTAGTCGCTGATTAGTCGCCAAGTCGTTCTGCGGTGGATGAATCGCGAAGGCGACTTGACTCACGGAGCGAGTCGCGCGCCTCGGCGGCTCGCCAGAGACTCGCTGCGATTAGTCGCCGGAGTTGAGGCGCAAGTCGCTCGACTTGCTCAGAAATTTTTGGCGCAGAGGCGCGGGAAAGGGCGGAAGAAAACGGAGCGGGAAGAAGAAATCAGGCGGGAAGGGAAGGGAATCGGGGCAATTAGGAGGGAAAATGGATAGGGGAGAGAGAGGGGAACACACCTGTGAGAGGAATCGAGCAGAGAGAGACACGCGAGCTCCCTCTTCTCAGGCGACCATCTCCTCCTCCGCCAGATCTTGTCCGCCCCGGCCAGCTCCCGTCCTCCTCCACCGGCCACCCCTTCTCCGGCCAAGCTTCTGCGCCTCTCCACCCCTGACGCAGCCCTCTCCCAGCAGGGCAACAAGGTACGGCTCCCCTCTCTCCCCCCATGGCCTGTTTCCTCTCCGCTCCTGCTAGGTGGTGCCCGTGGTGCTGTGGTTCAGTTAGCAAATAAACAGGACAGATGCGCGACTAACCGCAGCACCAAATAACCTGAGTCCACTCTCACGTTATCTCCCTCTCCTTCTCCCTGGAAAATAGCTAACAGACTAACCGAGTCAAGGGCAACAGATCGCATCCTCAACTCCCTGGAAAATAGCTAACAGACTAACTACTTATCTGACAAAATTGAAAGTGTCATAACAGCCTAACACTTTGTGCTGCTTGTGTTGTTCTCAATTGGGCTCAATTACTTGGAATTATGCTTGAAAATCAAGGATTTATTGCTTAGGCGACTCGGGCGACTAATCAAGCCTAGTCGCTGAGTCAAGTCAGCAAGTCATGAGTCTCGGCCTCGGCGACTTGACTCGACTCGGCGACTCAAAAATCATGGTGTCAACGAAGGGGGCCTCTCGACACTAAAACATTAACCTATATATGCAATGATGCACTAAATAGGACACTAAAACAAACGTGTAGTCGTATACATGCAAAATGATGCACTAAATAGGAGTCAGGTGTGATGGAGCATGCTTGAGTGTATTTTCATAAATACATGCACTATATTATGTTAATGCACAAAAATGTGAACTACAGATTATCAGATAACTAGGCTACAATATCAATACAAGTATATAGTCATAAACATAATTCCTACTCCCTCCGTTCCGAATTATAAGATGTTTTGCATAATTCAATGTGTACTATACATATGGACTGAAACGAGTGAATAGATATGCTGAAACGCGCCTAGATACATCTTATACTTCGGAACGGAGGGAGTACTTTCTATTTATATTCCACAATATCACAATCAGAAGCTGAGCAACAAATAGTCAAGCAGTAAATCGCCATTGGTTTTTTTATTTCGGTATATAGGCAATTGAAATGTTATTCCGGGCAGGGAATCTATTGGACACATAAACACACGACTTGATTAGCATGCCATGGCTGATCTCATGGATCTTGTGCCCAGAACTCAATATTACAGTAAATTCAGTAATAAAACAGCAGGAACGATTGTTAACACCATTGCTAGCGATGGTCGTGGAATGGTGTTTTTTTTGCTGCCTTTTCTGTGGCACAACTTTTGCTGCTAGATTTTCAAATATGTTATATATCTATTAGAAAGGTAGATAAATACATGGTTTAAGACTAGAATTATCACTATTTTAAACCTACATGTTTGTTAGTAATTATGAGGTCAAGGTAGACCTTTAGGATAATACTAGTGGCCAACGTACACCAGGCTGGATTTGATGGTTTCACACAGTGAATTAGTGAACATTTTTTTGTGACCACAGTATATAAGTGCTCCCACTAGGAAAGAACAACGTTGAAAAGGATTTTCCGAACAAAACTGAAAGAAAATGAATCTTTGTGTCCACGTACCATCTTGTAGCACAGCACAAGATCCTCAAGAAAATGAAGCACACAAAAAGCTAGTAGCTTGCAATCTGTGTCTGTGCCAATGCTTCAAAATTGCAACTTCTCATCAGCTCATCAAGCAAATCAGCGGGTTTCTGATGCCACTTTCACTCTCACTTGGACGTGATTTAAAAAGGAATAGCATCCCATGCGACCTGTACAGAAAGGAAACGAAGGAGGAAGGACAATTATTTTTACTTTCCAACTGTCTCGCTACTTTACTCTAGGGTTTCTACCTGTACATCATTCATCAAGTAGCATCATAGATTTCTCTGCATCTAAACTACCTTAGAAATTGATGCTACCATCTTGATGCTATAATAAGCTCTTTATTGCTGCTCACGTAATATCAAAAATTTAGGCCAAAAGGCTGGAAGGGCTACAGTTCCAGCTACTATACCTGTATCCATCTACATAGCAAATATAAGAAGCAGACTCATAGCTTCATCATACAATGGATGTAACATTCCAGTTACATAAAGAAGCATACTACAAGTGAACATCTGTCGGAACCAGCTATAGGATAAAACTTCTATCAGTGCATACTTTCAGGTTTCGCATCTTTGCAAACCATCAATATTAAAGAAATAAAAGGCATCCGACCTTAACTCCAAGGTGAGCTAGAGTAGAAGAAGCACAGCACCACATATCAACACAATCACCAAAGATAGCATTTCAGATTTAGAGAGAGAGAGAGAGAGAGAGAGAGAGAGAGAGAGAGAGAGAGAGAGAGAGTACCCAGCATAAAATACTACAGTCAAACACAAATATATGATTCTGTCGAATAGAGATACAACTAGATAATTTGGTCCATAAGCAGTGAAGCTACTCTAGCTTTAAACTAGAGACGAAGCAACCTGAAACCCCACTCACGACAAAGCACACCGAAGGATAAGCTAAACTGAAATAAAGCATTATGAAGATACAGCTACTCGACATAATAGCTACTTATTAACTAGAAGTTCTAGTAGTAAGCCACGAAAGGATCAAGCATTCCAACCAGGAGAAATACTTATGTAACCAGCAAAATGGACGGTCTTCAGGAGGACGAGAGCAAAGCCAGAGTGCCACAATAATACATAAGCTGCCCAAATGCGCTGGTTCACTTCATGGCATCTCTCTTACTGAGCAACCCTAGGCATACCACCATAACCGCTGCCATAATTTGATTGGCCTTCAGAAGCTCCATTGACTGAACCACCAAATCCTCCTCCTTGTGAAGGATCAGTCCACGCATTTGGATATCCAGAGTTGCCATTCGCACTTCCATAGCCAGCACCATACCCAGCCGCTGCTGCAGCAGCAGGATTCCCAGCACCATCTCCCCGTCCCCCATAAGCACCATATCCTCCAGGATTACCATATGATGCATCCCCTCCGTATCCACCATAACCATAGCCCTGGTTTCCATAACCTGCAGCTGCACCAGGTGCCTGACTAGTGGGTGGATTTCCACCAGCAGAAGAGCTATTCCATGCACCATAGCCTGCATTGCCAGCATAGCCCCCAGTGCCATAACCAGATGGAGCCTGACTGCCCCATGGTCCTCTGTTAGAGCCTGGAGGTCCTCCCTGGTAAGCAGAAGCAGCAGAACTTGGATTGCCATAAGCCCCAGCAGCATACGCAGAAGGAACTCCTCCATATCCTGCAGACCCATAATTTCCATATGTTGTTCCAGGATTAGCATGTCCATATCCATATCCAGTTGGAGCAGCACCATAACCTCCAGCACCATAGCCCGGATAGCCACCACTGCCCTGCTGCGCCTGAGCATATCTGCTAGCATCACCTCTGCCATCATAGCTGCTAGTGTTGGAGTTAGGACCACTGTTGCTATGAAACCCCCCACCTCCCATGGAACGCCCGCCGCCGCCACCACCAGAGCCAGGGTTTGCCTCTCGTGGCAGCGCGCGCTTGACCTCTACCATCTTTCCACCAAGCTCATGGAAGTTCTTGTGCAGCACATGGTCAACAGCATCCTCAGTGTCAAAGGTGATGAAGCCAAACCCCCGGGGACGCTGTGTGGTCTGGTCATACATCACCACGACATCAGTGACAGACCCAAAGGTCTGGAAGTACTGCCGGAACTCTTCATCTGTCAGACTGGAGGGCAGCCCACCCACGAAGATCTTCTTTGTCCGAGCACCACTGGCGTCGCCGCCACCACCACCTCCTCCTCCAGCGTTCCTTCCCGCGCTAGGGTTCACTGCCTTGGAAGCCTGCTGCTCCTCCCGCGAGAGCGCACGCTTCACATCGACCTGAGGACAACAAAGACGCCCACGATTGAGCACTTGAGAGATAATCCTTCGTAGATCGAAATGAATATTCCGCTAGGGTTTGGGTGGGGGGAAACCCAAGGGAGGAGGGAGAGTAGGTACCGTGCGGCCGTCGAGGGTGTGGGGCTCTAGGAGAGCGGCGTCGACGGAGGCGGGGTCGGTGTAGACGACGAAGCCGAAGCCCCGTGGGCGGCCGGTGAGCTTGTCGCGCATGACGGCGGCCTGGGAGACCTCGCCGAAGGTGGAGAAGTGCTCCTGCAGCTTCTCCTCCGTGGTCTCCCACGAGATGCCGCCGATGAAGAGCTTGCCCTGGTCCGACTCCATCTCCGCCTCCTCGCGCCGCTCCTCGGATTCGCTAGCGCTCGGGTGCGGGACGGGGGCGATGGAGGAGAGGGAGAGAGGGCAATTGGGGATTTCGGCTTCGGGTGCAGAGGGGGGTTTGGGGATATTTTAGGGCGCTCGTGGGGTGGGGGCCTGGACGAACCGGTGGGCGTAGGCCGTAGGGTTTCTACTTTCTACCTTCTTCTCTCCTTGGGGCTTTTGGGAGTTCTTGTTCTTCTATGGGCCGAATTGTGAACCGGACATGCTTTCTAGTACTAGCTTTTATATGAAAAAAACTCAAAGAAAAAACTTATATTTGTAACAATTTCATGTAATTTGAAGTTTCACTTAATGTACTATAAAAATGTTGAATACCCCTGTGTTGCCATGGTCACTAAGTTTTTTCTATAATCACACATGTCGCACAAGTAAAATAAAATTCATATAAATATTCACGTTTAGAAAACGATAGCAACATAGCATTAAAATTCAAATATATTTTCAACCATTACCTTTTGAAAGACACCGCTATGGGACTTACTAAGGATTTGTGTATTTTTCGATTGTTTGAATTCTTGTCGGGTCCTTTTATTTGTCCTTTATTGCAAGGATCTTGGTGTTGTTCTCTGTCGTTCTTGCGGACAATATGTAGAGCTGACCATGAGAGAATATCCGTCCTGACTGGTTGGTACACGCCAAAAATTTGGACGGACTACCCTTTTGCCTTGTTGATTGTCATGGCAGACTTGAGCCTGATCGGGGAACTGCTTCCTCTTTAATCAAAATGAGAACATGTCATCGTCGAAGGAGGATAGAGGTATGCGATAAAGCAACACACTGTGCTCAGCGTGTTGTTCCACCACGATCTCTGTGTCGATGGTGTTCCTCTATAAACCACGAGTCACAAGCCTCTTTACACAACCCATTAGTTGGGTGAATGCTTCTCGGTAGCTATTCATAGGATAGTTTGTTTTTAGTTTAAGAATGTGCGAGGCATTTCGTTATAAGTAAGCGAGTTAACAAAATGGGAGGGTAATAGCCATGAGGATCGTCCTCTGAAGTGTCAAAGCTAATGTAGATCATCTCTTCGCCTTGAAACGCTCAAGTGTGCACATGTTTATCGATCGACATTTTTCCATTCTTCGTGGAGAGGATTGCTAAAAAGTAATGCAATATCGATTTTCCATGTTATGGTCTAGGACAAGAAATACATGGTACATCAACTACTCTATGCCAACCACGTTGACTATGGACAACACGAATTTATCATCAGATAGCGGGATGTTGCCTTCCTCCGTGCCATTACCTACCCTTGAAGGGTAATCTACGAACCGCTGGTCATTTTGCACCCCGTGTGTTGATGATGAGGCTTAGCTAGCTCGTGCCCTTCGAGAGGTTTGAACTTCGCATAATTAGGGCACCCAAGAAAGTGATCTACCATGAGCTCAGCGGAGGCGTTGCCTATACCAACGTCGCAGGCAGGGCACGCCCATATGTGGTGAGAAGGTCGTAGTCCTCCTGCCAAACTCGACGATCATATGCGGATACCCCAGAAAAATGACGCACTAGTCGCGTGAGGACGAGGTAGTGTGTGGTGGGGGGAATATCTCAACATCAACCTGAGAGAGGTAGAAGAGGAGGCAGGAACGGACTGCGCATATCCATAGGATGGGCACATCAGTATTTGCTGGCGTCTTTGTAGGCACGAGCGAGGCCCATCGAGCATTGGGGCAGATGAGGATGTCGCTAGAGCGGAGGATGGCATGCTAGCGGCGGGCACCTAGGTTTCTTCCTAGGACAAGACATGGACATGTGTGCGCGGGAAGCGTGGGGTGCGAGAGGTGGGTGTCGCGTTGAGTCACCATTTGAAAGGATCGAGTAGGTTGACTAGAGGGGGGTGAATAGGCAACTACCAATTTTAATTTTCTTTTAAACAAATTGGGGAATTGCTCAAATATAAGTTCTCTAGATGTGCAACTAGGTGAATAATCCTATATGATGAGCAATAAACACGCTAGCAAGATATACTAAACAAGCTAAGCTAGCAATACAAGTAAAGGAAGATAAAGAGATAACCACACGGTGACACGGAGATGATTCCCGAAGTTCACTTCCCAATGGAAGCTACGTCTTCGTTGGAGCGGTGCGGGTCACAAGTGATCCCCGAATAGCCTTGATATGGTACACCGTATCTCCCTCGTGTTGTCCTCCAATGAGGAGCTCCACGAGTCACTATATGATGCCCTTGAGGTCGGCAACAAACCTTTACAAGGATGAGGCACACTCCACAACCGAATTGGAGGCTCTCACCAAATTCCCGCGGCTCCCAAAGCCACAAGAATCACAAGGCAGGGGCACGTCTCCACAACTCAATTGGAAGATCTCGGCTTTTCCCCACGGCTTCCAAAGCCACGAAGAACACAACTTCCGTCTAGGGTTCAACGAACCCAAGAGGTAACAAGATCCGCTAGGGATTAGTGGGGGGAATCGAAATTGCTTTGGTGGAAGTGTAGATCAAGACCTCCTCCGTCACTCCTCAAAGTAAGAAGGTGTTTGGACCGATGGAGTGGGAGATCTTGGAGGTTGAAGCTTTTCAACAATGGTGGAGAGAGAGTTTTAGCAAGCTTAGCTTTAATGGAGAAGAAGACTAAGTATTTATAGGTCCATCAAAAAGTGGCCATTGCCCACAGTCTGCGCAAGCCCGGTAGTACCGGCCCCAAAGGCCCAGTACTACCGAACTGCATAAACCGGCCAGTCAACCCGAGGGATTGACCAGGCGAAGCGACGGCCCGGTACTACCGGTGGGAGTTTCACAAAACCTCCCACCCCCTGGAGTCGCTCGGTACCTGGCATGGTACTACCGAGCCCGGAGGCTCGGTACTACCGACGACGCGGCCGGTACCACCGGTGGGAGTTCCCGGAACTCCCACCCACTGGAGTCGCTCGGTACTACCGGCGCGCCGGCCGGTACTACCGGTGGGAGTTCAGTGGAACTCCCACGCACTGGAGTAGCCCGGTACTACCGACGCCACAGGCCCGGTACTACCGGATCCTGTAGAAGCTGGAAACAAACGCGGGGAATAGGATGGTTGTGGAGTGCATATGTGGTTTGTGAATAATAGATTTACAAAGTCGATTCCGCCTAACATTTCACAACGGATCCCCCTCTTGATAGTACGGTTTTCCTAAAAGATAACAACTAGGAAAACTACAACTTCATGCTTGATTCTTTAGCGAGGATAGATCCATCCATCATGTGCACATATAAGATGTACCTGTAACTCATTTAGCACACAATTAGTCCGCATATTGTGTTGTCAACAAACATCAAAAACATATAGGGGTAGAAATGTCCTTTCAATCTCCCCCTTTTTGGTGTTTGATGACAACACAATATTTAGTGACAAATGATTTGCAAAAGACAAGCGGACTCCCCCAGAATGTGTGCATTATTTGTAATTTGCGTTTGAATGCAAAACACACCTTATTCATGTGGGAGGAGCACCCCTTATATTTTACAAACATGACAAGTATAACAAGATAAACATATGAATAATAATCTTGCCAAAAGCATAAGACATAACCAAAGATAGATAGCTAATTAAGTCTATTACATAGTACCACATAGTCTTAAGCAAATAGATTCATACATGTCTTACACCATGCTTAACGAAGTTCACAAACCAAACAGCCAAATAAGATGGAACACAAGCGGTAGAGAATTAAAGCAAGAGCAAACTTGTGTCCCTCCCATGCAAATCCCCTCGATAAGATCTACTAGACCATATTCTCCCCCTTTGTCATCAAAATGCCAAAAAGGGAGAAACGCGATGCTAAGAACCGTCCCATGGAGAGTCACTCTCCACCCATGATGCGGTGGACCAGGGTGCGAGTCGGATCCTCAGACTCGGGAATATCCTCTTCACTCCAATAGCCATGCTTGGAGATCCACTCATCCTTGGGGTGATAACCTTATCACTTGGGATCTCGGGAGAGGGAGACATGTTCATAGCCCTCATCATCTCTTTCTGACGCATAGTAGACTTCTTTTGATAGACATGAGCCTCATACATGCGATCCACCTTGAAGCAAAGAGCCTTCTTGACCTTGGTTTCAAACTTCTTGAACCAAGAAGGTTCCTCCTCAAAAGGCGGTGCACTAGAACTTGCTCCAACATCCGGAGCACGAGAGGGAACACGAGATGGAGCACGAGACAAGCCTCTAGCAGTAGCAGCCACCCCTTTGTCCTTAGGTAGAGTGTGTGGCTTCCTTTGCAATTGTTTGGCCTCATGCTTGACCACGGGCAAACCATCACCAAAAAGGTCTTCACCTTTCTTCTTCTTGCTCCACTTCTTACAAATGAGTTTCATGCTGAAAGGCCCATAGATAGGAACTCTCCTATCAAGCACGGGAAGCCACAACTCTTGCCATATGAAATCCATGACATCAAGATTCATGCCCTTCCCTTGATATTCCTTTGAGTTGGCCAAGAGATCAAAGGTGTAGGCGTGCACTTGGTCCCAATTTCCAACAAGAGGAGCAAGAGTCTCCCGATAGATGCGGTGCAAGATCTCAAAGGGTGGAATAAGATGCTCAGTTTGGCCCGGTATACCACCTTCCATGGTAATAGAAGCAATCAAGTCCTTGCCTCCGGGAACTCCTTTGTCAATGTGGCACCTCCAACCACTAGGGGTAGTGGCACCCTTGTCATCGTAGCCTCCCAAAACAGCACCAAACTCTTTCCATGTAGCTTCAAGCTTGGTGTCTGATACGTCTCCAACGTATCTATAATTTCTTATGTTCCATGCTTATATTATACCAATTGCTACATGTTTTATTCACACTTCATGGCATTTTTATGCATTTTCTGGGACTAACCTATTAACAAGATGCCACGGTGCCAGTTCTTGTTTTCTGCTGTTTTTGGTTTCAGAAAAGCTGTTCTGCAAATATCCTCAGAATCGGACGAAACAAAATGCCAGATTCCTATTTTTCCGACACGTTCATGAAGTCCGAAGGAGAGACGAAGGGGGAAGCGAGGCGCCGTCCCCACCCCATGGTGCGGGTGGGCCCCCTGCCGCGCCGCCATGTGGGGAGCGGGCCTCGTGCCTCCACCGACATCGCCCCTTCGCCTATTTATTCTCCCCGAGGCGAAAACCCTAAAATACCGAGCCATATTTCCAGAAAACATCCGCTGCCGCCGCCATCAACCCTAACTCGGGGGGTTCTGAAGCTCTTCCCGGCACCCTGCCGGAGAGGGGAATCATCACCGGAGGGCTCTACATCGCCATGCCTGCCTCCGGAGTGATGTGTGAGTAGTTCATCTTTGGACTATGGGTCCATAGCAGTAGCTAGATGGTTGTCTTCTCCTTTTGTGCCATCATGTTTAGATCTTGTGAGCTGCCTATCATGATCAAGATCATCTTATTGTAATGCTACATGTTGTGTTTGCTGGGATCCGATGAATATTGAATACTATGTCAAGTTGATTATTGATCTATCATATATATGTTGTTTATGATCTTGCATGCTCTCCGTTATTAGTGTAGGCTCTGGCCAAGTTTATGCTTGTAACTCCAAGAGGGAGTATTTATGCTAGATAGTAGGTTCATGCCTCCATTTAATCTGGGACAGTGACAGAAAGTTCTAAGGTTGTGGATGTGCTGTTGCTACTAGGGGTAAAACAGCAATGCTTTGTCTAAGGATATTAGTGTTGTTTACATTATGCACCATACTTAATGCAATTGTCGTTGCTTGCAACTTAATACTGGAAGGGGTGCGGATGCTAACCTGAAGGTGGACTATTTAGGCACAGATGCATGCTGGATAGCGGTCTGTGTACTTTGTCGTAATGCCCAAGTAAATCTCATAGTGATCATCATGACTTGTATATGCATTGTTATGCACTCTCTATTTTGTCAATTGCCCAGCTGTAATTTGTTTACCCAGCATGTTAGTATTTTATTATGGAGAGACACCACTAGTGAACTGTGGACCCCGGTCCATTCTTTTACATCTGAAATACAACCTACTGCAATCATTGTTCTTTTTCATTCTCTACAAGCAAACATCATTTTCCACACTATACGTCTAATCCTTTGTTTTCAGCAAGCCGGTGAGATTGACACCCTCACTGTTTCGTTGGGGCAAAGTAGTTTGGTTGTGTTGTGTGCAGGTTCCAAGTCAACCGTCAGGACTTCTTCCTCCCCAATGACATAGCAAGTTTTCTGACACCGTTGACACCTTCAGAACATCGCCGACTTCCTACTGGATTGATAACCTTGGTTTCATACTGAGGGAAGACTTGCTGCTACACTCATCAAACCTTACACTTGAGGTCTCCTGACGAACGTGTGCTTTACACGCATCAAGCAAGTTTTCTGGCGCCGTTGCCGGGGAAGTCGAGTTGCTTCTGCAAGGGGAGTCTCTCACTTCCAATCTCTTTACTTTGTTTTTGTCTTGCTTATTTTATTTTTATTTTGTCTTGTTTGCTTTCTTTATATCAAAAACACAAAAAATTAGTTACTTGTTTTACTTTTTTATTTCGGCCTAGTTTTGTTTTGCTAAAATGAGTACTCCTGAAGTTGAGGTTCGTTCCTTTAGGCAACAAGGGGGAGAAAGTCTGAAAGATGCTTGGTATAGAATTAGTGATGCTCATCATAGATGTACTAAAAAACATTCTACCATGATCCTTCTTAGGAATTTCTATGTTGGTGTCACTAGTTGGTATAGGTATGTTCTGGATACGCTTACAGGTGGTAATTTCCTTGGTACTCCTGCTTTGGAAGCTTGTAATTTAATTGAAAGTTTAGTAGGAATACCACCTACTAACAATATTAAAACTGAGATTACTTTGGAGGATGTTATAAACAAACTAGATTCTATGGAGAAATTTTTTCCAACACTACTTGATACTAGCAAGATTGATGAATCAGTAGTAAGCATTAATGAAAGAATCACTGTTTTAGAGGCTAGACATGCTCTTGATAATCAAAACCATAGGATTGGTGAATTAGAAGAAGCTATGGAAACCTTAAGTTCAACCTTTTCTTCTCTTAAGTTTAAGGAGAAGGCTTATGTGGGAAAAGAGCAAAAGTTCATGTATGTTCCTAAGATGCCAAAACCAAAGACTCATTATGAGCTTAAAATTGATAAAACTCTTAGTACAACTATGGGTAATTCAAATAATGAAACATCTTCAGGAATACCTAAGGTACCTATTGTGACAAGTTGTGTTTTGGAGAAGCCTTTGATGATTTGGATGATTTTCTCTTGAGAACACTTGATTTTCACTTTCTGCGCCTAGCTGAAAGGCGTTAAAGAAAAGCGCTTATGGGAGACAACCCACCTTTTTATTTTCTGTCATTTTATTTTATTTTGAGTCAAGGTGTTGTTTACTTCTGTAACAACTCCTTTGTATCTTTATTTTATTGCATTGTTGTGCCAAGTAAAGTCTCTAGTTGAAAGTTGATGCTAATTTGGATTTCTGCGCAGTGACAGATTTTTGCTGTCCACCGTTTTGAGCTGTACGCACTCCAGAAAAATCGAAAAATTCTGAAAAAATCACGCATGATCCTTATATATGTACGCAACTTTCATTAGTTTTGATTTTTCGCATCTGAGCAAGTTAAGTGCCTCGAAAAAATTCGTCTTTCCAGACTGTTCTGTTTTTGACAGATTCTGCCTTTTATTTTGCATTGCCTCTTTTACTATGTTTGATTGGATTTCTTTGCTCCATAAAACATCAGTGGCTGTAGTTAATGTCCAGAAGCATTGGTAATGATTGTGTCACAGTAGAACATGTGAATTTTTGATTATGCACTAACCCTCTAATAGAATTACTTTGAGTTTGGTGTGGCGGAAGTTTTCAAGGAGCAAGAGAGAAGGATGATATGATGTGATCAAGAAGAGTGAAAAGCCTAAGCTTGGGGATGCCCCCGTGGGTCACCCAGCAATATTCAAGAAGACTCAAGCGTCTAAGCTTGGGGATGCCCAAGGCATCCCCTTCTTCATCAACAACTTATCAGGTCATCTCTAGTGAAACTATATTTTAATTCTTCCACATCTTATGTATTTTACTTGGAGCGTCTGTGTGCTTTTATTTTTGCTTTGTTGTTTTTATTTTCTGAATAAGTTGGATCCTAGCATTCTTGTGTGGGAGAGAGACACGCTCCGCTTTTTCATGTGAATACTCATATTCTTCACTTATATCTTTTGAGTATTCTTATCTAGCTACTGCTATGCTTTTAGCTCCTGTTTTTCATGCATCTCTTTTAGAGCTGTTAATTCTTGTGGAGTAGTACTCTCTTGTTTCATTTGTAAATTACTTGGAGAGTTGCTTGGTTGATGTGTTGGTTCAGAAAATGTGCATGTGGTAGTGGTATAGTAATAACTTGCATAATCTTGTAGATCATTGAACTTTGATAACTTGATTCTTTGCAAACGTTTTGAGGTATATTAGATGGTAAAGCTTGCTGGTTAATTAAGTTAAAATCATTAGTGGATTGTTGTCTTTAAGCTTGTACCGTACTACAAACTCTACTAAAATTGTTGAAGGTGTAGTTGGACTTGATAGCTTTCCATGTCTAAAAGTGATTCGTAATAACTAAGTTGTGCTGAAGGTCGAGGGATCTAGCGGGGTACTTGTGCCGCCGTGAACGGCCCTTCTTGGAGTGAATTTTAATCATGCTCTTAATGTTGAACCTGCTAGTTGTTTGCAATAAGCTTGTGAGTTCTTTTTGACTAATGTTAAGCTACGGTTTTTGGCACTTCCACCATCCAAATTTGCTAGCCTCTTCGGTGTGTGCATTGCCTTCTGCTCACATTGAGAGTTGTGCATACTTCGCCAGTACATCCAAACCCGTGGGAGGACTTTCTCTTGTTCTCCTACACATAAGCCCATACATCTTCCTCAAAACAGCCACCATACCTACCTACCACAGCATTTCCATAGCTGTTCCGAGATATATTGCCATGCAACTTCCATCTTACATTACATGACTTGTTGTCATTTATCATTATATATTGCTTTGCATGATTCTATACAGCTGATGTGCGGTTTACCCATGTTACGCTAGATCATTGCATATCCTGCTACACTGGCAGAGGCATACAGTTTCATACATCATGTTTTGTTCATTATGAGTTATTTGTACCAAAAAGTGTGTCATATTAGAGTGTTGCCCCTAAAAGTGAAAAGAGCCATGGAGGCCATCGAAAAGAGAAACAGAAAAAGAAAAAAAATAGAAAAAAGAGAAAAAGAAAAAAAAAAAAAGAAAAAAAGGGGGCAACATTACTATCCTTTATCCACACTTGTGCTCATGTTTCAGCACCTGCATATTCATAGTCATCATTTGTGCTCATGTTTAGCACCTATACTCCATGTGAGAGAGTTTTCATGTTTTACTAGTATAACTATGTGGGGAATTTACACTATAGAACTTGGGTTGTATATTCCAATGATGAGCTTCCTCAAAAATGCTCTAGGTCTTCATGAGCAACCAAGTTGGATGCACCCCCACTAGTTCCATTGGAGAGCTTTCATACACATATAGCTCTATGTGCATCCGTTGCATGGCAATCACTACTCCTTACATAGCTTCGATTATAAGACTTCCTCTTGTCTAATGATCACTTATAGCTTTGTGAGACTTTCTTCCTTTGGCCTTCCAAACCCCCATTAATGTTCTTTTAGCCATAACATCCTGGTGCCAATACCAAATGCTTCGCTCACCGGTTGAGTAGACTTCGAAACAGTTGATTCATGACGTTCATGTTTATTTACTTGACTGAATCCTTCTATGTTATGAAAAATTACTTGATGCTTGGAATTGAAGGATAGAACTCCTACATTGGATACTTAAAACATCTTTAATGAACCTTGTACGGTTTCATGTCTTTAAAGCAATAGTTCATGAAAACTTTTAGCTTGTTTAACTTCTTGCTTTGTTATCTCTTATTGAATATCAATTATAGACTTTTGCTTTGAATGATTTGATCTCAGCTCACATGCTTTACAATATTATTGATCAAGATTATGTGGTAGCATGTCACTTCAGAAATTATTTGTTGTTATCGTTTTACCTACTCGAGGACGAGTAGAACTAAGCTTGGGGATGCTTGATACGTCTCCAACGTATCTATAATTTCTTATGTTCCATGCTTATATTATACCAATTGCTACATGTTTTATTCACACTTCATGGCATTTTTATGCATTTTCTGGGACTAACCTATTAACAAGATGCCACAGTGCCAGTTCCTGTTTTCTGCTGTTTTTGGTTTCAGAAAAGCTGTTCTGCAAATATCCTCGGAATCGGACGAAACAAAATGCCAGATTCCTATTTTTCCGACACGTTCACGAAGTCCGAAGGAGAGACGAAGGGGGGCAGCGAGGCGCCATCCCCACCCCATGGCGCCATGTGGGGAGCGGGCCTCGTGCCTCCACCGACATCGCCCCTTCGCCTATTTATTCTCCCGAGGCGAAAACCTAAAATACCGAGCCATATTTCCAGAAAACATCCGCTGCCGCCGCCGTCAACCCTAACTCGGGGGTTTCTGAAGCTCTTCCCGGCACCCTGCCGGAGAGGGGAATCATCACCGGAGGGCTCTACATCGCCATGCCTGCCTCCGGAGTGATGTGTGAGTAGTTCATCTTTGGACTATGGGTCCATAGCAGTAGCTAGATGGTTGTCTTCTCCTTTTGTGCCATCATGTTTAGATCTTGTGAGCTGCCTATCATGATCAAGATCATCTTATTGTAATGCTACATGTTGTGTTTGCTGGGATCCGATGAATATTGAATACTATGTCAAGTTGATTATTGATCTATCATATGCTTGTAACTCCAAGATGGAGTATTTATGATAGATAGTAGGTTCATGCCTCCATTTAATCTAGGACAGTGACAGAAAGTTCTAAGGTTGTGGATGTGCTGTTGCTACTAGGGGTAAAACAGCAATGCTTTGTCTAAGGATATTAGTGTTGTTTACATTATGCACCATACTTAATGCAATTGTCTGTTGCTTAGAACTTAATACTGGAAGGGTGCGGATGCTAACCTGAAGGTGGACTATTTAGGCACAGATGCATGCTGGATAGCGGTCTGTGTACTTTGTCGTAATGCCCAAGTAAATCTCATAGTGATCATCATGACTTGTATGTGCATTGTTATGCACCTCTCTATTTTGTCAATTGCCCAGCTGTAATTTGTTTACCCAGCATGTTAGTATTTTATTATGGAGAGGCACCACTAGTGAACTGTGGAGCCCGGTCCATTCTTTTACATCTGAAATACAACCTACTGCAATCATTGTTCTTTTTTCATTCTCTGCAAGCAAACATCATTTTCCACACTATACGTCTAATCCTTTGTTTTCAGCAAGCCGGTGAGATTCACACCCTCACTGTTTCGTTGGGGCAAAGTAGTTTGGTTGTGTTGTGTGCAGGTTCCAAGTCAACCGTCAGGACTTCTTCCTCCCCAATGGCGTAGCAAGTTTTCTGACACCGTTGACACCTTCAAAACATCGCCGACTTCCTACTGGATTGATAACCTTGGTTTCATACTGAGGGAAGACTTGCTTCTACACTCATCAAACCTTACACTCGAGGTCTCCTGACGAATGTGTGCTTCACACGCATCAGTGTCCTTAGTCATCCATGTGATGGTCCTTGTCTCCTCGGTGCCAAAATAGACGGTGGCATAGAATTGGTGGATGTGGTACTCAATGTAATCTTGCTTGACACGCATAATGGGGTTGAGGTCAAATTCTTCACACATAGCAAGGGTTTCACAAAAGTAACTTCTAAGATTGACCTTCACCATGTGCTCGAGGTCAATGGAGTGTTGAGTCACAACTTTGTGTTTCTTGGTGGAACCCAAATATACTTCCCGATATACCCTTTCTTGCTCATTGGTGTAGAAGTGAGAATTGCGCACACGGGTCCCTTTCTTCTTCATAAGGATCAATCTCCCGATACTCACGATACTCATGCATACGATATTTGGTGAAAGACTTGATGGTGGCTTGCTTGCGAATACCCTGACGAGCTTGAGTGCGATGCGTTGTTTGTTGATGCATGACTTCTTCTTCCTCGGACTCAATCTCAAAATCAGCATCACCTTCACACTCATCGGACTCATCAACCCGAGCTCTCTTGTCTTTACGACCGTAAACATGCTTGACACGGCCACCTGTGAAGCAACATAGATAGGTGCAGAGGGAACATAGGTAAGTGCACAAGTTCAAGGTTTTGTAAAACAAACTAGTTGCTAATTGTAGAAATCCGTCGAAATTCCCAGATTTCGGTAGTACCGGGGCCCCAGTTGGTAGAGCCGACTGATACATGACCGGTACTACCGGCCGAAGTCGGGCGGTAGTACCGGCCGATGCACAACACGGGCGTTGACCCCGGGAATCACACGAATCTGTGAGAAATCGACAGGATAACTACACTAGGTAACTAGATAAAGCTATCCCAGGCCTAGGGGAGACTCCCCTCACAAATTTAACCAATAAACTTGGAGCTACCGATGATTTTCCCTAGCACATCTAGGTTTCAAGAGAGAGACCAAAATAGCGCATGAATCGAGCAAGTACCGGAGGCCATCGGAGGGGAGGGGAGTGGGAACAACTCCCACGGAGCAGATCCAGCCAGGGACGGCGGGGAAAGGTCACCGGTGGCAGCGGCCCGACGGCGTCTTGAGGCGAGGCATCACGGTTGAGATAGAGAGAGAGAGGGTGCGGTTTGGGGAAGAAGGACTCTTCCCCGGGCCGCACCCGAGTTTGACTCACCCGCGCATGCCCAGTAGTACCGGGGCCGAGTTTCCGGTAGTACCGGCCGCTCGGGAATTCACAGTTTCACAACTGCAACTTCCCAGGCGTCGGTAGTACCGCTACTCGACGTCCGGTAGTACCGGGACCTGGACCAACAAGAGTCAATTTTTTTGAAAAAGTGAACTTGTGCATGGAATTTCAGGGAGTTTTATGGGATAAGATCATGTCATGGGTTTAGATATGTCGCTGTGAATGGGGATACACACTTGGAGTTGCAAGATACAACGATGAAAAACCAACTACCGAGAGTGTATCCGAAATATAGAGCAAGGTCTAACAATACCCAAATAAATCAAATAAAACCAACTCCTCAAGAAAAGAGGAGGGCGGTAGCCATAGCCACCATGTTTGAGTATGTATGACTTGAAGCCGCGAAGATATATCTTGGGCTCAACATCACTACTCATCTTTTGAAGCACATTTTAGTCACAAAAGTGACAATTATGCAAGATTTGTCTATTTGCGCATTATGGGGGAAGTGTTGACTCATGAGTTGAGCTACACTCCCCCTATGTCCATGCTTACATCCAAACCAAATAAATATTGTCTAATATGGGTAGGTATGCAAGAAATCCACTAAGTCCAATTGCTTATGTCAACCACATTGAGTTCTCCTCTCAACTCCTTGAACCTTGCTTCACCAAGTGGCTTTGTGAACATATCGGCGAGTTGATGCTTGGTGTTGACATAGTTGATAGCAATATCGCCCTTCTCAACATGATCCCGAATAAAATGATACCGAATCTCAATATGCTTGGTCTTCCCATGAAGAACCGGATTATGAGCAATTTTGATGGCACTTTCATTGTCACATAAAAGAGGCACTTTGTCACAAATGACACCATAATCCTTTAAAATTTGCCTCATCCATAATAATTGTGCACAACAACTCCCGGCGACAATGTATTCGGCTTCGGTGGATGACAAGGCCACACAATTTTGCTTCTTGGAAGACCAACTCACAAGGGACCTACCAAGAAATTGGCAGGTACCCGAAGTTGATTTTCTATCCATTTTGCAACCGGCCCAATCCGCATCTGAATAACCTACAAGACCAAAGCTTGTTCCATGGGGATACCAAAGACCATAGTTAGGAGTATCCATCAAGTATCTTAGAATCCTTTTAACCGCGGTTTCATGACTTTCCCTAGGACTTGATTGGAATCTTGCACACATACCCACACTAAACATAATATCCGGTCTAGATGCGCAAAGGTAATGCAACGATCCAATCATAGAACGATCAAGCTTTTGATCAACTTCCTTACCATCCGGATCTAAGTGAAGATCCGCTTTGGAGTCCATAGGAAACTTATATGGCTTGGCATTGTTCATATCAAATTTCTTGAGCATGTCCTTAATATACTTGGCTTGACATAAGAATGTTCCTTCTCGAAATTAATGGATTTCAAAGCCAAGAAAATAATTCGATTTTCCCATCATAGACATCTCAAATTCCTTGGTCATTAGCTTGGAGAATTGATCACTAAATTCATGGTTAGTAGAACCAAAGATAATATCATCAACATATATTTGGCATACGAAAAATTCTCCATTTATTCTTTTTGTGAAAGGGTGGGATCTATTACCCCAATTGCAAAGCCACGGTCTACTAAGAACTCCTTGAGATGATCATACCAAGCATGTGGAGCTTGCTTGAGCCCATAAAGGGCCTTATGGAGTAAGTAGACATGGTTAGGAAATTTAGGGTCTTCGAAGCCCGGAGGTTGTTTCACATATACTTGTTCATTTAGTGGACCATTTAGAAAAGCACTTTTAACATCCATTTGATATAATGTAATTTTATGAGAGGATGCATAGGCAATAAGTAAGCGAATGGATTCAAGTCTAGCAACGCGGGCATAGGTTTCACCGTAGTCGACTCCTTCAATTTGGGTGTAGCCTTGTGCAACCAATCTTGCTTTGTTGCGGATGACTTGACCATGTGAGTCTTGCTTGTTCTTGAATATCCACTTGGTTCCAATGACATTATGGGAGATGTCATTGGGTCTTTCCACTAATGACCACACTTTGTTGCGCTCGAAGTTGTTTAACTCTTCATGCATAGCCGCAACCCAATCCATGTCTTCAAGAGCATCGTATACCTTGAGAGGTTCTAAGCTAGACAAACGAGAGACATGACCACAAAAGTTAGTTAATTGTTTGCGGGTGGACACACCTCTACGGATACTCCCAAGGATATTCTCTTTGAAGTGTTGTTGATAATCCAATTTTGATGCACGCCGGATGACATCACGTTCCATGGCTTGACCAATAGATTCACCAACATAAATATCTTCATCATTGCCTTCATCTTGATCATGGTCACCCCTAAGTGGAGTTCTTGGAGTCATGGGTTCATTTTCTTGTTCACCACTAGAGTTGGGTGGGTCTTGACTATTTTCTTGATCTTCTTGTTCTTGTTCTTGATCATGGATAGCTTGTTGATCACTTGTTGATGTAGATGGCTCAACTTGAGTGGAACTTGTTCCTTCTTCTTGAGTATCAATAATGGGTTCTTCACTAGGAATGAGTTCACCGATGCCCATAGTTCTTATGGCATGAGATGGCTCTTCATCACCTACATCATCATGATCAATATGCCCCGCTTGGGAACCATTGTCCTCATCAAACTCCACATTCATAGATTCTTCAACACACCCGGTAGATATGTTGTTGATCCTATAAGTATGAGAGTTTGCGGCCTATCCAACAAGAATAACATCAAAAGATCTAGACTCAAATTTAGCAAGTTTGCGACCTTTAATGTAAACATGGCATTTGCAACCAAATACTCGAAACTAAGAGACACTTGGCTTTTTACCGATAAGGAGTTCATATGGTGTCTTTTCCATGAGAGGACGAAAGAAGAGCCGGTTTGAATAGTGGCAAGCGGTGTTGATGGCTTCGGCCCAAAAGTTATATGGGGAATGAAATCCGGCCATCATAGTTCTTGCCATATCAATAAGAGTACGATTCTTCCTTTCGGCGAAACCATTTTGTTGGGGAGTATATGCAGCGGAATATTTGTGTTGAATGCCCTCCCCACTTAGGAAATCATCCATAGTGAAATTCTTGAACTCCGTACCATTATCACTTCTTATTGCCAAGATATTGGAGCCATATTGACGTTGAACAAGAGTTTCAAAGTCAATGAATATCTTTTGAGTTTCACTCTTCTTCTTGATATAGAAGGTCCAACAATATCTTGAATAATTATCCACAATCACCAAGCAATATTTCTTGCCACCAAGACTATCATAAGTGGGAGGCCCAAAGAGATCCATATGAAGAAGCTCCAATGGCCTCTTGGTGGAGATAATGGTCTTCTTGGGGTGATTCTTTTCATGCATCTTTTCGGCTATGCAAGCACTACAAGGACGATCTTTGGAAAAATTAACATCGGTTAGTCCTACTACGTGTCCACCATCAATGAGCCATGAAGATCCACCAGAAGAGAAACCCTACAATAAATTAAGTCTTTGATTTAGGTACCCATTTTGGAATGGGTCCTCTTTTGTTTGTCACAAGGGTCTTCGGAACCCAAATAGCATAGTGATAATCATCTCCATGTGAAGTGCCAACATATTTAGCAAAAACACAACCATTTCTAGATTTCATAAGAACATATGAAGGGTTGTATTTTCCCGCAAAGTTATTGTGAGTGGCATTGCCCCTAGTGACATCACCACTCACAATAGTGTTGACATTTGTTTTGGCCAATTCCCCCTCCTTCACAAAAACAATATCTTTGGAAGGGGAAGTTAGCTTCTTCTTGTTGTTGTTGACCTTCTTGGACTTGGGTGCGAACCCAATTCCTTCTTTGCCAACCACTCCCTTTTGATTGCTCAAAAGATCATTGAGGTTCTTCTCCCCTTGGATACAAGTGGCTAGGCCCTTCTCAAGTTGGGCCTTCAACCTAGTGTTCTCCTCAATAAGAGATGCCTTAACACATAAAGGGTTATAGGTACAAGCATTTGCATCTTAATCATTATGAGAAGTGGTGAAGCTAGCATAGATAAATTGAGCTTGTAGATTAGCATATGACTCCTTGAGTTTAGTGAGCTCACTTGATATTACCTTGTGGGTTTCCCTAAGTTGCTCAAAACCCTCAAAGAGTTTGTTATGACTCTCTACAAGTTCCTCATTTTTACTTTTTAGATCAATAGCAATTTGAATAGAGGTTTCACGAGTTTATTTTGCCTTGGAAAGATCCATGGCTTGTGTCTCCTCAAGTTGCTCCCGGAACAATTGTTCCTCAACAAGTTGATCTTCTAGCTCACCAATTTTGTCGGCATGTTCACATGCATGCCCTTCGAGCTCACAAATCCTAACATCCTTCTCCTCAAGAAGGTTCTTGGCTTCTCCATATTGGTACATGAGGGCCTCAACCATTTTCTTGGTTGGACCTTCAAGCTTGCTCATAAAGAGAGTAACATTATCCTCTTCTTCATTTTTCCCTACATCCTCAACACAATCCAATAGTGATGGGTTAGAGGAGATAGCAATTTTTGGTCGGGAATTCACCTTTGTTTCCTTGGCCATAAGACACATAGGCTTGGAGATCTTGTCGTCGTTTGGAGATGAGAAGAGGTCGGCCAATGAGGAAGGAAGGTTGCCCATTGCAAGAGCCGCCATTCCTACTTCTTCACTTGTGTCTTTATCCTCCTCTCCTCCGGACTCGTACTCCTCTTGATGAGATGCCACAAGAGCCTTTTGAGGTGATATGTGCTATCACATGCAAAGCTTTCAACATGCTCCATTTAGTTGATATCATGTGTTTTTGTCTATGGATGCCTATCATGGTGAAATAAGGGGGAAAAGATTTAGTTTGAATGAGTTTGTATAAATGGTTAGAGAGACGCCTAGGCCGCTAATCTAAGCCATGCATTATTCATGGTGGAAATTTACTTACATGCTATGGTGAATTATCTATGACACATCTTACAATAAAAAGCTATTCCAATGGTAAATAAAAAGGGTGTTGAGGTGGTTCATCTTGTTTGTTTGTCTTGTCATTTTGATATGGGCTTGTTCCATATCCTGGGACAAGAGGTACCCCAGTTGACGCTCTTGATGATACTATTATTACTTAGAATGATAGATAACTTGAACTTGCTTTTCCCAAGTTGAGTAACTCATGGTGTAGGTACTTGTATTCAAGGGGCATGAGACATCCAACCTTTACTTTGTCAAGCACACTACTCATATTTGCTCTCACATTAAACTATAATCATTCAAGATGCTATGATAGGGGAATGAGAGCTTGACACCAAGTATTACCACATTGCCATCATTAACTTAAGTAGGAGAGTTTGGAGGTTAGATGAAACTTATGCATGCTTTACCTCTACTCACTTATTCATCTTTCCAAAGTGTCCACCAAATATATTCAGATTTTCATCATCACTCTATGGACCACATGTATGCAAAAGTAAGAATGTCCATACTACTATCTGTTATGTTACACTTTGTGAACTATCATTGAACATCCTTGCATTGAATACTTGATATCACTTCATAAAATATTTTGCATATTGCTACTCCTTTGAAGAATGAATCATTTGACTCTATGTAGCAGTAGCAATCATCTTTGATATCCATTGTTAGTGCTATATTGCAAAGCCCATGTTAGTTTTATCACCTTCATACTCGAGGACGAGTATTGGTTAAGCTTGGGGATGTTGATGCATGTAAAATGCATACATGAACTTTGCACTATATCACACATATTCCAATCATATTTGCATCATATAAGGGTTATATTACTGTTATTTAATGATTTTAGGAAATAAATCAATTGTTTCCTATTTTTATGGAATTAACCCTGCGCAGGCAGAAAACCCTATTTCTTTCCTTTTATGTTTCAGGGACCCAAACATCGTCATAAAATTCTGGAAAAATACAGAGGTCGTTATTTTGGAAGGAAGAAGACGTAGGAGCGAAGGAATCAAGTAAACGGAGCTCGCAAGGCAGAAAGGGGGTGGCCCACGCGGCCAGGTACTGTGGCCGCGTGGGGCCCACCCGTTTGGGCCTCGTGGCTCCGCTGCCGTCGATCTTTCGTGCACCGACTCCGTCTTGACCTAAAAACGCCTATAAAAAGGTCCCCTGGCGTTTCGCGAACGGAGCGCCGCCGAAACACAGAAACACCGAAACGGAGATCAGGAGCTGCAGATTGGAGGGGGAAAACTCCGGCGGGGCGCTGCCGGGGTGGTCTCCATCATCTCCATCGACATCTCCACCGTCTCCATGATGAAGAGGGAGTAGTCCACCTCTAGACTATGGGTTTGTGGAAGTAACTTATGTATCTCTCCTCTCTTGAGCTTCACTAGTTAGTACCGTATGAGCTGCTGAACATGATTACGGTCATATTTGTAATACCTATGTGGTGGATCTTTCTATGAGTTAATATATGTTTGAGATTGCAATGTTTGTTTCAGTTATGAGTATAGATGCATATTATGTACCCCGTTCTTGTCTACTTGTTATGATCAAGCATGTTTATGAGAGCGTGTGTGGGGTGATGTGTGCATTAGTTGGAGTAACGGGGAGTGGTGAGTGCGGTAAGCTGACAACTTAATATCGCGATCCACTTGGGTGTTTACCTTACTTTGTTACCTCACTAGGGATAAACAAAAATACCATGCTGCAAGGGTTGAGGGTGACCAAGCTTCTTCCTGTGACTAGATCCAGCATGTTCTTATTTTCACTTCATGTCATGAAACTTATTGCTATACTCTGAGTCATCTTAATTACTGAGGTGTTATGATTTGGTTCGCATCTTGGTGGAGTATAAGAGAGACTAATAACCAAAAGGTCTCTATGTTAGGACGTGATGCCCATATATCTAAGTAACTTGTTATCAAACTTTGTGTTGCAATCTCATATGTTAACTCTGTGTGTGTTCCATTGTCTGCCACTTTATAAAGAGAGAGTGCATTTGTGAAACCATGAACCCCGGTCCATTTTTAATCATAAGAAACACATTTCCAACACCATATACCACTTTTCCATTTTCAGCCATCATTAAATCCGAAAATACAAAAATACTTTTCATCTTGCATACATCATTAAAAAACCCAAAAATATCATTTACCATTGCATCCACCACCATTGCATATTTATTTCCTGTTTGCATTGCATAACTATCTTGATATCATTCTTACACCTTGTGCTTGACAACCACAGGTGAGGTTGAGGACCAAAATATTTAACTTTGTTTTGTAGGTAACCAAAAGAAGGATAAGAAGATATATCTTCACTACTGAGTCCCCGAGAGTTCGATATTAAACCCTCGAGTCACCCTCGTGGGGAAAACATGTCTTCCACTACTACACAGTCTGCACTTGGAGTCTCAACCTAACCCATTTACTTTTGACGCAGGTAACTACGCACCGAAGATCAAGCAAAGTGTTTTCTGGCGTCGTAGATCAAACTCTTCAAGGGCCATCAGTTGGCCACCATTATCCTCTCTTCTCTCATAAGGGCAATCCTTCACAAGATGATTGTCCCTTCCACAATTGAAGCACATTCTTTTTATTGGTGGAGAGGTGTTGCTCTTGTTCTTCTTGTTCCAAAACTGGGTGGCGGCAAGAGCAAGAACCTCATTGAGCTCACCCACCAAATCTTCTTCACCATCAACAACCGTGCCTTCTTCATATCTTGGATGTTCTCCAACATGGGCCTTCAAAGCAAGAGTCTTTGTGCCACGAATTTGGTTGACGGAGGACTTGGATGTGGACTTCAATGTATCATAGGTAACAAATGAAGCCAAGATGTCATTGGGAGATAACTTTGTGTAATCCACTCTTGCATGAAGGTTCATCACCATAGTCTCACTATATGGAATAATTGCTTGGAGGAACTTGGCCTTGACCCATTCATCATCCATATCCTTCTTTCCATTTTCCCTACATGTCACCACAAGCTTGGTGAGTCTTCGGAAAAGATCGGCTGGAGTCTCTTCCTCGAGCATGATGAAGTTGTCAACTTGATGTTGAAGGACGGCCGCATTGGAGCGTTGAATGCCCTCATTTCCTTCATACACGGTTTCAAGATAGAGCCATGCCTCATTGGTGGTTTTGAGATTTCGCACTTGATCTTCATCATTTGCGGTCATGGCACTCTCAAGAATGTACTTGGCATTTGCATCAAGTTGTTCATCAATATCGTCTTGCTTTGTCAAATTGTTGGGGTCAACCGGGTTGAAACCTTGTAGAACCACCCTCAAAAGATGCACCGAAGAGCTGCGAAAATAAGACTCCATAGATTTCTTCCAAGTGAAATAACGAGTATTATCAAGCTTAGGAGGAGGTCTACTAAGGTTGGTTATATGAGGTTGAGTGGGTGCAACTTGAGTGAGATAAGAGCTAGGTGGAGCAAAGTTATGAGGGGGCTTCTCATTAAGTTTATCATCATTTTTATCCTTAGCACTAGCTCCCTTAATAGGAGTAGTAGTTGATGAGGAGCCATTTTGATTAGTGACCCGAGAATACACCTCATCCACCATTTTGCCTTTCATGAACCAAAAGTGGTCTATCATGGCCTTCATGGTGATTGGGGCGTCATCCTCGGGAGGTATTATTCCCGCTTCACTTAGTTCTTTGTTAAGTTGTTCTCTATCAAGTTTTTCTTGTTCCTTGGCAAGTTTTAACTCTTCATCTTTAGCACGTTGTAACTCCTCCGCACTAGCCATCCTCCTCTTTAGGTGATTAAGCCCTTAATAAAGAGACCTTGCTCTGATACCAATTGAAAGGATCGAGTAGGTTGACTAGAGGGGGGGGGGTGAATAGGCAACTACCAATTTTAATTTCTTTTAAACAAATTGGGGAATTGCTCAAATATAAGTTCTCTAGATATGCAACTAGGTGAACAATCCTATATGATGAGCAATAAACACGCTAGCAAGGTATACTAAACAAGATAAGCTAGCAATACAAGTAAAGGAAGATAAAGAGATAACCACACGGTGACACGGAGATGATTCCCGAAGTTCACTTCCCAATGGAAGCTACGTCTTTGTTGGAGCGGTGCGGGGTCACAAGTGATCCCCGAATAGCCTTGATATGGCACACCGTATCTCCCTCGTGTTGTCCTCCAATGAGGAGCTCCACGAGTCACTATAAGATGCCCTTGAGGTCAGAAACAAACCTTTACAAGGATGAGGCACACTCCACAACCAAATTGGAGGCTCTCAACAAATTCCCGCGCCTCCCAAAGCCACAAGAATCACAAGGCCGGGCACTGATGCGTGTAAACCACACGTTCGTTGGGAGACCCTAAGAGTAAGGTTTGATGAGTGTAGCAGCAAGTCTTCCCTCAGTAAGAAACCGAGGTTATCAATCCAGTAGGAGGTGAAGACACTTCTGAAGGTGTCAACGATGTCAGAAAACTTGGCGTCTTGGGGAGTGCAAGAAGTCCTGACGGTTGACTTGGAACCTGCACACAAGACAATCAAACTACTTTGCCCCAACGAAACAGTGAGGGTGTCAATCTCACCGGCTTGCTGAAAACAAATGATTAAAAGTGTTGTATGGAAAATGATGTTTGTTTGCAGAGAGTGAAAAAGAACAATGATTGCAGTAGGTTGTATTTCAGATGTAAAAGAATAGACCGGGGTCCACAGTTCACTAGTGGTGTCTCTCCATAATAAATAACTAACATGATGGGTAAACAAATTACAGCTGGGCAATTGACAATATTGATAAGTGCATAACATGCATGTGCAAGTTGTGGTGTCTACTATGAGATTCATTTGGGCATTACGACAAAGTACACAGACCGCTATCCAGCATGCATCTGTGCCTAAATAGTCCACCTTCAGGTTAACATCCGTACCCCTTCTGGTATTAAGTTGCAAGCAACAGACAATTGCATTAAGTAAAGTGCATAATGTAAACAACACATTCATCCTTAGACAAAGCATCATTAGGTTACCCCTAGTGGCTGTCACTCCCCCAGATTAAATGGAGACTGAAACCACTATGTTGCATAAATACTCCCTCTTGGAGTCACAAGCATCCACTTTTTTTGACACCTTAAAAGTAGGGAAAACCCCTACTGCGTCAAATACTTTTATAAAATGAATAGGCCATAATTACAACCGTTAAGGCGACGGTACGAGTTCATAAAGTATCAAGCCAGGCTTGCATACTGATGCGGGTAGGTCCCGATTTTCACGGATTTGTGCGGAGGGAAGGATGAACACGAAGAACACGCGAAGAACGATGAACACAAGGAGGGGAAAACCAACACACAAGGGTAAATAGCAAGTAGCAACCCGGCAAGAATCGACTGGTAACCAATCCCCGAGGGCAGCCCCCAATCCTCCTCTCCCAAGCACACCTTACTCTTAGGATTGTTTGTCCAATTGGTCAATCCAACCAACCCAATAGAATCACCCTAGGATGAAAGATTGGCAAGTAGCAAACTACAAGAGGAGCCTTGGTATCCACGCAGGGATCTTCTCCACAAGGGGAGGCCTTGGTTCATCTCCACAAGGGGAGGCCTTGAGTCATCTCCATAGGAGGAAAGAGACACTTTGAGAAGAAGGAGCAAGGCTCTACTTTAGTTTCCAAATCATAGTCTAATCCTAGATCTAGATGGGGAGGTTCTATTTATAGTCTAGGTGGGATAGGGGTGGATAAGTGAGGAGACACGGGTCCTCAGCCCGAAAGGTTCCCGCCGCAGCGGTAGTACCGCTGGAGCCAGCGGTAGTACCGCTGGGCAGGCCTCGCTCTGCTTTCGAAGTCAACTGCAGCGGTAGTACCGCCAGGCCCAGCGGTAGTACCGCTGGCCGGCGGTAGTACCGCTACGGTACCGCAGGAGCTGCCGGACGAACGAACAGAGGGCTGATTTCGGCGGTAGCTTCGGCGGTAGTACCGGTGGGGCGGTAGTACCGCCCAGCTTCTTCTGGCTCGGCTGGACTCCGGTGGGGACGCGTCTGGCTCGGTTGGTTCTGGGGCGGTAGTACCGCCGCCACCGGCGGTAGTACCGCCGCCTGGGACTTGTTCCCATTCTTCTCTCCTTCTCCTTCGTCTTCTTGACTCGATTCTTGTCCAACTTCTACACTTCCTTGGAGATCTTCAAGAGGGTCATGCCTGAGTATGCACAAGGTATCGGAATGAAGTAGCAAGCCATTCAAAGGAGTATCGAGATCACACATGGATAGGAGCGAATTCACCTTATCATGAAGTGCCTTGACCCTTGCTCTTGTCATTGGTCCACTTGGTGGTGTGTGCCTAGGTTGCACTACATCATCTCCCCCCCCCCTTGGGAAAGAGTCGTCCTCGACTCTTCGTCTTCATCATCACTTGGGTTCCCACGGTAAGGCGAGATGTCGGCGACGTTGAAGGTGTCATGGACGCCGTACTTGGACTTGGATATGTCGATCTTGTAGGCATTATCGTTGATGCGTTTGAGAAACTTGAAAGGACCATCTCCTCTTGGCGCGAGCTTAGACTTTCTCTTATCGGGTAAGCGGTCCTTGCGTAGGTGTAGCCAAACAAGGTCTCCTTCTTCAAAGATCATGGGGCGCTTGTTCTTGTTCATCTTCGTAGTATGGTCTTCGTGGTGCTTCTCAAGCGTGGTTCTTGTTTCTTCATGTAGTTTCTTCATGTAAGCGGCACGCTTGTCGAAGTCCATGTTGACTTGCTCACGAAGTGGAAGTGGTAGCATGTCAAGCGCGATGTAGGGGTTGTAGCCATAGACGACCTCGAAGGGTGTTCTCTTTGTTGCGCGATGTAGTGCTCGATTGTAGGCGAACTCGGCGTGTGGGATGCACTCTTCCCAATTCTTCAAGTTAGGCTTGATCAACACACGAAGGAGAGTGGAAAGGCTTCGGTTCACCACTTCGGTTTGGCCATCGGTTTGAGGGTGGTAGGCGGTGAAGAATAGTTGCTTGATTCCCATCTTGGCCATCAAAGTCTTCCAAAAATAGCTCACGAACTTGGTGTCACGATCCGACACAATGGTCTTGGGCACGCCATGAAGGCGGACGATTTCCCTGAAAAACAAAGTAGCAATGTGTGAAGCATCGTCGCTCTTGTTGCAAGGTATTAAGTGTGCCATTTTAGAGAAGCGATCAATGACGACAAAGATGGAATCCTTGTTTGTTTTAGTGCGTGGGAGTCCTAAGACAAAATCCATAGCTATATCGGACCATGGGTGATGTGGAATAGGCAAAGGTGTGTATAAACCATGAGAGTTTAGAGTAGACTTAGCTTTGAGACATGTTGGACATCGTCGCACCAAGCGGTTCACATCCCGGTACATCCTTGGCCAATAGTAGTTTGTGGAAAGCATTGCAAAGGTCTTGTCACGTCCAAAATGTCCCATGGCAAGAAGTTCTTGAATTTGGCGCTCGATCTCCTTTGTCTCTTCGGGGTTGGTGCGGTAAGGAGCACGGTTTGGTAGCGGTGCGCCGGGAACAAGGTCGATGCGGTGCTCGATTCCACGTAGAGGAGGAAGTCCCGGTGGCACATCTTGAGGGAAGACATCTTCAAAGTCCTTCAAAAGAGACAACAAAGAAGGAGGAAGGTTTGTGAAAGTGTTAGTCATAGAAACTTCACCCTTGCATATGAGCACATAGTGGAGGGTGGATGGGTTTTCTCTCAACTCCCTTATCACTCTTTTGGTGGCACATAGTGTAAGTTTTGTGGGAACTCTCTTTGAAGTGTCACACTCATTTGGCTTGTGGCTCTCACTCACTTTATGGTGGGTCTCTCGCTCACCACTCATCTCACTTGACGAACGATCTTGTTGTGCCCTTCAAGTTGAGCTTATCACAAAGTTCTTTGCTCGCTAGGTTGTGGCAACTTCCACCATCTATGATGACCTTGATGGACTTTCCATTGACTCCCGCTCTAGTATGAAACAAGTTGCATCGTTGGTCTTCTTCTACTTGAACATTGGCGGTTAAAGCTCTTGCCACAACCAAGGAAGGGTCTTTGTTGTCGCCATCACAATATATCTCATTTCTTCTTCTTGAGCACTTTGCATTGTGGCGACCTTGTTCAAAGCATTGTACTCATCTTCACTCATAGATTCATACTCTCCCATGTCATTGATGATCATGACCTTCTTGTTGGTGCACTCAAAAGATTTGTGCCCTTGTCCGCCGCACTTGTAACATTGCAAGAGTCTTGTGCCGGACGAAGATCCTTGAGGCGCCTTGGAGGAGGGAGGTACTTTCTTGAAAGGTTGAGGCGCTTGAATGTCGAAGTAGAGACTCTTGGAGGACCTCGAGTGTTCGCTTGAGGAAGAGCTTGTGAAGGTGTAGGAGTTGACGAAGAAGGCTTGTTGGCGTAGAATGCCTTTGTCTTGAGGTATTTGAGCTCTTCAAGCACGTGGCGCTCGGCCTTGGAAGCTTGATGTACTAGCTCAACCAAAGAGGCATATGGTTGGAACTCCACGATCTTCTTGATGGGATAGTTGAGGCCATTCATGAAACGAGCCATGGATTGCTCTTCGTACTCGTTGACATTGGCTCTCATCATGGAGATTTCCATTTCCTTGTAGTACTCGTCAACGACTTCAAACCTTGCTTCAACTCTTGCAACTTCTTGTATAAGTCTCTAGTGTAATGGCTTGGCACGAAGCGCTTGTACATGGTTTCTTTCATTTCAACCCAAGTGTCAATTGGTTGTTGGTGGTTAGCGACACGAGCATCTTGTAGTTGTTCCCACCACAAGAGAGCATACTCTTCAAACTCCATCGAGGCTAAGGCAACCTTCTTTTTGTCGGAGAAGCGTTGCACACGGAAGATCTTGTCAACCTTGAGTACCCATGAGAAGTAAGCTTCCGGATCACTTGTGCCGTAGAACTTGGGTATGTCAAAGCGGACGTTGGTCAAGTCATCATAGTCGTCACGTTGGCCACCACGTGGGAATGCACGTCCACGTCTCCTTCGGTTGAGTCCATCACCATTGTGTTGGCTTGACTCGTTATCACTTGACTCGGAACGTTGGTGTTGGTGACGATCATGAGGAAGCTCTTGACGAGGCGCATGTTGAGGAGGTAGCTCTTGTTGAGGAACGGGTTGCTCGACATTGTTCGCATTGTCATGGTTTTGATGACGTGGCCTTGGAGGATGAGGGTGACGTCCTTGTTCACCAAAGTCATTCGCACCCGGAACGCCATTGTCATTAGCCAATGGGTCATGACGATCACGTTGTGGCGGTGGTGGTGATGGTATGCGTGCGCGACGATCATCATTTTGGTGAGGTTGTTCTTGATGCGCATTGGCATTGTTCGCGTGAAGATCATGTGGTTGTTCAACGATAGGAGGAGGTCGTTCATGGGCGTCGCTCCTTGAATCATGTTGACGTTCTTGTCGAGGTTCATGACGTCCATGATGTGCTTGTGTCGACCTTGAGGTGCTTCTTGTACGGCTTGAGCGTGAAGGAGCTCGTTGTCGCGCAAGGTTGTTGATAGCTTCGGTCATCCGCTCCATGTTCGCATTGATTGCATTGAAGTTGGCATCATGAGTTTGGAGACGGCGCTCGTAGCGGCCTAAGCCATCACGAACAAGGTGTCGAAGACCGACGAACTCGGATTGGGTGACATAGCCATGATCACCGCGAACTCCACCATGGATTTCCTCATCCGAGCTTGAGCTTCCGTTTGTACTTCCCCTAAACATTTTCAAGAACAAGTGAGATATGTGGTAAGGAAAAACCAAGACAAACTATATCCCAAGTATAATGTGGCTTGAGAGGAGAGTATCCGGTTCTAACACCCACACACACACACTTATGAGGATAGGAAGGTATGAAGTGGCAAACGAAACAAGCAAACCCGCCGACAAGTATATTGTCAAAGGTAGAGAAAATCCACAATGATCAAATTACCAAAGAAACTCCAACCACAAAGTATCAAGAAACACACACAAAAGCGAATGATGGGGTTGGGCAACCAAGAGGGCGAGCACTCGAAGATAGACAACCTAACGAAGACTACGTGCTCAAATGTCACCCAACACAAGAAGGACGCTAGCTCAATTGCTTTTTGTGGGCAACGGATTTGCACAAGAGTTAACACTCACACTCACTTTGGCGGTTTAGCTTTGTCGCAACCTACAAGAGATGAGACTTGGCACCACTTGATTCTTTTCTTTTCTTTTTTTTTTGATTTTTGCTTTTTGACGATGATTCCTTCTCTTTTGCTAGTGCCAAGCTCTCTAACGATACACACTCGCCAATACTTGAAGACAAACACTCAACACGTGCAATGCCTCGCAATATCACCGAGCTAGTCCAATAGGTTAAGTTGCGCGAAAGGAAGAAGGGCTCACAACGGAATATGATGGTGGGGGAATGTCGAGTCCTTGGTGGCGTCGTCGCTTGGCGTTGATGATGCGTTGCTGCGGAAGCTTGTCGATGTCGTAGACGTAGGGCACACCAAGAAAGGACTCAAACCAAAGAGGAAATGCCAAAAACGAACCGAGGAAAAGAAAAAATTTCAGAAAAATCTGCCCTGGCGGTAGTACCGCTGCCTCCAGCGGTAGTACCGCTTCCTGGCGGTAGTACCGCTCGGTACCGCTGGAGGTACCGCTGCGCAGGATCTGCGCGAGTTTGACTCGAAATTGGGCGGAATTGGGCTCCAAAACTTCCTCGAATTCGTGGGAAATCGGCAAAATTGAGGCTAGGGAACGCAAACAAAGGTGGAGGGGGTCCTAAAGCAACAGATCCATGGACAAAAACTACCAAAAACGCAACGAATCGACAGATCGGCTCGAATCTAGGCAAGGCTATTTTTGGTGGAAATTTTCGAATTTCTCAAAAACGAAGAAAAATTTGGTGGAAACACAAATCAAATCCGTGTCAACCTAGAGCTCTGATACCATATGATGCGGGTAGGTCCCGATTTTCACGGATTTGGCGGAGGGAAGGATGAACACGCGAAGAACGATGAACACAAGAGGGGAAAATCAACACACAAGGGTAAATAGCAAGTAGCAACCCGGCAAGAATCGACTGGTAACAAATCCCCGAGGGCAGCCCCCAATCCTCCTCTCCCAAGCACACCTTACTCTTAGGATTGTTTGTCCAATTGGTCAATCCAACCAACCCAATAGAATCACCTAGGATGAAAGATTGGCAAGTAGCAAACTACAAGAGGAGCCTTGGTATCCACGCAGGGATCTTCTCCACAAGGGAGGCCTTGGTTCATCTCCACAAGGGGAGGCCTTGAGTCATCTCCATAGGAGGAAAGAGACACTTTGAGAAGAAGGAGCAAGACTCTACTTTAGTTCCCAAATCATAGTCTAACCCTAGATCTAGATGGGGAGGTTCTATTTATAGTCTAGGTGGGATAGGGGTGGATAAGTGAGGAGACACGGGTCCTCAGCCCGAAAGGTTCCCGCCGCAGCGGTAGTACTGCTGGAGCCAGCGGTAGTACCGCTGGGCAGGCCTCGCTCTGCTTTCGAAGTCAACTGCAGCGGTAGTACCGCTGGCCGGCGGTAGTACCGCTACGGTACCGCTGGAGCTGCCGGACGAACGAACAGAGGGCTGATTTCGGCGGTAGCTTCGGCGGTAGTACCGGTGGGGCGGAAGTACCGCCCAGCTTCTTCTGGCTCGGCTGGACTCCGGTGGGGACGCGTCTGGCTCGGTTGGTTCTAGGGCGGTAGTACCGCCGCCACCGGCGGTAGTACCGCCGCCTGGGACTTGTTCCCATTCTTCTCTCCTTCTCCTTCGTCTTCTTGACTCGATTCTTGTCCAACTTCTACACTTCCTTGGAGATCTTCAAGAGGGTCATGCCTGAGTATGCACAAGGTATCGGAATGAAGTAGCAAGCCATTCAAAGGAGTATCGAGATCACACATGGATAGGAGCGAATTCACCTTATCATGAAGTGCCTTGACCCTTGCTCTTGTCATTGGTCCACTTGGTGGTGTGTGCCTAGGTTGCACTACATCACATACCCTCTCTCAAACTAGGCCTAGCCCTATGCATATTAAGAATGAAACTGTTTCTGAAAAAATATATACATTGCTGCTGGTCAACTATTTGATCTCCGAATATAAATCCATTCCGCTGGTCCCAAATACTCCAGCATCCAGTTATAAAGATCTCCATGAAAAATGGCAGCAAATATCTTTGTCTTACTTCTTGTATCATGTCCTTGAGTTCGAGATCACCATTCCATTCAATACCGAGAGCCCACCAAAAGCTTTGGCTGAAGTTGCATTCAAAGAAGAAGTGTAATAGTGACTCCATCGGGCAGTCATCACAAAGTATACAATCCTTGTACTCAACATAGAAGTTCTTGTGGGCCATCATTTCTTTTGTGTTCAGTCTGTTGTAAAGTAGAAGCCAGATGAAGAATTTTTGTCTTGGAATATTGCATGCTTTCCAGATATCCAGTATGATTTTGTGTGTTGGGTGAATACCAATCAAAGTTATGTAAATGTTCTTCACCGAGAAAACAGGTCCACTATCAAGAGTCCAACAATCATGCTCCTCATTCCGATCAATGTCATCAATATCCTCCTTGAGCATATGGAGTTCTTCATGGACAATAATAGACAGTGGCAAATTAAACATCTCGTAGATGTCTTCTTCATTGTTTCTAATTGCATCTTTCATGGATATATTCTCATTCTTGGCAAAGGAATGCAAATGTGGGTATTTATGCTCCATGGTTTCATCTTGCCAGAAGTCACACCAGAGAGAGATAGATTTTCCACTTCCAATGGTGCAGGTGGTGATTTCTCTATACTTTTCGAAGAATTTCATGCAATCTTTCCACCAAAAAGAACCTTTTGGGCTTGTGACATGTGGTGCTGATGTATCAGTGTAGTATGCCTGCCATATAAGGTTTACCCACGGGATGTCCATATGATTATAAAATTTATGCAGGTTCTTCATCAGTAAAGCTTGGTTTTGTAGTCTCAAGTTCAGAACACCCAGGCCTCCCTGTTCCTTTTGTTTGCAGACAAGTTCCCAATTAGCTAGGCAATTACCATGCTTCTGTGCATCCTTTTTATTCCATAAAAACTTTCTTTCCCCTTTTCAAAATAAACAAGGATAGTAATAGGGAATTTTATGGAGCACATGGCAAACATGGGCAGAGATGCCAGAACTGAATTCAATATTGTGAGTCTCCCGGTGTATGATAGTAACGATGAAATTCCAGTCAATCTTTTATCCAATCTTGTAACAACTGGCATAAGATCATCCACTGATGGTCTTGTGGTGCCCAAAGGCAGACCAAGGTATGTGAATGGCAAGCTTTCCGTTCGGCATCCAAATGTAGCTGCCAAATTTTGTGCATGAGCTGCATCTATGTTAATGGGTACCAGTGTTGTCTTATTGAAATTGATATGCAGTCCAGTGTACTCACTGAATTCCATGAGGATAGTTTTTAGATTCAACAATTGAGCAGGATCAGCTGGCATAATAAGCAATGTGTCGTCTGCATATTGTATAATAGGATATTTTTGCCCAAAATCATTATCCACTGGAAGATTTATATCTCCTCTGTGCCATGCATCATTAACTACTAACTGAAGCAAATCAGCAGTATTGACAAATAATAGTGGGGAGAGTGGATCACCTTGTCGTACCCCTCTTTTGCAACAAATTTTCTTTCCAGGTACACCATTTAATAGGACTGACGTAGAAGCAGTTTTCAGAATTTGATCGACAAGAGAAATCCATTTAGGTCCAAAACCTTTTGCCTTTAGCATAGCAATGATAGCATTATATTCCACCTTATCAAAGGCCTTTTCAAAATTAATTTTCAGGATAATAATAGGTTTCTTCGATTGATGGCAGATGTGGAGATATTCAAATGTCCATCGCAAGCAGTCCTGGATAGTTTTACCTTTTATGAAGCCATATTGAATTTGGTGCAGTATCGGGATAATTTCCTTCTGCAATCTATTTGCCATGAGCTTTGTCAGAAATTTGAGTGGTAGGCTCACTAAAGAAATCGGTCTATAATCATTCATCGTTTCAGGATCGCTGCACTTGGGGATTAATGTCATGAAAGCTGTGTTGATCGCCTCAAGACTCAATGTACCATCATAGAAATCATTACCAAGATTTATGAAGTCCTGTTTAATAATGTGCCATCACTTTTTTATAAAGAAACCATTAAATCCGTCAGGTCCAGGGGCTCTATCAGTTGGAATTTCTTTTATAACTGCATCAATTTCTTCTATGGTGAATGGGTCATCCAGATGGCTCAATGCATGGCTCTGAACAAGATTATTCAGGTCCATTGTCATAACAGGGTTGTTGCTAATTCCCAACCTGTTTTTGTAAGAATTCCATATAACTGCAGCTTTTTGCTCATGATATGTAATGAAAACATCATCATCCAGCTTTATTGAGGTGATAAAATTCCTCCTGTAGTTTTGTGTTGCCACTGCATGGAAAAACTTTGTGTTCTCATCCCCTACTTTAGCCCATCTGATTTTAGCCCTGATGCGCCAGAAAATTCTTTTTGCTTCGAGGAGCTTTTGAATATGATTTTCGAGTATTCTTCTGAAATTTTTCTCATGTGTGGCATGTTCTCTCTGGTCTTCTAGCCCATCAATCATGGCCAAAATAAATTTCCACTTGTCAGTTAACTTTCCCAGTTGAGAGAAACTTTTACTCCATTTCTTCAGCCCTGCCCTCACATTTTTTAGTCTAGCATTCAGTGTAGTAGCAGAATTATTTTTAGTGGATGCTTGCTGCCAACAGTTAGATACAATATCAGAGAAGCCATTGAATTCAGCCCAATAATTCTCAAATATGAATAAATTAGCCTTTGGAATAGAGGTGCTAATTTGACCATTTATTGGAACATGATCCGAGCCGATTTTTGCCATAGGAAAAGCCATAGTATTGGGGAATTCAGTTGTCCAATTTGCAGATGTAAAGATCCAATCTAATTTTTCCAATAATGGGGAGTCTTGCATATTACTCCATGTATAAGCTCGTCCTTTCATAGGGATTTCCACGAGATCATGTGCTTGAATGGCATTATTAAAGGCCATCATATTATTGGGATCACCACCTGCTCTGTTTCTGTCGCTTGGCGATCGAATTAGGTTGAAATCACCCATTATCATCCAGTATCTAATATTTGAGTCATCGAAATCTCTGAACCAATCAATAAACAAGCATCCACTTGGCCAGAGTATCAACAAGCAACGGAGAGCATGCAAGATCATAAATAACATAGACATAATATTCAGTATTCAACTTGACATAGTATCAATATTCATCGGATCCCAGCAAACACAACATGTAGCATTACAATAAGATGATCTTGATCATGATAGGCAGCTCACAAGATCTAAACATGATGGCACAAGAGGAGAAGACAGCCATCTAGCTACTGCTATGGACCCATAGTTCAAAGATGAACTACTCACACATCACTCCGGAGGAAGGCATGGCGATGAAGAGCCCTCCGGTGATGATTCCCCTCTCCGGCAGGGTGCCAGGAAGAGCTTCAGAACCCTCCCGAGTTAGGGTTGACGGCGGCGGCGGCTCTGGAACTTTTCGTGGAATATGACTCGGGTATTTAGGGTTTTCCCGAATAGATGATTATATAGGCGAAGGGGCGGCGTCGGTGGAGGCCCGTGGCATCCTCACCACGTGGCGGCGCGGTAGGAGGTGGGACCACACCACCACCTGGCGAGGGCGGCCCACGGCCCCCCTTCGTCTCTCCTTCGGACTCCGTGTACGTGTCAGGAATAGGGACTTTGGCTTTTGTTTCGTCCAATTCCGAGAATATTTCCAGAACAACTTTTCTGAAATAAAAAACAGCAGAAAACAGGAACTGGCACTGTGGCATCTTGTTAATAGGTTAGTCCCAGAAATGCATAAAAATGATATAAAGTGTATGTAAAACATGTAGCAATTGGCATAATATAAGCATGGAACATCAGAAATTATAGATACGTTGGAGACGTATCAGGCACGTCTCCACCACTCAATTGGAGGCTCCCGGCTTTTCCCCGCGGCTTCCAAAGCCACGAAGAACACAACTTCCGTCTAGGGTTCAACGAACCCAAGAGGTAACAAGATCCGCTAGGGATTAGTGGGGGGAATCGAAATTGCTTTGGTGGAAGTGTAGATCAAGACCTCCTCCGTCACTCCTCAAAGTATGAAGGTGTTTGGACCGATGGAGTGGGAGATCTTGGAGGTTGAAGCTTTTCAACAATGATGGAGAGAGAGTTTTAGCAAGCTTAGCTTCAATGGAGAAGAAGACTAAGTATTTATAGGTCCACCAAAAAAGTGGCCATTGCCCACAGTCTGCGCAAGCCCGGTAGTACCGGCCCCAAAGGGCCAGTACGGGGCCAGTACTACCGAACTGCATAAACTGGCCAGTCTACCCGAGAGATTGACCAGGCGAAGCGACGACCCGGTAGTACCGGCCCAACGGCCCGGTACTACCGGTGGGAGTTTCACAAAACCTCCCACTCCTGGAGTCGCTCGGTACCTGGCATGGTACTACCGACGACGCGGCCGGTACCACCGGTGGGAGTTCAACGGAACTCCCACCCACTGGAGTCGCTCGGTACTACCGGCGCGCTGGCCGGTACTACCGGTGGGAGTTCAGTGGAACTCCCACGCAGTGGAGTAGCCCGGTACTACCGACGCCACAGGCCCGGTACTACCGGATCCTGTAGAAGTCGGAAACAAACCCGGGAATAGGATGGCTGTGGAGTGCATATGTGGTTTGTGCATAATAGATTGACAAAGTCAATTCCGCCCAAGATTCCACAACGGATCCCCCTCTTGATAGTACGGTTTTTCTAAAAGATAACAACTAGGAAAACTACAACTTCATGCTTGATTCTTTAGAGAGGATAGATCCATCCATCATGTGCACATATAAGATGTACCTGTAACTCATTTAGCACACAATTAGTCCGCATATTGTGTTGTCAACAAACATCAAAAACATATAGGGATAGAAATGTCCTTTCACCATTGATTATGACGATGCATACACAACCACATCAAGATCTTTCATCCCGATCAAACGATAGAATTTTGATTTGTCTTCTAGAGTAGCCGCTCCTGAGACATCCGGCCCAATAGCGTCCCACACTGTAGTAAACACACGTTCGATGTCCATAAATGGTCTGGATCATCGATCCGACGGTCAACATTAGTGGGTTGAGATAGATGCTAGAGTGATGAATGAGTCGATTCAGCACCCGAACTCACATGGTCTTGATATATTGACCATGGGAATCTGGTTGATATTGTGTACCTTTTCGCTGCCGACATTTGCGCATGGTCAATAAAAGTCGTAGTGGCGCGGTGAATCGCGGAATACAGGGCTCACTTACAACACCAGTTTGCACACCCATCGGCGGGATTGGACGGATGTTAACGACGATTTTTGCTGTCCCGGAGGGACATGACATCTGAAATTCATGGTCCATAACCCGTGGGACACGGAAATATATATAGGCCCCATTCCCATGACCGTGGAGACCGTGCCAATAGTACCATTAGCGGCGGTCCCGAGTGGTTTGTGGAGGCGGCGGATATAGATGTGCTCGCCCGACGAGGAGCAGAGATTGAAAGGATTGAGTGTTTGCTCTGTACTAATAGTATTTTGAGCAGCTATACTGCATATGTACTTCAATGTCACACTTCACTTGCATATGTCTGCGTGCGAATGAGCAGAGGTAAGAATTAGAATGAATCCTGTGATCAGTAATAAGCATAAAGCTATATATATTACTTTTACATAAAGTTAAACATGTGTACTTCAGTGTCACACTTCACTTTACACTTCAATATCAATTTCAGAGAAGTAACTACTCTACCGTAGCATTTTTTTTTTGGTTTTCGGCAAAAGAAGTTGGTTTGAAATCTATCTATTATATACTAAAAGCAAAATGAGTTAGTTTTTCGAGACACTACGTTAATCCACATCATCTAAATTAATTATAGTGGTTAGATCTAAATTGTATGGCTGAGATTTGTTTAGAGAATAATAGTTACACAATACGTTTGAAACGATTTGTGTTGAGAACGTCACGTCTCTTGGATGTGGACTCCGCATCTTTTAAAAACCTATATGTGTACGAGATAGTGCAGTCATTAGAGAGATTGAAGAGCTCAGCGGCAATTTGATGTAATTCCGGCTGGAGTATGTTAATCGGGATGCTAATGAAGGAGCACATCTTGGTGCTAAGCAGGCCTCGTCCAGTAGGAGGAGATGTCTTTGGATTAATTATGTACCTTCCTTTTTAGTTGCTTGCCTGCAAAATGATTGTAAGCCCGATGATTGATTAATGGAAGTTATTGATTTGCAAAAAAAAAACCCCTGATAAATCCAAGAAAAAAAACTTGATGAACCGAATATGGTGGCAAAGGGTAGGAGCGGATATGGGAAGTTTAAACTGATCGTGTACCAGGCTAGCGACGTGATGACTTGAAGAAAATAAATGCTGGAACGTAGTGACAAAGGCAAGATATGGACGATTTAGGAAAAAATTAAGCTAACCACTACACATTTTACAGTTTTGTCAAAGTTAAATTTTGTATGGTTTTGTAAGGTTTCACCAGCAATATAGCAATAAACATCTACATTCATAATACCACATTTGTACAGTATAATTTTTTATGATGATTGCAATAGTAATGATTTTATACTATAGTTGTTGATATTATTTCTATATATTCGGTTAAATTTATAAAGTTTGATTTTGACTAATCCAAGAACGCAATATAATTAGACGAAGGGAGTACGTTGTTTTCTATGATTGAGTACACATAAATAAAAATCCGACTGCCATCAAACAACCACATTCTCAATACGCCTGCAAAAGTTTGGAGTCGTGTAATTTTAGATTTTAGAATCAATGAAGTCACGACATTAGTCGTACTACGTATAGTATTTCTATGATTCTCTTTAGACACCTAGAAATTTAAGAGTCATGGAATTTTAATATTAATGAAGCCACATCAGTTCGCACTATCGACGGGCGGGAATAACCCTCACATGAAGAAAATCGTCTTAATGCTACACACAGTTAAGTCCAAACATGTTCTCGCGAGGATGAGATCCCTCAACTGAAGAAATGTTCCGACTTATTTAGACACAAAGCGTCAAATCTGCAGAACTGATGAAGGTTTCAAGATACAAATTAGTCGATATACTATCGACTGGAACGACCCTCACACTATAATTTTTTTTCGTCTCAATGATACAACGGGCTAAGTCACCACAAAATTATGCTTGATATGTTTCATATTTAGTGTCCACACGTTGTGTCAATACTATTTCTAAATCGTGGACCTGAAAAGCGTACACGTAATTCTTATGAATTGGTTTGGAGGATATTGTTTGGTTTGTATGGTAGACATATTTGGACTATTGTTTATCAAGTAACAAAATCAACATATAAGAGCACGTGTCATTCCAATTGAACCATAAAATTGACGATTAATTAAGAGTCTTGAACTGTGCCATCCAAAATGTGTAGTCATTTTTTTTGCATAACACGGAAAATACATGTGACCGGATGTGTAGAATAATTGAATGAAGATTGCGATAAGTGAAGAGTATGGAAAATTAGAGTCGTACTTCTCTAAATAGTATTGATGTATAAACATGTTTAGGAATATGTCTAGAAAATAATTTATGTTTATCAGTATATTCATATTAAAATAAATGAAAAAGTTTCACCACATTCATATTCTAAAAGGTTGCACATTGTTACATGGAGTGAGTGAATAAGAGGAACGAACAATCAAAACAAGATACTATTCACTATTTAATGTGACCTAGCTATGAAGGAGGATAGACCTTTTTCTTAATTCAACATTTTTTTATCAAAGATAATAATCTTGCAAATTGAGAAACATTTGTGCTTGAAAAGTGGTCTAACATCATGCAATAACTATAGTTCAGTTTATAGACCCAATATCACTTACATGGTAGTTCAACATATGACTTGATAACTATTTGCCCAAAAACTTCAGATTGTCCAGGATGTTACTGCATGCGTAATAGTTTGCTTACCCTGATTATAAAACAATTATGTTTATTGTCACGTAGTGAAATTATATTTCTATTTTTTGAACACTTTTGACCAACTGCCAATGGTGCCCTCGCATTTGCGAGGGCCACCATGCTAGTTGATCAAATGCAAATATTCTTCATCGTGAGCATCATACTTTGCATTATATAAATTCTATGCATGTCTCTTGAATAAGTCAAGCGGCACATCTGGTTTGCATTTCTTAATCTCTATCTCTATCTCTATTTTTTATCTAAAAGAACAATTTTGTTCCACATTCTGCCCACCCCTTCGTCCAGCCACCTCGAGTTTTTGGTTAGATTTTGTCTTTCCTTTGGTACATGACGCATGGCTTTAATGCCACTTAATTATATCATTTACTTGCATCAATCGCGCATGCACTTTCCCCTAATCCCACGCCACGCCAAATGCTTTCCAAACAAATAGCACATTGGTTCGCTTAACAACACACAATCCGGTAGCAAAATTCTCCCCCAAAATGCTTGTACGCCTCCCATATACAACCAGGACTCACCACACCAGATGAAAACAGCTACAAATGTGAAAAATTGAGGAGCTTGTCATCGCATCGGTTTGTTCTCGGTAAGTTTAACAACTTATTGTTGTTTTACATGCTAAATTTGAGGTGCACTTGAAGATTGTGATAGTGTAAATCATACAGAGTTGATTGTCCGGCTTGAGGATTACGACGCCATGTCGATTGTGCTGCGCGGGTAGCAATTCCATTCCACGCCGCCCATCCAACCGTCGCAAGGTGGCGAGGAGGGGGCTGTCAGGTCATGTTGATGGGCGTCGATGTTGGTCGGGGCGTCGCATGCAGTGGAGAGTTTCTAGCGTGGATCGACGAGGCGGACAGCCCCCACATGGAGGGAGGTCGTAGGCGAATCAGCGCTCGAAGACGGCCGCGGCGGAGGACAAGGAGCTGGTGGCCATGCGGTGGTCGACGAATAGGCGGCCCGTGAGGTGGAAAGCGTAGGCTCTGACGCCCCGCGCGGGCTCTGTCGGGCGGGGACAGGAGGATGAGGCGCGTCCGTGGACGGTGACGAGCCGGTCTCTGCAACGGCGGCTGAGGGCTTTGAAGGTCGCCGCGCCGGCCGGCGGCGACCCGGGCATTGGCTGGCCCCGTGGTCGAGCGGCAGAGGAGGGACCGTCCTCGCACCTGGAGGAAATGGGAGGGGATGGCGTCGCCTCGCTTGGATAAAACGGAGCGTGGCGTGGAGGAAATTCTTGTCTCCCGAAGATCTCGAGGCAGAGAACCTGATCATCGCCCTCCCTGCCCCACGACCTCAGCGTCACCAATTCCTGACGCCGTCTAGCGCAGTGGCACAACAAGGGCGCCGATGTCGTCGCCTCCACCTCCTCTTCGCCACCCCAGGACTCCCTCAACGGCACAACACATGCCTCTACATTGCCTCCAGGACCTCACAACGCGGCAACGCCCAAGGTAGCTGATCATTACTATTACAAAAGATAGCACGAAAACGATGAAGAGCGGAAAGATCAAACCAACGGGGACACGAGATTTAACGTGGAAAACCCCTCCAAACAAACGAGAGGAGAAAACCACGGGCGCCAGCCAGCAATACTTCACTATATCGGGGTGAGGTTACAAACGCCGTGGGTTTAAAATGTGTAGCTTACCCAAACCGGCGGCTTACAAGATGTATTTATAGTGGGCAAAACCCTAAGTCGGCCTGCAGTCCGACTCAGACACGATCCGTACCGTACGACGGGCCTCCGCTTCGCTCCGAAGTTAGACGCTCACTCCATATCGTCATATGAATTTGGATCACCATAAAATAACAATTACAATTTTGTTGTTGTTAATTCTCTAGCCTATGCTAAAATTGATCATTGGTGCACAGATGCATTTATGTAAAAATCTTTACGCAAGCATCGCTTACAGCTTACATTTTTATCTATAACCGTGTGTTGCTTCGCTACAAACTGGCAAACATATATTCAGTTCAGGTCTATAATGACCCTTGTAATTTTTTTTTTAGCACATACCATAGCAGAATTTATTGGATCCATGACCTTCTGCAACCATATTATAGTTTCACAACAGAGACAGACTACAGTACCATCTTTACTTCGGGGAAAGCTATACTCAATCTGAACATGAAAGTATAATTGTATAGCTATATAAAGAATGTAAATATACAAGGGCTGGAAAGTGGAAAATGATGTGTTCCATTACTATTCATTTGACATGTCTTATTTTCATCAGGTGACTATCAAACTCTTGTTTGCATGAACTATTGAAAACGTACTTCTGCTAATGCTTCTAAGGCATCGATAATTGAGGAAAGTCGTAACTTTTCTTTTTTAAGTAATCCAGTAGTATGACGGGCCCAACCAACAAGGTGAGTGCGTAACGCACGAATCTTGTTGTTCCATCGCTGGATGGGCGAGTCACCCACTACCGGTAAGTCCCAAATTCTTTTAACCATGTCGTGGAAGCCCTCACGGTGTAACCAACCGAGCTCAAACTTGAACTGTGGTTTACACTGCGTTCTAGGCACTCCAGTGGTCAAAAGAATGGGAGCATGATCCGACAAACCCTCAATACGTTCTAGAGCCCGTACCGACACCATTGGGAACCTATCTTCCCAATCTGAATCCATCAGTACCCGGTCAAGTTTCTCGTAAGTGGGTTCAGGGAGGGAGTTAGCCCAGGTGAACCGTCTCTCTACCATCGTTATCTCTCTTAAGTTCAAGCTGTCAATGACCGCATTGAACAAAAGAGGCCAACGGTTGTCGAACCGACCCTTGCTCTTCTCAAACGGAAACCGAAGCAAGTTGAAATCCCCTCCCATGATCATAGGGTGTGGGTTATCTTTTGCAAGGTTTAGCATTTCAACAAGAAAAGCAGACTTAGACGCTTCCTGGGCCGGTCCATACACGGCAACAAGACTCCAAATGAAGTTGTCGGATTTATTATGGATGTGTATTTTGATATAAAAATTGCCTTCCGTAACCTCCAATATTTCCATGGTGTCGGTCCTGACGCCAAGTAAAATACCGCCAGAGCGTCCATGGGGGGGACGTGAATACCACTCAAACTCTATACCGCCTGAAAGTCGGTTCAGAAGAGATTGAGAGAATTCACGTCTACCCGTCTCAGAAATAGCTAAGAAATCCAAATTATAGTCCCGAATACAATCCGCGAAGTGCAAGTGTTTAGCCAAGTCGCCAAGACCTTTGCTATTTTTGAACATGCCATTCATCGGGAAACTATTGGGGATTTGGATAACCTGGAGCGTTTCCGGGACTTGTTGGCTGTGGATTTAGATTTCTGACCGGATGCTTTTAGCTCATATAATGAACTCAAGCCGTCGTCATCCAACCCACCCTCCAACACTTCACCAATTAGGTGAGAAAGAAGCTGACCATCTGATGTGGCAATCGCTTCCTCCTCATCCTCATAGGTGGCTGACAACCCTGTCGAGGCTTTAGGAATAACCGTGAGACGGTCATATTCCATACGTCTCAAGACATTAGTTGAAACAAGAACTTTAGAATGAACATCACCGATATTAACACCTACTCTACTCAGCTTTGAATTAATCAAACTTGGTGAAAAAGACAGAAAAGATTTCGAACTCATCTCCATACCAGAATAGTCCAGGTTGCGCACCGCCTTGCGCCGCATCGCCCTCGTCAGGGAGTCCTCGTCTGTGGTGGAAGCACCCTCCCCGTCCACCCCGAACCTGTCACTGTGACGGGCCGGTGGAGTGGATGGAGAGACGGTGCCACCACCCACGCGAGTGGCCACCGGGGTAGTCATGACATGGGGCGGCGGGGACAAAGTAGCAGCCGCCCCATTCATGACCATGTCCACCATCGAGCCCGAGGATGGCGAGTGGGCCTGTGATGGCGTCGATGCCACACTCGCCGAGGCGCCGACAGAGGTCGATCCATCCACGGGGGGCTGTGGCGATGAAGACGCCCCCCCTGGAGACCGACCCCACGCCGCCGTCCTGGAACACCACCCCGTCGGTGGAGGGCACCACCGACCTAGCAAGGCTGGGCGACGGCGCCCCCCGCAGTGCGTCCTGCGTCGTGTCGCCGCCCAATGGGCCGTGGGCGTGCTCCTCTGCCCCGACGCGGTCGAGTGGCCCATGCGGAGCAGTCGGAGGAGGCAAAGATGATGTCGCAGCCTCCTCCAGGCCCGTCGTGGCGCCCGCAGCAGCCCCTGCCCGCCCGGCGTTGGCCACACCAAAGCGCAGCTCAGCCTGAGACATAGGAGCAGCACCCAGGTCGCAGCCACCTGCGAAGAGCTGCAGCGGCATCGGATCCGGGGATGGGCGCAGGAGACGCGGTGAGGATCGATGAATCTGCTCCACAATCTCCTGCCCTCTCGGTGTACTTGGACTAGCATTGTATGGAGTGATCACCAACATAGAATCAGCGTGAGCCCCAGGTGCAACAGACTTGTTGGCATTCGGTGTCCCGGACGATGTGCTACCATCAACGTCCATGTTGTTGGATGCGGCCTCATGTATGTTATCCTGACCCGAAGACCCCTCAAAGTCATGCTCCTTGCCCTCCTCATCATCAGCGCCGTCACTCTTACGGCGCCAGAAGAAGGGCACAAAGCTCGGATCCGGCACAAAATCCGCCGGCTCGCGGCTGAAAAAGAACTTGAACTCCTTAAGTTTCACGACACACGTGGCCCCAACATACGGACCGTCGACACCGGTGCGCTTCTCCAACACAGCTGAGTCCATCATGCCCACGAGAATACGGACAATACCACGTCTCCGATATGTTGCAAGATCCACATCGAGTGTCGTCCCAATGAGAGTACCAACCGCCCAAAAGCCAAGAAAGTGCCGCAATGCATAGGGAACACCCGAAACATGAACCCAAACCTTCTCAAGAATTTCGGATGGCACCACGTCATCGTTGGACTTCCAAATAGAGATCTTTGCCTGAGAATTAGAAGACGGGATGTTCAGCTGAATCCCATCTACCCTGTGGAGATCCTCGGCCGACGGGAAACCGATGAGAAAGGCATCGTCACCCTCGGGTAAAGCCTCCCACTTCCACTGAGCGAGTAACACATCCTGGAGATCAGTCTCTCAATAGCAGTGGCCGGCACCATATCACCCATGATCCTAACCAGTGCCGTGGGCGAGCTCGATGGGATCAGGTGGGGCTTGTAGACACTGTCAGGAAACTGCATGAACAACGTCTCAGCCATACCAGTGCCGGTGGCGAAGCAAGTGGGCTTCGGAAGCCGCAAAGTCGGGCACCTGATGGTGGGGTGGGCTGCATTATCACAAATTAAGCAATAGTGTTTTATAGGGCAGGCTTTGGTAGGGTGAGAAGCCGCCCCACACTTGAAACACTTACTGCCTTTCTTTGACTTACTATTACCCCCTGTCGCCGGCTCTGGCTGCTGCGGTAAAACATAAGCTGCTGCCACTCCAGCGTCCGCCACGGCGGAGTTAACTCCCACGCCCTGGATGGGGGGAGTCGTCACCGCTGCCAGCTGAGGGGCAACCGCCGGCTGAGAATACTGCTGCTGCAAGTAGGGCTGCTGAAACTGTCCCTGCGGCATCATCGGGGGCCTCGACTGCGGCTGCACCCCCGACAACATCTGCTGAACATGAACCCCGTGCTGAACGACCTTGTTCTTCTTGCGTTTAGGTCGAGGAGCTCCCTGCCCCATAGCTGCCGGAGGCTGCTGACCCGGCGGCTGATACGCCGGATAACCCGGGTTGATGACCGGAGGAGCCATGGCGGGGGGCTGGAACTGAAGCTGCTGCTGCTGTGCCGCCGGAAAATAAGCCGGCGGCCCGTACTGAGTCGAAGGCCGCTGCAGCGGCAAGAGCGGCGAGGGCGCCACACCCGGGCCCGGCGGATTCCCCCCGAGGAAGAAACTTGCGGGGGGAACTTGGCCGTAGCCGGTGTAGAGGGGTGCGGAGCCGCCATTACCGGCGAGATTGGAAGCAGCCATGATCGCTCCATTGCCGGCGAAGTTCGGCGCGGACGCGGCGGGAGTCCCCTGACCATTGCCGGTGGAGCTGGATGCGGGCGCGGCCAACGGAGCTTGGGGCCGAGGCTGAGAGACGGCCGGCTGGTGGGGCATCGCCGCCGGGTGCGGTGGCCGCGACGCACCCGCCCTAGGGCCCGTGCCCTGCAGAGGTCGAGACGGCGGCGGCCCGCTCATCCTTGGCGAGGGCGCGAGAGCCGCGACGTCGGCGTAGGAAGCACTTCCATGGGGCGGTGGCGAGGATGGAGGACGTTGTGCAGAGCTTGACGAAGACGGAGACGGCGACGCGAGGGACGAACGAAGCGGTTGCGGCGGCGCTGGGAGGATCGAGGAGGATGCGAGTGCGGGGCGAGTTGGAGAGCCTCGCATCCACATCAGCTTGAACCGATGGTGGAGATGCGCCCAGGGATCTGGACGGCCGGGATGCCCCAACGCGCCAACGGGCCCACCACCTCGAGTTTGAAAAATCGGAGGCGCCTCGTTAGCCGCGACTGGCGGATCGGACCGGCAGCGGGCCGTCGGCGACGTCCTCTTCTCCGATCCCGGCGATGACGAGCTTGAAGACTTCGCCTGCAAGGCCATGGCGATGAAGGAGCCAATGATCGGCGGCGGCGTCTTGCGTCACGGCGGGAGGGGGCCGCACCAAGCCCCAAGCTTCGTTGGCGGGCGCGAGAGCCGCACTCCGGCCGGCGGGGAGGGCGGGTTGCGGCAGCGCGCAACCTTCGGCTCGACGATCTTCGGCTCCCTACACACATCAGAACAAGAGGAACGCTCACCTTGGTTCACTGTCTTTACCTTCTCCCATGGCCTGCTCGCCGGCGTCGGAAAGCCGGCGCTGGACCAAAACTTGTCGACGTGCTCCGACTCAGAGCGGAGGGGAAGAAAAGGCGGCGGCTCGCCGGCGTCGGGCAGCACCTCCTCGTCCAAAGACGCCAAGGCGACCTGGACGGAGACGTGATCGTCGTCGAGGCCGGAAGGATCCCCGGCGAGATCACCGAGGCACGCGAAACGGGAACCTGCCGGGGCCGCCTCCCATGCCGGCGGCGCGAGGGTCTTCCGGCGGCGGCCCCCAGTCGTCGCAGATGGCGTCGAGGCCATGGCCCCAGCCCAGAAGCGGCCGGCGAGGGGCGCCGCGGGCGAGGTCGCACCCGGATCGCCTGATCGCCTCATCCCGTTTGGACGTAAATAACTGGAGCTAAGATCTTTTCTTTACACAAACCATAATAAACTATTTATGGTGATGTACTGCTGAGATCCTAAACATTGCTAAACCACAATAGTCAATAGGAGTACATACTTTCATTGTCCGCGTCAATTTGTAACCAGGACCGGTCTACTACCTAGCCTGGTACCGCAGATTCATTGTGATTCGATTCGTCTTGCTTGTCAGGTTGTCAGCGTTGGCACATTTGGCCATGCTCGCGCAGTCGCGCTTGCGTTGTACTATGGTTACTGCAGGGCACTGTGTCACGCTGGACGTATTATGTTAACAGAGGACGTGGGAGTGGGATACCGCCACTTTAAACTGAACGATGATGATTGCGAGTTTCATTTTTGTAGAATAATAGCTCTACTGCATACAAATCTCTTGTGTTATAGAAACGGAAATGTGACTAAATGAAGCCATCTATCCACGATTAGAATGATTGGCATGACTTCCTGCTCGCCCTATGCACAACAACTTCAATTTCGTCACTGAACTTCCTTCTGCGTCTCGAAAGGTTTGGCATAACCCCTTCCAAATGAAATCATTTTTTTAGTGCTTACCACCTATGCTACGTGGTCAAAATGGAATCATTAATTCCTCGTAGTCCAAATTGACAAGATCCTCAGCATAAGAATCTCAAAAGAACGATGCTTGCGAGCAGATAGGCAACTACGTGCGCTTCACGTATCTCTAACGTTGCTATTATGCATTATACTTTGGTGATTGTGTCGATCTTTCTAGGATGGCTGCTGCCTGCTGGTTCCAGTACTTGAGCTATCACCGACCCGAGATCCAATCCAATCCTACCCAACGATTGCTGATATGACCATGTCATAATTGGGCGCGGATTCGCTGACTTTGCCTGACTTTGAGTCACTTACATGTGGGGCCCACCATGTGTGGGGCCCACACGTAAGTGACTCAACGTCAGCGGGAGCAAAGTCAGCGAATCTCAACCCGCCATAATTATATATATGCACGTGGCCGCCAGCAGAGAGAAAACGAAAGAAAAACAAGCTCGTGGTGCTCAACAACTGACATGACCCTCTGCCCTCGTAGTTTTGTTTCAGTATTTTTATTGCTTTTTTTAAAGAAATATAACCAGGGAGAATCCATGGCTACGAGGCCAGAGCTGGACAGCACAAGAGCATATATAACCGGAGAAGCAAAGAATCGATTTCGCTATAGAACTAAATACTGCCAGTAATCACAAGATTCTTGCTTAAGTCGACCCACTCGTACCTACGACGAAGGAGCAGGCTCTCCAGCCTCCTCGCTTGGACCGGAGGATGGGATTGCCGTGGAGGTCCGTGGTGCCGTCCTGCGTGTACTCGCCGTCGCCGTCGCCGGCCTCCAGCTGCGTCGTCCCCGCCATGGACGCGGGCCGGCCCTCTCCGAGCTCCCGCTGAAGCTCTGTGTGTATGTGAGGGAGGGACTAGGGAGAGATGGGTGTGTGTGTGTGAAGGGCACTTCAACTTGATCAGGCCGGCTGCATGAGCTTCTCTAGTTGTCCATTTATAAACAAGGCCAGGTCCTCGATCGCGGCTAGCAACTCGGCAAGTGGCGAGGTTGGACTGATGGAGACTGCCAAAGTGCTTGGATTTTGAGGAACGCAACAAGAAACTGAAAACAAACCCGGCCATTTGGTCGACTGATACGCCAAGGACGCAGTATCGTACTGTATTCTGTACTTCTGCAGACATCTGTGTGCAATGTGCTAGCTAGTACATGATATCTACCCTATTAGATCCCGCAAATCGTACAGTATCAGTATACAGTAAGTAAACCACTTTTAAGGTATGACACGTCTGCTAACAGAACAAATGCGGCAAAACTCATACTACAAAAAAAAAGTCTACGCCGGACCTGCAAAAAAGATGGTTTATTTGTGGCGATCTGACGGCAATTGGGCCGGAATCTTAGTTTACCGCAAAAACACACGCCGACACTCCAAATATGCAGCATAGAGGGCCGTTTCAAGGTTTATCGTAAAAACTTGTGGTACCAAGGAATAGAAATATTGACTTACTCGATGGAGTGTCGTTTGACTTACCAAGGATCGCGGAGGGCTATGTATTCATGATTTCCTAGTAAAAAACACAGCTCTTTTCGAGAAATGATTTTTAAGCTACTACGATAGACGGGTTTTGACAAACACTTCTAAAACTAAAATACATTGGTTCAAATGTTTGTCATATATTTATTACACCCTTGCGACTCACAATTTTGGGCCGATCTAATGACGACGAAGAAACATTTCATTTGTTTTGGATCATTTAATATTAATCATGATCGACAATTAGATTTTGTGAGGATAAATGATTGGGAGATACCACACTCTGAGAAAGTTTCTCGTTATAATATATAACATTGACTGTATAGGAGCATCCAACAACTATGGTTATGGAGTCACCTCCACAAAATGTAACCTTCAGGTGGGATTTAATTGTTCCGACACTTGTTGCGTGGAATGCCATAATAGGGTGGTTGGCATGGTCCAAAAGTCGGAAGAGTCCGATGAAATTCGCCTGAACCTACATATGAATGGAAAGTTATCATTGAATTTCATGTATAGGACACCGCTTTATCCTGAGATGCCGGTTCACGAATGAAGATACCACTGAAGTTTTAAAAACGTGGTCTCTTCGTAAGGGGGTAATCCTTAAGGACAACCTTGTTAAGCGTAGCTAGCACGAAATTACAAAGTTTGCCTTTTGTGATCATGATGAAACGACTACACATTTTTTCCCCAGTAGTTTTACACCACACGGTATTGCTTAATGTTTTTCGGTAATTGGCTATGTATTAATCACAAGTATAGAGTTCTTTTTTTGGTCATGGCGCTAGCCGTATGCTCCCTTTGTATATGTAGAAATGACAAGATTTTTAATAATAAAATTACTTCCACTTCATTTATTGGCACGCACATATGCTTCGTTCGTGGCTAACTGGCTATCTCTACAGTGTGTGGAGTTTTGAAGTCCGTTTACCAATGTCTACACGGTTAAAAGGTGTGTGATATTTTCATCCCACATGGGTGGCCCCATGATTGTAAGATAGGCCTTCCATCTATTTAGGCGCTCGACGATTCTTGTATTTCGCCTTTTATACTTTTCATATATTTTGGTTTAGTTTTTGCAGTGTATAAAACTTTTTATCCTTATAATACTATGAGTAATAAATGTCTCATAATAAAAAATAAAAACCACCCGTGCATACTTCACGGCGCCATGCCCTGCCTCACTAAACCGTAGTCTTCTTCAGACTTCAGCTGCCATCTCTGAGACATATCGAGACGACCTGCGAACAATGGTAATATGCAACGACACCGTGCATCCAAAAAAATATTTGTTAGTCAGTGGTCAGCAAGGGAGTAGGATTCTAGAGAACCTGGAATGTGACGTTTATGGAGTCATCTCTACCAAACGGGGCGTTTAGGCGAGAATACATTGAAAACCTCTTGAGGATATTAAAAATCATTGTCTATTTAGCCTTCTAAAAAAGGTAGTACGCCTTTTTTTTAGAAATGGGGTGAAGCCCCGGCCTCTGCATCGAGTGATGCACACAACCATTTATTAATCAATCATTCAAGTATGAACCTTATTACAACTCAACGATCACACAAGGTTGAGACATGTATCAACCATCGAAATAGCAACATAGTTTAAACTACAAAAGTCGCCTAGTATGTTGCCACGTATGTCGGGAGAAAAACTCCTGTGCCACCAACAGAAGTCGATCGCATCCAGCAACCATAAGCTCATGCTGGTCCGACGAAAGCAGGGTAGCCCATAACTGGATCCAGTAAGCCGCCATATTGATAACCTGTAAAACATGAAAATTTGTTTTCCTTTTAAAAACAATATCATTCCTGTAATTCCAAATGGACCAACAGATCGCTGAAACGCCAATACGAATCTTAGTTGTGGTCTTTTTGTCAATCCCATTCAACCAATTCCCAAACATATTAGAAACACTAGTGGGTGGAGGGATATTATAAGTACAAAATACTACACGCCATATTAAACGAGCAAAACGACAGGAGATGAATAAATGATCAATAGACTCCTCACATCCACAAAAAGAGCATTTAGAACATCCATTCCAGTTTCGTTTTAGTAGATTATCCTTTGTGAGTAAGACTTTCCTATTGAGGAACCACATAAAAATCTTAATTTTAAGAGGAATCTTCAACTTCCATAAATATTTACGCAAAAATCTAGTATGTCCATTCATCAAATCCTCATATATTGATTTAACCGTAAATACTCCATTGGTTGTAAGTTTCCACACAAAAGTATCACTATTATCAGTATGAATAATATCCATCAAACGGAAGCACAAGTGTGACCACGCATCCCACTTGTCTCCAATCAAAAGCCCTCCTAAAACTAATATTTAGAGGAGGCGCCCCATGAAAGACATCATGCACCAGAACATTTTTTGATACACGATGTTATATAATGATGGATACTGTTGTTGAAGTGGTGTGTCTCCTAACCACGTGTCTTCCCAAAACCTTGTGCCTTTTCCGTTTCCTATCTTGAAAGAACCTCTATTAAAGAACTCCTCTTTAACTCTCATGAGGCCTTTCCAAAAGGGAGAATCAGTTGGGCAACCTTCCACTTGTGCCAACGTTTTAGTGCTTAAATATTTATTTCGGAGTAGTTCCTGCCAAACCCTGTCTTCGTTCAAAAGCTTAAACAACCATTTGCTGAGTAAATATTTGTTTTTTAGTTCTAACACCTCAATGCCGAGACCTCCTTGGTCCTTCGGTCGACATACGATGTTCCACTTAGTTAACCGATATTTTTTTTATGCTCATCGCTCTGCCAAAAGAAACGTGAACGATAAAAATCTAGTCTTTTCCGTACCCTTTTAGATATTTCCAGGAACGACAACATAAACATCGGTAAGCTAGTTAATACAGAATTGATAAGAACAAGTCGATCTCCGTATGAGAGTAATTTGCCCCTTCAGCATCCCAATTTACCTTCAAACCGACCCTCTACTGGATTCCATTCTGCATTACGTAAGTTTTCTATAATGGATTGGCACACCTAAATATTTAAAAGGTAGCGAGGCCGACTCACATCCGAAAATATGCTTGTACTGCTCTTCTACCTCCTTTGCTTTACCAAAACAGAATATCTCACTCTTGTGGACATTTATTTTTAAACCAGACAGTTGCTCGAAAATACATATTAACTTCATATTTATGACCTTATCTAAATCATGTTCCATAAACAAGATAGTGTTATCGGCATACTGAAGTATGGATATCCCACCCACAACCAAGTGAGGAATGAGACCTCCTACCTGGTGATCTGCCTTTGCCCTTGCAATCAGTATAGCCAACATATCCGCTACTATGTTAAAGAGCATCGGGGACAAAGGATCTCCTTGCCTAAGTCCCCTTTTCGCTTGAAAATAATGACCGATGTCATCGTTTACTCGTATCCCGACACTACCTCCTGTAACAAACTACATAATCCAGTCACACCATTTTTGTGAAAAGCCTTTCATGCGAGGAAAGGTAGTACTAGTTTAACATAGTTTCTTTGTCTACTTTTCACGCGAGGAAAGGTTGTACTACCCTATCTTCCCGTAAAATAAATAAAATAAAACGAGGTAAGTATTGGTCAAAATGAAGGTACCAATCAAATTTATAGGTATAGTTAAGACTTCATTCAGAGTAGCTCACTAAGATCATATTTGGTCCACGAGAAGAGTCGTACAGTCAAGTGCGATCTTCTTTTAGTCGTTTGGATTGGACATATGCCAGCTTGGACTAAGGCCTATGCCAATGCATTGTATCTTAGCACGTCATCATAGGTGTAATAAAAATTTAAGAAACAACTAGTACAATGCATTGTTTCTTATGAGTTGTATCTAATTTAATGATTTTGGGCTCATGCATGCATGTGATTGGGCTAGCACAATTTTTTGCCTATGGCCACGTGCAAAGGTTGTATGTTACCTAAGATACAACCTCACCATCTCTCTTCATTAACTAGTGTGCCACATAAGCAAAATGCCTATGAAACCGTGCTAAGAGACTTGCATTGGCATAGGCCTAAACTAGTCCAATTGTTTGCAGCCCAGGCTCTAATTGTTAGGATGATGCACGAACCATGACTTCTGGACGAAACTGCGCGTCCGGGAAAAATATTTCTTCGTCAGTGGTCAACATGGGGTTAGGATTCTAGAGAACCTCGAATGTGATGTTTATGGAGTCATTTCTACAAATGTGACGTTTAAGCGAGAATACAATGAAAACTTCTTGAGGACCTCAAAAATCGCTGTCTACTCAGCCTTCCTCAGAGAAGTTGTACCCCTAGTTTCTTCCTCTACTTTTCTCGAGAGGAAAAGTTGCATTAGAGTATCTCCACGCAAAATAAATAACATGAAATATTCTGAATATCTGAGGTTGGGAGAGTTACAGATAAAAAAAATCAAGGAACACAAAAAATGTTAACGCGAGGTTAGACTTCATTCAGAGTGGTTCACTAAGAGTATACTTGGTCCACGAGAAGAGCCCTACAGTCAAGCGTGATATTCGAATCTTTGGATTAATTGGACCTATGTGAGCTTGGAGTAAACCAGTCCAGCCTCTGATTGGTAGGTAGGATGATGCACGAACTACGACTTCTGGGCGCACGGGTTCAGCCGTGATTTGCCGTGTCAAACCGTCAACCTCCATGGATTACATATCACAAGAATCTGATCCACTTAACAAGGACAAAAAGGATCCAACGGAAAAACCCGCTCGAAACCAGTGACTATCTTCGAACTTTCGTATCAAATCTGAGTAGGTATACCAGACGAAGTCGCATTCTTTCCAAGTAGGGCATTAGTTTAAAATATGGGGAGTCGACAGCTTGTAGTAATTTACGGCGGTTAACACTTATCTATGTGGACTAGTTGAGGGATGGATTACTATATTCAGTATTGATTTTTTGCCTTGTTGGTCTTGAGCTCCTCACATAAGCAGACAGTAAGCAGTACCTGCTTCAGAATCCAAAGATAGCGGCCGCCTAAAATATTAGGGATAATTAAACTTCGATATTTTGACTTACACGAGCATCATGGAACACTGCTTAATTTTAGTGTACACACATCTATTCAGAATCAAACAACTCAGTGACACAGCCTTGCCCAGATTTACCAGCCCCGTGACGTTTTCAAACCGCCTTTTAAGGCTTATCTGAGTCACAGTAGCACAAGGCTATTATTCCCTCCGTACACAAATTAATGTCTTGATCTATTTCAAATTTGTATGTATCTAGACATGATTTAGTGTATAGATACATATAGAATTGAAATGGGTTGAGACATCCTTTTGTGGACAGAGGGAGTAACTTTTTTCGAAAAAGGAATTGTATTAATATCAATCGATACGAATTACATCCAAAGCTTCTGCAACAACATGGTGTCAGAAAAGACATCAAGGATGTACACAGCCAAAAAGATTAAAAGAAGAAAGAACAAAGCCCCGCCTAAGTGGTCAACGAGTTGCAACAACAAGAACTGACCACCACCAAATACAACACCTGAACTGCATAGCTAGCTAGGCAGATTCGTTACCTACCATTGCTAAAGATGTAATGTATTGACATATTTGATATCATCCTTATTTTTATCCATGTTTGATTCTAAAATATGGAAAAGCAAGTGAGAACTGAGAAGTGCACAGTCTGATCACTTTAAAAATGCAGTCTTATTTTTTTTCAAACCAATCGATTCTTTTTATTGACCTGCAGTCACACGTTTAACCTAAACCGGCTGCATATTTTCTTTAAATATGAAAATCTTGTGTTTGTAATCCGCAACTGTATTTAATTCAAAGCTGGGCAAACATCATTTTGACCTCCGGATCCATTTCAAAGCTGGGCGAACATCATTTTGCTTCATTAGAGATTGGTATGCTTTGGAGAAAGGAAATTTGATTGAACAGTTGAAGGCTGCTCCTGAAGATTGATGGAAGCCATCAAGAGCTGAAAGTTAGGAAATTCAGAGTACGCTTCAACCGTGTGAGTGGCAGAGAAGAGATCCTCAATATCTTGTACGAGTAGTTGCAAAGCTTCTGTGATACAAGTATATCTGGGTGCTTGGCAAAAGAGAAGATTTTTTTTATAAATAAAGGGCTCTATTACTCAAAAGTTTGAAGTATTACACCCGGACTCTGCATAACAAATGCACACAGCCGCAATCCAAATGAAACAGCAAAAGAAGTGCGAGAATAGACGAATTACAATCCTCAGGATAATGTAAAAAAACGCCTGATATGGCAAGCTCAAACAACCTATGGAGGACCAATCCGACGATCAAGCGGCCACCCATGTTGTGATAAAATGTCCCTTGCCACCTCCTTCAAGCGAGCACACGCCTCCGTAAAGAGTTCTCGATGTCCCACACGCTGTAAGGTGGACCACATACCGAGAGTACCTATGCACCGGTAGAGTACCTGCAAGAGAGAAACATCTTTGTTATTGAAAACCTTGTCATTTCTACTAAGCCAAAGCGACCAAATAACAACAATCGCTCCTACCCTAATAACCGTTCTAAGCTTCTTATCTATCCCATGTAACCAGTTGCCAAAAACATTTGCAACGGACTTGGGTGGATATAAGTTAGATGCTATTTTGATAGATGACCATATAGAACGAGCGAAATCACACTCGAAGAATAAGTGTTTTATTGTCTCATGCTTAGAGCAAAACATACACTTAGTACTCCCATGCCAATTTCGTTTGACAAGGTTATCTTTAGTTAATATGACACCCTTACGAAGATACCACGTGAAAACTTTAATTTTAAGTGGGATCTTCATTTGCCAATTTTTGTTGTTGTCATCGACTGGAATATCAGAATGCGCCAGCGCCTTATACATGGAATCTATTGAGAATTTTTCATTCCCGCATAAATTCCACCGGAATTCATCGGAGCCTTGTGTGAGTTGGATTGAGGCCAACCGTGCCAACAAGGCGTTCCAAGACGTTAATCTTGCACCGAATAAATCCCGCCTGAACGTCACATTGGGGGGTGAGCTCTGCATAACAGTGGCTATAGTGTCCCCTTTGTGGCGTACAATATCGTATAAAGCCGGATATTGCTCCCGGAGAGTAGTAGTACCTAACCACTTATCCTCCCAGAACCTAATCTCCGAGCCATTCTTAATATTAAATACACCAAAGCGAAAGAAAGCTTCTTAGTCGCCATCAGCCCGACCCAAAAGTGGGAATCACCAGGTTTCCATACACCACCTGTGATAGCGCCTTTGTGCCAACGTATTTTCTTTTATGGAGTGTTTGCCAAATACCATCTTCGGTTAGCAACTTAAAAAGCCACTTCCCTAGGAAGGCAGAGTTCTTGATGCCAAGATCATGAATACCCAACCCACCCTGGTCCTTTGGTCGACAAACGACCTCCCATTTAGCCAGTCGATACTTCTTTTTCTCACCATCCCTTGCCAAAAGAATCTTGAACGGAAATAATCCAATTTATACAAGACCCCTTTAGGCAACTGGAAGAAGGATATCATATATAGTGAGTACCGAGTTAATGAGAACCAACCTTCCACCCAAGGATAGTAATTTGCCCTTCCAACTAGCTAGCCTTGCTTGCAGAAGTTCATCGACTTGTCTCCATTCCGCATTAGTCAGTTTTCTATAATGTATTGGAATACCCAAATACATTATAGAAAACTGACCCTGCTCACAGCCGAATATGTCAGCATACTGAGCAGCTGCTTCTTGTGCATCGCCAAAACAAAACAATTCACTTTTGTGGAAGTTGATTTTTAATCTAGATAATTGTTCGAAAGCTGACAATATCAATTTCAGATTCGACGGTTTATCTAAATCATGTTCCATAAAAAGAATTGTGTCGTCCGCATATTGAAGGATAGAAAGACCTCCATCGACAAGATGAGGCACAACCCCTTCAATTTGGCCATCTGTTTTTGCCCGTTCAATCATGATGGTCAACATATCTACCACTATATTAAATAGTATAGGCGATAGTGGATCACCTTGTCTCAAAACCCTTTTTTGTTTGGAAGTAGTGGCCGATGTCATCATTGACTTTAATCGCAACACTACGTCCTTCAACAAAGCTGCGAATCCATTCGCACCACATGTTCGAGAACCCTTTCATTCTCAGGGTCTGTAGCAAGAAAGGCCACTTAACTTTATCGTACGCCTTCTCAAATCAATTTTGAAAATAACCCCATTAAGTTTCTTCGTATGCATTTCATGTACGGTCTCATGGAGAACCACAACCCCGTCCAGGATGTTCCTCCCTTGCATAAAAGCGGTTTGGGTAGGCTTCACCACATGATCTGCTACGGAATTCAACCTAATGGTCGCTACCTTAGTAAAGATCTTGAAGCTAACGTTCAGGAGAAAATTGGCTTATACTGTTGGATCCTCTCAGCCCCCTGAACCTTAGGTAACAAGACGATATCCCCAAAACTAAGGCGAAAAAGCTCGAGTTGACCAGCATGTAAACATCCAAATAACTCAAGCAAATCGGGCTTTATGGTTTCCCAAAAATGCTGATAAAATTCAGCGGGGAATCCGTCAGGCCAGGTGCCTTATTATGTTCCATTTGGAAGATTGCCTTGCTTATCTCTTCTTCTGAGAAGGGTGCGATTAGCAAGTTATTTTCCTCCTGAGTAACTTGGGTAATATCATCTTTTCGTGCCTCATCAAGAGAGAAGTTTCTTTCCTCCGGAGCCCCGAACAGACCTTTATAGTAGTCAGTAATGTAATCTTTGAGCATATCCTGACCCTCGATCAACCCCTCATCTTGGTGAAGAGAGTGAATGCGTTTCCTCCTATGTCTACCATTAGCGACATTGTGGAAGTATCTCGTATTCGAATCTCCTTGCAAAATGAATTGAGCTTTAGATCTTTGGTACCATTTAAACTCTTCTTCTCTCAACATCCGACCCACCTGCTCATTCGAGTGCCGTTTTAGGTCACTCTCATTTGCTGATAAGGGACGTGATTCTGCAATTTTATCGAGCTCATCGATAATGGAACACATGCGCTCCTTTTCTTTTTTAAGCATACCGGTAGTGTGTCGTGCCCATCCACGTAGGAATTTGCGCAAGTTGCGTATCTTTCCATTCCAACGTTGAATAGCATTATTTCCCACTACCGGTTGAGCCCATATCCTCTTAACCAAGTCGTCGAAACCCTCACGTAAGAGCCATCCTAATTCAAATTTGCATTGAGGCTTAACAGATGGTTTCAATGCACCAGTGGAAAGGAATATGGGGGCATGATCCGAAAAAGCCTCAACTCGTTCTAAGGCACGAACCGAGACCAATGGATATTTATCCTCCCAACGGGAATCCATCAGAACCCGGTCCAGCTTTTCGAACGCCGGCTCTGGGAGACAGTTAGCCCAAGTAAATTGTCTCCCCGTCATATGGACCTCTCTTAGAGACAAAATATCAATTACAACATTGAATAAGAGAGGCCAATGACCATCAAATCTACCCTTACTTTTCTCGTGACGGTATCTCAGCATATTGAAATCCCGATAAGAATAGGGTACGGATTATCCTTAGCTAAGTTAACCAATTCTCGCAGAAAAGCTGCCTTGTATTCTTCTTGGGCAGCACCATACACAACAACCAAACTCCATACAAAGTTGTCGGATTTATTTCGGATATGGAATTTAATGTGGAACTCACCACCCGAATGGTCCAACAACTCCATGGTATCAGTTTTTATGCCGAGTAACATGCCACCAGACCTTCCTCGAGGGGGAGCAAAAGAGAAGATGAGGACACTGCTCCCATTAACAAACCTTATTCCAAGGATCTTGCCACAAGAAATTGATTGGCCATTGAAAACAGAGCAAGAGGCATAAAAATTATAAGTTACCAATGATTTCAGACAGTCTTGCGCCACCAAAAGGAAATATCTTTGGTATTAGACAGGGGGAGATCATGATGGTAGTAAGACTCCAAAACAAGTTTTACCCAAGGCAGATCCAACTGATTGTAAAACTTATGCACATGTTTCATGAAAAGACACTCATTTTAAACTGCAAGGTTGGTAACTCCAAGCCTCCGTGACCTTTCGGCATACAGACCAACTCCCATGCAGCTTTTTTTCCAAGTCCTTATTTCTCCAAAGGCATGCCTCCGATATTTGGCCACCTCATCAATCACCCATTTGTAGACTTTGAGAGAGCTGACTAAAATGTTGGCAGTGAAAAGAGCAGATAATTAAAGTACTCTCAGTTTGCTCCATAATTAAAGTACATTAGACTAGGCAGGTAGTCAATCTTGTTTGCAGTGTCAAAATAAGAGGTTCTGTTGGGATGACCAGATGCCTCACTTAATGTCAGTAACAGAATAGCATAATATAGTACAATTACAAGCACATATGAATATCACTGGATCGATCTAGCGAAGTCAATCTTTTGGGAGCTTTCATGGTAAAAGTCACTCCATTAATCCATCCAACGTATCCGTTCATTCAGCGATAGCCATACGTAGACATGACGATTACAGGTCAATAGCAGAATAGGTGATCAGTATACATATTCCATGGTTCATCAGACAACTATAGCAACTAATGACATGCGAAGATGTCCCTTCATCTTCATGCCACTGGCGCTGGCTCTGAATGAACCCTTGCCGGGCCGCCCTGCACGTCCATGGCGACGTCGATCATCTCCCTCGACTCGGCTCGGTAGGTGTACCTTGTGCTGAGCGCGAGGAACACCGCAAGGTTCACCGCGGCGAGCATGGTGAGGAGCGTGAAGTAGTAGTCGAGGTGCGAAGCGTTGAGGTCATTGATCACCCACGGGGTCCCTCTGTCCCCGGTCACACGCTCGACGAGCGAGAGCACCGCGCTGCTGAGAATGTTGCCCGCGCCGTACGCCGTCAGGGACAGCGCTGTGCCGAGGCTCTTCATGCTTTCCGGCGCCTGGTCGTAGAAAAACTCGATCTGGCCCACCACTAGCAGCGCGTCGGACGCGCCCATGAGCACGAACTGCGGCAACAGCACGAAGATGGTCAGGGGTAGCATGCCGGCGGCGTCCGGAGCGTGGATCCTCGCGAATTCCAGCCTCCGGCTCTCGATCGCCGCAGTGAGCGCCATGGTCGCGACCTGGAGCAACATCCCTGAGCCGAGCCGCTGCAGCAGAGTGATCCCCCTCGGGTTCCTGGTGCGTCTCCGTGCAGCCGGGACGAAGACGCGGTCGTAGAGCGCGACGCAGACGAGCATGCTCAGCACGACTAACCCGCCGAGGCTCGCGGGGGGTGCCAGGAACCCGCCGAGGCGCCTGTCCAGCGTCGCGGCCTGCTTCACGAACAGCGTGCCCGTCTGCGCGAACAGCGTGCACGGCACGAACATGGTGAGGAGCAGCGGCACAAGCTTGGCGATCTGCTTCGTCTCCTCCACCTGCGTCACTGTGCATAGCGTCCACGGTGGAAGCCGCCTAGACTTGCGGTCCTCGTCGTCGTTCTCGGGATTAACCTTGACGGCTGCCTTGTTCAGGAACCTCATGGAGTCCGTGGCGTCCACGCGGAACCTCTTCCTGCTCGTGTAGTCCTCCAGCTCCAGCTCGTGCAGCTGCTTGGCGTCCGCGGGCACATGGATGCTGCGCTTCCACACGGCCGCCACGACCACCTTACCCATGCTTGTCAGCGGGCTGCCCTGCGGCGCCTTGTGGCGGTACAGCGGCGTGCCAGCGAGGAAGACGACGACAGCTGCCAGCAGACCCACCGTGGGCACGCCGTAGCCGACCGACCAGCTGACGTTGTCCTGGAGGTAGACGAGGACGGTGGTGGAGAAGAGGATGCCAAGGAAGATGGTGAACATCCACCAGTTGAAGAAGGACAGCTTGTGCAGCTTCTCCACCGGGTCGAAGTCGTCGAACTGGTCGGCGCCAATGGTGGAGATGTTAGGCTTCGTGCCGCCGTGGCCCAGAGCGATGGTGTACAGCCCGCCGAAGTAGACGCCCAGCTGAAGGGCGGAGGGGGGCGGGCAGGTGGTGCCGTCGCAGGGCGGCGGTTTCAGTGCCGGCACGGTGACCGACAGCGTCAGCAGTATCATGCCCTGCGTTTGTTTCAGTAATCAGGCATGAGAATAACTGCATTCGTGATCAGATCGAATTTACTTAATTTGTGCGGTATTTTTTCATGGGATTCATATTCCAAACATCAAGTTGATCGAGTATTTGACACGGAGTTTGCGCAAGTTTTGTTTGTCTAGCCATTCGAGCTTCCCTGTCGTTTTATTTGCTATACTTGATGACAATAATGCTTCCTAAAAATGTCGAAAGGATTCCACGCACAAGGAGCTCAGTTTCCTTTCGTCCTTACCATCTTGTAGCTGATACAGTAGCACGTAGTCCATCGGTCACTTCTAATAAGTTGCCTTACATCTCTTCTTTTTTTGAAATTAAGTTGCCTTATTCTCTATTGGCTGTACACGCAAGTTTTGCATCTATAGGCTGTTGCTTTCTCTTATACAATGCATCTATGCATGTAGAAAAACATTTTGGTCATCTAAGGACATTTTTAACACTATCAACGTTAGTGGGCTGGGCAATAACTAATTCTACAGAAATTTATTGGGCCCAAGTAAAATATTCCCTAAAAAGCATAAACTAAAATATTTTTGTAGTCAATTTACCCGAATAGAAGGAAATATAAAATCAAACGGTCTAGGTAAAAAAAAACAACATAAAAAGGTAAAATCAAATTGCAAACAAAATACATCAAAACATGCAATTTTCAAACACAACACATATAGAACAAGTACTTCGAAGTTCTTCCGTAAATGTTTTGTGCAATACATATAAATCTTTTGACGGACCAAATTAGGTGCAATCTTGCAGCAAAAACAACTTTATCTAAAAGAACCAGGATAGCTGAAGAAATCGTTTTAGCGATACAATATATATTTTTAAGTAAATCTACCCTGCTAGAAAAAACATGCATTTATACATGAGAAAATAATGATAATGTTTGGAACTCAAAAGTGGCACACCAACTGCATGGAAATTGCAATTTTCCAGGATTTACACTTCCTTTCTTCTTGGAACAACATACACGCACACTGACACATCATGACTAAAAGGAAATACATAGTACAAAGGGTTAGACGCAGTACAAAGGGGTAGACGCAGATGCTTTCAAACACATATATGCACTCACTTCTAGACACGCAAACGCACACCACCCTACTCCTCTGATCACGAATGACGTGAAAAGATATAACAGCAAAATCAAAGCGGCCATTGTAAAAAAAATATCAAAGCGGCCAAACATATATGGGCCATCTTAACAGTAGTGAGGCATCACACAAGTAGTGACCAAATGTATTTTTTTTGTATTCATGGGCCAGACAACATTAATCATGACCAAGTGTATCAACTATCAACCCAACTTGGGTGGCAAAGAAAAGACAAGACAAGAGAAAGTCGTAAAAGAAATAGACAAAGAAAATTTTCTTGCTCCTATAAATAGACAAAGAAAATTTTCTTGCGCCTATAAATTAGCAAAATCGTTCTTGGTTGGGCATGCATGCTTTTCTCGGGCTTTTCTTGAAAACGCAGGACTCCATGGCTCTTTTGTAAGAAAAACTCTACGTATAAGAAAGAGGTTATTTGGGAGCTAAGTCTTAAAAGGCTTGCTTTCATGCGTATAACGTTGACTACTTGCTAGCAGATCAAGTCAATGTGAGTTTTTCCTAAAAAATAGTGAAAATAACCATGCATTCCCTAACTTCTCTTTTCCCCATCAGGTCAATGCTAGCCGTCCGTCTTTGATCATACGGTTCCCAAAAGGTGATCGTTGGGTTAGAACATCGTTTTAGTTTACGTAATGGACGAAATGATCTTTGGCAAAAAGTAGTATTATCAACTGACTGTTAAAGAGATTGGCCTAGAGATTCCGGAGGCCTCAACAACCACCCCATACAAGTAAACAAGAACACAGAATTTAGAGCATCTCCACCGGCGCGCCCAATAGAGCGTCCGGCAAAGTTGCCGGGCAGCCTCTTTTGGGTGCGCCGGCATTAGTTGCCACCTATTGGGAGCAGCGCGCCCCACCGGTCGCTCCCAATAGGTTTTTGAGAAAAAAAATTGAGACGCGAATTCAGTTGAACATGCGAAATTTCATTGAATTTGAAGTACATTTAACAAACTTAAACGGAATTTAACTAAATTTAAACTAAACCCTAAACCCTAGATCTCGCGGTGATGCCGGCGTGCGTCAGAGAAGGAAGCTAGTTCCGGCGACGGGCGGCCTCGAAGAAGATGAGGGCATGTCTTGCATGCCTCAATGATCTGCGGCCACCGAGGAGGAAGTCTCAACTGCGCCGACGCCGCATTTGACCTAGCGGCGGCTGAGGGAGGCCTCAATGGCCGCCTGCATTCCTTCCCACTCCGTCTCACCCCACTCGCCGTCGCTTCTGTCCTCCTCCTCTGTCGGTGCTGGTGCCGGTGCGGGTTGTGCCCCTTGTGCCGGTGCCGCTGGTGGCGGTGCCTGCAAGGGGAGGTCTGGTATCTCCGGGTCAGACGACGCAGGGTCGCCCTCCTCATCGGACTGGCCAAACCACTCCGGCGGTGGCGCGAACATGCCGCTGGGGAGGAAGAAGGACGCGCGGCGCGCCTCATGCTCCGCGTCGATGACGGCGTCCCAGTACGACGCCAAGATGGAGTAGAGGGGGTCTGCGCGCTGGTTAAACGGCAGGTCCCTCCACTGCCGTGAGATGTAGTCAAGGCGGGCCCTGCCGCTCACCTTGACGACGTTGAGCACCCACGCCACCCGCACCTTGACGACGTTGAGCACCCACGCCACCCGCACCTTGACGACGTTGAGCACCCACCCGGTGGGAGCACGAAGCCGTCTGGCACGGGTATGTTGTGCCGGCGGTACACCTCTACCTTCTCCTCCGAAAGCACCGATGGAGGAAACGCCGCGCCTCCTGCTGGTGCGCGAGACGAACTGCCCTACTCGGGGCGGCGATGCGGCTTGAACAGGTCCGCCTCGCGCTGTGTTGCGAGGCGGTGCTTCTGCTCCGCCTCGTACTCCTCCTCCTCCCGGCGCATGGCGCGGCTGAACGACTGGTTCATCAGCCGCTCCTCGCGGAGGAGTCGTTGCTGCAGGTCGCGCTCGTGGCGTTGCTGCGGTGTCATGCCCGCGTTCGTTGCGGCGTTGGCGCGGTCGCGCCAATCTCGCCGTTCCGCGGCCACAAGCCTGCGGCGGGCTGCATCCTCGGCGCTCAACTCCGGTCGGGGCTTGCGGCTACCTGTCATGGTGGCTAGGGTTTCTATGGGAGAGAATGCGAGTTGTGTGGAGAGGAGAGGCACGTCGGGCCGCGTTTTAAAGACAACGGGGAGTAGAGGAGGCCAGTGGCCACATTAACGCCGCCACCGGTTTGTCTGCCACGCGCATTGACGCCGACGACGCGTGCGAGCCACCGCTGACTTTCAAGTTCTGCGCTCGACGCGTCGCGTCATCTTCGCCCGCCAGGGGAACCGTTGCGTCATTAAAACGAGCGTATCTGTCACAATAAATCAACCGTCGACTGTTGTGTCGCTGACGCGCCGGGCCCGTCCGTCAGGTTTGGACGAGGCGCGCGTTGCCGTGGTTGCCGGCGCGCCCGGTTGTGTCCCTAGAATCTGGGCGCGAAGCGGGGTTGCCGGACATTCTTTTAGGACGTGCCGACAACTTTTTTCGTATTGAACGCGCCGATTGGGTTTTTTCGTACTGGCGTGCCCAAAACGTCTATTAGGAGCGGAGTTGGACATGCATGTGGCTACGCTCGTACCAACCACAAAATTTGCCTAGATTCGCAATTTGCCTTTTCTTCTTTATGCAGTATTTCTGTCTCGTGATTGAAGATGGCAACAGGTACACCAAGAATCCAAGCAATGTAGTACACCTAATGCCCATATGACATGTCGGAACGATACTACCTGTCCCTCGTAATAACTGAACACTGGTCCTACGGCACGGTACTAGATTTGCTGTGGTTGTTGCTTCCTGATGACGCCATTTTTTGTCAGATATAATATGGACCGGGTCCAACCATAGTTTTCTGTATACAAGTGAGTGAGCGACCAAAGCATCGTATTCACAGTCCCTTGAAAAACTGGAATATGAGAGGGTAAACAATTGAATCCACAATGCTTCAATTGTCATATAGGTTAGTTTACCCCAGAAAATGATTGCTGCGACGTAGTAAGTTCGTAGCTTAATGCAAGTAGCTAAGTATTTAAGTTGCAAAAACTCAAAATTAGCATATTTTTTTAACTGAAGAAACTACCCATGGCAAGAAGGCAGGACTCCGGGGCAACAAGGATATCTCGCTGGGCTTGCTGCTCCCCGCGCTTCACGGACGGATCGAGCTCCGGGGTGAAAGCCTTGCCCCGACTTTGTCGAGGCCGACGACGGCGGCGCCTCCGGGCGTCGTTTCCTTCTTGTTTGCGTCGTTCGCGGAGTTTCGAGTCCATCCGACAAGAGTGCTGTCAACAGTTCCGGGTGAAATCCTAAGCTCCGTCGGAGCGGGCGGCGGCGACGGTTTGTCCGTCGCTACCTTCTTGAAGGCGCCGCCCGTGAGTTGTTGACCCTCTCGGTGCAACGGTTTCGCGAAGGCCAAGCAGGATGGAGTTGCTATCGGGGTGGTGGACGCCGGGGCGGCGGCTCCGGACGGTGGTGGACGTCGAGGCGGCGGCCTCGATCTCCCACGCTACGACGGCTCTATGAGGCAGTGCCGTTGTCTAGCGGGGACTGGGTGGCGACCTGGATGAAAAATGCGTGGGCAGAGGGTTCGTCGACCTGACTGGATCACCTTCGGGCAACGCGAAGGTTGATCTGGTTGCTATACAGGAGCGGCGGCCCCGGAACATGGTGGTTTTGGTGGCAACCTGGATGAAGACTGCGTGGGCAGAGAGTTCGTCGACCATGACTGGATCGCTTCCGGGCAATGCGGAGGTCGATCTGGTTGCTACGCCGGAGCGGCGGCTCTGGAGCGGGTGGTGTGTGTTTGTGGCGTTTGTCCGGCTTGTGTCGTGTGAGCGACGGGTCGCTTCGTCTGTGTGTTCTTTTGTACAGTTTGTATGATTTTTGGACCCGGTTTCCTTATAAACTGAGTCAATTCTTTCTATTTAATCAAGCGGTGGTCCTAAAAAAAAAAGAAGGCAGGACTCAGACTGAATTTCAGTCGTACCATGAGGTAGATGGGTGAAGACGGTAAAAACAGGTAGGTAGCCTTAAAGTCACACCAACAATCCAACAATTATAGTACCTACCCACAAGACATGTCCGAAAGATACACCCTCATTAACTGATGAACCCTGGTCCAGCGGCAAAGTACGAGATTTCCCATTGTTGTTTCTTCCTGATGACGCCAATGCTGTTTGTCAGATCTAATTTGGATGTGCTCGGTGCTCCAAGGTCCAACCAGTATTTCGCTACCATGCAAAAAAGAAAGAGAGAAACAAACAAATAGGTGACCAATGGATCACATAGGCGTACTATCTTGAAAAACTGGCAGAGGATGTACTGAGCCCTGTTTCGCCAAGTGTTTAGTTTCTTGTAATTGCTTTCTATCTTCTATAAAAATAAGGTATGCTCTTGGCGCACTCTCGAAAAAAAACTGGCAGAGGACAGGATAAACAACTGTATCCATAACCATAATGCTTCGGTTGTCATAGATATTTTCTGAAACAGATTTTTTTCGTCATATACGTATATGGTAACTTCCCCCCCTCTGAAAATTACTGCGTTGTAACAAGTCTGTAGCTAGTTTAGTGCCTGTGCTGTCGGTTGCCAAGTATAAGTGGCTTGACGGTGTTTGTCTAGACGAACAATCGAACATTGTTGAGAGAGGAAAGGCTCAAAGAGCTAGACGCACATTCTTACTGATTTTCTTGTTCATAATTAGCGCATTTCAACTGAAAAACTAGCCATCAGGAAGGCATAGGGATAGACTGAAGGTTTGTGGTACCATGAGGTAGATGGCTGAGCCGGCGACGAAGGTCCAGTAGCGGCCGAGGTAGGCGTCGGCGACGACGGCGCCGATGAGCGGGGTGAGGAAGACGGTGCCGGACCAGTTGGTGACGTTGTTGGACGCCTCCACGATGCCCTGGTGCAGATTCTTGGTCATGTACATCACCAGGTTCGACGCGATCCCGTAGTAGGCCATCCTCTCGAACAGCTCGTACACTGCAATATCAGCACGACGCCGGCCGGCCGGTGGCCACCGGGACGGCGAGGTGGAAAGACAACGAGCCGGTTAGACGTACGGACATACATACATACATGAATCTTTTGCCGGCCGGCCGGCGAACGTACGTACCGACGATGAAGGTGCAGGCGGTCCAGCCGCCGCGCTTGGAGCGGAGGACGGGGTTGCCGCGGAGGTCCACGGAGCCGTCCTGCGCGTACTCCCCATCGCCGTTCTCCGCCATGACTGCAGATGCAGTGGCTCTGTGGCTGGAGTGACCTCGCCAGCAAATTCAATGGCCGCTGGTGCCACTGCTCCTCCCTGGCTAGCTACTTTTATGGATGGCAGCATTGATGTCGCCTTCACGTACGCAGGCCGCCACGCCCGTCTCTTTCTGCCTGCCTCGGTGCCTCCCTCCCTCTCGTCAACTCTGGCCTCCACTCTCTACCTAGCAATACACACGTTTTTTTTATTTTCCTAAAGAAAAGAAGAAAACTAGCAATTCAGACGCACGCTGACGCCTGACGGTGGTGCGTAGTAACGATTATACCGGGATTTATACCCTCGAGGACAACTTATTTCTTTCCATTTTCCCTTGAAAGATCCTTGACGACGAGTCGCACTAGACCTAGACGGACTCACACACGCATTGAAGGCAGCACAGATACGGTTGGACATTGACTCTCTTGAGGTGCGAATGTGCGATGCGACGTTGCTTAATTATATCTCAAACCGCAATCATGGATGTACATTTTTATTTTGTTTGAACAAAGCTAGATATATTGACATTAAAGATCCTTGTACATCATAACATGGCTCTCTACTTGCTCTCAAGAGTAGAGCAAGAAAGAAAAATGTCTAGCTGCACAATGCAATAAGAAGTCGATCTAAGCTCGTGAAGAAGATGTCGAATATCACAAAGGGAACCAGACGGTGTTGCTGATCCTTCTCCCGATGGCGAACATCCGAGCCGGGTGACAATGGATAGCCAAAGATGTGGCGGGAGAAATGAGATGAGCACGAGAGTGGGCGGCAGATCAAGAGGAATTTTGGTGTGATGGGGCCGGGGTCCGAGATGTCGAAGCAGACTTGTCGGGCGAGCGCGTACGGATCCCCCGCCCAAACACACATATATATGGTGTGGGTATTAGCGTTATCAGATAGTCACGGACATTTGGGCTGAGTTTACGGGTTGCGGTTGGTAGATGTATTATTTTCCGGTTGTGTCCAGGCATTCCACTCGGACATGAGCATATCACGGACATTTGGGCTGAGTTTACGGGTTGCGGTTGGTAGATGTATTATTTTCAGGTTGTGTCCAGGCATTCCACTCGGACATGAGCATACGGGGTCAAGATGCTCTTAGAAAAAGGCGATTATTGGGCGATACGGCACATATGGCCTTATTCATCAAGTCAAACTGCTCGCCGGCCGACCGTATAATCTTTCTTCCACCACTAATTTGCTGGACTCATTCTGACTTGGATGGAAGTTGACAGCGAAACAATAAAGCGACATCATCGTTTGATTCTGGCAAGCCCAATCGGCATCATTTTATTGCTCTTATTTTGTATACTACTCTAGTTGGATGGATGGTGTAGAACAGCCAGTAGTGTTCGTTCTACTTCCAACCAACGACAGCGCGAATCAGATGCTACAGCCTACAAGGCACTATAGACGATGAAGGGGGTGCTTTGATCTTGGGCATGTCCTCACGTGGATCTATTTGGGCGCCTACACGTACGGCTGCCGGCCGGTATCGAAGACCCTGTATGGTGAGCTCATGGTCCTTATCTAGGACGTGTAGCAGTAGCCGTTGAGGAGGCTTCTTTATCTTTCTTTATAAAACTTGCGTAGCTTTTAGCTGTAGATTAATGACTTTATTTGTTTCTTTTACGTGCATGCATTTTAGCTGTTTAGCCGTAGAATGTCTTAATGGCTTGTGAGGAGTTTGAGACAACTAAGTGATGGTGGAACCAGGGAATGACGAAGTTAGCCCGACAATGCACTCGATTGCCCGTTTCGGAAAAAAAGTGCACTCGCTTGTGCTATGTTCATCATTCCCCGGTGTGACGATGTCCACGTTAACACCTTGCGTATGAACGGGTGGATGAAGAGATGAGTTAGCTCACATCATGTTGTGTGTATACGGTTTCGTTTGTGTTCAATATCCAAAAAAGGGGGCGTGGAAACACCGAGCCTCCCGAGTGATGAATTGCAACAGTACTATAGTCATATGTGCGGCAACACAAGGCGGATTCGATTTTTGATGGAGCGGCAATTTTCATTCTCTGGTCTTAACCTAGCAATGAAGAACTTATGGTCGTTTCCTTGTTAAAACATTGTGTGGAAATTGGTCGGACTTTTTTCGGGGTGAAAACTAATGATCTGCCTTTGGTGATTAAATCGGACGACGATCATAAGTGTACATTATTTCCCTCCTATATATAGTTGTTGTTGTTCCTGCATCTGCAGATCTCTTTCACGGCCTAGCTATTGCCAAGGGTAGTAGTGGTTTTATTCTGTCGTGAGTCGGTGGTCATATTGGCGGGCTTTGTTCCTAGTGTGATTGGTATTTTCTAAATCTTGTTTTTGTTGAAATACATCTAATTTTGATTTTTGCGTTGCCCTGTTCCCTATCAATGATACGAAAGCTCAATGCGCTTTGTAGAGAAAAAAATCTTTTAGATAAAAACGCTACCATGCCGAAGAAAGAACCAAAGAACTAATCCTGTGTTTATAAGAGCATCTCGTTGGAGCTGCTGTGCTTTGGGTGGTCGCGTGTCCGGTGGCGTCAAGCATCAGGGTTGTACGGCCCTGGGCGCGCGAAAATAAGCTGGCTTAGGAAAGCCGAAACCCGCGCGTATTTTGGGCCGAGTTGAGGGAAGCATGAAAGATTAGATGGGCCAAAAACTGCTGATTCTTCAGACCCGACCACAACTGTAGGCCGAAATTGCGCCTACAAGCACTCGCACTGCAAATTCGCCCTGCGCAGTTGTCTTGTCTGTCGCTTCTTGTTGCAGAGCAACGGCGAGCGAGTGCATGGCGCACCGGTGAGCTCCAACAAGGTCTCCTCGTCGCTAGCTGCACTCGCTATCCAGAGTCTTAGGCCGGTCGGTCAGTCCACCTGAATGCCGTGTGGAACGTGCACGCCGTGCTCCAGAATTCCACAACGTCCATGTCGCTCATCAGTCGCTGTCGTCGACATTTCGCCGCCGGTCCTGGTCTGCCACGACATACACAATTGGGAGTCATTCAAACCAAGAGAGCTCGCTGCCACAGCTCTCCACTCGACTCCAAACCATGGCGGAGAACCCACAAGCCTTCAGAACACCTCTCATATGCCTCTGCCTCCTCCTGCTGCTATCCTCTCCCCAACGGGCGACGAGCATGTACCTCGACAGCGACGACGTCAACCGCGGCCAGGCACGGAGGAGGATCCTCTTCGGCGGCACCTTGCCCCAGAGCCTCAGTGCGCGGAGCCGCAACTCCTCCAACAGCTCGGCCGGCGCCGGCGCGGCCTTCTGCAGGCTCCTCTCCCTCCAGATCCTGGACCTGTCCAACAACCACTTCACCGGAGAGCTCCCCGACTGCTGGTGGAACCTGCAGGCTCTGCAGTTCATGGACCTCTCCAACAACTCCTTCTCGGGCGAGATCCCGACGGCCGAGCCAACCCACAACTGCTCCCTTGAATCGCTCCACCTCGCCGGCAACAGCTTCACCGGCGTCTTCCCACCAGTCTTGAAAGGCTGCGACTCGCTCGCCACCCTAGACCTGGGGAACAACAGGTTCCATGGCGGCATACCTCCATGGATCGGTAGGCAGATCCCGTCGCTGAGAATCCTAAGCTTCAGGTCCAACAGTTTCACCGGAGAAATCCCTCCGGAACTGTCAAGGCTTTCGCAGCTCCAGCTGCTCGACATGGCCAACAACAGTCTCACGGGACCGATCCCGGTAGCCTTCGGCAACCTGACCTCCATGAGGCACCCAGAGATTAATTCCAGCCTTGTTGGCTCGCTAGACGGCTCAAATTATCAAGACAGAATCGACATTATTTGGAAGGGCCAGCAGCTGATTTTCCAAAGAACCATCCGGCTATTGACCGGCATCGATTTGTCAGGAAATTCTCTGTCTAAGTGCATCCCTGAAGAGCTGACCACCTTGCAGGGCCTCCGGTTTCTGAACCTTTCAAGAAACAATCTGTCCTGCGGCATCCCTAGTGACATTGGTAGCTTGATCTTCCTCGAGTCTCTTGATCTATCATTCAATGAACTTTCAGGACCCATTCCACAGAGCATCTCGACCCTGTCGACGCTCAGCACATTGAACATCTCGAATAACCACTTGTCAGGCAGGATACCGTCTGGGAGCCAGATTCAGACCCTGAACGATCCTTCGATCTACAGCAACAACTACGGGCTTTGTGGATTTCCTCTAGACCCGTGTGCAAATGCTTCGCTTGCATCCGACGAGAAAAATGCTGAAGGGCCGGTGGATGAGTGGTTTTGCTACTCTGTGATTGCTGGGGTTGTTTTCGGATTCTGGCTTTGGTTTGGGATGCTCTTTACAATTGAGGCCTGGAGATCTGCCGTTCTCTTTTATATTGATGGCATGCAGTGCACGATCATGCAGATCGTGTCCCATATTGATCAGTTTCTTTCAAAAAGAAACACCGATATATATTTGTACTAGATATGTTTCTTACTTCATCACATCAATAGAGCATCCCAGTAGCTTGTGACCAGAAAAAGAGAGGCTGTTCAACCATAATAACCGCTGATAGCTTGTTCTAAACCTTGTTATTTAAGAAGCATGTCTTTAACTTTTGTCACATCAGCAGGTCATAATGATCTTATTTTCTTTTTTCGACTTATTTCCATTCTATGGCATAGACAATGAAAGAAAAAAAAAGATAGTACTTATGCAAGAATTTTCGTAAGAAACGAGAAGAGTCATTGCAACATGATAAACCGTTGTACTTGAACGACTCCCTCAGTTCACAATTACATTGTGTTCTGGATTTGGTGGAAGTCAAACTTTTAAAAAGTACCAAATATGCAGGAAAAAATATCAACATCCACAATAAAAAGTTTGATATATAGATGTTGATTTTTTCTATATGCTTGGTCAAACTTTGAAAAGTTTAAATTTGAAAAACCATAGAACACAAAACAAATAAAAACGGAGGAAATACCTCATCACCGATGTGCATGTAAATTCTGCAGGTGGGAAAGAGTTGCTTGGTTGCTTAGCGTGAATTAAACATCCTCACTCGACCTCCCTCCCAGCCTCTTACAGGGAGGGTGCAATGGCCCGCCCACCTCTCTCGTTTACCAGGCTGACAAGGGAGGAATGGCAGCCACCAGTCTCTTGCACAAGGACAGCGGTGAGGACGCATCAGTAGAACCACCTCTCTGTCTCTTCTGGCTGCGGATAGATGGCGTGTGCTTGCTATGGCAGAGCTCGGAAGGGAGCAAGACAAAGTTCGTGAGTGGATTGGTTCAGGGGTCACTCAATCTAGCTTTGACGAGCCGCCAACATCGCAGATTGGTTGCCAAAGAGCTCGAACAGGGCTGTGGTGTCTCCGTGCCTGATGGAGGAAGTTAATTATGTTTGGAACCCCTGATGTTGTGAAGGGTGTTGCGATTTTCTAGAAGCTCGTTTTTTCGTATCCACATCTAAAACGCTACAACCATTTCTAGGCATCTGCTATGAAGTGTACTCTCCAAATGTTGGAAACATGTTTCTGTAATGTTAGATGCACTGAGCACATATGTTAGGTGTGATAGTTATTTTTGTTGCACATTACGTTACAACTAACTTGGAAATTTGTTGCATATGATCGTTGCGTTTTGCTACTTAAGTGTGTCAAAAAATATATTGATAGCAACTTTTACGCGGCACATGAAAAATTGCTACAAACAATGTTACATGCACATACAAAATATTACGTTCAGGATTTTTTTTGTTGCATCGATAGAATCCCAGATATGTTCGCTTAAATGAAGCCGACGATTGAGGAACTTATGTGGTCGCACCCGCCTGTTGTCTGTTGGCAGCAAAACTATTTGCTTATTTCAGTAGAATTGTGAGCAACAACACATTAAACAATTCTACGATTCTATTAGGAAATTTAACAATTTATTACATACATAAATATATACATCATCCATTTGGGCAAGATCTTCTCATCCACTAACAGAGACAGAAACCTTGTTGCCTTTATTGTCTATCTTCCAGTTACATGTTACATCCTTACTGTTTAGCCCTTCTCAGGAAAAAAAGAATAGTAGCATAAGTAGTCCAAAGAAAAATACTACATACAAAGTTTACAAACATCGCTGCGAAGACATTGTTTCACAATTGAAAATCTTCAGGATAATTTTCTGTTATCTATATTATCGACCAGATCGCAATGTTCTCTTGTATTGCTGGTCTTTAGCAGTAAAACTGGCATACTTGAGGATCTAAAACTGCATTGTATGGAGTTAATAACTGTGCAATTTGCACCTGTATGTAGGTTCAAAATCTCTGCACAGAGGTACTTCACTTCAGGTATTCTGTTAGCTTGCTTATGGTAATGAGTCTGAATGCTTCGGAGAGGTAGGCCTGGGTATGTGCTGATATCTCTTGTGCTACAGATCGCATGGAAGGCCTGGATTCAGGATTTACCCTCGTGCAAGCAAGTGCTATCCTGACGATGAACACAACTTCTTCTGCAAGCTGTTCCGTTGGAGGATCCAACCGCTGGTCCAGTATGTCTTTGAGGAGTAAATCATCTTCTTGAGATGAGGAGATAGCTGGCAGAGAGGTTAGAAAGTCACCTGGGTGCTTCCCCATCATGACCTCCAGGGCAACAACACCAAAGCTATAAACATCGCACTTCTCAGTTACCCTCATTGTATATGCAAACTCTGCAAGAAAACAACCAGAGCTCACATATGTTAGTGTGCTGCTCCAATATGTACTGCTAAGCAGTGTCTAAACTTAGAATCAAAAGAATATATAGTGTATGAGTAAGATGTGTACCTGGAGCCATGTAGCCGTAGGATCCCGCCACAGAAGTCCAGTTTGTCGAAGCAGACCCGAGTAACTTTGCGGTGCCAAAATCACACAACCGTGGCTCAAAGTCAGATTCAAGCAGGATATTATTCAAAGTGATGTCGCGATGAACGATGGGTGGGTTACAGTCATGATGTAAGTAGGCCAGGGCATGAGCAACCCCCTGGACCACCTTCATCCTCAGGTCCCAGTCCAGCTTCTTCTTCCCTTCCTCCCCATACAATGTCTTCGCCAGGCTGCCCCTTTCCAGGTACTCGTACACCAGATACATGTAGTCACCACTAGTGCAAAAGCCATGGAGCTTGACTATATTCCGGTGGCGAACCTCTGTCAGAGCCTTAATCTCATTCTCAAAGCTCTTTTTGTTCACATCCGATATGTCGCCTGTGTCAGCGATATGGAAGCGCTTCACTGCCACAACCTGCCCACTGGTAAGCTCGGCTCTGTACACGGTCCCAAACCCCCCTTTACCAATGCAGAAGATCTCGTTGAAGTTATCTGTGGCGTTCACGATGTCAAAAAATGTGAACTTTCCCTCCTTTTCCCAGATCATGGACTCAAAACCATCACTGCTGTTAGCCTCCAGCACTCTCTGCTCAGAAGGCCTTCTTCTGCAGATCAGTATGAGGCAAGCAGCAATCCCTGCAAGTAACACAACCCCAACAACTGATACAACTACTGCGATGACTATTCTCTTGTGATGCCCTGAAGATGCACTGCTATAACTCTGGTCACAAGAAGTTATGCCTTGCACATTACCACAGAGCCCCAAATTCCCAATGTAGGCGTCAGCTGATGCATTTCGGATATTCGGTATCTTACCAGTTAGTCGATTATAAGAGAAATCAACTGATTCAAGGCTTGACATGCCAGAAAACCCTGCTGGTATTGAACCACTGAGATCGTTGTGTGACAGGTTCAGTTTCTGTAATGTCCTGAGCTTCTCAAGATTGGAGGGGATCGCACCCGACAATGAGTTGCTGCTCAGATCAAGAAGGATCTGCAGCTGACCCAGATTGCCGAGCTCATTTGGTATGTGCCCTGACAACTTGTTCTTGCTCATATCAAGAAACAACAGAGAACTACTAAGCTGGCCAATACCAACAGGTATCGTCCCCGTAAGCAAGTTCCCGGACAAATCGACAGTCTGTAGCTTGGAATTGTTGGCCAAGCTTGCTGGAATTGGCCCCGAGAAGGCGTTATGGCTAAGATTGAGACTGAACAATTGGTTGAGATGACCGACCTCAGATGGAACGCCTCCTGTGAGATTATTCTCGGCCAAGCTGAGGTCCTGTAAGCTCGTCATGCTCCCAAATGCCGCTGGAATGCTGCCGGATAAGCGATTCGCATCCATGTGCAGGCGCGTGACATTGGTGCATTTCCCCCAGTCCGACGATAGCCGGCCGGTCAGTTTGTTCCCGGATATGTCCAGGTAGACCAAGCTCGGGTGGACACCGAACACCTCCGAGATATCACCCGTGAAGTTGTTCCCTTCCAGCCGCACCCGGAACAGCTCCGTGCAGTTCCTGAGGCACGGTGGCAGCGTGCCGCTGAAGTTGTTGTGGTTCGCAGTGAAGTTCTGGAGGGCGAGGCCTTCGCACAAGCTCTGCGGCAGTTTGCCGGAGAAGCTGTTGTTCGCGAAGCTCACGTCGGTCAAATACAGCCCCTTGCCGAGGTCCGGCGGTACGGTGCCGCTGAAGTTGTTGTCGAACAGAGCGAAGTAATAGAGATTCTTGAGCGACGTGATGGTGGCGGGAAGCTCGCCTTCCAACTGGTTGGTGTTGACGTCCAAGATTTGCAACGCCGTCATGTCGCCGATCTCCGGCGGGATCGTGCCGGTGAGCTGGTTGAAGAAGAGCGCCAGCCTCGTCAGCTGCGTGAGGTTACTCAACGAGCTGGGTATCGGTCCCGAGAGGAAGTTCACCGACAAATCCAACTCAAACAGGTTCACCAGCTCGCCGAGCTGTGCGGGGATAGAGCCCGTAAGGTTGTTGCTGAAGAGATACAGGATATTCAGCTTGGTCGCCTTGCCGAGCTCCGGCGGAATCGTCCCGGAGAAAGATTGGTTCTGCGCTTGGAACGATATGAGCTCTGGCCAGCTCGTGAACAGAGCCGGCGGAATCTGACCGCCGAGTTTGTTCGACGATATGCCAAACTCCCGCATCTTGCGCATCCCGGCCAACTGCGCCGGCAGGACACCAGTGAGCTGGTTCAGGGACGCGTCCACGAAAGTGAGATTGGCAAGGTTGCCCAGCTCCCGTGGTATAGAGGAAACCAACCCGGCGCCCATGATGTCAAGGCGTTGTAGCATATGGAGCCGGCCAAGAACCGGCGGGATCGACCCGCCGAGCGGGTTGCTTCCGAGTTCAAGAACTCTGAGCTGAGACATCGACCCGAGGAAATCTGGGATGCCCCCAGTCAGATTGTTGGAGGCAATCCGCAGGTCCTGCAGCTTCCCCAGCTTCAACAGCGACCGCGGTATCCGGCCGGAGAAGGCGTTGAGGGACAGATTGAGATAGACGAGGTTGGGGAGCATCTCCGGCAGCGAGTCCGGTATCGGCCCGGAGAGGCCGCCGTTCTGTGACAGGTCGAGGTAGGTGACGTTGGCGCTCTGGAGGATGAACTCCGGGAAGGTGCCGTTGAGGTAGTTGAGGTAGAGGGACATGAAGGTGACGGTGGGCATGGGCTTGAACCTGGCGTAGTCCGGGTTGGTGAGGAAGTTGGAGCCGAGGTCGAAATGCTGGATCTTGGGGAGCGCGCTGAGCTGGTGCGGGATGGCGTCGGCCAGGTTGTTGTTGTAGAGGCGGAGGTGGAGGAGGGCCGAGAGGTCGCCGAGCTGCGGCGGGATGGCGCCCTCGAACCCGTTGCTGCCGAGGTCGAGCGTGGCGAGGGCGCGCAGGCGGGAGAGGCTCGCCGGGATGGGGCCGGCGAAGTTGTTCCCGTTGAGGTCGAGGCTGGCGAGGGACGGGAGCGCGGTGGTGTTGAACGCGTCGAGCGTGCCGGCGAGGTTTAGGTTACGGAGCGTGAGGGACTCGACGCGGCCGGCCGTGTTGCAGGTCACGCCGTGCCAGGTGCAGAGCCTTGTGAGATTGGCCCAGTTGGACAGCGCGGCCGTGTTGTTGAGGGTGGCCTTCCAGGCGAGGAGCGCCTGGGCCTCCGACTCCGTCGCGGCATTGGCGGCGCCGGCGGAAACCAAGAGGACGAGGAGCGGGAAGAGGAGGAGGGTGACTGCGGGGGCGGCGTCTGGCGTTGGCATTGGGTGGAGGGACGGAGCGCGCCGTCGTGGAGCCGAGGGGAGTGGCGAGCAGGGCGAGGGAGAGGTGGGGATTTAGCTTGCGGGCGGCGCGGCGGGTCAATGGGCGCCGTGGGTTGACTCGAATCGACGAGCACTGTGTGTGTGTGTGGTTGGGTGGTGCGGCGTGGTCGCTGCCGGGTGGGAAGACGAATCTTTGATTGAGGCGGCGTCGTCGTGCGCCGAAATTCGAGTGGCGAGAAAATTTCGTGGCCCGATTTCCAGGCAGAGTGAACGCGGCCGACAGCCTGTGCTTTGCTTGTCCATGATACCGGCACCTTGCCGTGCTTTGACCTGAAAATATATGGTGGACTAGGACTATTCTAATTCCTCTAGAACTATATGATGAGTCCGGTCCAATCCAAACCGGTGGACACCCATGTGAGTGGATTAGCCGGAAATTTAGAAATGTAGACCATGCAGAGCCTGAGATGCTGAAAACAATTCGGTACGAGAAGGACAGAACGCGTGTATTCTCGGCGGCAATGAAACTAGTGAAAACAAGACATCGAAATAAGATGGAAAACGGAGAATGGAGATTTGGTGCTCCTGAGATCCAGTGGTCTCGCCTATAAAAAAAATAAAATTAGAAGTTTCAAAAAAATCTTAAAAACATCATAAATGTTCTTCATGATATATCCTACAAACTTGTGAAATCTCAATACAAAAACAATTTTCGGTTACGGTTTCAACTACACAAAAATGACAAATGTGTAGATCTAAGCATAGCGAACAATATGTAGTTTCAAATTTTCAAATTTTGTTTATTTTTGTGTAAGTCAAACCGTAATGTGTTTTGCATTGAGATTTTGCACGTTTATAGGAAGTTGCATTTGCATTGACCACATGCATGATTTGTTTCAGATTTTTTGGAACTTTAAATACTCTCTTCATTTCTAAATGTAAGGTGTATAGTTTTCTGCACGGAAATTAAGGTATGTGTATTTGGCATGCGGTGGACTTATTTTCTTGTGGAAAAATAACGGGAGATATGAATTCCTAATAGACACATATTGAAGAAAAAATACACTCTATAAATTAGGATTCATTTTTGGATGGGTAAATTGTCCATAAATCGTATTATACCATACATTTTGGAATTTTTCTGAAAAAACTATACACCTTACTTCAGGGAACAGAGGGAGTATAGTTTTTAATTTTTTTGAGAAGGGAGAGATCACTGGAGCTCGGGAGCATAAACCATTTTCCGGAGAACGGATTCCAAGAGATTGCTTATTGATATGCATCGAGAAAGAGATCGAAGTGGGCTCCTCGACGGATGAAAATATTGGTGAGTTCAATACGGAGGGACGCTGTGTGTTGTTCGACCGATAAAATGTTAGTTCATTGTACATTTTGCTTTCACGCCACCTCTTTGGTTGATGTCTGATTATGTTTTCAACACCTAAGTTGTATAATAGTACATATTTTGTTAAAGACATGGTTATCACCAATATATTTTGTATATGTCTTTACATTTTAGAGTTTTGCTCAATGTCCCCCTTGTGTATTTCATGGATCCGCCGTTGATCACTCCGAGGCTCCGACGGTACAAACAATGGGGATCGTTCCCGAGCTTTGCTCGTTGGAGCTCGCTCTTCGTCCATGCTTCAACAAGACCTAATAATTTTCTTTTTTTTTTCAATGGGAAAGGCTTGAAGAGCCTATACAAGCAAAAAATTACTCGGTGATGATTAGAAGAAGGAACAAAAATATAAAGGGAATTACAACCATGTCATGACACATTGCAAACCAAACTTTCAAAAAGTAGAAAAAAAGCAATCAAGGGCTTCGTCTTCATCGCACCTCGCCGACCACCTCGAGGCATATGCACTAACATCACCAACCACTTGGGATGCAGCCAGTGATAAATCCTACAACAAGATCAGATCTGTCGCCGAAGGAGAAGAAGGCTAAGCTATTCCAGCAACCGAGCGTGGAGTGCCTATCCTAGCCATATGTAGCTTTAGTAAAGCGAGGCCTCTACTAATAAACTCTGGCACTAACGACTACTTCAGGACCAAAAAAGGAGGCATGTGCTCCTCCTTCCTGCAGAACGACAGGTTCAAGCATCTCCAACTTAAGAAAGGCCCTGACCATTCCTCCTATCGCCACTTCCCCGCCAACCCGCAGTTTTGCAGATCATCCCACCTTGTCGTCAATTCTCCTCGCCACCACGCCCTGCCAGAAGGAGCAACGGCGCCCAAGAGTGCCAACACATAGACTTTCCTTCATATCGCAAGGCGATGCTCTGCTCCTCTCCTCCATCCCTCCACCAAGGTCGCCTAGGAGGAGAGGCAACAATACAATACTTTAAAGCTAGAGTAGGCAGGGTCGAAAACTCCCGAGCTTATTGGCGATGACGATTCCGGAACAAGAACTCCCCTCCGCCCTCCCCCTTGGTGCATGCCAAGAAGAACACACGAGCACCCCCACATGCCGTCATCCGATCAAATACGGCTGGCACTGTCATCCCTATCCCACAGATTCAAGTGAGACGACCCATGGCCTCCGCAACCTCACTCCCCCCCCCCCTCGAGGTCTTAAGAAACATAGGTTAATGGTGGCTGAACTCACGATATCTGGGAGAAACTGAAATTATTGAGGCGATTGGAAACAAATGTCGCATGCACCTTGCACTTCGGCCTCTGGAGCAGCTGGAGGAAGGAGAGCACCGCCACCCACCACCAAGAGTTGCTCGTGCTCCAGCGACTCCATCCAGGATGGCATTACACAATTATCTGTGTAGGAAGACAACCTAACCTAGAACTACTAAGTACAAAAGGAGAAGAAGACCGTCCCCTCCCATTCCCACTACGGAGGAGAGGGACTGGGAAGAGGTGGATGATTTTCAGAGGGAGAGCGAGAGGGTAGTAGTTCAGTAATTTACGAGTAAATATAGTTCATCTATATATGACATATTCAAAAAAAAAATGATGAGTACAAGTTTAAAAATGCATAAATTAACGAGTGAAATTTCTTACACCCGAGCTCCAGTGCTCCTGCCACTTTTAAAAATTCAAAAACTATTTTTCAAAGTTTCATAAAATTCTGAAAAAAAATCATGCATGTTTACGATGATGTATCCTACAGACGTGCAAAAGTTTAGTGCCAAATACTTTATATTTCGACCTACACAAAAATGACAAATTCACAGATCTGATTGTAGTTAACAATGTATTGTTTGAAATCTACAAATTTTGTCATTTTTATGTAGACTATAATATATCGATTTTTGCACTGAGAATTTGCACGGTTCTAGTATGCATCATTGAGAACATGTATAATTTTTTCCAGATTTTTGAAACTTTTAAATATGTTTTTCGAATTTTTAAAAGTGGCAGGAGCAATGGAGATCGGGATCAAATACCATTTTCCGTAAATTAACCACCTACATTGAGTGGTGGAATCTACGTTACAGTAAAGTAGTATAGATATGATATGGTCTTGAACATGACTTTAACTACTATATATGTTTTATCATTGAAAAAACATATGTTGGATTTTAAAAACTGGAATATAAAGTTTTTCACATATAAGAATAAGTATAATAGTGGGCTATATGTTTGCTTACATGGTACTTTATCTTCACATGTTCTGTAGGTAAACTGAGTAAGTGACAGGAAAAAGAAAGAGAAATAAAAGAAAAGGACTAACCTAATAACTAATTATATGGGGTGATTCATAATAGTGCTGACTTTTGATAACCTGGAGTATATTAGTCATGTTCTAACTGATATTTAGTAGTTACAATAATAGTTAAACTTGACACCCTAATCGAGGAGGACTAATGAAGAAAAGAGGGAGTAGTAAAGATTCACTGTCTCACACTTTCCACCCGGAATAAAAAAAAGGTGTCAAAATTTTACAAGGTCAACAAACCACCGTATTGTGGATTCATGGATGAGATCACATCAAGCATTCGTAATCACGCTTTCCTTTGGACACACTCGACTTAGTGCTCTTGTGTTTTTTTGTCCAGGAGGAATGGTGCTCACACACCACACATGCATGCAAACACAAAATCTGTCAAAATCTACATGCACGTCAACTACGACCAGTATAAGGCTCTAGATGCAGGTCGGGATCAACAAGCCAGCTCGCGGGTCCCTGCACTCTTCAAGGTTAAGATCATGGCCAGCTCTAGATGCAGGTCCCTTTCAGAGCCGTTGGATGATCTAAAATCAGGTACTCTGTACTTATGTATTTTAGTCCCTAAGTTTGTACTACCTAGCAGCTCGACTTAAACGACGGGAGCCCTCGACCTTACCAATATTTACAGCAAAAATGATCACAACAAAATCTCGAGTGTTAGCGTAAAATTTGTCATTATGTGCACAAGTTTTTAAATATTGCAATAAATCATCACAACATTTCGAAAAAACTAATGCTTTGGAACAATACCAACAAATATCTCAAATTGGTAGAACAAAATACAATGTTTTATTGCCAGAATTAACAAGTTCTTCATCAACAATTGGGATTAATATATGCTTGGGAGTAAAGTAATACGAATTTTCATTAATATTTTGCACCCTGGTAGAGAGTTCGACATTATCAACATCTAGGATTTTTTCGATTTTTGAAACTAAAAATACGGATTTTCTTTTTGTTGTAAAGAAGGATCCCGTGAGCTCCGGACCATTTGAGGTTTTCAAACTTTGTCCTTCTCATAATCAATAGTGGATGTAGCGAAAAAACGGTCGGATTGTATCAATATCATAGATTGGATAAAGCAATAAATAAATTATGAGATTCTTTCTAATATTTTAGATAGATAGACGTCTCTTCTATTTAAACTAGCGGGGTGGCCCGCGCATTTGCGTGGCTAGATATTCTACGGCGTGTACATCGCATATTTTTTAATACTTGTATTAAATTTAAGATGTATATGTGTTGTTAGGTAGACATTTATAATATGTTTTCTCACCGCAAGTTACTTAATCTCGTATTAAGTGTCCTCGACTATGTCTCTCCTATACAGTAGACAAAATTAATGGTCATAGAAATATGATTTGACTCTTCATTCAAGAATATACTTTTTGCCTTTATTGGTGTAACCTGTTTTGTATTTTTGTGAATTATACCAACGAACCCCACTTCATGGAAATGTGCACCTTAATTCCATTGCTCCCGACCTCCCTACTTTCTCATACCAAAATGGTATGAAAGCCATCGTCCCTAGTGCATGCATATGGTCTTGGATTCTTTATAGTGTATCACACTTTCGTTGTTCTGAATTATGTTAGTGATACCTACAATAGGCCTAGACTATTTTAATCACAACTGTTTATTTTCCCTGGTACCGAACCCAGAAATATTATACTCAGAGACATGTTATATTTAAAATTTTCGTCTGTCAGTACATACCTCTCTCATGAATATTTATTTACATGAAAACCACAATTTGTTCTCTGATTTCATATATTAATACAGTTGGACTCCTAAGTCATACGACTAATTTGCATACAAAAGTTATTCGAAAATAGGCTATTTCTTGAATTTTATCCGTGATTCTCATGGAACAAAATAACAATTTTGTTCTTCATTGTCATTTTGATATTCATACAGGATTTTGTTTTTTTACTGTTATGATGAATCTCCAAAGTAGACTTTCCCGAGTTTGATTATCATCCACGCCAGTATAAATTGCGTTCCTTGATCAATGATGCAAATAATCAGTTTAATCTGTGAAACGTGCAAATTTCACATTGATGATATATGCTAGACAATGTGTCTATCAGTATCAAGGCATCGGTAGTAGCTTCATTATTTTTCAAGCTCCATGACTACCATAATATTTTGTACACACGTTCATACGTGAAGGGATACAGGGTGATAAAGAGTGATTTTCCTACAACTAATAGAATTTGCCTGGTTCGAACATGCAACAAAAAGCAATTTATCAAACGTGCATAGACATCGAAACCATAACTTAAGTCTTGACACTGTAGTACTTCTAATCTGCACATCCTATAATCTGATTTATAAAAAAAGGTAGCTATTTCGTAGAGGAAAAATATCAATAGTTAATGGGTAGGCTGTCTTACCGGAGGTATACAATTTCAACCTGATGCAAGACATAAGGCGCTTGATTAGCACAGTAGAATCTGGGCGTTGGATTCCCTAGCAGAGAACTGAGGATCAGCAAAAACAAATCTGTCTTGATTAGATTGCAATCACACATGATACCTGCATGCTATCTCATGAAGCTAAATTTCTACCAAGAAAGATGAACGAAGAGATAGTAATCAAGATATTATTTCTATATTGGAGATACTTTCTGTCTAATTTTCCCTGGTCTAGTTCGCGAAGTAGGCATATCAAAGAAAGTGACGTCCTAATCGATTAGCCAGTGAATTAAGGAGGCAATTCGCTGTTTTTGGTACCGTTGCTGGCCTGGTTGTTGCTGCCGCCCGCCATGCGTTAGGATTGATAGGACACATGTTAGGTCCGTGTAGGTCGCCATTGTGTCCGCTACTCCTGTCAGGCCGCTAGGATATATCGTGTTGCTTCTCCGTTGGTGACTTGGCATCGCCTAGAATATCGTCGGAGCCGTGCAGCTCGCAGTTGTTGCCGCTCCTGCTGGCAGCCCGCTTGGACTGTGTTGCACCTCCATTGCCGCGGCCAGGGATCTCGTCGGAGTCTTGCAGCTCGTCGTTGTTGACTCTCCCGCCGGCAGCCCACTTGACCATGCTGCACCTCCATTGGCCTAGCCAAGGGTTAGAAACCTGTAGAGAGCCGAAAAACATTAGTGTTGGTATCGTGAAGGTCAATTTTTACGACGTGCGCATTGTCACGGGCCAGGATTCCAAGCGTCAATGGCGAGGCTTGAAAATCTAATTAACTTCGTCAAGAAAGCTCCATATGAAAAAAAATCAGCTATCAAGCTCGTTTTCCTTTGCTAGGACAGGTTACTGGAGTCACTAGTGGAAACAGGGCCGATCCCGGGTCGTAAGGGCCTCTAGTACCGGGTGTCCACCCGGAACTAGCAAGGCGACACTAGAGCCCCCCTCTAGTACCGGGTCCGTTACGACCCGGAACAACAGGCTCCCACGTGGCCGCCGAGGCGCGGGCGTGGTGGAGGACCTCTAGTCCCGATTGGTCATACGACCCGGGACCAAGGACCTCACACGTGGCAGCCTGTAATTTTTTGTTTTTCCTCCCAATTTAATATTGAAATGGTGCAAAAAAAATGCGTTTAATTAATTAAAAACAGAAACTACATATAACATATCAAAATGTTCATAAATAAAAATATGTTCACGTCTATCCGGTTACATGGAGGTGCTCATAACCGGGACTAGAGCCCGTCTATTCGATTACACGTGTGTGGAGATCATAACCGGGACTAGAGCCCGTCTATTCGGTTACACGGGAGATCATAACCGGGACTTCACCGCTATTCTCCATTGTATTTTCCTTTTGTAGGTATGACTTCGCTGAGCAGAAACCCCGCAAGTTCCTCTGCTAGTGCTTGAAAGCGCTTCTTTAGTGGCATACTCTCGCGCAATGGCTCTGCCTATAAAAGAAGGAGATCAATACGAATATTAATCATGACTATCAAAAATTATGAATGACACTGGAGATCAATTGATGAATATGATTGTTCACGTACGTCTAAAAATTTCTTTGGGTCCCGCTCAGTGACCGAACGACGAATCCACTCGCAAACGAAATATCCACAGAAATTGGTCCCCTGTGGTTGCCTCTCGATCCACTTTACGAGAATAGAATTCAATCAAATCATAGTCAACATATAGTGGTATTGAAAAAATAAATAAAGAGATGCGCGAACCTAGCTAGACCGTACTACCTACCTGTGGGTGAACAAAAGTCAGCTGTTCTTCAAATGAACCTGAACCCTTTGTCCTCGCTTTGAATTGTTTCCAAACCCTGCCGGCAAAAAAAAGAATAAATGAGTTATTAGTTGCTTGATATCTCTGAAATCAATAAGAGAGACTGATATAGTGCGATAATGTTTGAAATTACCTTTGGAGCGTATCTAGAATGCTTTGGTACCTCTCCTTAGGCCAGTCCAATGAGTCGTAGACTTGAACTCTTGATCTATCAACTTCAATGACTAGCAGAATGTAATGATCGCTGCGCATGATTATATACACGTCAGTAACTCATCAGTTACACTTAATTTGTACAAGCGAGTAACACTCTCTTACCTGAAGAAGTAAGGAAACATTATCTCCGTGTTGAAATGTTGCTTCATTAGGGCATTTAGCAAGTTCTTCTCCGTGTCCTTCACGTGGTTTTTTAGTGTCCTTGCATTAACTCGTACTGGGTTAACGAACCCAAAGCCATAGATGCCCTTTCTACCACATTCATCACTCTTCATTCTGCATAATACCGTAGTGAGCATAATTAGCGATGGCAATGAACGAGCTGAGAGCTAAAGACTTTATCTTTTTTGGAAATAAATGAATTGAATCACTTACAGACAGTAGGCACCGACGAGAGCCAAGTCGAGGGAGTCAAGGTTGTATAAGTACCAGAGTTCTTCGAGCTGAATTGTGAACATGTCTTCACCCGCGAAATGATTTTTTGTAACTTTCACACAGATCAAAAAGTCATCAAATTCCTTTGTGGTTTTCATGTACCAACTATGGAGTTGTCGCATACATGTCGGTAGACACTTTATCTGATCACCTCGCAGCAGGGACCTCCCCCATTTCCATTTCCATGAATCATCTACATCAGACGGAAAGAGATTTTCGTTGTCCAGTTGAGCAAGAGTAATACCAGCATCTGCAGCAAAGTCCTTCTTCAAGGATAAAGTAGGAATTAGGTCCGTCACGGAGCCATGACCACTGGGTATAACTACGAGCGGGGCTATCGACTGGTTTGCCTGTTGTCCGAGCTGGGCAACGTCTCTTTTCCCTCTGGCACTACTACTTCTCGTCTTGGGAGAGCTACTACTTTTACTCAGAGCTCGTAAATAGTTATCTGGCTTATTTTTCTCATATTGCGATGGTTCCGTGATGAATCCAATAGCCCACTTGTTTTCCTTTGCAGTAAATGTTTGCTTTTCCTCGGGCTTTTTCCGTGCAAGCTGTCTTTTTGTGTCTGCATCCACCCACGCATCCAATTGCTCTTTAGTCATGTCGCAAGCTCTGAGGTCGTCAAGGCTTTTGGGTACTTTTGGGAGGGGCGAACGTCGGGGGTCTCGCCCGAATCCCATGGACGACGAAGTGGCGCCCTTCCTATGTCGGGGCTCAGGAGTCGGCTCATGCGGCGGCGGAGTCGGCTCATGCGGCGGTGGAGTCGGCTCATGCAGCGGCGGAGTGGGCTGACGCAGCAGTGGAGTCGGCTCACGCGGCGGTGGAGTCGGTGCACGCGGCGGTGGAGTCGGCGCACGCGGCGGCGGAGACGACTGATGCGGAGGCGACTGATGGTTGTCGTCCCCTTCATCGTCATCAGGTGGTGAATCGTGAATTGGCGGAGACGATGGTGGCCTTGGCGCCCAGCCTTCAAACTTGATGTATTTCTTCCGCCATAGAATTAGACCACCCACGACGTCCCCTAGCACCGACTCATCATCAGCTCTTGGGAACTCAAGGTTCAGTGATTCATATCCTTGTACAACTTGATCCACGCCGACACGAGCATATCCATCTGGAATGGCATTGCCAAGCCACGATGCTGTAGAGTCAATGGAGAATGCATAGCCGTCCGCCACCTTCATGGATAAGTTAAATACTGGGACATGCAGCTCACAAGTTGTTTTCTCCGTGATATAATCCACGGGGTAACTTGTCTCATCATCACCGACCATAACCGAGGAAGCCACGCTGCTTCTGCGATGCGATGGGCCGCCTTGACTCGCTTGTTCCAGCTGAAGAGTTGGCGCCCCTTGCTCGCGCATTTGATCTATTTGCTTCTGCTGCTCCTTATAGAGAGCAACCATCTGGTCATGATTTCTTTCTAAGATCATCAACCGGTCTGATTCCTGCTGCTCCTTCCTCCTCTTTGCTCTCAATCGGCTTCTATAAGAGGCACGGTCCTCGGGAAACCCTTCAATCCACGGCACTTCTCCTAAGCCTCGTGTTGATCCTCCTTTTTCTTTGGTCCCGAGGGCCTCTGACAGCTCGTCCTTCTCTCTGTCGGAAATAAACTTTCCCTCTTTAGACTTGGCAATTAAGTCAATAATTTTTTTTGGGCTCCGTTGACTACTTTGCTTTCATCAATTATTAACTCCCCTGTTTCCATGTCATACTCCCCTCCATGCGCAAGTAGCCAATTCCTTATCCTTCTGTCCCATTCCTCTGTGACCGGGGTGAGCCCTTTTGCACGCAACTCGGACTCAATTTTTTCCCACTTAGGCTCGGCAACTCGGTAGCCACCTGGCCCCATCTTATGGTGATACTTCTTTTTCGCTGCATTATTCTTATTCGTTTGCGACCTTTTCTTAGCTCGTTCTGATTTCTTGTACTCCAGAAATGCAGGCCAGTGAGGCCGCTGCCTCTCTCGTGTGCCGGTGAAATCCGGAAGTTTCCCATCTTCTTCCCACTCACGGAATAATTTGTTCTTGTAGTTATTGAATTGTTGAGCCATCTTCTTAAGAGCGAAATGCTTGACTTTGTCCGTCATTTTTTTTGTCTTCACCTCATCTTCCAAGACCGGTAGGGTGAAATGTGCAATGAGCTTGTTCCAAAGCACATCTTTGGTTCTCTTGTCGACGTAACTAACTCCCTCTAACTTTGGCTTAATCCATTCCTGAGTGCTGATATAAACGTTGTCCCTGACAGTGACTCCGCATTGATGCACAAACTTAACTGCGTTCGGCACGGGTGCCAGTGGTTGGCCAGTAGTTGCATTCACCTCGTCAATTGTGAGATGCTCATCTTTGCCCATCCCTTGGGCATGGCCTCGTTTAGTGGTTTGGTTCGATGCGGAGGTCTAAAAATATGAAACATGTGTGAATACATATATATGCACAAATCAGTTATTGCATCTGCTCAACATAGGCTTAATATACCTCGCCAGACGGCGTGGGTCCACCAATTTCCGAGTCCTCATCTTCAGCTCCTTCCGCGGGATGCCGAAATTCATCTTCAGCTCCTTCTGCGGGATGCCGAAATTCACCGGGTTCACAAATGTAGGAAAGTAGCTCTTCTTCCCCTTCTCTCGTTGCGAAGGGAGCATCGATATCCATTGTTTAACTAATACAAAAAAAAGATAAAACAATAATAGCATTAGTACAATAATTCAAAGGAGGGAACTATACAAATATGCAACAAAAACAATTTAATATTGCATCTAAAGAAAAAAAATTCAAAAAAAACTTAGGCTGCTGTCCCAATCCCAGCCCAGCCCAAATTTGGGCCAGAACCTGGTCAAAGGTGGCCACCGTGGTCATCGCTGGCCCACCTGCCAGCGCCTACCCGCCCCACCGCCACGTGTGACCGCCCACTGGCCACGCGTGGTCAATGCTGGCCCACCCGCCAGCGACCCAGTTCTGACCCCGCCGCCCTGCCTCGTGTTCCCGCCCCGCCTCGTCTTCACCTCCCCGCCTCGTGTTCCCACCCGGCCGCCTCGCCTTCACCCCCCGTGGTCAATGCGGAGCACGAACAGCCCCCGCCCACCCGGAGTCAATGCTCCTGGCCCACTTGCCAGCGACTCGGGCGCTGGCCCACCCGACGGTCCTGGTCTTTAAAAAGGGACGCGCCCGTGCGGATGTGGACACTCCACTCCGCTCCGCTCCCACGGTTCCCCTCCGCCCGACGGTTCCCCTCCGCCCGTCCAGTGCCCTCGCCGCCATGTCGCGCTGGTTCGGGAAGTCCCCGAAGAACGAGACCGGCGAGTCCTCCAACCGTCGCCGCGCTTCTCCACCGCCTCCACCGCCGGCGGCCTTGGGCGTCGTTCCCGAGGGCGTGCGGAGGACCGCGCCACCGGTGCGGGTCGCCCACGCACCCGACGCGCCGCCACGAACCTCCACCACCGCTGGAGGGAGGAGGATCCGGCGCCGGCGCTACGTGCCGGAGCCGGAGTGCCAGTGGCACTGGGACAACGCCGCCACGCTGGAGTGGCACGACGTCCACCTCCCCGAGGGCTGGCACCTGAACCCGCAGAGGATTCCGGTGCCGGCGGTCCCGCTCCCTGGGAGGCAACTGGACAGGGAGATCGCGCGCCGGCGCCGCCTCCTCCCTCCGGCGCTCCGCAACGACCCCGCCTACGCGGCGGACTCCCCTCACTGGGAGCAGTGGCTCAAGGACGAGCACGAGGACCGCCGCCACTCCTACTTCGCCCCGGCGCCCCGCGCCGTCCAATCCGCCTACCCAGCGCTGCCCGACCCGCTGTGGTTCGAGGAGGAGGTCCCCGAGGACGACGACGACCCGGAGATGCAGGCCGCCTACGAGGCCTCCAACCGCACCCTCGTCGAGGACGAGATCAAGAGGTGGGAGAAGGTGAGGACCGCGGCCGCGGCCCTGATGCCGCCGCCGCCGCAGCAGGAGTACGACCCGGACGAGGTCGAGCCGTGGCACTACGCCATGGAACGCGAGCAGGAGCAGGACCTTCCGCCGCCGCCTCCTCTGCCCACCGGCCTCGTTGGCCAGTCCTGGGTCTTTACCGGCGGGAGCTGGGAGGCGCCACGGGAGCAGGAGCAGGAGGCGCCACCGCAGCAGGAGGCGCCACCGCAGCATCTCTGGACCCCGCCGCCCTTCTACATCCTCGACGACTAGGCGGCACCGGCACCGGCGACCCTCCCCCCTCCAATGTAATGGCCTTATCAATGGCCTCCCCCCCCCAATGTAATCGGCCGGTTGTGGCCTAACTATAATGAAATCGGCCCCTTTAGGCCCTAAAAATCTGTTCTTGTTTGCCAACTCCGGCGCCGGCCCCGTGGTTAGGGTCCGCCGCCGCCGCCGCGCGCTAGATCTGAGAGAGGGAGAGAGTAGTTGGTCGGGGGGACGAGCTCACCGCGTGGGTCGGGGGCGAGCTTTGCTTGCTCGGGGACGACGATCTTGCTCGGGGGAAGAGCGGGGACGGCCGCGCCCGGAGCAGGAGCAGGACGGCGACCCACGGTGAGGGCGGCAGCGGCGCGGGGACGAAATCCGGCAGCCTGGCGGCGCAGGGGGCGGCGTCGTCTGGAGCCCGGAGGCGGAGCGTCGATTTGCTGGACTTGGGCAAATTTTCGGCCCGAGCCACTAGAAGTAGCGCCAAAAAGGCCTCTAGTACCGGGCCGTGGCTCCACCCGGTACTAGAGACCCTCTAGTACCGGGCCGTGTTACCACCCGGTACTAGAGGTCCCTCAGGGCCGCGAAAATTTGCGCGCCAAGCCCAGTGGACCTGTAGTACCGGGTGGTCGCACGGCCCGGTACTAGAGGTTAATTTTTTTTAATTTTCTGGTTTCTTACTTTTTTTATATCTTTTGATTTACTTGTCTAAATTAAGTAAAAATTGCTTTCATTTTCCTGTTTTCTGTTTTGGTTTAAAATGAAGTATCACATGCGCTTGGTTTTAAATTAAGTACTACATACGCTTAATTTAAAATCAATTCAAAAATTTATAAATCAAGTACTACATGCGCAGTGGATCATTTCACATCACAAAGTTTGATGCTACATCAAAAATTTATAAATTAAGTACTACATTCCGCCACCGCCATACGCTTGATTTCATTGACATGTCTGTCTTGTCCTCCAGACTATAAATTATATAAAAGTTTAATAAATTATTACACATCATGAACAACATCCCTATTTAGTCTTCGCTTTTTCTTTTTGTGAGACCCTTTCTTCTGATCGCTCCGTAACCATGGACAAGGGTCTGCATATAACTTGAGACTTGGGTCAGTGGTCACTTTGAAGGGCGGAATTTCATGAAATGAGAGTTTCCACCTAGAAGAAATGGGTTAATACACGAAATGGGAGTTTCCACCTAGAAGAAATGGGTTATAGCTAGGGAACCCGAATGTTTTGTGTTTGAGCGCCACTTCGATCCAAGCAGCGGTAAGACGTCTCTGATGATCTACAACCGGCCGGCAAGACATCTCTGATGATCTGCAACCGTTTGGAACGGTCGCAGGTCATCAGAGACGTCTTGCCGCTGGTTGCCCAAAGATGCCTCTCCGAGTGACGCTGGAATGTTTTGTGTGTGAGTAACCTGTCTGAGGAGGGGGGCTATATATAGGGTACGTGTGCTTCTTTAGTCCCGGTTGGTAACACCAACCGGGTCATGTGGCTCACGAAGTGGTCGTGATACTGCTGATCCAACAGCTCACAATCCCTCAAAAGAAACACACCCCTGATCCAACGTCTCACAAGCGCTTGAAAGAAACACACGATCCGTGTGCTTCTTTAGTCCCGGTTGGTAACACCAACCGGGACTAAAGGCGGGCTTTGCGGTCACGACACGTGTCCTCCCCCAGCGTTGCCCTGGGCACGTGTCCTCCCCAGCGCTGCCCTGGAGGTCTTTATATATTGTCGCCGACGGGGTAAACCCTAATCCAACATTCCTAGCCACGAACGCATCGTCTCCACGAGATGGATCCGCCACGCCCGCCGCAGCGCCTTCTGGACGAGGTCGAGCGTGCTCGGCAGAGCGCGCTTGGGCGCAACCGCGGGAGCCTATCCCGCCGTATGCCCACGAGCCCGGCGTGGAGAGGAATGCCCAGCTACCGGCCTCCTGCTCCACCAGGTGCCGCCGCACCTCCACCTGGCGCCGCTGCACCTCCACCAGGCGCCGCCGCTCCTCCCGCGGAGGAGGAGGACGACGACTTCGACTGGAGCGACGACGGGGAAGAGGGTTGTGGGTTGCAGATACAGGAGGCCATGGAAGCCTCCTTCCAGTCTGTCCGCGACTACCCTGTCCAGCGAGCAAAGACTTCCTACCAGCTCAAGGCGAAGGAGGCTTCCGAGCTGGATTGGGCGCTGAAAGACTCATCCTCCATGGATCTTGCCCTCCGCCGCAAACGTGCGCGCAGAACCGGGCGGCCGCCCACGGGGCTGGCTCCTCCCGCCGTTCCCCCTAATCCTACGGCCTTCGAGCCAGCAAGTCCGTTTATGTAGAATAATGTTGGTGATGTTGGATCAGGGGTGTGTTTCTTTCAAGCGCTTGTGAGACGTTGGATCATGTGTAATAATGTACTAGAGGTTAATTTTTTTAATTTTCTGGTTTCTTACTTTTTTTATATCTTTTGATCATTTCACATCACAAAGTTTGATGCTACATCAAAAATTTATAAATTAAGTACTACATTCCGCCACCGCCATACGCTTGATTTCATTGACATGTCTGTCTTGTCCTCCATACTATAAATTATATAAAAGTTTAATAAATTATTACACATCATGAACAACATCCCTATTTAGTCTTCGCTTTTTCTTTTTGTGAGACCCTTTCTTCTGATCGCTCCGTAACCATGGACAAGGGTCTGCGTATAACTTGAGACTTGGGTCAGTGGTCACTTTGAAGGGCGGAATTTCATGAAACTTGTCGTAATCTTCTGACATGTCTGTCTTGTCCTCCACTCCCACGATGGTTCTTTTCCCTGAAAGAACTATGTGGCGCTTTGGCTCATCGGCTGATGTATTCACTTCCTTATCTTTTTTTTTTTTGGCTTGGTAGACATGTCCTTCACATAGAAAACCTGAGCCACATCCTTGGCTAGAACGAATGGTTCGTTGTCGTACGCAACATTCGTGAGATCCACTGTAGTCATTCCGTACAATGGGTCTTCCTTTACCCCGCCGCCTCTCAGGTTGAACCATTTGCACCAGAACAAAGGGACCTTCAAAGAAGGTCCATAGTCAAGTTCCCATATCTGCTCTATGCAACCATAATATGTGACCGTGGCCTCATTCGTGCTCTTATCATCAAAGCGGACACCACTATTTTGGTTGGTGCTCTTTTTATCTTGGGCGTTCGTGTAAAATGTATTCCCGTTTATCTCATACCCTTGGAAAGTCCAAATAGTCGAAGATGGCCCCTTAGACAACAAGAACAGCTCATCTGAGACTGTGTTGTTGTTGTTCAGATGCGTTTCCAACCAACCGCCAAAATTCTCCATGTGTTCCTTTGCAATGGCGGAGTCATCCATCCCCGGGTTGTTAGAGCGTACAATATCCTTGTGCATCTGGATATACGGAGCCACCAAAGTGGAATTATGCAGAACTGTGTAGTGTGCTTTTGTGAAAGAATACCCGTCCCTGCATATGTATGATTTCTTTCCTAGAGTGCCTTCTCCACTTAGTCTCCCCTCATGTCGCGATTCAGGAAGACCAATCGACTTAATGCCGGGAATAAAGTCAACACAAAACTCAATGACCTCCTCTGTTCCATACCCTTTGGAGATGCTTCCTTCTGGCCTAGCACGGTTATGAACATACTTCTTCAACACTCCCATGAACCTCTCAAAGGGGAACATATTGTGTAGAAATACAGGACCCAGAATGTGAATCTCGTCGACCAGGTGTACTAGGAGATGTGTCATAATAGTGAAGAAGGATGGTGGGAACACCAACTCAAAACTAACGAGACATTGAGCCACATCCTTCTGTAACCTTAATAGAGTGGTTGGGCTGATTGACTTCTGCGAAATTGCATTGAGGAACGCACATAGCTGAACAATGGATACTCGAACATTTTCCGGTAGAAGCCCCCGCAATGCAACCGGAAGCAGTTGAGTCATCAGCACGTGGCAGTCATGAGACTTTAGGTTCTGGAACTTTTTCTCTGCCATATTTATTATTCCCTTTATATTCGACGAGAAGCCAGACGGGACCTTCATACTGCTCAGGACTTCAAAAAATATCTCCTTCTCTTCTTTGGTAAGAACGTAGCTAGCAGGACGTAGACGTCCTTTATCCGTCCTCATTGGATGCAGGTTCTTTGGGTCTTTCAAAAGTTGCTGGTCCTCTCGTGCTTCCGGAGTATCTTTTGCCTTCCCATACACGCCCAAGAAGCCTAGCAGGTTCACGCAAACATTCTTCGTCACGTGCATCACGTCGATTGCAGAGCGGACCTTTAGGATTTTCCAATAGGGTAGTTCCCAAAATATAGACTTCTTCTTCCACAGGGGAACGTGGTTGTTAGCGTCATTCGGAACAGACTGTCCGCCAGGACCCTTTCCAAAGATTACATCTAAATCCTTGACCGCATCATATATATCTTCACCACTTTGGAGGGGTGGCTTCGGCCGGCGATCTTCCTCACCTTTGAAATGCTGCTGCTTGCTTTTCTTTCTTAGGGGATGCTGAGTTGTAAGAAATCGACGATGACCCGGGTACACATTCTTGTTACCTACATATATACTTTCAGTGCTATCTAAACAGTGTGTGCATGCATTGTATCCCTTGTTCGACTGTCCTGAAATGTTACTAAGAGCAGGCCAATCATTGATGGTTACAAACAACAACCCTCGTAGGTTAAATTCCGCTTGTTTGTACTCATCCCACACAGGTACCCCTTCATCACGCCACAACTGTAAAAGTTCATCAACTAATGGCCTCAGGTAGACATCAATGTTGTTACCGGGTTGCTTCGGGCCTTGGATGAGCACTGGCATCATAATGAACTTCCGCTTCATGCACAACCAAGGAGGAAGGTTATAGATACATAGAGTCACAGGCCAGGTGCTATGACTGCTACTCTGCTCCCCAAAAGGATTAAAGCCATCCGTGCTAAGACCAAACCTTAAGTTCCTTGGGTCACGTGCAAATTCCTTGTACTCTGTATCGATTTTTCTCCACTGCGACCCATCAGCCGGGTGTCTCAACATCTCGTCGCTCTTGCGGTCTTCTTTGTGCCATCGCAACAACTTGGCATGCTCTTTGTTTCTGAACAAACGTTTCAACCGTGGTATTATAGGAGCGTACCACATAACCTTGGCAGGAACCTTCTTCCTGGCGGGCATGCCCTCAACATCGCCAGGGTCATCTGCTCTGATCTTATACCGCAATGCACCGCATACCGGGCATTCATTCAAATTCTCATACTTCTCACCGCGGTAGAGGATGCAGTCATTAATGCATGCATGTATCTTCTGCACATCTAATCCTAGAGGGCAGATAATCTTCTTTGCTTCATACGCACTCTCGGGCAATTCGTTACCAGCCGGCAGCTTGTCCTTCACTATTTTCAGTAAACTCCCAAATCCCTTGTCAGATAAACCATTCGCTGCCTTCCATTGCAATAATTCCAGTGTGGTACCGAGCTTTGTGTTGCCATCTTCGCAAGTTGGGTACAACTTTGTTTTGTGATCCTCTAACATGCGCTCCAACTTCAACTTCTCAAGTGTAGTTTCTGCTAGGGTATGTGCATCAACGATGACCCCACGTAAATCATCATGTATGATGGGATCATCTGGTACCTCTTCATCATCAGCTTCCCCTGTTGGGTTACCAACATATTCAGGGTACATGTAGTTGTCATCGTTCTCTTCTTCTTCGTTATCTTCCATCATAACCCCTTTTCTCCGTGCTTGGTCCAACAATTATAGCCGGGCATGAAACCAGAAGTTATCAGGTGGAGGTGAATTCTGTCTGTGTTAGGGTAATCCTTCTCATTCCGACATTCTTGCATGGACAACACATAAAACCATTGGGCCCCTTGTTATCCTTAGCCACATTGAGAAAAGATTGCACGCCATCCATGTACTCTTTAGAGCGTCGGTCAGCGCACATCCACGGATGACTCATCTGCAAATCACCGCTAAAACCCATTACGATAAACCAACATAATAGGAAACATATCATATTCATTAATACAAGTTCATCACATTAAAACCAAAGTATAGTAGTGACCAAATGTAATACATAGTTCTCATAAAACATAAATTAATTGAAACTAGAATACAACTATCTAAAGAATTTAAATCCAACAACAAATGCGATCAGAATCGCAACTAAGGTAACTATTGAACCAACAGCATAATGATACCAAGCCTCTTGACTAATGACATATTTTCTAATCTTTCTAAGCTTCAAGCGCATTGCATCCATCTTCATCTCGTGAACAGCGACGACGTCGGTAAGCTCGACCCCGTGAGCATCAACGATGTCGGCAATCTTCAAGTCCAATACCATCTTCTCTTCTAGGCATTGGAGACGAAGATCTTCACTTATCTTCAATTTTGCTTTCAAATCGTTGTTTTCTTTTATAAAAAACTCTACAATAGGGTCGGCTGGAATTTCCGGTTCAACTACCTCCTAAATAAAAATATATCTATGTCAATTTGGTCGGCATGATTGTTATAAACACGAAACAAAATAAATAGTGATAAAAATATACCACATCCGAATCATAGACCGGACGAGGGACGACGGGGACGGATATCAAAACCATGACACTATACATAAAAAACATAAGAAAATTATACAAGAAAAATAATTATGCAATCAAATCATACAAGTAATTTTGTAAAATAACAGATAAAAGAAGAGGCTCACCGAGGTGGTGCCGGTCACGGGATGGCGGGGGCTATCGACGGCGGTGAGGACCGAGACGACACTAAAATCCACAAATAATAAATTAATTTGAGCTCAAAATACATAAAAAAATGAACTACCTAGCTTAGGCATTTCATCAAACACCTAGGTAGCACTATAAAAATGAAATGAGCTAAACTTGTATGGAAATGGCTAAAATTCGGCCGCCGGGTGAAAGGATCAAGTGTTGCTAACCCTTGGAGAGATGGGTGCCGTCTATCTTGACAAATCTTGGAAAAAAATGGGGCTACACTTGAGCTTGAGAGAGGAAACAATGGAGATGATCTTGAGAGTTCAAAATGGTGGCTGGCCCGGGGTGGGAGATGATATAGCGGGACCTCTAGTCCCGGGCTGTACCACGGCCCGGGACGAAAGGTCCACCCTCCTGTCTCCACCCTGCCGCTGACTGCCTCGGTCCCGGGTGGTATCACGGCCCGGAACTAGAGGTGCCCTACAACCCGGGACCCGACCTGCGCAGCGTCGGAGCAGCCGGCCCGGTACTAGTTCCCTCTCTAGTCCGGGATCGAACCACGCCCGGGACTAGAGCCCAACACCCCTCTCCACCAAAGCCCCTGTTTCCACTAGTGAGTTCATCTCGGATGACCGTGCACTACCGTTGTATTCTTTCTTTAGAAGGTCCTTGCTGACCTTTTTTATTTGATTGTTCGTGAGAAAACTGCAAGTTGGATGAGAAGATCTAAACACACATGAAGATTGCAGCCAGCTATTACCTGGGGATTTCCATATTAGTTGAAGATTTCACCTAGGTGAGGGGCCTTCCATATCCTGGGCGTGTTGCTGTACGTTTGATTTGTTGATTGAACCGGACATCATCGACCTGTCTGGATATGTATCCATGTCTTCAATCTGTCGTGAGGGATTGATGGTTTGCTTTGATCTGCTGCCATTAAACATGCATGTAATTAGAATCGTAATCGCAGCAGCTCTCCTGTTGCCAACTGTGTGCTGCTCGTCCCGGCACAACCTCATTGCCCTTCGTATACGATACAATACGACATGAACACAGAATTCTATTGGATGTGTGCCTAGCCGTCTAGGGACCGATCGATAAGATCTAGAGTAGAATAAGATTTTCCCGTCATGGAAAACTAATAGCCAGATCGATTCCCTTATGCTGGGCCGATGAAGAAGACACTGACAGCCATACCGATCAACTGCCGAGATCTACCGATTGGAAGATGTCTGCATATCATCTTCTTCCTCGTGTTTGCAAGTCTACGGCCATGTCTTCTTGATTCCTCTCCGAAAAAACATGGTGTTTTGCTAGATATTCCTGCAAGGTCGGCGTGTGCTGTATGCATCGTCATCATGTTCTCGCGATTCTTGCGAGCTTCCGATCAGCTGCGCGTCATGGCGTCGTCGCGTGTGTTCGAGCTCTCAATCAATGGACGGCTGGTCTCCTTGCATAAAAATCTTCCTACAATGGAAATCGATCAGGCAATGGTTTCGTATCTTCTTATTTGCACATCGTACCGGACATGCATTAATCAATCATAGTCCATCTTTTTTTTTTTTTTGCGAAACACAGTACAACGCAAGCGCTCATATACACGCGCACACACTCACCCCTATGAACGCACGCACGCACACCCTACCCCTATGAGCACCTCCGAGAGACTGAGTCGGCGGGTCGAGTACGTGCCGTGGATGATGGTGACATCCTCTAGCCATATACTGCCTAAACTTTACGTGGGTTGCCTAGTTACGTGATCCGTTTCCTGCCTAACATGCTTTAAATCTCTACCGTCTATACATCTTGAAAAATCTCCACCGTTAATTGTTTGTTGTCTTAATAATATAATAGAATTAGAAATAATATAAATCTTGTATCCAAGTCAAATTGGGCTGCAACCATTAATCTTTCCCAATAGTATCTACGGGAAACCCAAAATCCCTCATTCATGTATGTTAAAAGGTGGGACTAAAATTGGGAGTTGAACCGAGTGAGGCGAGACCGAGCTCCATGGAGCTTGCTATTTGAAAAGTTCAAAATTGGCATATTGAAGTTTCAAAAATTCAAAAAAAAGGTCTAGATGTACAAGTTTGCAAAAAGCAATCTGAAAATCATTTTATTTTAGACTCGACAAAAATTACAAATGGGTTGATCTAGATTTGTGAACAGTACACATTTTGAAAACTTGAATTTTGTCAGTTTTTTCATTTTTGTGTATTTTCATGTAATACGGAATTTTCATTAAGAATATGCACACTGGTAGTGTTCGACTTTAATTAAACCCAGGATTTTGTTTCAACTTTTTAAACTTAAAAGTATCGATTTTGAATTTTTTTTGAAGCAAAATCCCTGAAGCTCTAGCTCAATTTGGAATTTTGGAGTTGGACCTTCTTATAACTAGATGATACCCCGCGCGTCGCGGCGGAATTTTTTACTAAGAAAGATGTTTTATCTGTCTTATAAGAGGATTATTAATTCGAATATTAGTTCTTGCAATTTCTAATTGCTAATGAGAGAATATAATAGATTATCTGTTGCTTACCACTATGCGCTAAGCGTCAACTAACGTACTGAACCGAGAAGAGTAAAAACTTGCAAAATCATCATGATTTCTCTAAGCATAATTTCTGACCGTTCTGTTGCAATTAACACAATAAATACATAACTGAAAGGTCAAGTATACATGAATATGCCTCTTCTGAAACATCAAACTTGAGTATACTATGAGTTGAATAGAGGTGGTTCTACTTCCAGTCTTCAACCGAAGGTGGACAGCCTAAATCTATTGTACAAAGCAAAATTAGGAGGGGGGGCGTCTTGCTTTCATCCATGTTTGGACACTAAGGGAAATACCAGAAACACAAGTCATGGTAATAATCAGCTGAAAATTGCAGGACAATGCAGATTTTTTAAGAAGGCATGGAACAGAAAAAATTGTTCGTCGTTTTACTCTGAACTCAAACAGTTGACAGAAAATACTAAAGGGTTGCAGATAAAGAAGAAAACTTGGATCAGTTGTATATTCTTTTACCATGCTCGCTGATGTAGCACAGATTGCTGCAAATCTGAATCTGCGGACATTTAATTCTGCATGGTCCGCATTGTGCAGAGTCAAATCTGAACACAGACCTACAGCCAGACCTTTTCCCCCTCACCTCCCGTGTCGCCTTGGGGGGCGCCCACCGCCGCCTCCACACCAACCCCTCCCCGGCGCGCCCCTCCGCCGCTGCCGCCGGCTCCGCGCCGTGGTGGCGGCAGCCCCCCGCTGCCAACAAATGGTGCCGGGGAGGTCCTCTTCGTGGTGGCGTCGGTGCCCGCCGGATTCAGCTGGGGAGAAGATGGCGGCTGCCGGTGCAGGACGGCCGGGGCGGCGGCGACGGCGTGCGTGAGTGGGAGATGCTGGGGAGCGGCGGCGGCTGGCGCGGGATTTGGAGGCTGCATCGCGCGGCCCGATCTGGGCCCAATCTGGGCCCGATCTGGGTTGTGACGGGCTGCATCTGGGAGGATTCGGAGGAGCTCGGGCTGAAGTTTGAGGAGGCGGCATCGACTGGAGCAGGAAAGGTGCCGGCGGTGCGCGGGCCTCCATCTGGGAGGAGGGTCGGTGATATGGGCACGACGGAGGAGGTGCAGCCCAATTTTAGGACTTCACCTACAGAAAATGAGTTCTGCATTCAACCGGATTATCCGGTCTCTCTCTGACCGGAATATCCGGCCTATTGATAGATTGCGCAAAACCGGTTCTGTAATAAACCGGATTATCCGGTCACCTGTGAACCGGATATTCCGATGTAAGTCATGTTTTATTTGTGTGAGTTTTTGGCTTGGTTTGGGCCTGTCCAACCAAGTCTGGTCGGGGCCCATGTTTGGGCCTGTCCAACCAAGTCAGGTCGGGCCCATTAGGGGGGGGGGGGGGGCGCCCCAGCCTCCATATGAGGGGCTGGCCGAGTTAGGGTTTAGGGAGTTCAATCGTTTAGTCAAAATACTATCTTGTGCTACATCGTGTATCATCCCTCTGGGGACGGCGTTGCCGTGTTATCAATAAAGATTGCTGTGAGGGTTCTTGTGTTCATCAAGGATTATCGAGCTGTGGTTTGAGGCGTGATGATCTCCATCACGTTGCTTGCTGGATTCGTTCCTCTTCTTCAGGTGACGTGCATCGCGTTATTGGAAGATTCGTTATCGGTTGGTCTTGCGGTGAAAGATCGGGCAACAGTCATAGGATCGTCAGGTTGATCCACATCATGTGGTATCAGAGCGCCAAGTTGATCACCGCGAGTTCGTTCCATTAAGATTGGTTTGCTGGTCTAGATCGGTTTCCAGTGCAGGCATCGTCGTTTTGCAGTTTTCGCTCGACGGGTCGCCAGTTTCGTCGAGTTTCCGCAGACGCGCGCTGCCGTGGCACAGTTTTCCGCCGTTTTGCTGCCGCGAGTCCGGGAAGGTTCCGTATCGCGTGTTTGGAGGAAAGAAAATTTCGGATCTAGGGTTTACTCGGAATATCCGGTTGACAACCGGAATGTCCGGTCGCCCGTGACCCGAAATATCCGGTCTAATCGGAATATCCGGTTGAAACAAACTCGGAATATCCGGTTAATTCCGGACAGAAGAAGGAAAGGAGGCATATTCGGTTCAGGTCCGAAATTTTTGGTGAGGGGAGATGTTTTCTCTAGATTCTTACCGTGATCAGTATGGGAAGAAAAGTAAGAAGAACATTGTGTGGAGTGACACGCAAAGCCCTCCAAGATCGTTGCTTGAAATTCAGAAGGAACTTGAGGATCTCGAGGAGTATTGGAAGGGCAGGCTGGCAAAATCCTCCAAGTCAGTTTCTGAGGATACAATGACTGTTCAGGTGGCTGCTATGAACAAAGCAACACCAAGGAGGATTACTTCTGAGGAGAAGAAAATTGATGTTGACAAGTATGTTGTGAAGGAGGTTGTACCATTGAGTGGGCTGAATATGCAACTCAAGCGAGTACATGGTGATACTTGTATGACAGCGGATAGAGGCCAGCGATGGAATTTATTTCAGACGCAGTGCATGATCAAAGGCAAAGCATGCAAGTTGATGGTTGATAGTGGTAGTTACTGTAATGGCATTAGCAAGGCGGTTGTGGAGGCTTTGGGTTTATCCACATGGCGAATTCCGGAACCTAGCATGTTGAGTGGGTGAATAGTTGCGGTATGATAAAGATTACTCACAACGTGCGTGTGCCGTTTACAGTTGGTGAATATGCTGATGAGGTGGAATGCGATGTGTTGCCATTGGAGGTGTGTGGACTGTTACTTGGACGTCCATGGCAATATGATTGTAATGCCCTACATGCTGGGAGAGCAAATACATATTCATTTGTACATGAGGGCAAACAACGGACATTGAAGCCTATGACGGATGATCAAATCAAGTCTGATGTGGTGCTGGTGGTTCGCAAGGAGAAGTTGCGCAAGGCTAAGCCACAGCCAGGGTTAGCTAAGTTGCAGCATGAGGAGCATGATGCGAAGAGCGTCAGTGGTGACAATGTTTCAGCCAAGCCTGTAGATGACAAGCTAGTTGTTCTTGTTAGTGACAAGCCGGTTGAAGTCAAGCCTGTTATTGTTGAAGCGAAGGATATGTCAGCATGTGTTCCGTGTGTTCCACTTCCAGTTCGTGTTGACATGGGTGTTCAGACCGATGACGGTGGTGCTCATCGTGTTCCGGTGCATATGGAACCGCGGGTAGTCAGCCACAGTTTTGTTAGAACACCTCGGAGATGTTTTGTTGGAGCAGCAGTGCGGATGCTGATGCATGTAAAATGCATACATGAACTTTGCACTATATCACACATATTCCAATCATATATACATCATATAAGGGTTATATTACTGTTATTTAATGATTTTTGGAAATAAATCAATCGTTTCCTATTTTTATGGAATTAACTCTGCGCAGGCAGAAAACCCTATTTCTTTCCTTTTTTTGTTTCAGGTACCCAAACGACGTCCAAAAATTATGGAAAAATACAGGCATCATTATTTTGGAAGGAGGAAGACCTCGGAGCGAAGGAAGCAAGCAAACGGAGGCCAGAAGGCCGAAAGAGGGTGGCCCACGCGGCCACTGTACCTGGCCGCGTGGGGCCCACCATCTTGGCCCTCGGGGCCCACGCGGCCATTATGTTGACAAGGATGTTGTGAAGGAGGTTGTACCGTTGAGTGGGCTGAATATGCAACTCAAGCGAGTACATGGTGATACTTGTATGACAGCGGATAGAGGCCAGCGATGGAATTTATTTCAGACGCAGTGCATGATCAAAGGCAAAGCATGCAAGTTGATGGTTGATAGTGGTAGTTACTGTAATGGCATTAGCAAGGCGGTTGTGGAGGCTTTGGTTTATCCACATGGCGAATTCCAGAACCTAGGCATGTTGAGTGGGTGAATAGTTGCGGTATGATAAAGATTACTCACAACGTGCGTGTGCCGTTTACAGTTGGTGAATATGTTGATGAGGTGGAATGCGATGTGTTGCCATTGGAGGTGTGTGGACTGTTACTTGGACGTCCATGGCAACATGATCGTAATGCCCTACATGCTGGGAGAGCAAATACATATTCATTTGTACATGAGGGCAAACAACGGACATTGAAGCCTATGACGGATGATCAAATCAAGTCTGATGTGGTGCTGGTGGTTCGCAAGGAGAAGTTGCGCAAGGCTAAGCCACAGCCAGGGTTAGCTATGTTGCAGCATGAGGAGCATGATGCGAAGAGCGTCAGTGGTGACAATGTTTCAGCCAAGCCTGTAGATAACAAGCCAGTTGTTCTTGTTAGTGACAAGCCGGTTGAAGTCAAGCCTCTTATTGTTGAAGCGAAGGATATGTCAGCATGTGTTCCGTGTGTTCCACTTCCAGTTCGTGTTGACATGGGTGTTCAGACCGATGACGGTGGTGTTGATCATGTTCCGGTGCATATGGAACCGCGGGTAGTCAGCCACAGTTTTGTTAGAACACCTCGGAGATGTTTTGTTGGAGCAGCAGTGCGGATGCTGATGCATGTAAAATGCATACATGAACTTTGCACTATATCACACATATTCCAATCATATATACATCATATAAGGGTTATATTACTGTTATTTAATGATTTTAGGAAATAAATCAATTGTTTCCTATTTTTATGGAATTAACTCTGCGCAGGTAGAAAACCCTATTTCTTTCCTTTTTTGTTTCAGGACCCAAACGACGTCCAAAAATTATGGAAAAATACAGGCATCATTATTTTGGAAGGAGGAAGACCTCGGAGCGAAGGAAGCAAGCAAACGAAGGCCAGAAGGCCGAAAGAGGGTGGCCCACGCGGCCACTGTACCTGGCCGCATGGGGCCCACTCTTTTGGGCCTCGGGGCTTCGCAACCGTCGATCCTTTCTCCACCGCCTTCGTCTTGACCTAAAAACGCCTATAAAAAAGGTCCCCTGGCGTTTTGCGAACCAAGCGCCGCCATATCATAGAAACACGAAAACAGAGACCTGGAGCTACAGATTGGAGGGGGAAAACTCTGGCGGGGCGCTGCCGGCGTGGTCTCCTTCATCTCCATCGACATCTCCACCGTCTCCACCATGAAGAGGGAGTAGTCCACCTCTGGACTATGGGTTTGTGGAAGTAATTTATGTATCTCTCCTCTCTCTTGAGCTTCACTAATGAGTACCGTATGAGCTGCTGAACATGATTACGGTCATATTTGTATTACCTATGTTGTGGATCTTTTTGTGAGTTAATATATGTTGAGATTGCAAATGTTTGTTTCAGTTATGAGTATAGATGCATATTATGTACCCCGTTCTTGTCTACTTGTTTTGACCGAGCATGTTTATGAGAGCGTGTGTGGGGTGATGTGTGCATTAGTTGGAGTAACGGGGAGTGGTGGGTGCGGTAAGCTGACAACTGAAATATCGCGATCCACTTGGTGTTTACCTTACTTTGTTACCTCACTAGGGATAAAAAAAATACCTTGCTGCCGGGGTTGAGGGTGATCAAGCCTCTTCTCTATGGCTAGATCCAGCATGTTCTTATTTTAACTTCATGTCATGAAACTTATTGCTATACTCTGAGTCATCTTAATTACTGAGGTGTTATGATTTAGTTCGCATCTTGGTGGAGTATAAGTGAGACTAATAACCAAAAGGTCTCTATGTTAGGACGTGATGCCCATATAACTGTCAACTTGATATCAAACTTTGTGCTTGCAATCTCATATGTCAACTCTATGTCCACTTGTCTGCCACACCACTTAAAGAGAGAGTGCATAAGTGAAACCATGAACCCCGGTCCATTTTTAATCATAAGAAACACCTTTCCAACCACTTTTGCCACCTTGCCATTTTCTGCCATTTTTAAATCCAAAAATACAAAAACACTTTTCCATCTTGCATCCATCATAAAAACCCAAAAATATATCATATATCATTGCCATCATCATCCTAGCATATTCATCCACCATCATTGCATATTTATTTTGATATCATTCTACACCTTGTGCTTGACAACCACATGTGAGGTTGAGGACCAAAACATTTAACTTTGTTTTGCAGGTAACCAGAAAGAAGGATAAAGAAGATAAATCTACCACTACTGATTCCCCGAGAGTTCGATATTAAACCCTCGAGTCACCCTCGTGGGGAAAACACTATTACCACTACTACATACTCTGCACTTGGAGGCTCAACCTAACCCCATATACTTTCCATTGCAGGGGTATCAAGATTGATTGCTGGCTCCGTTGTTGAAGAGAGAAGAAACAACACTACATCAAGATTTCCTCATCAACTACGCGCAAGTCATCAGATGCACACAGGCAAAGACGGACGTGTTCGTCAGTTGTGTGGCCCGGGCATTACTCATCTTTTGCCGGGTCGTGCAAAGCATGTTCATGTTCAGTAACGCAAGGTTCCAGCAAGAGTTGAGAAGAAGAAGATGGTGGCACCTAGGTCCAAGCCCATGTGGAGAAGAAAGGAGCTAGGTGCATGCGCCTAGGACTGTATCAAGTCGCGCAGGCCCAGCGGGAGGATGTGGTGAGGAAGGCAAGCGAGACTTGAAGATGGCGAAGACGCGGGATGTTGTTGCTGATATCACGCCGCCTTTTCGAGCCAACCCTCAAGCGTTGAGGACAACGCTTCTTGAAGGGGGGGGGGAGGATGATATGGGCACGACGGAGGAGGTGCAGCCCAATTTTAGGACTCCAGCTGCAGAAAATGAGTTCTGCATTCAACCGGATTATCCGGTCTCTCTCTGACTGGAATATCCGGCCTATTGATGGATTGCGCAAAACCGGTTCTGTAATAAGCCGGATTATCCGGTCACCCGTGAACCGGATATTCCGATGTAAGTCATGTTTTATTTGTGTGAGTTTTTGGCTTGGTTTGGGCCTGTCCAACCAAGTCAGGTCGGGGCCCATTAGGGGGGCGCCCCAGCCTCCATATGAGGGGCTGGCTGAGTTAGGGTTTTGGGAGTTCAATCATTTAGTCAAAATACTATCTTGTGCTCCATCGTGTATCATCCCTCCGGGGACGGCGTTGCCGTGTTATCAATAAAGATTGATGTGAGGGTTCTTGTGTTCATCAAGGATTCCGAGCTGTGGTTTGAGGCGTGGTGATCGCCATCACGTTGCTTGCTGGATTCGTTCCTCTTCTTCAGGTGACGTGCATCGCGTTATTGGAAGATTCGTTATCGGTTGGTCTTGCTGTGAAAGATCGGCAACAATCATAGGATCGTCATGTTGATCCACATCAGTCGGTGCTGGGAGGTTGCGGAGGAGCTCGGGCAGAAACTTGTGTGCCCTTGGTGTCATGGTGCGGTGATAAGGTGTCCAGTGGAGGTGCATGGCGGATAGTGGCAGTGACATCCCTTGCAGCGCAGTCGATGGAAGGGAAGAGCTCTGGTGAAAGCTTTGCCCAACCTTGTTTGGTGCCGGCAGCGGCGGCGCCTTCGGGCGTCGTTGACCTTGTTGAAGGCGTTGCTGTGGAGCTCTTCCCGTCTCCATTCGGCGTTGGTATGATTTGATCTAGAGCACATGTTGGTGCGAGCATTGCATGGTTCTTGCATTAAGTTTATTTTAGTTGCTTCCCAAAAAGTTGTACAACATATTCCATGGCAGCATTAGCAAGATCTTTACGAACTTCTGGCAATCCGCGGACCTTCCGGCTGCTCCGAGTATGCTTGTTGGCGCCAACGAAGTGCTTCAGTAGCTTCGGGTCTATACTTCTAGTTGTCGACGTTGTTGTGCATATGGATTGGGCCTGAGGGTTGGACGCCTCACGGGGGTCACGCACACATGTGATCGTTTAGATTGGGGTTCTGCAACGTTTTCGTAATGTTGGGATCTCAATCACCCCGCAATGTTAATCTAGCAACTAGCCTAATCGTGCTTCAATACGTAGGTAGTGACGGTAACTCCGTAGAACCTACAAAGCCACGTAAAACATGCAAACAAGCATTAGATACTTCTAACTTGGTTTTGCAGGATTGTATGCATGTGTTTTGGTATAGCTATTTTGTTACAGTGGCTTAACATGATGGTGGGAGCGAAAACAATTGATCGAGTTCGTCATTAATCAAGCGAAGAAGAGTTCGTCACGGAGACCGAGAGGAGGCGCGGCAATGGAGCCGGTGACGTGTACTTAGCGAATTTCGGATATGGTAATTTTCCTTCGGGAATTTTACCGTGACCGGAAACAATGAAGATGGTGATCCTCAAGGACGAGTGCCAAGGACTTCCGAAGAAATAACAAAGGCTATACCAAAGCACATGAATTATTATTAATTGCCTGTGATGTTTATCCTTTGTTGTTTGCACCTTGATTACGCAGTAGTCGTTTATTAGGGTGAATCCTCAAATAAAATCAAGGAGATCGTGTTCTTGCCAACCGTGGCACCGTCAAACCGGATGCTTTTTGCCGTACGCCCTGTATCCAGGAGTAATGTGTACCAAGGGTTCGGGAGGCGGGCGCGAACCATTCCAGCAGCCAGTGTCGGTTGGTTATCTTGACGTCCAGGCATACACAGATATGAGTTCAGAACACACCCGTCGAAAGACGAACATGAGTTGTAGCTACTACAATTAGCATAGTGCTTACCGGTTGGCCGACGGACATGACATGTATCCATGCTTGCTTCGTAGGGCAATCAGGTCCTGAATCACTTAGTGCCAATCAAGAGGATTATTGGACTTAGTGGGAGCATATCTTAGATTCATGTTTGATTGAATTAAAGTAGTGCATTAAAATTTGTAATAAACTAGAAGTCTAAATAAACTTGTTTTGTTGTAGATAATGGATCCCGTTGAAAAGATTTATGAAGAAGACTTGTTAGAAAGTTGACTGTGGGAAGCGTAATCTTTGCGGATTGGCTTCACGGACTGAGAGAAAATCTCAGGAGACGCGATTTAGAGCATATTCTGGATACACCTGTTCTGGAAGGAGAAGATGAATATTCTCCTATGGGAGAAGCTGAGTATCAAGCTGGATTAGTTTTGCTAGACAAGATGAGTTTTGAGCTTAGCGATTTTTATCCGTACTATCACCCGTTCCATCTTATGGAAGCATTGAAAGCCCGATTCTCAAGTCAGATGTGTCTTGGCATATACAAATTCAATGTGGAACTTAGTAATTGCAAACTATCGAGCGGAGGCTCGATGAGGGAGCACAAAGAAAAGTTCTGCAAGATACTAAGGAAGCTTAAGGACATTGGGAAACCAATTCCAGAAAAGCAAGCAGTTGACACACTTCTGAGATCACTACCATCATACTACTATGCCTTTGTGGCGTGCTACGAATTGATGGGAGTTGAGAAGACAGTCAATGAGGTCTTCGACATGCTCTTATCAGCAGAGATGGATATCTATGTGCATCACTTGATGACCACAACCATCTTGCAAGACAAGTGGAAAATCCACAAAAGGTATAAGAGTTATACACAAACTATTGACATAATCTTGACTCGGAATTTTTGGTATTTAATACTAAGAATTTTCATATTGCATGATTGCAGTGTGGAATGGAAAAGAGCCAAGAGATTCAAGAAGAATTGGAGGAAGTGGGGAAAGAAAGCACTCCAGAAGTGATGATCACCACTATGTCTTCAATCCAAGTCAATGAAGAAGATTTACACTAGAACTTTAAATAAGAGTTATTTTCAGTTTGATCATTATGTAATGGATATTTTAGATTCTGGAACAAGTCATTGTTCGAATTATAAAGTATGTGTGGGAATTCCAAGTTTGTGAATTCAAAGTTATATCTTCTTTATTGTGATGTGTCATTAACTATTTGTTTGTTAAGTCTTTATTGTTTTGATTCAAGTTATTACTTAAGGTTTTGAGTAATAAATAAAGTTAGTTTAATCTTTAATTTTGGAGTTATACTTTTCGTTGGTTCTCCTTGAGACTCATAAAGTTATCTCTAAATTAAATGGATAAATCTAAGATCACAAAGTGTCATACACTTGGAGAAATTCGAAATTCACAAAGTGCTAGGCATTTGATGAAAATCGAAATCCACAAAATGCTAGGCATTTAGTAGATTCGAATTTGGCAAAGTGCTAGGCACTAGTAAATTTCGAGATTTACATAAAGGAGTGGAATCTATCCATTAATTCAATTCTATTGAGGAATTAATATGAAGTTGCATATTAATAAAATAGAGTTAGTTGAATAATTGAAGTTTCAATATTTCATATAATTCAGTGGGAGAGTGTGATAATCAAAATAAAGGAATCAAAGGAATTTGATTAAAGTTAAAAGAAAGGACTTAATAAAATATTGTAACATTGTTGACAAAGGAAAGTTTTTCGTAGTCAAATTACTTGTGATGGATTTTGGTAACTTGAAATCATCATGGTAATAAGATCTTTTGCAAGATAAAGATTAAAAGGAAATGTTACAAAGTCTTGCTCATTGTGCTGTGAAATTAGAAATTCCAAATTACCCACTTAAGTAAATAATTATTTTGTTTGATATCTTGGGATTTGTGTCAATGATAACTTAGAGTTATTTTGATAGTAAGTTCCAATTTTTCAATTTAGAATTTAAAAGTTTTAAGTTCGAATTGAAAAGGTGTTTTGCAAAAAGTCCAAAATTGATATTTTGGCAAGTGTTATCCACACATAATTCTAAATGCTTGTTGACTTTAGAATTGGAGAAAAGTGTCTTCTCATGAAGAGAGAGTGGAAATCATAATACTAAATTAAGACTGGGACTCTTTGGGCAAGTGTTAGAATGAAAAGGGTAAACATGCAAATGTTTCCATATCATTACTTTGTCCAGGAATACATGTAAGGTATACATGGTTCGAATTAAGTATTAAAGAAAATCATGTGAGGAATTTGATGATTAAATCACTAGGTGATTGAAATCATTTAAATATCCGGGAACATGATATAAGCCAAACAATTACAAACAGAATAAGGAACATTCATTGATGACAGCATTTTTCATAAAAGGAGTTCAAGAAAAATTCATGAGACTCCAAGATTGAATCTTGAGAGTAGTAATGGATATGATGTAATATCATGTGCATGAATATTTCATAAAGAAAGGACAGATATGAATATCTAATATTCATAAAGCTAGTCTTGATTATTTTATCAAGGACGAATAACTGATAGTTAGAAGGTGCAATAGTTTTCATATCAATTGCTTGAAGCTGTTATTGAACTAAAGTAGCAAATTTATTGCTAAGGATAATTAATTTGGATTGTGAAAATAATCTAGATAATTATAGTATGAATGTTTGAAGTCAGTCATATTAATGGGTAAGAATTTCATTCTTTTCATTATATAAATTGAAGGGACTTAAAAGATAGTGGGAGCTGATATTATATTTATCGAGTAAGGCTAGGCCATATTAATGAATATATAAATCTCATGATTTAAAGAGTTTAAATAAAAGTCGGAAAATGTCTTATTAAAGTTTTGTCTCTAAGATAGAATTTAATAAACATGAGTATGAATGTGCTAAAGTGCAATTCTGAAAGGTAATTTCGAATTGTGTCTTGAGTCAAAGAAATTTGATCAAGAATTCATAGCGTGATATTTGCAAGATACCTTGACCTTCGTAGTCCTGGATGAGCGAATAGATATGAATAAGGTCAAATCATATTTAATGTGATTTTGCTTATCTCATTGCTATATATAGTACATAAAGCCAGAAAGTTTCCAAAGTGCTAAATTTTAAAAGGTTTAGCCAGTGGCGTTAATGAGAAATTCTTAATAAGGATATTCTCATAAAAGCAGTCAATTAAGATTGTAATTGATCATAAAAAGGTTTGGTAAAAGAACCTAATGGTGAGATTACAAAAGAAAAACAACAAGGTAGATTTTGTAAAGTTACAAATAATGTATATAGAGAAGTTGCTCGTATACGTATTTGTGATGGAATTATGAAATCAAATTTATTCTGATAAATGTTTTTTCAATTGATAAATACTAGGTGTTTAGATTTTATCAAATCACTTCTATCTTATGAGTGGATTCTATAACAAAGATAGTTTGTCTATCAAGGATAGTTGCATCATTGATGTGAGACGTCATGATAAGCAAGTTATTGGATAAGTCATTACTCAGGTGAGGTTTCAAAAGATGGTATGATAATATCAACCGGATATTATTAATGCTACCGCAGAACCGGAAAGCCTATATCCAATTCCAAATAAATCCGACTTACATAGTCAAGTTTGGCATGTGAGGAGATAAGCAAGTTTATGAACTTGGGTTGGATCAAAGTTATGGACACAGTTTCAGATACGCATGCAAAAGCGTGAGTAGCACCTTAGTTCCATTTGGTATCATGTCATCATGCTAACTAGAATCATTATTGTTTCTAGCGCAAGTGGGAGACTGTTGGAGATATGCCCTAAAGACAATAATAATTAAGTTTATTATTTATCTCCATGTTTATTATTAATGTTTATATCTTTATGCTATAACTGTATTGGGTACTTCTATAGCAAATACAACGTATGCAAGAGGAAAACCTTCGATACACGTGTAGAGATATGAACGGAAAAAGAGTTCCTGGTCTTGTCTCTAAGACTGGCCAATCTAGTTGTTCGATGATCGTGTTTTCCGGATCATGGATTTTGTATAAGTCAAACAACTATAGGAGTGGATTATCGGAATGATAATAGCACTGAACCGACCCACCGTATGATCTTGCTATGAGACAAATCGTCAACGATGAAATAGCAATGATCATCTATTTAGTTATCGTTAGCTAATTCCTATGCTATGAGAATATCTTGTGACCGCTTATTCGACACTCGAGCTTTGATTCCACCAAACGTCTTGCAGTAACATGGGACCATAAAGGAGGCTTTTGGGCATGAACTAGAATAATGTATTGGAATAGAGATCGTTCAAGAATGGCACTTACTCCTCCAGGCGATGGAGAGATACATCCTCTAGGCCATCTCAAGTATTTATGTTGTCAACAAATCGTCTGGCCAGACACAAGCGTGATTTATCACGGGACAATATATATACGGAATGAGAAAAGAGAATGATATTGGTATGAGAATTATATGTGTTATGATCAGAGGGTTTGATCACACTAGAGCACATTGTCTCAATCTCGAGATATCATTGGTATCGTGTACGCAAGGGGATTAAGTGTAATGAGTAACGCACAGGTTCTGTCGATCACTCACAGACACAAGGGTGCCAGTACGAATGCCTAACCCACTGCAGGTTATTGTTCGGTAAGCTCCCGAACAATACTTTGTGTTTGTTGAACCTATCCACTGCAGGTTATTGTTCGGTAAGCTCCCGAACAATACTTTGTGTTTGTTGAACCTATCGGGTCACACACTTAAGCTGTAGGTCAATCTTTGATTGAGAGAATAAAGTTGTAGTGTTTCGTGGTTATGAGATTGTGTCGGAGTAGCTCCGATGTCACTGAGACTTGTTCTGGTGAATTATAAGTTAGAGAGAATGAGGACATCTAAATGTCCCGGGATGATAGAATGTTTTCTATCATCAGCGGATTTAATCCGAGTGCTTATAAAGAAGAAATATTGTTCTGATGGTTTTGTCGGTGGATACTAGGTATCCCGTTCATATAAATATGAGTTATATGATAGGTAATTAATTTCGGGAAATTTCTGTAAAAGGAAATATTCATTTAGGAATTAATTAGACAAAACAATTAATTATTTATTTAATTAATACAAGGAAAATATGAAATAAAAGGTATTATTTTTATGGCCAATAAAAGGAGGCTGCCTAAGTGGGCCCATGGGGCCCACATGGCAGCCGCACCCCACATGGTATGTGGTGGGAGGGCCGAAGTCCGAGTTGGGGGAGGACTCCCCCTCCCCGCCGGCTAGGGCGGGCCCCACGGCGGGCGGCGGCCAGGGCGGGCCCCACAAGGCACGAGGCGGGTGGGAGGGGAGTCCCCTCCAACCTGAGTTGGAGTTGGGGGAGGTCTCCTCCCCCCTTCCTTGTTTGGTAAGGCAAGTTTGGGAGGGAGGAGTCCTACTCCTCCTCCCAATCCGAGTTGGGGAACGGGAGGGACTCCTCCCTCCCTTCCTTGGCCGGCCGGCCCAAAGGGGAAGGGCTTTGCCCCTTCCCCAAGTCCCTCCACCCTTTGGCCTCCTTTATAAGCAACCCCAAGCCCCTAGGGTTTGACACACAAGTTTGCCTCCGTGCAAGTTTCTCTCTCTCTTGTAGATCTCATGTGTTGAGAATTAGACGTCTCTAATCTTCTCATATAGATCTAATCTAGTTGATTAGATCTACCACCTAAACTACGCCGCAAGGCTGTCTCTCTTCACCACGTGCTAATAGCTAGGCGGTGAACGCACGGGGTGGGTTGACACAGTGTATGTGTGGATACCGTTAGAGCGGGATTCGCGCCAGCAGTTCCTCGTCGACGGAACAACTTCATCAACATCTACATCTACGTCGACGTACGGCAACAATCTCACCTCCCGGCGTGGACGTGAGATTCTTCATCAGGCTTCACCGACATCTACTTCGACAAATACAAGATCTTCCGCAATGGTGTTTGTAAGTATCTTGACCATCGCATTATGGGGTGCAACATATCTTCATAGAATAGATCTTGGCGGCAAGGTTTCGGATAATTTTTAAAGTTTTACCCGCAACCCAATAAAAATCAGTCCAACACCGAAACAAGCGAGATTCCACGTTGATCCTTCCAGCTAGCAGGCGTCCAAGGCGAGGCGGACCCATCGCTGGCAGGAGATAGCAGGCCATCAGAGGATAGAGCAGATCTTCTCCTTCACGTGCTCCTTTTGCCTCATATTCCACTAGCTTAGGACGAATCAGTCCAGGCGGCAACAGAGGCTCTGGCGAGTTCAAAATTTGAATCCCGGGCGCAGCACCTTGGTCACCAAGTGACATCGGCTGTGGATTGATCTTTTGACAACTTTCCACGCAAGAGCCAAAGCCAAGCTTGTGGAGAGCTAGCTTCTTTTCAGGCCCTAGCAGCAGCTTTGCAGATTCCTCCAAAACTTTTTCTCCACACGGCAACACCGCAGACTCCAGGTCCAAAAGAGGCCCAGCGAGGCCACATGTTGGCATGGAAGTGGCCAGACCAGCCTCCAGCAGCATCGGATCCCATCCTCTTTGGCCCGCCACTATAGCAGGTGGGACCCAACCCGACGTCAGGAGAGGGTCAAGCGACTGGGTCGCTGCTTCCACCTCAGCCAGAACGGTCCCACCCTCTCCTTCAACCTCAGGTCCAGCTGCTGCCCTGAACCTTCTTCCGTTTTGGCGGCGATCGCCGCCGGCCGTGCCTCTACTACGGCTGCGCTGAGCAAAAGAGCCATGCTTGATACGTGCAAGGCACACGTTCATTGGGAGACCCTAAGAGGAAGGTATGATGAGTGTAGCAGCAAGTTTTCCCTCAGTATGAAACCGAGGTTATCGAACCAATATAAGATGAAGACACTTCTGAAGGTGTTAACGGCGCCAGAAAAAGTGGTGTTGAAGGGGAAGTCCTGACGGTTGGCTTGGAACCTGCACACAACACAACCAAAATAATTTGCCCCAACTTAACAGTGAGGTTGTCAATCTCACCGGCTTGCTGAAAAAAAAGGATTAGACGTAAAGTGTGGAATGATGTTTGTTTGCAGAGAATGTAAAAGAACAGTCTTTGTAGTAGATTGTATTATCAGTGTAAAAGAATGGACCGGGGTCCACTGTTCACTAGTGGTGTCTCTCCATAATAAATAACTGACATGTTGGGTACACAAATTACAGCTGGGCAATTGACAAAATAGAGAAGTGCATTACAATGAATATACAAGTCATGATGACTACTATGAGATTTATTTGGGCATTACAACATGATACATAGACCGTTATCCAACTGCATCTATGACTAATGATCCACCTTTAGGTTAACATCCATGTCCCCCATTAGTATTAGGTTGCAAGCAACAGATCATTGCATTAAGTAAAATGCGTAATGTAAGCAATACAATTATCCTTAGACAAAGCATCGCTGTTTTACCCCTAGTGGCAACAGCACATCCACAACCTTAGACGTTGTTGTCACTCCCCCAGATTAAATGGAGACTGAACCCACTATCTAGCATAAATACTCCCTCTTGGAGTTACAAGCATCAAATTGGCCAGAGCATCTACTAGTAACGGAGTTACAAGATATTAAATAACATATATGATAATTCAATAATCAACTTGACATAGTACTCAATATTCATCGGATCCCAGCAAACACAACATGTAACATTACAATAATATGATAGGCAGCTCACAAGATCTAAACATGATGGAACAAGAGGAGAAGACAACCATCTAGCTACTGCTATGGACCCATAGTCCAAGGATGAACTACAGATTACCCCCAAGAGCAGGGGATCAATGTAGCACCTCTCAATGTGGAAGTAAGGTATCGATCCGCAGGAGCAAGAAGGAAAAGTTATCTATTCCCTACAACTAAAGTGTCACAAGTTTTGGTTGATTATGCACTAAACTAGTTTAATGAACAAGGTGATTGATTTGATGGATGGAAGTTTAATGTAACAAATCAAGAATGTAAAAGTGTCCCAATCCTCTTTAATGCAAGAGGACAACACAAAGGTTTTCTCTTATAGGAACAATGGACATGGGTTCATGGGTTCACTTAATCCTCTCTCTCTCATCCACGGTGATCATCATGTTATAGATAAAGTACACACAATTGTCATGTTTTAATGGTAGCTTTTATGACGGATATATGTCCTAAAACACATAGTTGGAAGAAATACTCATTTGTGTTGCTAGGTCACCCTCGTAAGGCTAGCGTGGTTGCTGTCACTCCCACATCATACTCTTCCTTTTTACCCCCAGATAAAGGATGTTGGGTGGTACTGTGTCACTCAATACCTATGCCGTGTCACATCGGCCATCCCGTACCCACATACATCATACTTCTTAAAGAACAATATCCTATCAAAGTATGACAAGTCATAAAAGTTCCAACACAAGAGTAAATGCATAACAAATAATCTCATACCACAATATCCACCATAAGAATTACATAGATGACCGTAATCATGTTCAGCAGCTCATACGGTACTAATTAGTGAAGCTCAAAGAGAGGAGAGATACATAAGTTACCACCACAAACCCAAGTCCAGGGGTGGACTACTCCCCCTTCATCATGGAGACGGTGGAGAAGTCGTTGGAGGAGATGGAGACCACCCCGGCAGCGCCCCGCCGAGTTTTCCCCCTCCAATCTGCAGCTCCAGATCTCTCTTTCGGTGTTTCTGTGTTTCAGCGGCGCTCCTTCCAGAGAACGTCGGGGGACCTTTTTTATAGGCGTTTTTAGGTCAGGACTAGGTCGGTTTAGCAAGATCGACGACGCAGCGGAGCCCTGAGGCCCAAGATGGTGGGCCCCACGCGGCCAGGTATAGTGGCCACGTGGGCCACCCCCTTTTGGCCCTCTGGCCTCCGTTTGCTTGATTCCTTCGCTCCTACGTCTTCCTCCTTCCAAAATAATGACGCCTGTATTTTTCCAGATTTTTATGACGTCGTTTAGGTCCATGAAACATAAAAGGAAAGAAATAGGGTTTTCTGCCTGCGCAGGGTTAATTCCATAAAAATAGGAAACAATTATTTTATTTCCTAAAATCATTAAATAACAGTGGTATAACCCTTATATGATGTAAATGTGATTGGAATATGAGTGATATAGTGCAAAGTTCATGTATGCATTTTACATGCATCAACATCCCCAAGCTTAACCAATACTCGTCCTCGAGTGTGAAGGTGATAAAACTAACATGGGCTTTGCAATATAGCACTAACAATGAATATCAAAGATGATTGCTACTGCTACATAGAGTCAAATGATTCATTCTTCAAAGGAGTAGCAATATGCAAGATAGTTTATGAAGTGATATCAAGTATTCAATGCAAGGATGTTCAATGATATTTCATAAAGTGTAACATAGAAGATAGTAATATGGACCACATGTATGCATAATGATAAGTAAGAACATCCTACATTGGTCATAGAGTGTAGATGAAAATCTGAATATAAAAGGTGGACACTTTGGAAAGATGTATATGTGAGTTGAGGTAAAGCATGCATAAGTTTCATCTAACTTCCAAACTCTTCTAGTTAAGTTAATGATTGCAATGTGGAATTCTTGGTGTCAAGCTCTCATTACCCCTATCATAGCATCTTGAATGATTAAAGTTTAATGTGAAAGCAAATATGAGTAGTGTGCTTGATAAAGTAAAGGTTAGGTGTCTCATGCCCTTGAATACAAGTACCTACACCATGATTACTCAACTTAGGAAACAAAGCAAGTTCAAGTTCTATCATTGTAAGTAATAATAGTATCATCAAGAGCGTCAACCGGGGTATCTCTTGTCCCAGGATATGGAACAAGCCCATATCAAAATGACAAGACAAACAAACAAGATGAACAACCTCAACACCCTTTTTATTTACCATTGGAATAGCTTTTTATTATAAGGTGCATCACAGACGGTTCACCATAGCATGTAAGTAAATTTCCACCATGAATGATGCATGGCTTAGATTAGCGGTCCAAGCGTCTCTCTAACCATTTATACAAACTCATTTAAACTACTTCATTTCCTCCTTATTTCACCATGATAGGCATCTATAGACAAAAGTACATGATATCAACTAAATGATGAAGGAGCATGTTGAAAGCTTTGCATGTGACAGCACATATGGGCTAACTCCCAACCTCGGACATTTATCAAGCCACTAGCATCATATTATTAATCACAATGGGTCATGTTTTATTTATGCAATAAAAATAAAGTTGTGCATCAAGTTCGTGAGAGCTATATAACCAACTTTTCCCATAACAATCAATAACATAAACATTTTCATTCAGAGGTATAGATAACACAAATATCATGATATACATACTCGGAATAGCATAAAGCTAATAGGTAGATATGGTGGACTCACTGGAATAACTTTGGTTGAAGGTGTTGGAAACAAGTTTTTGCTTGTTGGAATGTTTGGGCTAGCAAGAGGGAGAAAGTTGACCATCTAGATGCATGCATGAGTGTCCATAGAACTAACTAATCCATGTCAAACTAAGTAAAATAACATTCAGCATCAAAACATGAATAAGTGATAGCTCTTGATAATGCATTTGCAAATTATTACTCATAAACAAGCTCATGAATATGCAACTATATGTATCATTAAAAATCAACTCAAACATCCTTTTCCCAATATGATAAAAGCATCCAACATATTTCAACCCATATTTCTAGTAGCTCTTTCTCATATAAATGATAATGTGGTGGTCTCACAAAATAACAAACAAACCAAAATCAAACAAAAAGACGCTCCAAGTTTATGCGATAAAGTGTTTCGATCGAAAAACAGAAGTTAGATGTGCGCAAACCAAGAGTGTGTATGTCTAGTGGGGTTGTCTTCACATCCCCAAGCTTATGGTCTTCACCATCCTTGGATAACTCTTGGTGCATCTCCTCCAATTCCTGTGAAAAAACTTCAAAACACCGTTTCTCCCATTTTCTTTTCTGTGGGGTGCATTAGTACTGATAAACAAATAGGTTTCTTGCTGCATATAATCCTTAAACAAAACATCATATGAATGTACATAAATTATATTATGTTGTATGCCTACTCATAAACTCATTTGAACCAAAAAGATTCAAGATAAAAGTTCAAAACATGCATAAAACAAAATGGGTCAGAATCTGTCCAAAAAACAGCAGCAGCAAAACGTATTTTTCTACCCTACCAAACTTTGCCAAAAATTCTGCAAACATTCATGCATACAGAGGATGAAAAGTTGCAACTACAGTTCAAATATGAGCTCATTCGGAGTTACAAAATAAGAATTAAAAATCATACAGTGCACAGATTCGTGCAGGAATAAAATCTCCGAACGCTATAAGCAACCTTTTCAAACCAAAAAGGGTAAAACTTGGCACTTTATTCAAAATTATAGAAACTAAGCTAAAAACAAACTCTCTTGTTACAGCAAGAGGACACAAAGAAAATCACACATAAAAATAACCGGGCTGCCTCCCGCAAAGCGCTTTCTTTATAGCCATAGCTAGGCTTGATAGTTTTAATGATGCTCACATAGGAAAGAGAGCATCAAGAGAAAATATGAAACACATTTAAGTCTAAACCACTTCCTATGCTTTGGGATCTTGTAACAAAATAAATCAATAAAGCACAAAGTGACTAGCATAGGAAGGCAAAGCAAATGCAACTTCAAAATTTTCAACAAAAAGAGAGGAGACTTAATATTATTGTGGTATATGAAGTCATGTCTCCCTCTCTCATAAAAACTTCCAGTAGCATCATTGATAAAATTCACAATATAACCATCACATGAAACATTCTTACCATGATCCATATGCATAAAAGTATCAATATTTTCCACATAAGCAAAGTTCTTCTTATTGATAGTAATGGGAGTAGGATCATCGTAAAGAACTCGAACATGATAGACAAGTTGTTTATTAAAGGGATGGTTTTGGGTAATCCCTCCATAATTATGACAAGTTTCATGAGGATGATTGTAATTATTAGCATGATAATTTTCAGAATTAGTACCAAAGAGATTTTCAATATCAAAAGTACTATGCTTTTCCCAATCATGATCACTACTATAAGTAACATGCATAGATCATCATCGAATTCAGACTCATCATCAACAACTATAATAGGAGCAACATTGTGGCACCCCGATCTAGATGATCGAGCCACCCCATATACCAGTCCTAGAAACACTGGATATATGACAACTTGATAAACAAAGGCATAACCAAATATATTCATATGACATCGAGTTCGGACAAATATAATATTACAACACGGGGTGAGGCTCCAGCTCTTGCGCAACAGGCGCACACAACAGTATGAACATTATTTTTCAAACATCAAGCCTCTAGCGGAAGTCGTAGCGGAAGCGTAGAAAGTAGCGTGGCGACTGCGGGCTTTATTCCACAGGGTTCTGCCTGGAATACGGTTCCTAGTTCTCGTACAGCGGGTACTCGGCGACGGGTGCAGCAGGGTCTGGCCACATGAAAAGCCAGGTGAGTACATGGAATGTACTCGCAAGACATTAGCCCAAAAACAAACAAGGTCTACCTATATGGCATGGCATAAGTTCAGAAGGTAGCATGGCATCAGTTTGGGTTTAGAAGTGCGAGTCCAAGCTAAACGGTTGGACCTAACTTACCTACTTACCTTTGTAGGGAAGTTTCGTGGTTGCTGGGATGAGATCACGTTTCTCATCCAACAACATCTAGGCTTTCAAGCCTCTAGCCAACTCTGGCTTAATTCTAGCCAACTATGGCTTTTACTCTAGCCAACTCTGGCTGTCATTCCAGCCAACTCTGGCTATCATTTCCAGCCAACTCTGGCTTTAGGGTTGGGTTTCACATTCATTATTTCTCCATATTCGACAGGACTGACTCATAGCGTGACTTGACCCAAACAACGTCCCATAACCCAGGGACAAGGCTAGACATCCAGATTTACACTCTCGAGAGGTTGCACGTTTATCCACACGCTGAAGTCTAAGCTTGTACCGCCGGTACCGAAGTACTAGAACCAGCCATGGCGGACAGCACAAACCCATACTTCCACAGTCGTTTATTCTACCAAGACACTCCCTGTATAGCCACCGACATAACTCTATGCCTTATGCAGAAGTGAATCCGGCACGTCCCCAACCCATGAGCGACGCCTAGCTCCGGAACCTTCGCAAGACAAGCCCCGACCAACTATGGTAACCGACTAGACTTGCCAAAGAGGTGGCATCAAAGGAGGCTGATAAAATACCCAGCCATGGTCCGCCCACACAACGATGCATGGTTGTGCTGGTTGTGTTCGGTGAGTGGCACTATGTGACTCAATCTAGTCGAGGGAGGTGATTATCTTTTCAGTCATTTTGTTTGATTACAGACATCAACATTAACAAAGTAACACAAGGTAACCACATGATATATCAGCAGTAAATAAGCATATCCTCCTGCATGTACCAAAGTCCAAGCATAGCAAAATAAAACGTCAACCGATGACTGTGGCAGCGATTCCGCTGGCAAGCGCCTTCTCGTTTGACAAAATAAATGAAACGTCAACCAGATGACTGTGGCAGCGATTCCGCTGGCAATCGCCTTCACGTTTGACAAAATAAAAGAAATGTCAACCGATGACTGTGGCAGCGATTCCGCTGGCAAGCGCCATCTCGTTCGACAAAATAAAAGAAACGTCAACCGGATGACTGTGGCAGCGATTCCGCCGGCAAGCGCCATCTCGTTTGACAAAATAAAAGAAATGTCAACCGAATGACTGTGGTAGCGATTCCGCTGGCAAGCGCCTTCTCGTTTGACAAAATAAAAGAAACGTCAACCAGATGACTGTGGCAGCGATTCCGCTGGCAAGCGCCATCTCGTTCGACAAAATAAAAGAAACGTCAACCGGATGACTGTGGCAGCGATTCCGCTGGCAAGCGCCATCTCGTTCGACAAAATAAAAGAAACGTCAACCGGATGACTGTGGCAGCGATTCCGCTGGCAAGCGCCATCTCGTTCGACAAGATAAAAGAAACGTCAACCGGATGACTGTGGCAGCGATTCCACTGGCAAGCGCCATCTCGTTCGACAAAATAAAAGAAACGTCAACCGATGACTGTGGCAGCGATTCCGCTGGCAAGCGCCATCTCGTTTGACAAAATAAAAGAGTGGTGCGGTGATCCACAGATATATATATATAAGTGCGGCAATATTAAAATGCAACATGGCATATGATATGCAACAACATTCAATTTTAAACAAGCATGCAATTTTCTAAAGTTCGACCAAGCTTGAGATTAGGTTAATGGCTTGCCTTCAGCAGAGTGGTAGGGTTCGGGTTCGACTTCAACTTTGTTGGGGAAGTTTGAATCTATTTAGAGAATGAAATTGCATTAAAAACCCTTCCTACGGTATCGAATAAACGATCAAGCAAACGAACTCCAAATGAAATACTTTTGATGTCATTAGACAGACATTTTGAAAACAAAGCTATCATAAAAAGATTCATATTTTTTCGATAATTTTTGAGTGAGATATGGGCCTTTTAAAGTTCTGCCATTTATTAAAACAGAAAATAGAAAAACCCTAAAAGTTTAAAAACCTGACAGTGGGACCCACTAGCACTGTCAATGCTGCTCCCTGGAAAAAGAAAAAGACGTACTGTTCACCGGCGGCGAGCTCTCCGGCGATGGTTTCTGGCGGCTAGGGGCACGGGAGGCGAGGGAGAGGGTGCTGGGCGGCTCGGGGAGGCTTGGCAAAGCTCGTCGGCGTACTTGTCGATGCTGGTGGTCGGTGCAGCGCAGAGCTTCGTCGACAGCGGCTCCGGCGACCTGTCGATGATGGTTGCGGCGACTCCGGCCACCAATCACTCCGGCGAGAGCGGCTCGAGGTTCGCCATGATCTAAGGGGGCTGTGGGTGGGAGGAATCGATCAGGGAGCCTCTACGGTGGAGGATTCGAACGGAGCCCGTGCGGCTTGGGCGAGGTCGATTCCGGCGATGGGCTGCTCTACGGATGCGAGACTCGAGGGGAGGGCGACTGGGAGTGAGAGGGAGGTGGTGTGGTGCTCTGGGTTGCCGGGAGGTCCTTATATGGCGAGTGGAGGAGGTGGTGGCCGTCACGGGCATGGATGCGGTGTCCCGGAGATGTGGCGGAGCGGACTCGGCATCGTCGGTGTAGGGTCAGTGCGGCGTCGTGCGGGTGGAGCACCTGCTGGAATGACGAGGTTTGCGCAGAGGGGGGAGTGGCACGGGTGGTCGGTGGAGAGGCCGGCAAGCGGGGCCATGGCGGCACTGCTCGCCGTGGCTGCTGGGCGGTGCGTCGCGGCGCTGGTGGCCGCTGCGTGCGTCCTCGCGCATTACGAGCTCGCAGGAAGGAGCAAGCACGGGAAGGCAGGGAGGGGGGACGGCATGGCTGCGTTGACACCTGGCGGCAACAGTGGCGTGCGGCGCGTCGCCGCGTGCTTGGAAGGTTGCGGCGGGGGCGTTGTCCGGCGTCGGGGAGGAGGTGGAGTGGCCTGGGGAAGGTGGAGGTGGCCGGGGAGGGTCAGGGGAGCGGCTGGGGGGGCCGTGCGCCGGCGACGAACACCTGGCGGTGCACTGGCGTGGTGATGCCAGTGGTGATCACCGCCAGGGGCATGCCGACAGCGGCATTGTGCCATATCTCGCGGCTCCCTGCTCCAAATCGAGTGTGGTTTTGATCTCTGTGCGCCAAATTGCAAATGCAGCAACTTTCCTGACTAGTATTTCCCCAAATACTAACGTTGGTCTATAGGAATTTTTGAAAAACACTTCTGGTCAAAAGAGGAAATGTTGTTTTGGTGAAGCAAATGAAATGTAAAAGGGTTCATAAAATTCCCTGAGGTGTGTGTGTCCATTGTGGTTGTATCTAGGCCTTGCCTCACACGAAAGAAATTCTTTGACTTGCTTTTGAAAATAAAGAAGAAAAAGAGCAGAAACTAAAGTGGGGAGTTACTCCAAAATTTTGTAAACAAGGTATCCAATGTTTTTTCATATTGGGCTATATATTGCCCAGGGGTCATCTCCTAATTTTTGCAGAATTTTAGGAAAGATATTTAGGGTACTTCCTTTGTAAAGTCACAATAAAGGAATTTTGGTAATTAAAATAAAGGAAAATATAGAAATAATATTTTTGGGTGAAATGGCCAGCAACAAGTTTGCCAAGTGGGAGAGAACTCAAAACATAAGATCCCAAACTTGGACAAGGTTTCGTAAATGGTCGAGAATTTTTAAAAGGGTTGCCAAACCGAGGGAATTTAAATCCAAATCACAAGAATATTTTGAAAGAAAATTTTTGAAAGGCCAAATTTCAGGATGTTACAGACCTTCCCCCTTAAGATGAATCTCGTCCTCGAGATTCCTGTTGCTCGCTGAATAGATACGGGTATTCTGTCCGTAGCAAATCCTCTCGTTCCCATGTAGCTTCATCCTCCGTGTGCTTGTCCCATTGTACTTTGTAGAACTTTGTGACCCTGTTGCGAGTGCGGCGTTCTGACTCATCCAAGATTCTGACGGGGTGTTCCTCGTAAGTCAGTTCGCTGCTCAACTTCAAATCCTTAAAATCAGCCTGCTTGGTTGGCGGTGAGATACACTTCCGTAGCTGAGATACGTGGAAAACATCATGTACCCCTTCTAGTTCCTCTGGCAGTTCCAGCTGGTAGGCTACTGTCCCTTTCCTGGCTAGGATCTTGAAGGGTCCAATGAATTTTGGGGCCAGCTTCCCTTTCATGTGGAATCTTTGCAGACCCTTGAGGGGTGTCACACGAAGATAGACATAGTCATTTTCTTCAAACTGGATTTGACGGTGCCTGCGGTCGTAATAACTTTTCTGGCGGACTGCGCCGCCTTGAGTCGGTCTCGAATCAGACGTACTTGCTTTTCTGCCTCCAACAAATCATCGGGCCTAAAGATCTTGCGGTCTCCAACTTCGGACCAGTTGAGTGGGGTTCGGCATTTACTACCATACAGTGCTTCAAAGGGTGACATTTTTAGGCTGCCTTGGTAGCTGTTGTTGTATGAGAACTCTGCATACGGTAAGCTATCTTCCCATCCTGCACCGTAGGCGAGCACAACGAGCGAGCATGTCTTCTAATATTTGATTGACTCGCTCGGTTTGACCGTCTGTCTGGGGGTGATAGGCGGTGCTGAAGGATAACTTTGTCCCCATGGCATGATGCAGGCTCGTCCAAAATTTGGAGGTAAATTGGGTACCTCTATCCGACACAATGGTCTTCGGGACTCCATGGAGTTTGACAATCCTGTTTACATAGAGTTGTGCCAGCTGGTCCGAGCGGTATGTTGTCTTGACGGGGATAAAGTGAGATACCTTCGTCAAACGGTCGACAATGACCCAGATAGAATCATTCCTTGGCTGGATTTGGGAAGTGCGACAATGAAATCCATACTTATGTTGTCCCATTTCCACTCGGGTATCTTAAGGGGTTGGAGGTACCTAGCGGGTTTTTGATGCTCGGCCTTTACCAGGTTGCATACGTTGCAGCATGCGACATAGTAGGCGATATCCTTTTTCATACCGGACCACCAGAATGTTTGTTTCAAGTCTTGGTACATCTTGGTGCTTCCCGGGTGAATGGAATAGGCAGACTCGTGGGCTTCCCTGAGGATCTGCTGTATTAGCGTGGCCTTGTAGGGCACACAAAGGCGGTTACCATAGCGGAGTACTCCTTGGCTGTCCAGGGAAAATTCCTTGGCCTGGCCCAGCGGTATCTTGGCCTTGATCTTGCTTAGGCCGGGGTCGTTGGCCTGCTCGGTCCTTATCTCTTCTCCAGGTCTGGTTTCACCTCCAAGGTGCTTAGGTAGGCCTTACTTCCCACACACAAGTTTAGTTTTGAATCCTTCTCTAAGCTTGGTCGCACCTTCGGGGGCTTCTGCTTAGGGCATCTGCTACCACGTTGGCCTTCCCTGGATGGTAATGAATTCCGAGGTCGTAGTCCTTGATCACCTCTAGCCATCTCCTTTGCCTTAGGTTGAGGTCAGGCTGGGTGAAGATGTACTTCAAGCTTTTGTGATCAGTGTAGATCTCACATCTCCGACCAATAAGGTGATGTCGCCAAGTCTTCAGGGCGAGAATGATGACAGCTAACTCCAAGTCATGGGTGGGGTAGTTGAGCTCGTGGGTCTTGAGTTGCCTTGACACATACGCGATGACCTTTCCTTCTTGCATGAGTACGGCCCCTAGTCCATTTCTGCATGCATCACAGTATACGGTAAAATCCTTGGCATCATCAGGCAACACCAGAATTGGGGCTGTGGTTAGCCGGGTCTTCAACTCGATGAAGCTTTCTTCACACTCGTCTGTCCAGGCATACTTGCGGTTCTTCTTTAACAACTCCGTCATAGGCTTGGCTATCTTGGAAAAGTTCTCAATGAATCTGCGGTAGTAACCAGCCAATCCTAGGAAGCTCCTGATTTCTGACACATTGGTGGGTGTTTTCCAGTTTAACACATCGGAGATTTTGTTGGGGTTTACGGCCACACCGGCTCCAGACAATACATGTCCTAGGAATTCCACTTCCTTTAACCAGAACTGGCACTTGCTGTACTTGGCATAAAGTTGTTGTTCCCGTAGTCTTCCGAGAACCAACCTGAGGTGCTCGGCGTGCTCCTCCTCATTCTTGGAGTAGATGAGGATGTCGTCGATGAACACCACAACAAACTTGTCGAGGTACTCCATGAATACCTTGTTCATCATGCCCATGAAGTAGGCGGTGCATTTGTTAGGCCGAAGGACATAACGGTGCACTCATACAGTCCATATCTGGTGGTGAAAGCGGTCTTGGGAATATCACTCTCTCGAATCTTCAGCTGGTAATAACCCATGCGGAGATCAATCTTGGAGAATACTCGGGCACCACGGAGTTGGTCAAATAGATCATTGATCCTTGGGAGTGGGTACTTGTTCTTGATGGTGACATCATTGAGTGCACGATAGTCGATACATAATCGGAGTGTACCGTCACTCTTCTTTGCAAACAAAACTGGTGATCCCCAGGGTGAAATGCTCGGCGAATGAACTTCTTCCGAATTAACTCGTCAAGCTGTTTCTTCAATTCCACTAGCTCGGGACTTGTCATACGGTAATGTTTCTTGAATATTGGGTTTGTTCCTGGTACCACTTCAATGGCAAACTCAATATCACGGTCAGGGGGCATTCCGGGTAGTTCATCTGGAAAGACATCCGGGTATTCACTGACCACATACACTTCCCCTATCTCCGGGGCTTGAGCAAGAAACATCTTTGCATTTATCTGGTGGGGCTTATTTGGCAAGTAGGTGGTACGTATGCCTTCGGGTTGGTGAGAGTAACTGCTCTGGTTGCACAGTCAATCTGAGCTGCATGCTGGACCAACCAATCCATACCTAGGATGGCGTCGAGGCCGGGCACATTGAGAGTGTTGAGATGAGCTGGGAATTTTACTTGGTTGATGCTGATTGTCAGGTCTTGCACATGGTGTTTGTTTTCATCTCAGAGGCAGGGGTTTGTATCACCAAAAGATGGCCCAAAGGGGAAACGGAAAAACGGTGTTTGGCAACAAAATCCTTTGAGATGAAAGAGTGGGAAGCTCCAGAATCAAATAAAATCAGCGCGGGTTTAGTGTTGATAGTACACGTACCAAGCACTACATCTGAGGCTTCATATGCTTCCTCCGCAGACATGTGGTGGACACGGGCAACTTGAGGTGGCTTGATCGCACCAGCAGGGTGACTGTTGTTGGAGTTGTTGTTGCCGTTGTGAAGGGGCAATCCTTGATATAGTGTCCTGTCTTGCCACACTTGAAGCAGGAGTTCTCCCTCTTGCAATCATCCACTAGGGGCGCTGGTGATAGAATCCTTCACGGGGATATCCTTCCTTCCTGGGTTGATTCACGTATTCTGTGGCGTGGAGGTACGGTTGTTGGGCTGCCATGGGCGTGTTTTGAAGTAGCTCCTTCATGTTGGTTCTTACGTGGCTCGAACTTCCGCTTGTGGGAGTCATAAATCGTGCGGTGCTCTTTCTCTGAGATTAGTGCCGTATTGATCATGGCCTTGAAATCTGGAAACTGTAAAACGCTGAGCTGGGTTTTATGGCCTGATGCATCCCATGAAGGAACCTGTCTTTTTCTTTTCTTCTGTGTTGGTGTCCTCAGGTGCATAGCGAGCAAGGTTGTTGAACTTGGTCAGGTATTCGCTGATGGATTTGCTGCCCTGAGTGAGTGCCAGAAATTCCTGTTGCTTCATCTTGATGAGACTTGAAGGAATGTAGGCTCTGCGGTAGGCTTCCTGAAATTCTGTCCAAGTGATCGCGGGTCCATCGCCCCTAGCGTCCTTCTGATTGTCCCACCAAACGCTGGCGGGGCCCTCAAGGTAGTGGGTGGCGAAGGGCACCTTGTCCTGCTCGTCCACGCGAGCGAGCTCCAGTTTCTTTCCCATAGTACGGAGCCAATCGTCAGCCTCAAGTGGGTCATCAGCATATGAGAACTTTGGGGGTTGAGTATGCTGGAAGTCTTGCAGCTTTGAGCGGCCAGCGTGCGGGGCACCTTGGGCTTGCATATACGTGCCAAACTCTCTCATGATCTGAGTCAGATGCTGGTTGTGACGTTCATCCATCATCATCATGAACTGACTTGGGCTTGGTTCCTGAGCTGGTGGAGGAGGAGGTGGTTCGGGGGCACGGGATCCTCGCCGCTTGTCGTGCGGAACGACGAACCGGGGTTTCTTGGCTGCCACTCGCACCGCTATTGGGCCTCATCCTGAATAGTTGAACGTGTGGCGCGTATCATGAGCATCCACATGGGGAAAAGTGTAACATCCAAGAAAACCAAATGGTAACACGGTTTGCAAAACAACAACAAGCATGGTGTTAAACAATGGATGGGGAGTTACAAGATTCAAGCACTCGCTATTTTACAAAAGATGCAAAGTAAAGGTACAAGCTACCCGTACAGGATACATGATACAAGATGCGAGATACAAAGCACTCGGTACAAGATGCAGGATACAACCCTACCACTACATTATTCAAGCACGCGATACATCGGAAGGTATAATACACTAAGCGATGCCGTCTCCGAGCGTCTAGAACTCCATCTCGAGGGTGTCGCTGGCGTGGCGGTGTCGAGGGGCTCCTCCGCGGGGCTGTAGTCGGGTGAAGCGCGACCGTCACGGGAGTCTCCGGAGTAAGCGGGTGGCTCGGCCTGGACGCGACGACGCTGAGACCGAACAGGGGTGAAGCGCGAGTAGTAGTGAGTGGCGCTGCTACGGGTACGGGGAGGTGGCGACGGAACGCGAGGTGCGGAGACACGGGCGATTCCCCTCCTGATCTGCTCGAGGGAGCTGTGGGTAAAGGTGGGGAGACGAGGTGGGGCGGGAAGTACCAGCTCCAGGGCTCGCGTCATCTCGGCCAAGGCCACGTTGGCGCGAAGCGAGGCAAGCTGGAGAAGAGTGACGTGGAGGTACTGGTGGAGGAGGGTGGTGTACTGAAGAATGGCGGAGAGGGGTGAGCTAGGGTCTCCTGGGTTGGGAAAAGGATGTCCCCGTTGTCTAAAGCTAACCTCGGGAAGTAGGCGTAACGGGTGCACTGCTTCATGACGGGATCGAAGGTGCGAAGGAAGAGGATGGCATCTCCTGCAACCTCCTGTATGGCTCGAGACGCCTGTGTACAGACACCGGAAGTGAGGCCGTGCTCGATCCCTGCGGACACGGGCTCCGGGCGCAGGTGGACGGTGGCGGTGAACTCCGAGGTGGCCCTGTCGAGACGGTTGTGGTACACGTGGTAAGTCGGGGAGGTGCGCCTGGGTAGAGGTGGTCCCAGATCTCCCTCAAAAACTGCGGAAAGCCGGGAATGTGCGGCGGTAGTCTGAGCGAGCAACTCTGCCATCTGTGACAGAGACATAATTCAAACAAAGTGAGCGTTAAGTTTAAAAGCACAAACAGATAGAGAAACAGTGAAGAAGTTGGCAACACAACAAGTTCTACCCTACGTCGTCCAAGAACTAGGGTATCCTACAGGCAGTTAGGCTCTGATACCAAGCTCTGTGGCACCCCGATCCAGATGATCGAGCCACCCCATATACCAGTCCCAGAAACACTGGATATATGACAACTTGATAAACAAAGGCATAACCAAATATATTCATATGGCATCGAGTTCGGACAAATACAATATTACAACACGGGGTGAGGCTCCAGCTCTTGCGCAACAGGCGCATACAACAGTATGAACATTATTTTTCTAACATCAAGCCTCTAGCGGAAGTCGTAGCGGAAGCGTAGAAGTAGCGTGGCGATAGCGGGCTTTATTCCACAGGGTTCTGCCTGGAATACGGTTCCTAGTTCTCGTACAGCGGGTACTCGGCGACGGGTGCAGCAGGGTCTGGCTACATGAAAAGCCAGGTGAGTACATGGAATGTACTCGCAAGACATTAGCCCAAAAACAAACAAGGTCTACCTATATGGCATGGCATAAGTTCAGAAGGTAGCATGGCATCAGTTTGGGTTTAGAAGTGCGAGTCCAAGCTAAACGGTTGGACCTAACTTACCTACTTACCTTTGTAGGGAAGTTTCGTGGTTGCTGGGATGAGATCACGTTTCTCATCCAGCAACATCTAGGCTTTTAAGCGTCTAGCCAACTCTGGCTTAATTCGAGCCAACTATGGCTTTTACTCTAGCCAACTCTGGCTGTCATTCCAGCCAACGTCCCATAACCCAGGGACAAGGCTAGACATCTAGATTTACACTCTCGAGAGGTTGCACGTTTATCCACACGCTGAAGTCTAAGCTTGTACCGCCGGTACCAAAGTACTAGAACCAGCCATGGCGGACAGCACAAACCCATACTTCCACAGTCGTTTATTCTACCAAGACACTCCCTGTATAGCCACCGACATAACTCTATGCCTTATGCAGAAGTGAATCCGGCACGTCCCCAACCCATGAGCGACGCCTAGCTCCGGAACCTTCGCAAGACTAGCCCCGACCAACTATGGTAACCGACTAGACTTGCCAAAGAGGTGGCATCAAAGGAGGCTGATAAAATACCTGGCCATGGTCCGCCCACACAGACGACGCGTGGTTGTGCCGGTTGTGTTCGGTGAGTGGCACTATGTGACTCAATCTAGTCGAGGGAGGTGATTATCTTTTTAGTCATTTTGTTTGATTACAGACATCAACATTAACAAAGTAACACAAGGTAACCACATGATAATATCAGCAGTAAATAAGCATATCCTCCTGCATGTACCAAAGTCCAAGCATAGCAAAATAAAACGTCAACCGGATGACTGTGGCAGCGATTCCGCTGGCAAGCGCCTTCCCGTTTGACAAAATAAAAGAAACGTCAACCGGATGACTGTGGCAGCGATTCCGCTAGCAAGCGCCATCTCGTTCGACAAAATAAAAGAAACGTCAACCGGATGACTGTGGCAGCGATTCCGCTGGCAAGCGCCATCTCGTTTGACAAAATAAAAGAAACGTCAACCGGATGACTGTGGCAGCGATTCCGCTAGCAAGCGCCTTCTCATTTGACAAAATAAAAGAAACATCAACCGGATGACTGTGGCAGCGATTCCGCTGGCAAGCGCCATCTCGTTCGACAAAATAAAAGAAACGCCAACCGGATGACTGTGGCAGCGATTCCGCTGGCAAGCGCCATCTCGTTCGACAAAATAAAAGAAACGTCAACCGGATGACTGTGGCAGCGATTCCGCTGGCAAGCGCCATCTCGTTCGACAAGATAAAAGAAACATCAACCGGATGACTGTGGCAGCGATTCACAGATATATATAAGTGCGGCAGTATTAAAATGCAACATGGCATATGATATGCAACAACATTCAATTTAAACAAGCAAGCAATTTTCTAAAGTTCGACCAAGCTTGAGATTAGGTTAACGGCTTGCCTTCAGCAGAGTGGTAGGGTTCGGGTTCGACTTTAAATTCATTGGGGAAGTTTGAATCTATTTAGAGAATGAAATTGCATTAAAAACCCTTCCTACGGTATCGAATAAACGATCAAGCAAACGAACTCCAAATGAAATACTTTTGATGTCATTAGACAGACATTTTGAAAACAAAGCTATCAAAAAAAGAGTCATATTTTTTTGATAACTTTTGAGTGAGATATGGGCTTTTTAAAGTTCTACCATTTATTAAAACAGAAAATAGAAAAACCCTAAAAGTTTAAAAACCTGACAGTGGGACCCACTAGCACTGTACACGAAACGTTATTCTCCCTGGAAAAAGAAAAAGACGTACTGTTCACCGGCGGCGAGCTCTCCGGCGATGGTTTCTGGCGGCTATGGGGCACGGGAGGCGAAGGGAGAGGGTGCTGGGCGGCTCGGGGAGGCTTGGCGAAGCTCGTCGGCGTACTTGTTGATGCTGGGGTGGTCGGGGCAGCGTAGAGCTTCGTCGACAGCGGCTCCGGCGACCTGTCAATGATGGTTGCGGCGACTCCGGCCACCAATCACTCCGGCGAGAGCGGCTCGAGGTTCGCCATGATCTAAGGGGGCTGTGGGTGGGAGGAATCGATCAGGGAGCCTCTACGGTGGAGGATTCGAACGGAGCCCGTGCGGCTCGGGCGAGGTCGATTCCGGCGATGGGCTGCTCTACGGGATGCGAGACTCGAGGGGAGGGCGACTGGGAGTGAGAGTGAGGTGGTGTGGTGCTCTGGTTGCCGGGGAGGTCCTTATATGGCGAGTGGAGGAGGTGGTGGCCGTCACGGGCATGGATGCGGTGTCCCGAGATGTGGCGGAGCGAACTCGGCGTCATCGGTGTAGCGTCGGTGCGGCGCCGTGCGGGTGGAGCACCTGCTGGACGACGAGGTTTGCGGAGAGGGGGGGGGGGGAGTGGCACGGTTGGTCGGTGCAGAGGCTGGCAAGCGGGCCATGGCGGCACTGCTTGCCGTGGCTGCTGGGCGGTGCGTCGCGGCGCTGGTGGCCTCTACGTGCGTCCTCGCGCATTTACGAGCTCGCAGGAGGAAGGAGCAAGCACGGGAAGGCAGGGGAGGGGGGGGATGACATGGCTGCGTTGACACCTGGCGGTGACAGTGGCGTGCGGCGCGTCGCCGCGTGCTTGGAAGGTTGCGGCGGGGCGTTGCCGGCGTCGGGGAGGAGGTGGAGTGGCCTGGGGAAGTTGGAGGTGGCCGGGGAGGGTAAGGAGAGCGGCTGGGGGGGGGGGGGGGCGTGCGCCGGCGACGAACACCTGGCGGTGCACTGGCGTGGTGATGCCAGTGGTGATCACCGCCAGGGGCATGCGACAGCGGCATTGCGCCATATCTCGTGGCTCCCTGCTCCAAATCGAGTGTGGTGTTGATCTCTGTGCGCCAAATTGCAAATGCAGCAACTTTCCTGACTAGTGTTTCCCCAAATTCTAAAGTTGGTCTATAGGAATTTTTTGAAAAACACTTCTGGTCAAAAGAGGAAATGTTGTTTTGGTGAAGCAAATGAAATGTAAAAGGGTTCATAAAATTCCTGAGGTGTGTGTGTCCATTGTGGTTGTATCTAGGGCCTTGCCTCACAAGAAAGAAATTCTTTGACTGCTTTTGAAAATAAAGAAGAAAAAGAGCAGAAACTAAAGTGGGGAGTTACTCCAAAATTTTCTAAACAAGGTATCCAATGTTTTTGCATATTTGGGCTATATATTGCCCAGGGGTCATCTCCTAATTTTTGCAGAATTTTAGGAAAGATATTTAGGGTACTTCCTTTGTAAAGTCACAATAAAGGAATTTTGGTAATTAAAAAAAGGAAAATATAGAAATATATTTTTGGGTGAAATGGGCCAGCAACAAGTTTGCCAAGTGGGAGAGAACTCAAAACATAAGATCCCAAACTTGGACAAGGTTTCGTAAATGGTCGAGAATTTTTAAAAGGGTTGCCAAACCGTGGGAATTTAATTCCAAATCACAAGAATGAGTTTGTGAAAGAAATTTTTGAAAGGCCAAATTTCAGGATGTTGCAAACATGCTTAGGGGAGGATACCGTTTCCTCTTTTTCATTAATAAGAGTAAAAGAAACATAGTCCTCTCATATTTCGGTAAGATAGTTCCATCTTTATAATATTTGTATGTAAGTGTTGGCATGGCAATTATTAACACAATAGAGATAACATCCATGTAACACGCTATTCATATCAAAAGCACTCATATCTAACGAAGAAGTTTTTCTTGATAACTCTTCACACCCCCAAAAATAATGTAAGTTCATCATGTTGATTAGGAGTGATCATGTTATCACAAAAGTCTCCCGCAATATCCTTATTAGAGGCTGAGCATTGGAATTTGAAATGCCCCTCTTTATAGCAAAGTTCACAAACAAAGGATATATGGCACAAACTTTTCACCAAGATCATATAGAGCATTGCTCCACATTCTAGTCTTTTCACTCCTATGATGGATACAATATTCTTCTTCAATTTGATTCTGCTCACAAGGTCTAAGTGCTCCACAAAAATTGACATGCTTATAAGAATAGTATTTTCAGAAGTTTGAGCATGTTTATTGCAATCATTAATAACAATTTTATTTTCCATGCAAGTGTCTTTAAAAGGTTCGTGATACTTGTCCCAATTTTCTTTAGGAATATAATATGAGAGGCAAAGGCTTTACAACAATTCACCATAATTTGAGAATCAAGACCAAATTTAGCACTAAGCTCATGAAAACTAGCATTTCAGCGAAAGACTTACACAAGCATACTCATAGTTTATACCTGATTCTTTACCTTTGTCGTTATCCCAATCTTCAGTATTGCGTTGAATTGTTTCAAGAAGATCGCATTTAGCTTCAACCTTCTTACTTGTGAAAGAACCCCCTGAACATGCATCTAGATGATCCTTGTAATGACCTGAAAGTCTTGCATAAAAATTAGTAACAATTATTTCCTTAGGAAGCTCATGGTTAGGACATTTGAGAATTAATGTTTTCAGTCTTCCCCAAGCTTGAGCAATGCTTTCTCTATCATGAGGATAAAAATTGACCATGTAACTCCTAGCTAGTTGCACTTCATGAAGAGACAAAATTAGAGTAAAAGAGAGATTCAAGCTGTTTCCACTACAAAACTTTTGGAGATCCGCAACGTTGCAATTACGTCGCGTCTAAGGCCAAAACGTCACTACCGTCACCACCGCGACGTTTCATGCGACGAAACGATAACGTCAACGATCGCTAGTCACATATGCGGTTATGACGTTTACGGTGCGCCCGGCGAACGTTGTATTGCGCGCGACGTCCGAAATACGTCGCTGGGCTGGCTGGTGGACGGCCCAGGCCCAACAAGGTGTCAAAATTTTATTTCGTCCCGCTTTGGACTACTGGTGACGTCAGCGCCGGCAGCTGATGTCCTTTTCCGGTGAGCTGACGTCAGCGTTTGAGACGTTATTTTCCGTCGTGGTTGAAGTCACGTGAGTACATTTGTCGGTGCTGTTATGACGTCATAGGATAAACGCGACGTAATGTTTTCGTCGCGTAAATGAATAATACCGTCGTATCACCTTGCAACCAGTTACTGACACGTTGACCAATCACGCGAAGCCACGATGACAAGTCCTGGCGACGTAATATGGCGCCGCGGCATATGTAACATCCCCAAAATTATTATCAGGATTATGTTCCAAAAATGAGAGCCAACAAAAACTTTTGTTAATTTTATGTGTTGATCTCTTGCTGTTACTTGTGTGGTTTAATTCTTGTTGCTTGTGTTATTCCTTCTTGCTAGTGGTTTGTTGTTTGCTCTAAATAAAAGCAAGAAGAAAGGAAAAAAAAATTGAAATAACAAATAAAGCAAGAAAAATAAAAGTGACAATTGTGTCACACAAATTCTCCAAGAGGAGAAACAAAAATGGTTTCAAACAAAATTGAAAGGAGAGGTTATATAAACTCTCCCATTTTTACTCCTATAACTTTTCCCTCTCAAAAATTTAATTAAAAAAAAAAACCTAAATTTAAATTCTATTTACTTCTTTATTAAATTCAAATCACAAAGTGTGCTATGTTGCACTTGTCAATTAAATTGCACCACAGCACCACAAACCTATATTTGGATATGTGAAACAAGTTATGAAAATAAATTTCAGAAATTCAAATTCAAATTTGGCTCAAGCATTTCGTCGAACACATTGCAGTCATGCACTGTGTTCTTCCCCATTTCATCCAACCCGAAGATCAATTGATCAAATTCGGGTGTTGTTCGTCGAATTGATGCTGGCAACCTCTTTCTCTCCTCTCCCCGAACTCGCCGCGCTCAAGAAATCGAAGAGGGGAGGATGGCGTCGACGAGAAGCGTCGGAGGGGACACGCTCCGGCGAGCACGCGCCATGTCGCGCAAGTGGCCGTGGCGTGGCAATGCCGCGTTGCTCAGCTCCGTGCCCCCCTCTCTCTCCCTCACCTCGCTGCCCCCTCTCTGGCCGCACCGCAGCCCGCAGGAACCCGCCTCCGCCGGAGTGACGCCGTGTGCAGTGCGCGCCGCGCACCGCCCGAGCGTTCCCTGGCCGTCCCACTCGCGAGCACGCTCTGCTCGTCGACACGCACTCGACCTTGCTCCCTGCCACTCCCACATCGTAGCCGCACCTCCACCGCCCCTACGGCGAGCGCACGTCGCCCCTGGAACCGCCCTGCTCCGAGTCCACCGTGCGCCGCCGCGGGTGCATAAATACCCCACCCGTGCCCGAGCTCTCCACACCCCGCACCACTGCCTTCACCCCTCTCCACTCCTCTGTGCACCGCCAGGAGGGCGGAGCCACTCCCTCGAAGCTCCAGTTGCCCGTGAGCTTCCTCGACGCTCCGCCGTGTCCGAGGTAGACGAAGCACACGGCCGTGCCGTGCTGCTGCCCCATTCCCCTCTCTGACCCCTGCACCTTGCTCACCATGGACACCGCCCTCACCGCCGCCTTTTCCTCGATTGTTTCGTGCACCAGAGCGCCCGCAGGAGCTTGCCGGAGATCGTGGCCGTGCCGTGGAAGTCCGACGCCTCGCCATCGCCGCTGCAGCCCTCCCCAGCAAGTACAACTCGCACCACCGCCTTCCTCGAGCCTCCGCAATTCTCCAGCACCCTCCCCGAGCCTTCCCAAGCCCTCTAGGTGAGCTTCCCGTGCACCTCGCCGTCGCCGGAGCTCCGGCGTCGCCGTTGTTCTGTCGACGATGAACTCGAGCTCCAGGAGCCGTTGGATCTAGATCCAACGGTAACTTACCGCTTCGGTTAGGCGTTAGGCTGACGGGCTGACCCCACCTGTCAGCATTTTATTCAATTCCCAGCACACACCGAGTCACTGACTCGTGGACCCCACCTGTCATACTTTTCAACATTATCCGGAGCAATTAGATTTTCGAATTTAGTTTTCTCTGGAAATTTCAGTACTGGACCCAACTTAGAAAATCAATATCTCAAGATTTAGGAATCCAAATAAATCAAACTCAATTGTTCTGGAAAGCTTATGAAATTGTTTAACCAACACAATTGGTCTCATGCCATTTAATTAAATAGTTAAAAAGTATTATTGAAAATGCCACAGAAGGTTTAAAATCTAAACTTGTTTGTTTCTGATACTCTGTTAGTCCAAATAATTCCAAACCAATTTTGCTAGCTTAGTACTGCCTTGTGTTAGCTCCCCTAATTTTGGTAGAATTAATTAAGCAGCATTAATTGTTGACTTTAAGATAAACCCTTCTGGACTAAAACAACAAATATGTTTATTGGTTGATCCAAATGAGTTAGGACCAATTTTGTTAGCTCACATATAGCCATGTTTAGTTACCCCTAAAAGGGTTTAATTTTTGGAACAACAGAATTTAAATGGTAGCTAAAACTTGATATTAAGCTACTGGATTCAATCCAATGTGTAGGGAGTTTGGTAACTCCAAATGATCCAATTCAAATTGGGTTGTATTCTACACATCAGTGGCTTTCCATAGAATTTTAGTTTGTATTTTTGTGACCAACAGAACTCAAGTTGTGGAATTAAACATGAATAACTAGTTTCTGCCATAATTTGGACTTAATTAAATAATGTTTAATTCAATTTATTTGAAAACCAAATTGTGTGGTTTGTGTGTGCAGTAGCTAATTGTGATGTTTATGATTGTTGTGTTGAGATGATTGCTTGTATAGCTTAGTGATTGGTTGCATTGTTTGTTTATTAATTAGACGAGAACGTTGTCGGATATATCGAGGAAGGAGAGTTTGCTGAAGTTGAAGAACAAGAGCAAGATCACTTTGCCAAGCAAGGCAAGCTATTCCTGAGCTTGCACTACCAACATATGCATCTACTTTCATAACATGTTTTACTCTCAAAGCAAGATTTATAAAACTCATTTCAAAAGTATATGGATATTATTTTGCCACCCTATGTAGTAGTTTATGTAAAACTTTAGGATGGGAAAACAATGTTGTTTATTCAAAACTCCTTTGAAATGTCTTGTGAGTTTATGGAATGCCGAGATGTCGGTGTTGTGTTGGAAAAGTGGAAAAGTGGTGATGTTTATGAAAAATGCACAGTGTGTCCTTGTACTTACGTCAACCATCCAATACCCTGTGCGACCACCTCCACCACATATGGGAAAAGGCGTAGTCATATAATTTGCTCATATTAGTATGGGACTCCTCAACAACGAGGATGACCTCGTTCCATGAGGGGATGGTCATGGCGACCTACCCCCTGACCTGGGTCCTGGCATCTGAGGATGGGGGATTGAAGGGTTCGCTCGCCGGGCAGAACTACGAGTCCTCACACTTAGGTTTCCCGACGGGGAATCTGGACTGGGTGTCGATGGAAAGGATGATAATTTCGTAGCGGTAGGATCCTATACTAGCATGAGCAAAGGACAGGCTATGGTCGGCGGCTTACTTCGCATACACCTGTATGGCGAGACGTGGCGGACACGATGAGCTGCCGGATGGATGTGGGATAAAAGCGTGCTACCTCTGCAGAGGGTTAAAACTATTCGAATAGCCGAGTCCTCGGATATGGACAGCTGGGAGACCCTACTTTGACCATGTGCAAGTTTTTGGAAAAGCTTTTAAGTTTAAAAGAAATTGAAATGGTGATGGGGTTACACATCTATACCAAATGAAGTGGTAGGAGTTGTGGGAATAAATGGACTATGGTGAGCCATGGTCATGAAAAGGAGGAGTTTTTGAGAAACAAAATGAAATGGTGACTTCTTTCAAAGATGGTTATAAAACTCTTCTTACCTTTTTCAATAAAGATATAGAGCTGTTTTAAAACAAATAAGAGTGCATACTCATGTTGGGGTAGTTTGCGAGTACATTCAAATGTACTCATATTGGTTTCGTCCCTGGCTATTGTCCTAGCCAGACTACGAGGACTACAGGAGGAGCACTACGCCGAGCAGGAATATGGCGACTTCTACGCCAACTAAGGATCTCCACAAGTCAGCTGCCTGTCGGGTTGTCATCATTAGAATATGATGTCTACTACGCCGTAGCTTCCGCTGATATATTTGGTTTGGCCCATGAAGGCACCTATGTAAGAACTTGGTCTAAATGACCATTTATGTAAGACTTTTATTCGGTACTGTAATGGATGTAAACTTTGGTATCCAATTCGGATTATGTGCAACGACAGACTGATCACGGGATCGTTGTGTTAAGCATAATCGGGTATTTCGGACAGCTAGTCCGGGGTCCCCACAGACTTGGTATCAGAGCCATCCTGACTTTAGGAAACCTTAGTTAGCATGGTCGTTTGTCAAATGTTACAAAAGATGAATTTCTAAAAAGAAAGGAATGAAGTATTTTTGAAAACTGCTTATCTCCAATCCTCTTACTTATGCAAAATTTTACTCCATTAAATATTACATTTTCCTTGGTATCCCTAAAATTTTGTACACCTCTCATTAAGTTAAAATTTGACTCACTTGTTGCCCTACATTTAAAATTTTGATACACTTGTCACTAACTAACTTAAAATTTTGCTTAAAAATTGTAGATGGCACTCCACTGGACCGAGTTCGTTCAGCTGGAGAAGGACAGCAAGCTGACGTTTGAGAGGGACTTGTTCGAGTTGACCAAGCTGTTAGGTCGCCCCGCTCCAGAGTTTGAGGGAGCTCAGATTGATGTTCACGGTGTCGGAAGGCTGAGCTGGCTCATCAGGTCGTCAGTTCGCAGGAACATCAAGTCTCCCAGTTCCCGGACGCTCGTCTTCACCACCAAGGAGGCCACCTGGGTTGATGGTCTCTGTACTGCTACACAGAGGATGCTAGCCCGACTTTGTGAGGAGCACAAGGCGGAGTTAGTAGACTCCCGTTTCCGGTTCTACGGGAGGCGCAACTGTGATGGACACCCTACTCCTTCACCTTACCACCCGATGTTTGGGAGCTACATCATGGACATGGAGATCTTACTTCAGTGCACTCAGGATGATCTGTTGCGCACTAGGATTCAGCTCCACTTCGACCGCGAGTCGCTCGTTGAGCTTCGCGAGAACGAGATGAAGCTGATGGTGGAGAAGGTTGCTCTTCTCGGAAGAGGGCCCAGCTGAGGAAGACTATCGTGAAGCTCCGCACGAAGGTGGCAGAGCAGGATGGACTGATTGAGGATCTAGAGCACCATACTGACGAGATGGAGGAGGAGGGCGAGGATCTCCGCAAGGAGAACGACGCTTTCCTCAGTGACGATGATGACTTCGTGGAGGAGATGGACTGTGAGGAGAGGATGATGAGGAGGAGTTAGTTGACGAGGAGGAGGAGCCACTCGAGCCAGTTCTCGAGGACGAGGAGGAGGATCCCGAGGAGCCAGCCTACCAGTCAGATGCTGACGTGTTAGAGCTGGAGGTTCCACCTCAGTAGGCGAGTGACTTGATCACTACCGCAGGATTAGGTTGACCCCCTATAGCTAGTCGAGTAGTAGCAGTGGTTCTTTTGGAAACCAGATGTTATGTTGTAAGCTTGAGGTTGTAAGCTTGATGTTGATGTGAACTCTTGATGTGTTGTTTGTGAAATATAAGTATGTTTGTCTTGTTAAATCTGTGTGAACTATTTTCATATAAATCTTAGAATTAATCAACCACTTGAGAGATCATCTTTTCCCTTAGTCGAACTTTTCTTGCCTTGTCTCTTATACCCGGTGTGCTTCAGGATGCCGCCCCGTCGCGACAATACGGAGGATCAGGATCAGCACCACCACCACCGGACCCAACCCCCCCCAACTTCTCGCGCTTATCATGGAGGAACGTGAAATGCCCGGCAGAGCGCCAGCTCATCTCACTGCCTACAACAACTTGCAGCCGCTTACAACAACAACAATAATAACAACAACAACAACAATGGTGGTAATGGCAATGGCAATGAGAACCAGCGATCCACCTTAGGCGATTTCAGAAACCAACCCACCCACCTACTCCAAGGGACTTCACCCACTGGAAGCCGATGATTGGCTTCGCACCATCGAACAATCTGGAAGTTGCTGCTGTGGGAGAAATGAAAGGTGCTATGCAACCCACTATCTCGCTGGACCTGCAAGAGCTTGGTGGGAAACTACCAAGGCTCTCCAGCAGCTGCATGTCATCAACTGGGCTGAGTTCCAGAGAAGTTCCGCAAGAAGCATATTCCCTTGGACTCATTGAGAGGAAGAAGGATGAATTCCGCAAGCTGAGGCAGGGAAGTAGAGATGTGGTCGGTTATCTTGAGAGTTTACCGACTTATCTCGGTATGCCCTGATGACACCGACAAAGAGAGAAGAAGATGGAGCGTTTCATGAGTGGACTCATGATGAACTGCAGTGTGCTTGGTTATCCATGACTTCCGTGATCTGGAGTCACTTGTGGACAAAGCCATCCAGCTGGAGACCAAGCGCAAGTCTATGTATGAAGGTCGCAAGAGGAGGATGAATGCTCAGGAAGGTTCGAGCAGCCAGAAACCTCGTATCTTTCAGCAGAACCCCAGGCCTGCCTATCGTCCACCCCAAGCTCCACGCCCCAATTTCCCTAACCGCCCGAACAACTTCAACCGCCCCAATGACAATAACCGTCCCAGAGGAAACTTCAACAACTTCAACCCCAATGCCAATGTTGTCTGCTTTGAATGTGGCAACAAAGGACACTACTCCAGGAATGCCCCAATCCTAAGAGGAATGTCCAGCGCCCCAATGCACCTGCACCGAACAATGGTCAAGGCCGCAATGGAAATGGTAATGGCAAGAATGCCGCACCCCGCGGGAATGCTGCTGTTGTCAGAGGCCGTCTGCACCACATCAATGCTGAAGAGGCTGAAGAAGCGCCAGATGTTGTGCTGGGTACGTTTCTTGTCAACTCAGTACCTGCAACTGTTCTGTTTGATTCTGGTGCTACCCATTCGTTTATTACCAAAGAGTTTGTTTCTAAGGGAGGTTTAGTCGGGAGTCTTTTACCCAAACCAATGTTGGTACAAACCCCAGGACTGTTAGCCAAAACCAACCAGATGTGTTCCGAAACCCCCATAGAAATTGGAGGAGGAAGGTTTGCAGCCGACCTAATTATCTTAGGAAACCAAGGCATAGATGTTATTCTTGGAATGGATTGGTTAGCCAAGTATCACGGACGTATTGACTGTGCCCGAAGAGCTGTTTCTCTCACTTCTGATGATGGAGTTGAAGTGGAGTATGCATCTGAGACCAGCCAGACCAGACCCGGATGCCATGAGAGCATAGCTCGACCCGCCCTAGATGAGATCCGTGTTGTTCACTGTTCAAGGATGTTTTCCCAGAAGAATTGCCTGGTATGCCGCCAGACAGGGATATTGAGTTCATAATTGAGCTTATCCCAGGAACATCCCCCATATCCCAAAAGCCTTATCGGATGAATCCGGAAGAACTGGTGGAGTTGAAGAAGCAGTTGGCTGATATGCTAAGCAAAGGTCTTGTCGCCCAAGTGCTTCACCATGGGGATCACCCATTATTTTTGTGGACAAGAGAGACGGTACCACACGCCTGTGTGTGGATTATCGCAAGCTGAATGACGTGACCATTAAAAACAAGTACCCTCTTCCCAAGATCGAGGATCTGTTCGATCAAATGAACGGAGCCCGAGTCTTTTCAAAGATCGATCTTCGGACAGGTTACCATCAGTTGAAGATCCGAGAGACAGACATTCCCAAGACCGCCTTCACCACCGTTACGGTTTGTTTGAATACACCGTGATGTCCTTTGGTCTGACCAATGCCCCAGCCTATTTCATGAATCTCATGAACAAGATTTTCATGGAGTACCTCGACAAGTTCGTGGTAGTTTTCCTTGATGACATCCTTATTTATTCCAAGACTGAAGAAGAACATGCTGAACACCTGCGTCTAGTTTTGGAGACCCTCCAAGAGCACCAGCTGTATGCCAAGCTTAGCAAGTGTGAGTTTTGGCTCAGTGAAGTGGCATTTCTTGGACATATTGTATCCGCTGGAGGAATTTCTGTTGACCCTGAGAAGATACAAGCCATTCTTGACTGGTTATCCCCAACCAATGTTTTTGAAATCCGAAGCTTTCTCGGACTTGCCGGTTATTACCGCAAGTTTGTTGAAGGATTTTCCAGTATAGCCAAACCTCTGACCCAACTGTTGAAGAAGGACAAGAAATTTGAATGGACTCAGAAGTGTGAGGATAGTTTCCAAGAACTGAAGAAGAACTAACCTCAGCCCCAATCCTGATCATGCCAGACGTCACCCAGAGTTTCGACGTGTATTGCGATGCATCACGCCTCGGACTTGGTTGCGTTCTGATGCAAGAAGGCAAAGTTGTGTCGTACCTGTCCCGGCAGTTGCGACCGCATGAAGAGAATTACCCAACCCATGACTTGGAGTTAGCTGCTGTGGTCTTTGCTCTTAAGAAGTGGCGTCCCTATCTTGCGGGACATCGCTGTGAGGTTATACGATCACAAAAGCTTGAAGTATATTTTCACCCAGAAAGATCTGAACCTGCGACAGAGGAGATGGATGGAATTAATCAAGGATTATGATATTGGAATCCATTATCACCCCGGAAAGGCTAATGTAGTTGCCGATGCCCTTAGTCGCAAACCTTGCACCCTGAATGCCTGATCCAAGCCGAACAGCCAGCCTTGTTCAAGAGTTCCAAGATTTTGGACTAGAGCTTGTTAGCCATGGTTATCTCGCCAATTTAGAGTTAACCCCAACCCTGATGGATCAAATCAAAGAAGCCCAAAAAGGTCATGAAAGCATAGAGGGAATTAGGAAAAAGATTTCCCTCGGCAAAGCACCCGGTTTTACCGAAGATGCTGAGGGAGTGCTGAAATTCAATGACCGTATCTGTGTGCCCAATGTCACGGAACTTAAGGAGTTAATCCTGAAGGAGGCCCATGAGACCCCTTACTCAATCCACCCCGGCGGAACCAAAATGTACCAAGACCTTCGAGGAAGATTTTGGTGGCATGGAATGAAGCGAGAGATTGGTTCATTCGTAGCCAAGTGTGACATCTGCCAGCGAGTTAAGGCTGAACATCAGCGACCCGCTGGATTGCTTCAACCTTTGAAAATTCCCGAGTGGAAGTGGGATGAGATTGGAATGGATTTTATTACCGGACTTCCAAGATCCAACCGAGGCCATGATTCAATCTGGGTCATCGTTGATCGACTGACCAAGGTTGCCCATTTCATCCCTGTCAACACCACCTATCGGGGACATCAGTTGGCCGACTTGTATATTTCCAGAATAGTGAGCCTGCATGGTGTGCCTAAGAAGATTGTATCTGATAGAGGCACGCAATTCACCTCAAGGTTCTGGAAATCCCTTCATGAAGCCCTCGGAACCAAGCTAGCGTTTAGCACCGCTTATCATCCCCAGACCGATGGCCAAACTGAGCGAGTGAACCAGATATTGGAGGACATGCTTCGTGCATGTGTTCTATCCTATGGTTCCAAGTGGGAAGATTGCCTTCCGTTTGCAGAATTCTCGTACAACAACAGTTATCAGTCCAGTCTGCAAATGGCCCCTTTTGAAGCCCTTTACGGCAAGAAGTGTCGTACACCCCTGAATTGGTCCGATACAGGAGAAGGCAAATTGTTCGGACCAGATACCCTCCGTGAAGCTGAAGAGCAAGTTCAGCTTATTCGTGAACGACTCAAAACTGCCCAATCCCGTCAGAAGAGTTATGCTGACACCAAGCGTCGTGACCTCACTTTCAGTATCGGAGATTATGTTTATCTCCGAGTGACACCCCTTAAAGGAATGCAGCGTTTCCATGTCAAAGGAAAGTTAGCGCCAAGGTATATTGGACCCTTCAAGGTCCTTGCTCGTCGAGGAGAAGTATCCTATCAGCTGGAGTTACCCCAGAGTTAGGAGATTACATGATGTCTTCCACATTTCCTTGCTCCGGAAGTGTCTTGAAGTTCCTGACCAGCCTGATGTTTTCAAAAACATCGACCACCTCTCCATCGACCTGAACCAAGACCTGACTTATCGTGAGAGACCCCTCAAATTCTCGAAGAAGATGTTCGTGTTACCCGAAGACGTGCGATCAAGTTTTACAAAGTTCAGTGGACTAACCACTCCGAAGAAGAAGCAACTTGGGAACGCGAAGATTATCTTAGAAGCGAATTTCCAGACCTCTTTAATACCCAGGCCTAGCAAATCTCGGGACGAGATTTATTCTAAGGGGGGAAGGATTGTAACATCCCAAAATTATTATCAGGATTATGTTCCAAAAATGAGAGCCAACAAAAACTTTTGTTAATTTTATGTGTTGATCTCTTGCTGTTACTTGTGTGGTTTAATTCTTGTTGCTTGTGTTATTCCTTCTTGCTAGTGGTTTGTTGTTTGCTCTAAATAAAAGCAAGAAGAAAGGAAAAAAAAATTGAAATAACAAATAAAGCAAGAAAAATAAAAGTGACAATTGTGTCACACAAATTCTCCAAGAGGAGAAACAAAAATGGTTTCAAACAAAATTGAAAGGAGAGGTTATATAAACTCTCCCATTTTTACTCCTATAACTTTTCCCTCTCAAAAATTTAATTAAAAAAAAAAACCTAAATTTAAATTCTATTTACTTCTTTATTAAATTCAAATCACAAAGTGTGCTATGTTGCACTTGTCAATTAAATTGCACCACAGCACCACAAACCTATATTTGGATATGTGAAACAAGTTATGAAAATAAATTTCAGAAATTCAAATTCAAATTTGGCTCAAGCATTTCGTCGAACACATTGCAGTCATGCACTGTGTTCTTCCCCATTTCATCCAACCCGAAGATCAATTGATCAAATTCGGGTGTTGTTCGTCGAATTGATGCTGGCAACCTCTTTCTCTCCTCTCCCCGAACTCGCCGCGCTCAAGAAATCGAAGAGGGGAGGATGGCGTCGACGAGAAGCGTCGGAGGGGACACGCTCCGGCGAGCACGCGCCATGTCGCGCAAGTGGCCGTGGCGTGGCAATGCCGCGTTGCTCAGCTCCGTGCCCCCCTCTCTCTCCCTCACCTCGCTGCCCCCTCTCTGGCCGCACCGCAGCCCGCAGGAACCCGCCTCCGCCGGAGTGACGCCGTGTGCAGTGCGCGCCGCGCACCGCCCGAGCGTTCCCTGGCCGTCCCACTCGCGAGCACGCTCTGCTCGTCGACACGCACTCGACCTTGCTCCCTGCCACTCCCACATCGTAGCCGCACCTCCACCGCCCCTACGGCGAGCGCACGTCGCCCCTGGAACCGCCCTGCTCCGAGTCCACCGTGCGCCGCCGCGGGTGCATAAATACCCCACCCGTGCCCGAGCTCTCCACACCCCGCACCACTGCCTTCACCCCTCTCCACTCCTCTGTGCACCGCCAGGAGGGCGGAGCCACTCCCTCGAAGCTCCAGTTGCCCGTGAGCTTCCTCGACGCTCCGCCGTGTCCGAGGTAGACGAAGCACACGGCCGTGCCGTGCTGCTGCCCCATTCCCCTCTCTGACCCCTGCACCTTGCTCACCATGGACACCGCCCTCACCGCCGCCTTTTCCTCGATTGTTTCGTGCACCAGAGCGCCCGCAGGAGCTTGCCGGAGATCGTGGCCGTGCCGTGGAAGTCCGACGCCTCGCCATCGCCGCTGCAGCCCTCCCCAGCAAGTACAACTCGCACCACCGCCTTCCTCGAGCCTCCGCAATTCTCCAGCACCCTCCCCGAGCCTTCCCAAGCCCTCTAGGTGAGCTTCCCGTGCACCTCGCCGTCGCCGGAGCTCCGGCGTCGCCGTTGTTCTGTCGACGATGAACTCGAGCTCCAGGAGCCGTTGGATCTAGATCCAACGGTAACTTACCGCTTCGGTTAGGCGTTAGGCTGACGGGCTGACCCCACCTGTCAGCATTTTATTCAATTCCCAGCACACACCGAGTCACTGACTCGTGGACCCCACCTGTCATACTTTTCAACATTATCCGGAGCAATTAGATTTTCGAATTTAGTTTTCTCTGGAAATTTCAGTACTGGACCCAACTTAGAAAATCAATATCTCAAGATTTAGGAATCCAAATAAATCAAACTCAATTGTTCTGGAAAGCTTATGAAATTGTTTAACCAACACAATTAGTCTCATGCCATTTAATTAAATAGTTAAAAAGTATTATTGAAAATGCCACAGAAGGTTTAAAATCTAAACTTGTTTGTTTCTGATACTCTGTTAGTCCAAATAATTCCAAACCAATTTTGCTAGCTTAGTACTGCCTTATGTTAGCTCCCCTATTTTTGGTAGAATTAATTAAGCAGCATTAATTGTTGACTTTAAGATAAACCCTTCTGGACTAAAACAGACAAATATGTTTATTGGTTGATCCAAATGAGTTAGGACCAATTTTGTTAGCTCACATATAGCCATGTTTAGTTACCCCTAAAAGGGTTTAATTTTTGGAACAACAGAATTTAAATGGTAGCTAAAACTTGAATATTAAGCTACTGGATTCAATCCAATGTGTAGGGAGTTTGGTAACTCCAAATGATCCAATTCAAATTGGGTTGTAATCTACCCATCAGTGGCTTTCCATAGAATTTTAGTTTGTATTTTTGAGACCAACAGAACTCAAGTTGTGGAATTAAACATGAATAACTAGTTTCTGCCATAATTTGGACTTAATTAAATAATGTTTAATTCAATTTATTTGAAAACCAAATTGTGTGGTTTGTGTGTGCAGTAGCTAATTGTGATGTTTATGATTGTTGTGTTGAGATGATTGCTTGTATAGCTTAGTGATTGGTTGCATTGTTTGTTTATTAATTAGACGAGAACGTTGTCGGATATATCGAGGAAGGAGAGTTGGCTGAAGTTGAAGAACAAGAGCAAGATCACTTTGCCAAGCAAGGCAAGCTATTCCCTGAGCTTGCACTACCAACATATGCATCTACTTTCATAACATGTTTTACTCTCAAAGCAAGATTTATAAAACTCATTTCAAAAGTATATGGATATTATTTTGCCACCCTATGTAGTAGTTTATGTAAAACTTTAGGATGGGAAAACAATGTTGTTTATTCAAAACTCCTTTGAAATGTCTTGTGAGTTTATGGATTGCCGAGATGTCGGTGTTGTGTTGGAAAAGTGGAAAAGTGGTGATGTTTATGAAAAATGCACAGTGTGTCCTTGTACTTACGTCAACCATCCAATACCCTGTGCGACCACCTCCACCACATATGGGAAACAGGCGTAGTCATATAATTTGCTCATATTAGTATGGGACTCCTCAACAACGAGGATGACCTCGTTCCATGAGGGGATGGTCATGGCGACCTACCCCCTGACCTGGGTCCTGGCATCTGAGGATGGGGGATTGAAGGGTTCGCTCGCCGGGCAGAACTACGAGTCCTCACACTTAGGTTTCCCGACGGGGAATCTGGACTGGGTGTCGATGGAAAGGATGATAATTTCGTAGCGGTAGGATCCTATACTAGCATGAGCAAAGGACAGGCTATGGTCGGCGGCTTACTTCGCATACACCTGTATGGCGAGACGTGGCGGACACGATGAGCTGCCGGATGGATGTGGGATAAAAGCGTGCTACCTCTGCAGAGGGTTAAAACTATTCGAATAGCCGAGTCCTCGGATATGGACAGCTGGGAGACCCTACTTTGACCATGTGCAAGTTTTTGGAAAAAGCTTTTAAGTTTAAAAGAAATTGAAATGGTGATGGGGTTACACATCTATACCAAATGAAGTGGTAGGAGTTGTGGGAATAAATGGACTATGGTGAGCCATGGTCATAAAAAGGAGGAGTTTTTGAGAAACAAAATGAAATGGTGACTTCTTTCAAAGATGGTTATAAAACTCTTCTTACCTTTTTCAATAAAGATATAGAGCTGTTTTAAAACAAATAAGAGTGCATACTCATGTTGGGGTAGTTTGCGAGTACATTCAAATGTACTCATATTGGTTTCGTCCCTGGCTATTGTCCTAGCCAGACTACGAGGACTACAAGGAGGAGCACTACGCCGAGCAGGAATATGGCGACTTCTACGCCAACTAAGGATCTCCACAAGTCAGCTGCCTGTCGGGTTGTCATCATTAGAATATGATGTCTACTACGCCGTAGCTTCCGCTGATATATTTTGGTTTGGCCCATGAAGGCACCTATGTAAGAACTTGGTCTAAATGACCATTTATGGAAGACTTTTATTCGGTACTGTAATGGATGTAAACTTTGGTATCCAATTCGGATTATGTGCAACGACAGACTGATCACGGGATCGTTGTGTTAAGCATAATCGGGTATTTCGGACAGCTAGTCCGGGTCCCCACAGCATAGATGCAAACCGTCCCCGATATGGTGACAGTTTTAATTCGTCGACTCTTATCGCAAATAGGAAGTCACCACGTGGGACGCCCAATCGCGGCCACGTGGTGGTGCGCGTGACGGTTTAGATCCGCCGCTATTGGTCGGTGACATTATCGCTCTAACGACGTTCATTTTTGTCCTGGAATAGGGCCACGTGGACCAACCGTTTGTAGCCGCGTGTCCGTATCTACAACGAACTGGTTTCGTCGCGTTTATCTGATGACGTCGTCATCCTCATGCCCAAACGATTACGTCGCGGATACGTGATTAGGTCACCGTTTTGAATTGGCCATAATTATGCAAATTCTTATGCAGGAATTCATTTTTAACATTAAAGCAAATACAGAAATGATGTTTTCAGAAACACCACATTGCTAAGTTTCAATATCAAGCTGTCTTGGCCAGAATCTCAGCTAGGGTTTCATTAACCCGATTTTGACACATTGCTAAGTGGTCTCGATCCTTCCGCATTGCCTCCAGATCTTTTATGAACTTGAGGCTCGCTTGCTCTGATTCTTTTTTTGCTTTCTTCACCTCTTCAGAACAACCATATGGCGTTACAATTTGTTCCATCTCAGAATAGAACAGATCTTCAAGATGATATGGTCGAATCTCAGAACGCACACGTTTTTTCGTCGGCATAGCAAGCAGTTCACTCTCCAGCCTCGACACTATATCAACAGTTTTGACGACATCTTTTGAACCAGATGGCGCCATCTTGCTTTTCTTCCTTGCCTAACAAGCATGTAAAGAAAAGATGAACTAGCAGATGACAAGCGTGCATTTACATGACAAAGAACATACAAAATAGCAAATGACATAATATATAAACTTCATGTATATAGCAATAATTAAAAACAGCCAAATCATTTTCTGTATCACCGAGACATGCTATTACTTCACATACAAACAGCTGCAATAAAACATGCTAAAACAGAGGCAAGTGAACATTGATAAAACTAAGAAAGCATGTACATGAACAAAGAGATGAAATGCAATTAAGCATTCATGTACATGAAATAGCAGATGACAAGCATGGATGAACTACCAGAATACAATCAATTAAGAATTCAGGTACATGAACTAGCAGATGACAAGCATAGATGTAAGATCACATGCATTAACAAATAGATTCCCGATGAGAAGCATAGACAGATCATGGATGAAACAGATGAAGTAGCACAGATATTTCGCACAACAGTCAGCTTATAGTTCACCATCAGAGTGCCACAGACAGTAAGCAAACAGTTCAATATAAGATAAGTAAGCTGCACCCTCCTTTTTAAGATAACATGAAAGGATGTGGAGTTACTAGATCAAGGGATAACCTGCAGCTCATTGTCCTCGCTGACAAGTATTGGATATAACGTGTTTCTAGCGTTTTCCATCTTGATATTTTTGATCAGCTCTACATTCATGGGTTGTACTTCTGATCCTATCATGAATAAAGAACTAAAACTAAGCTACAAATATAAACAGGCCATCGGATCAAGCATAGAAGTAATGACATGCCATCGTACTGATGTAAACATGCCATAATAATTATAAAGAGAAACAATTTAGATAGATAAACAGGCCAACGATGATGCTTCTAAGTTCTCTTTAACATTATCAAGGATAGGATAATTGTTATCCTGCTTTTGTATAAGTATGATTGATGCTTCACAAGACTAACTGAATCAAACTGCATCAAACTTAGCAGTATAATGGTGAAGAATCAAGCAAACAATTAAATAGGCCATAATTGTGACAGACAAACAATCATACAACTAAATAGACAAACAATGTAGAGAGATAAATTGCATCATTCATTACCAGTATAATGATACTGAATTGATCAAAGAATAAACTGGCCAATAATTGGTCACAAGACTAATTGCATAAAACAAAAGCATGATAATAAAGAAGCATCCATCATCGTATCATGCAATTAAACAGGCAAACCGTTTAAGAAGCATCAAGCACACAACTAAACAGGCAAACAATTTAGAGAGATTATTTGCCTTGGCCTTTGGAGACTTCTTTCTGAGGGATTTCTCCGCAGGGAACTTTTGCTTTTAACATCGATAATCAAGCTCTTGCCAGCGCCCCTGGTCTTCTTTTTGGTGGCATCGAGGTGGCAGACCTTGACGTCGATGACGCGGCGAGGTTGAAGAAGAGGTGGCAGACTTTGACGGCGGAATTGCGGCGAGGTAGGAGACAGACAGGCCTTGACGGCGAGGTTTGAGACGAGGTGGCGGATCTGGACATACGGGAGGTGACAGATCTGGATGGCGAGCTTGTCGGCGAGGTGGTAGATCTGGACGGCGCCCTGCGCGGCGCGGCCTCAGACCTTGGAAGCGAGCTATACGGACGATTTGGAGACCTGGCCGGCGAGGAGAGGCTAGGGTTTGGTAAGACAGGAGGAGGAGGAGGAGGGGCGAGGGGATAAGGAGGGGTTCGCCGAAATCCCAATTTTGAATCGGCAGGCCTGGCGTGAAAATTTCGGAGACCACCCGAAATTTTGGTGTTTGTGCGGGAAACTTTGGTCGCCGTCGGCGAGGAGATTAAATGTAATGTTGTAATTTACCTGCCGTTTTAACGAAATATGTTTAGTTCAAAAAGCTTGAATGAAATTAGTTACTTCATTAATGTCTTAATTTACCGACATTTTGAATGAATTATCTTTAGTTTGAACGAATTTGGAATAAAATTCGTTAAATTCCGAGTACAAGTTTTTTCACTCGGTGCCCATGACGTCTACAACTTCTACTGACATGGGTCCATGGCGTCTACAACTTCTACTGACGTGGGCCCATGGTGTCTACAACTTCTACTGGCTTGTGCCACATGTTATCAAAAGGTCTTAACTATCTTACAGTACAAAGTAACTAAATAACTAATTAAGCAATTGTTGATATGGATGCTGCTGCGACTACTACTGATGTTGCAAACGACGTCTCGGCGGCACGGTGCATGCCGCGCCGGGCGCTCAGTGGTCGTCCTCGTCGGCCATGCTTTGCTCCCAGTCTTCCGGCACCATGCAGTCGGGCGGCAGTTGGATGCCTTTCTTCCCGAGGAAGTGCGCCTCTTCGAGAGTCAGCACACGGAGGGGGTCCGGCGGCGGGTGCAGGCGCGGTCCGGGCAGTCGGAATAACTGGCCACGGTAACGCATAATACGCGGCCGGGCGGGGTCCGTTCCGGCCCAGCATTCCTCGAGGACTTCCTCGATCGTGCGCCCCCTCCAGAAGCGCCACCTCTCGTGGATGTTCTTTGGGCCACGAGGACGAACATCATCATCAGCATCACCATGCTCGATCTCTTTCCCCCGCTCCGCCGCCAAGATGGCAGGCCAGCAAGGGCTGAGCGTCCGGAACATCGGATCGGATTTTAGGGCGGCAGGAAGCTGGCTCCGCCTATCGTGGATGAGATTCACCATCGCATCGGAGCCGGCGTCGGGAAGCGGGTAGACGACCAGCCCGTACAGGCTGATGTCCCAGCCGGCTGGCAGCAGGCAGCCATGCGGGACCAGGAGCAAATTGTTGTGGAGCTCATCGGAGACATCCTCTCCAAGGTTGCGTGGCCACAACCAACCAGGCGTCGGCTGGTCGTCGTCGATGGCCATTGAGGGGAGAGGGTAAGACATCAGAGAGGAGTAGGGGATTGACCGCGTCGCTCCTTGGTTTTAAGGGGGTGGCATCCGGTGGGTGCGCGCATTGATGAATGGAGCGGGGTTTGGTGCACGCATTAACGCCGACGTTAAGAGATATACAACGGCTCGTATATATCCTCTGTATATAGTGCAAGACCCCTCAGTTCACCAGGGGCTTCTCGTCTTTGGGCGCGAGATATTTGGATCATATCAAAGTAATCGCCAAGTTCACTGGGAACTGGGATCTATTCTGCGAACTAGCTCAGATTCGCTTTGGGTCAAATAAAAGATCAAAGTACATGTCAAAGAAGAGGTCAGAGAAAAAGAGTGATTAATATTGCTACGAGTTGTATTTTGGTGAGATGTATTTTCGTCGAACACCTTAAGTGCGCACTCTGGACGCGCCCTGGACGCGCCATGGCGTACTCTGGACGCGCTCTGTGCGCGCCATGGCGTGTTCTGGGCGCGCACTGACGCCCATTTGTGTAAAAATTGGGCATGAACTATGCCTAGACCATTCTTAGTCTCTCCTAAATGATACTTTCGTGAGTATTTTGAAATTATCACGCTGCAAGTCCAAAAAAAAACCTCTCTTCAACCTTGAGTTCATACGACGTAGTATGACAAATCACAATAGATACTGAATGTATATATACCTTGTTTATAGACATGGATCGTTAGTATATGACATATAAGAAGACTATAACAGAAGGATTTCCCTTTTTTTGATTTGTTTTGAACTTTTTGAGCTCGTTTCAAATATCGGTCAAACCTAACTTTAACCAACACTTAAACAAGTTTAAAACATATAGATGAAAAACTAAGCCTGGATCCTTCTTAGTAACTCCAAAATGAATCTTTGGTGAGGTTTTTGAATTTTAAATCTTGCAAATCCAAAACACCTTCTCTTCACCCTTGACTTCATGCGCCATAGTTTGACATATATCACAATAGGTACATGAAATTTTGGTATGAATGTATATAGACCTTGTTCATCACCATGTAGATGAAAAACTAAGCCTGGATCCTTCTTAGTAACTCCAAAATGAATCTTTGGTGAGGTTTTTGAATTTTAAATATTGCAAATCCAAAACTCCTTCTCTTCACCCTTGACTTCATGCGCCATAGTTTGAGATATATCACAATGGATACATGAAATTTTGGTATGAATGTATATAGACCTTGTTCATCACCATGTAGATGAAAAACTAAGCCTAGATACTTCTTAGTAACTCCAAAATGAATCTTTGGTGAGGTTTTTGAATTTTAAATCTTGCAAATCCAAAACACTTTCTCTTCACCCTTGATTTCATGCGCCATAGTTTGAGATATATCACAATAGGTACATGAAATTTTGGTATGAATGTATACAGACCTTGTTCATCACCATGTAGATGAAAAACTAAGCCTGGATCCTTCTTAGTAACTCCAAAATGAATCTTTGGCGAGGTTTTTGAATTTTAAATCTTGCAAATCCAAAACACCTTCTCTTCACCCTTGACTTCATGCGCCATAGTTTGAGATATATCACAATAGGTACATGAAATTTTGGTATGAATGTATATAGACCTTGTTCATCACCATGTAGATGAAAAACTAAGCCTGGATCCTTCTTAGTAACTCCAAAATGAATCTTTGGCGAGGTTTTTGAATTTTAAATCTTGCAAATCCAAAACACCTTCTCTTCACCCTTGAGTTCATGCGCCATAGTTTGAGATATATCACAATGGATACATGAAATTTTGGTATGAATGAATATAGACCTTGTTCATCACCATGTAGATGAAAAACTAAGCCTGGATCCTTCTTAGTAACTCCAAAATGAATCTTTGGTGAGGTTTTTGAATTTTAAATCTTGCAAATCCAAAACACCTTCTCTTCACCATTGACTTCATGCGCCATAGTTTGAGATATATCACAATGGATACATGAAATTTTGGTATGAATGAATATAGACCTTGTTCATCACCATGTAGATGAAAAACTAAGCCTGGATCCTTCTTAGTAACTCCAAAATGAATCTTTGGTGAGGTTTTTGAATATTAAATCTTGCAAATCCAAAACACTTTCTCTTTACCCTAGACTTCATGGGCCATAGTTTGAGACATATCACAAAAGGTACATGAAATTTTGGTATGAATGTATATAGACCTTGTTCATCACCATGTAGATGAAAAACTAAGCCTGGATCCTTCTTAGTAACTCCAAAATGAATCTTTGGTGAGGTTTTTGAAATTTTAAATCTTGCAAATCCAAAACACCTTCTCTTCACCCTTGACTTCATGCGCCATAGTTTGAGATATATCACAATGGATACATGAAATTTTGGTATGCATGTATATAGACCTTGTTCATCACCATGTAGATGAAAAACTAAGCCTGGATCCTTCTTAGTAACTCCAAAATGAATCTTTGCTGAGGTTTTTGAATATTAAATCTTGCAAATCCAAAACACTTTCTCTTTACCCTTGACTTCATGGGCCATAGTTTGAGACATATCACAAAAGGTACATGAAATTTTGGTATGAATGTATATAGACCTTGTTCATCACCATGTAGATGAAAAACTAAGCCTGGATCCTTCTTAGTAACTCCAAAATGAATCTTTGGTGAGGTTTTTGAAATTTTAAATCTTGCAAATCCAAAACACCTTCTCTTCACCCTTGACTTCATGCGCCATAGTTTGAGATATATCACAATGGATACATGAAATTTTGGTATGCATGTATATAGACCTTGTTCATCACCATGTAGATGAAAAACTAAGCCTGGATCCTTCTTAGTAACTCCAAAATGAATCTTTGCTGAGGTTTTTGAATATTAAATCTTGCAAATCCAAAACACTTTCTCTTTACCCTTGACTTCATGGGCCATAGTTTGACATATATCACAATAGGTACATGAAATTTTGGTATGAATGTATATAGACCTCGTTCATCACCATGTAGATGAAAAACTAAGCCTGGATCCTTCTTAGTAACTCCAAAATGAATCTTTGGTGAGGTTTTTGAATTTTAAATCTTGCAAATTCAAAACACCTTCTCTTCACCCTTGACTTCATGCGCCATAGTTTGAGATATATCACAATGGATACATGAAATTTTGGTATGAATGTATATAGACCTTGTTCATCACCATGTAGATGAAAAACTAAGCCTGGATCCTTCTTAGTAACTCCAAAATGAATCTTTGGTGAGGTTTTTGAATTTTAAATCTTGCAAATCCAAAACACCTTCTCTTCACCCTTGACTTCATGCGATATAGTTTGAGATATATCACAATGGATACATGAAATTTTGGTATGAATGTATATAGACTTTGTTTATCGAATTGAATCGTTAGTATATGACATAAGAAGACTATAACCGCAGGATTTCCTTTTTTCATTGTTTTGAATTTTTTGAGCTCATTTCAAATATCGGTCAAACCTAACTTTAACCACCTCTTAAACAAGTTTAAAACATGTAGATGAAAAATTAAGCCTGGATCCTTCTTAGTAACTCCAAAATGAATCTTTGGTGAGGTTTTTGAATTTTAAATCTTGCAAATCCAAAACACCTTCTCTTCATCCTTGACTTCATGCGCCATAGTTTGAGATATATCACAATGGATACATGAAAATTTGGTATGCATGTATATAGACCTTGTTCATCACCATGTAGATGAAAAACTAAGCCTGGATCCTTCTTAGTAACTCCAAAATGAATCTTTGCTAAGGTTTTTGAATATTAAAGCTTGCAAACCCAAAACACTTTCTCTTTACCCTTGACTTCATGGGCCATAGTTTGAGATATATCACAATAGGTACATGAAATTTTGGTATGAATGTATATAGACCTCGTTCATCACCATGTAGATGAAAAACTAAGCCTGGATCCTTCTTAGTAACTCCAAAATGAATCTTTGGCGAGGTTTTTGAATTTTAAATCTTGCAAATCCAAAACACCTCTTCACCCTTGACTTCATGCGCCATAGTTTGAGATATATCACAATGGATACATGAAATTTTGGTATGAATGAATATAGACCTTGTTCATCACCATGTAGATGAAAAACTAAGCCTGGATCCTTCTTAGTAACTCCAAAATGAATCTTTGGTGAGGTTTTTGAATATTAAATCTTGCAAATCCAAAACACTTTCTCTTTACCCTAGATTTCATGGGCCATAGTTTGAGACATATCACAATAGGTACATGAAATTTTGGTATGAATGTATATAGACCTTGTTCATCACCATGTAGATGAAAAACTAAGCCTGGATCCTTCTTAGTAACTCCAAAATGAATCTTTGGTGAGGTTTTTGAATTTTAAATCTTGCAAATCCAAAACACCTTCTCTTCACCCTTGACTTCATGCGCCATAGTTTGAGATATATCACAATGGATACATGAAATTTTGGTATGCATGTATATAGACCTTGTTCATCACCATGTAGATGAAAAACTAAGCCTGGATCCTTCTTAGTAACTCCAAAATGAATCTTCGCTGAGGTTTTTGAATATTAAATCTTGCAAATCCAAAACACTTTCTCTTTACCCTTGACTTCATGGGCCATAGTTCGAGATATATCACAATAGGTACATGAAATTTTGGTATGAATGTATATAGACCTCGTTCATCACCATGTAGATGAAAAACTAAGCCTGGATCCTTCTTAGTAACTCCAAAATGAATCTTTGGTGAGGTTTTTGAATTTTAAATCTTGCAAATCCAAAACACCTTCTCTTCATCCTTGACTTCATGCGCCATAGTTTGAGATATATCACAATGGATACATGAAAATTTGGTATGCATGTATATAGACCTTGTTCATCACCATGTAGATGAAAAACTAAGCCTGGATCCTTCTTAGTAACTCCAAAATGAATCTTTGCTAAGGTTTTTGAATATTAAAGCTTGCAAACCCAAAACACTTTCTCTTTACCCTTGACTTCATGGGCCATAGTTTGAGATATATCACAATAGGTACATGAAATTTTGGTATGAATGTATATAGACCTCGTTCATCACCATGTAGATGAAAAACTAAGCCTGGATCCTTCTTAGTAACTCCAAAATGAATCTTTGGTGAGGTTTTTGAATTTTAAATCTTGCAAATCCAAAACACCTCTTCACCCTTGACTTCATGCGCCATAGTTTGAGATATATCACAATGGATACATGAAATTTTGGTATGAATGAATATAGACCTTGTTCATCACCATGTAGATGAAAAACTAAGCCTGGATCCTTCTTAGTAACTCCAAAATGAATCTTTGGTGAGGTTTTTGAATATTAAATCTTGCAAATCCAAAACACTTTCTCTTTACCCTAGATTTCATGGGCCATAGTTTGAGACATATCACAATAGGTACATGAAATTTTGGTATGAATGTATACAGACCTTGTTCATCACCATGTAGATGAAAAACTAAGCCTGGATCCTTCTTAGTAACTCCAAAATGAATCTTTGGTGAGGTTTTTGAATTTTAAATCTTGCAAATCCAAAACACCTTCTCTTCACCCTTGACTTCATGCGCCATAGTTTGAGATATATCACAATGGATACATGAAATTTTGGTATGCATGTATATAGACCTTGTTCGTCACCATGTAGATGAAAAACTAAGCCTGGATCCTTCTTAGTAACTCCAAAATGAATCTTCGCTGAGGTTTTTGAATATTAAATCTTGCAAATCCAAAACACTTTCTCTTTACCCTTGACTTCATGGGCCATAGTTCGAGATATATCACAATAGGTACATGAAATTTTGGTATGAATGTATATAGACCTCGTTCATCACCATGTAGATGAAAAACTAAGCCTGGATCCTTCTTAGTAACTCCAAAATGAATCTTTGGTGAGGTTTTTGAATTTTAAATCTTGCAAATCCAAAACACCTTCTCTTCACCCTTGACTTCATGCGCCATAGTTAGAGATATATCACAATGGATACATGAAATTTTGGTATGAATGTATATAGGCCTTGTTCATCACCATGTAGATGAAAAACTAAGCCTGGATCCTTCTTAGTAACTCCAAAATGAATCTTTGGTGAGGTTTTCGAATATTAAATCTTGTAAATCCAAAACACTTTCTCTTTACCCTTGACTTCATGGGCCATAGTTTGAGATATATCACAATAGGTACATGAAATTTTGGTATGAATGTATATAGACCTTGTTCATCACCATGTAGATGAAAAACTAAGCCTGGATTCTTCTTAGTAACTCCAAAATGAATCTTTGGTGAGGTTTTTGAATTTTAAATCTTGCAAATCCAAAACACCTTCTCTTCACCCTTGACTTCACGCGCTATAGTTTGAGATATATCACAATGGATACATGAAATTTTGGTATGAATGTATATAGACCTTGTTTATCGACTTGAATCGTTAGTATATGACATAAGAAGACTATAACCGCAGGATTTCCTTTTTTTATTGTTTTGAATTTTTTGAGCTCATTTCAAATATCGGTCAAACCTAACTTTAACCACCTCTTAAACAAGTTTAAAACATGTAGATGAAAACTAAGCCTGGATCCTTCTTAGTAACTCCAAAATGAGGTTTTTGAATTTTAAATCTTGCAAATCCAAAACACCTTCTCTTCACCCTTGACTTCATGCGCCATAGTTTGAGATATATCACAATGGATACATGAAATGTTGGTATTAATGTATATAGACCTTGTTTATCGACTTGAATCGTTAGTGTATGACATAAGAAGACTATAACCGCAAGATTTCCCTTTTTTTGATTTGTTTTGAACTTTTTGAGCTCGTTTCAAATATCGGTCAAACCTAACTTTAACCAACACTTAAACAAGTTTAAAACATGTAAATGAAAAACTAAGCCTGGATCATTCTTAGTAACTCCAAAATGAATCATTGGTGAGGTTTTTGAATTTTAAATCTTGCAAATCCAAAACACCATCTCTTCACCCTTGACTTCATGTGCCATAGTTTGAGATATATCACAATAGATACATGAAATTTTGGTATGAATGTATATAGACCTTGTTTATCGACTTGAATCGTTAGTATATGACATAAGAAGACTATAACCGCAGGATTTCCCTTTTTTTGATTTGTTTTGAATTTTTTGAGCTCATATCAAATATCGGTCAAACCTAACTTTAACCAACACTTAAACAAGTTTAAAACATGTAAATAAAAAACTAAGCCTAGATCATTCTTAGTAACTCCAAAATGAATATTTGGTGAGGTTTTTGAATTTTAAATCTTGCAAATCCAAAACACCTTCTCTTCACCGTTGACTTCATGCGCCATATATAGTTTGAGATATATCACAATAGATACATGGATCATATCAAGTGGTCGTCGTCACTGCCTGCTACATTATTCAGTCGTTCTAGAACTGCATCCAGTACTACAATGCTACATTCATTTCTAACACCTACTACACGTTGCTACATTCAGTTCTAACACTGCATACAGTGTTCACTTGTTCAGAAATAGCACAACACAGCCCACTTCTGCAAGCACAAGGCACTGCCTGCTACATTATTCAGTCGTTCTAACACTACACGCTAGTACATTCAGTTCTAATTCTGCTACACTGCTACATTCAGTTCTAACACTGCATACAGTGCTCACTTCTTCAGAAATAGAACAACACAGCCCACTTCTGCAAGCACAAGGCAACCAACTACAATCTTCAGAAGGAGATTTGCATCTTTCAATAGCAGCAAAACCTCTTTAAGCATGTTTATCACCAGCTGATCTTGTCTAGGAATGGTAGCTCGACGTTCCGCCTCCCATAGGAGTAGTTCGTCCCTCCTCTCCCCTGCCCATTCAGTAGCTTGATATGCATCATTTCCTGTCAGTTGGTTCTTCTCGATCAAGTAGAGCACATATTCGAGCTCCCAGTGGAAGAAGTTGCACGCATGCTATGAATTGAACAAACAATGTACAGTTAAACACTAACCAGCGGACAGTGATAGAGACAAAATTAAGAAGAGAAGACCAAGAAATCACACCAAAAGCTTCATGGTTTGAACACCTACCTCCGGCGGTTTAATCCCATGCCTCTTGCACTTGTAGAAGACCCAGCCCTTGTGCTCATTAGTGCCGGAGGTCTTGACAACGATGGTTTGACCACATTGGGGGCAGGCAATGCGTGGGATGAAGGGGCAGCGGCAGCGCACAACAGAGTGGGATGAGCTTGCGGTCGAAATGGCGCAGCAGATCTACGGCGGCGGAGGCTCAGCGAATGCGACGGCGATGAACCTACGGCGGGGATGGCGGGGCAGTTGCTTTTTCTCTAAAAAATAAATGAGATAGCTCTGGCTGGGGTTCGAAAGAAGGGAGGGGATGGCACAAACAGGTAGACCCTTCTATATAAGACAGAACAGTGGATTCCAGACAACAACGGCTCGATTTTCTCAGGCAAACACGGCCGTAGATACAACACTGAACTTAACACTGAACTTAATAGACTCTTTCGGTTCACTAACTAGACTAATTAAGGAAAAACACTTAACTTAACTATCACTCAGATGGAGCGTCATTATAGTACACATGTATTTTGATCGGGTGGACGCAGCGCGGCGTCGGCATCGATCGAGGGTCGTCAGAGTCGGCGAGGGGTTCTGACACCACAACGTAGTGGACCCTTGGTATAGTGCATGTGTCATTGATCCACGCTATGACGTCGATGGAGCTGTCCGTGACCGCCATCGTCTCCACCATCTCCCCGCCGATGCTGTTGATGATACGTTTCATCGCCACCTGCTCCATGGAGTCCAAAGGGAGGCCTTCGAAACTTAACCTGCAAATATGGCCCATGTCCCTCGGGCCATTAAGCTCACCATAGCGTTGATCCCAACGTGTTAGTCTGATCGCCAAGCCGCCGCACACGAATGATGGCGAGATGTCGAAGACGTGTTCGTAGTCGCTGGCAGAGACGAACTTCACGAAGTAATCGGCCGGCGGCGTGCACTTCTCGACGTCGAATTCACTCAGCTCGATGGAGCATCGAGTGCTAATCTCATGCCAGAGATCCATCGCCGAGACTGAAGGCGGCAAGTGTCCAGGCCGTGTCTCTCGTACTCTGGCGACGTGGACGTGGCCACGAAAATGTTGCGCCCTGGCAGCCATGCCAGGGGTGCGATGCAAGAGGCACGACCCATAAGCCGGTCGATTCTCCACATCCGCCCTAATCCACAGCACCTCCCCCGATCGTCTGTACTCGTATGGCATGTCTCTCTTGTGAAACCTTAGTTGATAATATTTGCTCACTGAACTAGATGCAGTGGAAAAGGGGAAGCGCGCATGGGGAAGAATTAATAGGCAATGGCATGAGCTCAAACGGCTAGCTCAACGGATATGTCCGACGAGTTGTGTAGCAGGAGAGTTCGTGGCGGCCAGTCAGCGAGCAACGCCACGTCGAAGCGGCCAGTGAGCGAAGGCCACGGCGGAGAACCTACGAGGCTACGGTTAGAGTTATAGGTGTATGGTTACAGGTCATGGGAGGCGCCTGTTCACCGTGGCTATACGCACACGGACGTGGATATCATAAGAAAGGCAATGCTATCACAGAGTCACTGACAGGTGGATCCCCGAAGATGCGGGACCTACATGTCATTGACCAATTGTGTTCAAATGGTCGCTGTGTTGGCACATACGTGCACATAGCTATTTGCTCCATCCTTCACTCTGCTCCGGCCGAAATTTGCTCCATCCTTCACAGTAGCAGGAGAGTTCGTGGCGGCCAGTCAGCGAGCAACGCCACGTCGAAGCGGCCAGTGAGCGAAGGCCACGACGGAGAACCTACGGGGCTACGGTTAGAGTTATAGGTGTATGGTTGCAGGTCATGGTAGGTGCCCGTTCACCGTCTATACGCACACGGACGTGGATACCATAACAAAGGCAATGCTACCACAGAGTCACTGACATGTGGATCCCCGAAGATGCGGGACCTACATGTCATTGACCAATTGCGTTCAAATGGTCGTTGTGTTGGCACATACGTGCACATAGCTATTTGCTAAGAATAAGAAATTTGAAAATTTTGCAGAGATTATGTAACATCCAGAAATTTGGCCTTTTCAAAAAAATTCTTTAAAAAACTATTATTGGATTTTGGGAATTAATATTCCTTTTGATTTCACTGCTATTTTTAACTCTCAAACTTTTACCAAATCTTGTCCAAGTTTGGGATCTTATGTTTTGGATTCCCTCCCACTTGGTGAACATGTTGCTGGCCCATTTCCCCCAAAAATATTATTCCAATATTTTCCTTTATTTCAATAACCAAGATCCTATTATTTTGGCTTTACAAAGGAAGTACCTCAAAGATCTTTCCAAAAATTCTGCCAAAATTAGGGGATGACCCCTAGGCAATATATAGCCCAAATATGCAAAAATATTTGATACCTTGTTTACAAATTTTTGGAGTAACTCCCCACTTTAGTTTCTGCCCATTTCCTTCTTTATTTTCAAAGTACTAAGCAAACTTTTCTCCCTGGTGATCCAAGACCCTAGATACAACCACAATGGACACACACACCTCAGGGAATTTTATGAACCCTTTTACACTTCTTTTTCTCCCCCAAAACCCCTTTTTCATTTTTGGCCAGTATAGTTTTTCCACATTACTACTCAGACCAAGTTTTGATTTTGGCAAAACCATAGTCAGCAAAGTTGGAGAATTTTCAATTTGGCGCACATAGGAAAAAACCCCATCCCATTTGGATCACGGGGCTGGGAGATCCAGCCCGATGCCGGTGTCGGCATGTCCCTTGTGTGCTCACCACTGGCATCACCATGCCAGTGCGCCGCCAGATGTCGCCGGCAAGCACACAGCCCCCCCAGCCGCTCCCCGTGCCTCCCCAGTCCACCTCCAACTCCCCCAGGCCGCTCCACCTCCTCCCCGACACCGGCAACGTCTCCGCCGCACCCCTCCAAGCACGCCAGGACGCGCTGCACGCCACAGTCACCGCCAGCTGTCGCCACCGCAATGTCGTCCCCCCTTGCCTCCCCCTGCCTCCCCTCTTCCTCCTGGAGCTCGTTAATGCCCCAGGACGCGCGAAGAAGCCACCAGCGCCGCGACGCACCACCCAGCACAGTCTCGACAAACAGCGCCACCCACCACCGTGCGCCGATCATCGGTGCCCCCTCCAAATCGCTATAAATAGGCCACCCTAGCCCCGCTAGACCACCATCCCACCTCTCTCGAGCTCTCTTGCCTCCCCGACCGCAACATCGAAGCCTGTAGATCACCGGAGCGCCGGAATCAAGTCCACCACCGCCGCAAGGAATCCGTGCGATTTCTTCGCCGTAGAAGCTCCCTAGCCCAATCCCTTCCACCCACAGCCCCTCTAGAACATGGCGAACCCGTAGACACCCTCGCCGGAGCAAGCCGTGGCTGGAGTCGCCGTGTTCATCGTCGACACATCGCCGCCGCCGTGGTCGATGTTGCTCTGCTCGAGCTAGGCCTCCCCAGCAACCGTAAGTATGCCGACGAGCTGCGCATCGCCTCCCCGAGCCCTCCCGCACCTTCTCCCTCGCCTCCCGTGCCTCCTAGCCACCAGGAGAGCTCACCGGAGCGCTCGCCGCCGGCAAACAGTACGTTTTCTTATTTTCCAGAGAGAATAACATTTCGTGCACAGTAACTGTGGGTCCCACTGTCAGGTTTTTAAACTTTTAGGGTTTTTCTATTTTCTGTTTTAATAAATGGCAGAACTTTAAAAGCCCATATCTCTCTCAAAAATTATCAAAAAAATATGAATCTTTTTTTGATAGCTTTGTTTTCAAAATGTCTGTCCAATGACATCAAAAGAATTTCATTTGGAGTTCATTTGCTTGATCGTTTATTCGATGCCGTAGGAAGGGTTTTTAATACAATTTCATTCTCCAACGAAGTTGCGGTCGAACCCGAACCCTACCCCACTACTGAAGGCAAGCCATTAACCTAATCTCAAGCATGGTCGAACTTTAGAAAATTGCTTGCTTGTTGAAAATTGAATGTTGTTGCATATCATATGCCATGTTGCATTTTAATATTGCCGCACTTATATATATATATATATATCTGTGGATCATCGCAACACTCTTTTATTTTGTCAAACGAGATGGCGCTTGCCAGCGGAATCGCTGCCACAGTCATCCGGTTGACGTTTCTTTTATTTTGTCAAACGAGAAGGCGCTTGCCAGCGGAATCGCTGCCACAGTCATCCGGTTGACGTTTCTTTTATTTTGTCGAACGAGATGGCGCTTGCCAGCGGAATCGCTACCACAGTCATCCGGTTGACGTTTCTTTTATTTTGTCGAACGAGATGGCGCTTGCCAGCAGAATCGCTGCCACAGTCATCCGGTTGACGTTTCTTTTATTTTGTCGAACGAGATGGCGCTTGCCAGCGGAATCGCTGCCACAGTCATCCGATTGACGTTTCTTTCATTTTGTCGAACGAGATGGCGCTTGTCAGCGGAATCGCTGCCACAGTCATCCGGTTGACGTTTCTTTTTTTGCTATGCTTGGACTTTGGTACATGCAGGTGGATATGCTTATTTACTGCTGATATTATCGTGTGGTTACCTTGTGTTACTTTGTTAATGTTGATGTCTGTAATCAAACAAAATGACTAAGAAGATAATCACCTCCCTCGACTAGATTGAGTCACATAGTGCCACTCACCGAACACAACCCGCACAACCATGCGTCGTCTGTGTGGGCGGACCATGGCCGGGTATTTTATCAGCCTCCTTTGATGCCACCTCTTTGGCAAGTCTAGTCGGTTACCATAGTTGGTCGGGGCTAGTCTTGCGAAGGTTCCGGAGCTAGGCGTCGCTCATGGGTTGGGGACGTGCCAGATTCACTTCTGCATAAGGCATAGAGTTATGTCGGTGGCTATACAGGGAGTATCTTGGTAGAGTAAACGACTGTGGAAGTATGGGTTTGTGCTGTCCGCCATGGTTGGTTCTAGTACTTCGGTACTGGTGGTACAAGCTTAGACTTTAGCGTGTGGATAAACGTGCAACCTCTCGAGAGTGTAAATCTGGATGTCTAGCCTTGTCCCTGGGTTATGGGACGTTGTTTGGGTCAAGTCACGCTATGTGTCAGTCCTGTCGAATATGGAGAAATAATGAATATGAAACCCAACCCTAAAGCCAGAGTTGGCTGGAAAGACAGCCAGAGTTGGCTAGAGTAAAAGCCATAGTTGGCTAGAATTAAGCCAGAGTTGGCTAGAGGCTTGAAAGCCTAGATGTTGTTGGATGAGAAACGTGATCTCATTCCAGCAACCACGAAACTTCCCCACAAAGGTAAGTAGGTAAGTTATGTCCAACCGTTTAGCTTGGACTCGCACTTCTAAACCCAAACTGATGCCATGCTACCTTCTGTACTTATGCCATGCCATATAGGTAGACCTTGTTTGTTTTTGGGCTAATGTCTTGCGAGTACATTCCATGTACTCACCTGGCTTTTCATGTGGCCAGACCCTGCTGCACCCGTCGATGAGTACCCGCTGTACGAGAACTAGGAACCGTATTCCAGGCAGAACCCTGTGGAATAAAGCCCGCTGTCGCCACGCTACTATCTACGCTTCTGCTACGACTTCCGCTAGAGGCTTGATGTTAGAAACATAATGTTCATACTGTTGTGTGAGCCTGTTGCGCAAGAGCTGGAGCCTCACCCCGTGTTGTAATATTGTATTTGTCCGAACTCGATGCCATATGAATATATTTAGTTATGCCTTTGTTTATCAAGTTGTCATATATCCAGTGTTTCTGGGACTGGTATATGGGGTGGCTCGATCATCTGGATCGGGGTGCCACAGAGCTTGGTATCAGAGCCAAACTGCCTGTAGGATACCCTAGTTCTACGGATGACTTAGTATAGAACTTTTACGTTGCCTGCTTCTTGATTGTTTCTCTACTTGTTTGTGCTTCTAACGTTAACGCTTACCCTTTTTAGCTGCTGTCCCTGATACAGATGATGACCGAGTTTTTCGCAGAAACTTCCGCCGCAATCGTTCCCGGTTTTCCGCAGTTTCTCCGTGAAGTTTGGGAACACCTCTACCCAAGCTCACCTCCTCCGGTCTATCACGTGTTCTACAACCGTCACAACGGGTCCGCTACCATGTTCACTACCACCGTTCACTTGCACCCCGAGACAGAGTCCAACGAGATCTTCCACGACATCACTTCCGGTGTCACTACTCAGGCGACCCGAGCTATCCAGGAGGCTGCAGCAGATGCCATCATCTTCCTCCGCACGTACGACCCCGTCATGAGGCAGTGTACCCGCTATGTCTACTTTCCGAGGTTGGACTTGGAGAATGGGGATGTTCTTTTTCCCAGCCCAGGTGACCCCCGCTCAGCTCTCACCGCTCTCCTTCAGTACACCAACCTTCTCCACCAGTATCTCCACCTTACTCTTGCCCAGCCTTCCTCACTTCGCGCCAACGTGGCTATGGCCAAGATGACCCGAGCAGCTGGAGTTAGATCCTCTCGCCACCCACCTCGCTCTCTCACCTTCGCCCACAGCTCCCTTGTCCGGATCCGGAGAGCACTAGTTCCCACTCCTATTCCTCACGTCCCGCCGCCGTCTTTTCACGCTCCCAGCAGCACCCCTCGCCACTCCTCACGTTTCGTCCCCTATCGTACCTCTGGGACACGAACTCAGTATCGTCGCGTCTGTGCCAACACCCCCCTCACTCTGGAGACTCCGTAGATGACCACGCTTCGCCCGACTACAGCACCGCGAGGGAAGACCTCGACACCATTCCACCAGCAACGCCCCTCGAGATGGAGTTCTAGGCGCTCAGAGTTCGCAACGCCTAGTGTATCTTACCTTTCCGCATTTTAGTACGCTTGAATAAGGTAGTGTACGTTTGTATCTCGCTTCATGTATCGTGTAGCTTGTATCTTTTATCTCGCATCTAGTGTAGCTTAGCATCGTGTAACCCCGCCAACCGTTGTATAACGCCATGCTTGTTGTCTTTGCCAACCCTTGGTCACATTTGGTTTTTTTGGATGCCGCTCTTTTCCCATGTGTTGCCAAACCTGGTTTCCATTTGGTTTTTCTGGGATGTTACACTTCCCCAAGTGAATGCTCATGGTACCCGCCCCCACGTTCAACCGTTCAGGATGAGGCCCAATAATGATGCGAGTGATAGTCAAGGAATACCAGTTCGTCATTCCGCACGACAAGCTGGCGAAGATCCTACGCCACCTCAGTCACCTCCTCCACCGCCAGTTCAGGAACCAAGTCCGAGTGAAATTATGATGATGATGGATGAGCGCCATAGCCAGCACTTGACACAGATCATGAGGGAGTTTGGAACCTATATGCAAGCCCAAAATGCTCCACGCCCAGGTCACTCCAAGCTACAAGATTTCCAGCACACCCAGCCACCCAAGTTCTCTTTTGCTGATGACCCGCTTGAAGCCGATGATTGGCTCCGCACCATTGAAAAGAAGCTAGAGCTTGGTCGCGTTGACGAGCTGGACAAAGTACTCTTCTCCACCCACTATCTTGAAGGCCCTGCCAATGTTTGGTGGGACAACCAGAATACTGCAAGAGGAGATGGACCCCCAGCAACCTGGACAGAATTTCAAGGAGCCTTCTGCTAGGCATACATACCCTCCAGTCTCATAAAGATGAAGCAACAAGAATTCTTGGCACTCACCCAAGGTAACCAGTCTATCAGCGAGTACCTCACCAAGTTCAACAATCTCGCCCGTTATGCCCCCGACGACACCAACACTAAAGAAAAGAAGAAGGACAGATTTCTCCAGGGAATGCACCAGGCAATCAAGACCCAGCTCAGTGTACTGCAGTTCCAAGATTTCCAGGCCATGATCAACACAGCGCTGATCTCAGAGAAGGAGCACCGTACTATTTACGACTCCCACAAGAGAAAGTTTGAGCCCCGCAAGAACCACCAAGAAGGGACTTCTTCCAAGCCCCGTACCTGGCAGCCCAGCAACCCGACCCCAAACCCCCAGACCACTGGGAATCAGCCCAAGAAAGATGGATACCCTCGTGAAGGATTTTACCACCAGCGCCCCATTGCGGATGACGCAAAACGGGGGAACGCCTGCTTCAAGTGTGGCAAGGCAGGACACTATATCAGGGAGTGTCCCCTCAACATCATCCCCGGCAACAACTGCAACTTCAACAACAACCACCCTGCCAGTGCAGTCAAGGCTCCTCAAGTTGCCCGCGTCCACCACATGTCAGCCGAAGAAGCCTATGAAGCCCCAAATGCAGTGCTTGGTACGTGTACAGAACCACGCCGATTTTATTCAATTTTGGAGCTTCCCACCCGTTCAACTCGAAGAATTATGCCTAGTCAGCAAGCAACCTGAATCTCGGGGGCGAGATTCAATTTAAGGGGGGAAGGTCTGTAACATCCTGAAATTTGGCCTTTTCAAAAAAAAAATCTTTAAAAAGCTATTATTGGATTTTTGGGAATTAATATTCCTTTTGATTTCACGGCTATTTTAAACTCTCAAACTTTTACCAAATCTTGTCCAAGATTGGGATCTTATGTTTTGGATTCCCTCCCACTTGGTGAACATGTTGCTGGCTCATTTCCCCCAAAAATATTATTCCAATATTTTCCTTTATTTCAATAACCAAAATCCTATTATTTTGGCTTTACAAAGGAAGTACCTCAAAGATCTTTCCAAAAATTCTGCCAAAATTAGGGATGACCCCTAGGCAATATATAGCCCAAATATGCAAAAATATTTGATACCTTGTTTACAAAATTTTGGAGTAACTCCCCACTTTAGTTTCTGCCCATTTCCTTCTTTATTTTCAAAGTACAAAGCAAACTTTTCTCCCTGGTGATCCAAGACCCTAGAGACAACCACAATGGACACACACACCTCAGGGAATTTTATGAACCCTTTTACACTTCTTTTTATCCCCCAAAACCTCTTTTTCATTTTTGGCCAGTATAGTTTTTCCACATTACTACTCAGACCAAGTTTTGATTTTGGCAAAACCATAGTCAGCAAAGTTGGAGAATTTTCAATTTGGCGCAGATAGGAAAAAACCCCATCCCATTTGGATCACGGGGCTGGGAGATCCAGCCCGATGCTGGTGTCGGCATGTCCCTTGTGTGCTCACCACTGGCATCACCATGCCAGTGCGCCGCCAGATGTCGCCGGCAAGCACACAGCCCCCCTAGCCGCTCCCCGTGCCTCCCAGTCCACCTCCAACTCCCCCAGGCCGCTCCACCTCCTCCCCGACGCCGGCAACGTCTCCGCCGCACCCCTCCAAGCACGCCAGGACGCGCCGCACGCCACAGTCGCCGCCAGCTGTCACCACCGCAATGCCGTCCCCCCTTGCCTCCCCCTGCCTCCCCTCTTCCTCCTGGAGCTCGTTAATGCCCCAGGACACGCGAAGAAGCCACTAGCGCCACGACGCACCGCCCAGCACAGTCTCAACGAACAGCGCCACCCACCACCGTGCGCCGATCATCGGTGCCACCTCCAAATCGCTATAAATAGGCCACCCCAGCCCGCTAGACCACCATTCCACCTCCCTCGAGCTCTCTAGCCTCCCCCACTGTCGGGGAATACTTTCTGGATTAACCCGCGGCCCAGTGCGACTTACTTTACTCGCACGGACAAAGGCCCACTTGGGAGCAAGCCCAATATTGAACCGCCATAAGGGGAAAGTTCTAGAAGACATATCCCAGAGGACGTGAAGACCAAGTAGTCTCCGAGTAGGCCTCTGTGGACATATTCCTTGTGGGGAAAGTTTCCTTTGTAACCTAGCGAGCCTCTGTGTATATAAAGAGGACTCGCAGGACTTAGAACGGGAGCTATCAAGCCCTAAACCCTAGTTCATACGGCGAGTACCAGATCGGATCGCCTCCATTGTAACACCTCGATTATCATATCAATACCAATCTAGGGTAGGCAGGAAGTAGGTCTTTTACCTCACATTGAGGGGGCCGAACCTGGGTAAATCTGTGTTGATCTTTGTTCCTGCGATCCCAAGCTCGGAGATGCTTGACTCGCGTAATCCCACACCTACGAAGTCATCTATGACACCTGACGTGACAAACCCACGACAGTTGGCGCCCACCGTGGGGCCTGCGGTCAAAAGCGTCACGTTCCGCGCAGGATCGAAATCAGGCTTCAAGGACATCGCCATCGGCCAAGTCGAAGACATCAATGGGGTCCCCTTCATCGACGACTCAGAGTGGGGACCCGAGGCAGATCGCATCGAGTTTGGATACATTGTTCCCATCGGATCAGTAAAAGTTTTCGTCGGATCCGTCAGTCGCAGATCTAAGATGCGACTCAAGGAAGCGAATCGGTGAAGGAACTGCGGCCGGTCAGGGTCCGCGTGTTGGAGGAGCTACAACAAGCCACAGCCAAACTACCCATCCCCGTCCCGTCAAGACCTGTTTGGGGATCTCTACCAAATCAGGAAGGAGACCTTAGATTGAAGAGATTGAAGCTATCAGGACGGAACTCTGTGAAGAAGCACAAAGACTCGCGGCTGAGCGCGAAAAACTCCAAGAAGAAGGTCGACAACTCCATCGTTGGCAGCCAAAGCGCCAGGCGGTCCGAACCAAGACGACATCTGAGCGCAAGAAACTCCAAGAAGAGGATTGGCGACTCCGTCGTTGGCAGCAAAAGCATCAGATCAAGATGGGCAGAGGAGAGATGAAATCACAATTCCACGGCGACCCGGAGAGCAATATGTATGCCGCGATAGGAATATTGTCAAGGATAACACCGGTTGGCGACACGCGAGCTGATAAGGAAGCTCGCCGTGCGATCGACCTACTGCAAACCGCTGCCTTACAACAAGCAAATATGTATGGAGTCACGCCTAATGAGCCGCAAAACAAGGCATCATGGGGAGGAGAAAAGATCAGCGTCGAAGAAGTGGTCAGCCAGTTAGCAGGTTTGCAGGTATCATTGGAAAAAGAAAAGAAGGTAGAAGCGAGTCGCGGACGACCGGAGCGACTCAGCCATCCCAGATTGAAGCTGATTCAGATGAAGATTCAGCGCCAGTAAGCTCCTATTCATTATTGAAAGGACCAGCATGTTTTGGAGAGGAAATACGGCTCGCTCGCTTCCCCCTGAACTTCGGTGAGTCGCAGCGAGTCACCACCTATTGCAGTGACCAAGACCCTGTCTTATGGATAGAAGACTACGAGGCAAACATGGCAGGAACTGATGTAACTCAGGAAGTACGTGCTAAATATTTCCACTTAGCAATACAGGGAGAAGCTAGGGATTGGTTGTCAAGGCTGCCATCCAAATCAATAAGCTCATGGGAAGACTTGAAGGACAAGTTCATCAACAGATTTCAAACAGAAGACATGAAAAACCTTAGACAATGTATTCAAAAGAGACGAATCAAGCGGTGACTGGATCAAGAGAATCGCGGAGATCCTTGGCTCCGCCAAAAACTTAACAATACAGGCTGCGATACAAGCTATGAGGAAGAACTGTAGATTTGAGCCGCTGCTGCACAAATTAAGTCGCGCTGAGCACAAGATTGATAGTTTCGACCAGCTTTTGGCAACGCAGAAAAATACGCAAAGACAGATAAGAGGACAGGCGGCTTATCACAGAACCCAACAGGGAAATCGCAAGTCGCGCAAACTGAACATCGCGCACACCAGATGAAAGAGCCAGGGAACGACAAGGCCTTACTCTCTAATAACTGCAAGGGGATCTTCGACGTGCCTTGCGACTTACATCGCAGGAGAGATGGCAGGCCAGCGGGTCACACAAAGGCGCAATGTCACTATTACCGGAGGTGGAAAGAAGGCAACACGCCAGACACGGCTCGCAGCGGATCAATGCAGCACAAGAATCAATCTAGCTCTCGTCAAGGGCCTGACGTTTTTTCTAGAAGAAACATAGGACAGTTTCATACAGTGGAAGTACAAACAACGGATGGAAGCCGGAAGAGCGGTCAGATTTCAACACCGGAAAGGTATCGACGCTGGACTGAGCAATCGGTTATTTGGAGTCGCGGCGATCACCCCCCAGAAGTAAGAGATCCAGGACAGCCAGCTCTTGTGGTCACGCCTGAAGTCGCGGGATACAAGTTAAGTAAGGTCCTAATGGACGGAGGAGGAAGAGTAAACATCCTATATCAAGACACGCTCCGAAGAATGAATATACCCGAGACAAGGCTGCGACCATCCAGGAAAGAAATTCAAGGCATAATCCCAGGAGCTGTTACGCGACCAATCGGAAAGATAACACTTGAAGTTAGCTTTGGAACAGAGCGGAACTTCCGCACAGAGCTCCTAGACTTTGAGGTTGTAGCAGTCAAAAGCTCATATCATGCGATCTTTGGAAGAGAAGCCTATGTCAAATTTACCGCTCGCCCCTGCTACGTCTACCTACAGTTAAAGATACCAGGACCAAACGGTGTTATTACAATATATGGAGACAGACAGAGAGCGTTAGAATGCGAGAACGCAGGCTCAGTACTCGCAGAAGAAGCTTGTATCGCCAACTCTTCACATGGGTATCAGTCGCAGATCGGTAATCGCAGCTCAAAACGAGTCGCGTTGGAGGTACCGCGGAAGCGGCCAACAGGATGCAGCCACCGGATGGTAAATACCCACCGAGAAGTCGCGCATCAGCAAGATAATGCCCCAGGGTCGCTTGATACAAAAAGAAGACAAGAAATGGCGCATGTGCATAGACCCAGCCTCGATCAACAACCCCAGCCAAAGGGGCTCAGTTATCGTGAGACCTTACAAAGCAAACTCAACATAAGTCGCAGCTCAGTGCGGCTAATCGCCTAACAAAGTTGCTCTCTGCTTCAACATGAGATATACATCGGAGCTATCATGCTCGACCCGAGTCGCTTTAGCGACTCAAAATTGAACCAATCAGGTGTTCAACCCACTCCGTTAGGAGTATTAATTCGCAACTAAGTGCGATGAGTATCAAGTATGCATGGCCTGCGGGGAATAGAAAACCCGCATTAAAGGGCCTGCATCATCCTGTAACACCCTGTAAAACATCGAGTGATTATGAAATAAAGCCGGCACCCTTGACATTCAAGGGTTTGTCGTTTCGCCTCAACTATCATTGAGTCGCTGAGTCTTTTGAATTTCATATATCACTGACCCTTGAGGGCTCCTTACGAGCATCGCGAGTACCAATCGCACCTCAAATTTTGCCAAACTAGTGGCAATCCTTAAGCTAGAAGCGTCTTGCATTATGCGGCCAAAGTACTGGGGTGTGGCGTCAATCGAGCTTGATTGCCTATCATGGCCGCTCTCGACCCTGAACACACATGTTCCTAGGAAATACTGAGCCGCGCGAGCGTCTACTTAATGGAATTATCAAGAAAAGAACCTGCTTATAGGTCACCAAAATACTGTTTATAATACATGAATGTCTTACAGACTAACGGGCATGTCCCACATTATTTATTTTTCTCTTCCGAGCTACAGGAGTGGGAATTGGCGCGGCTTGTCTCGCAGTTGCAGTCGCAGGTGTCCTAATAATCAGGGCGCCGCCAGACGAGGCAGAAGGGCCACCAGATACTGTTGCTGGAGTAGCAGCCCGAGATGACTCAGCTCCTGAGGACTTTTCCTTTGACACCTTGCTCCCATCAAGATTGAATTTATCAAGATAAGTGCCCAAGTCTAAGTTATCAACAAATTTTGTGGCATATCCCGCATCCCTTTCCAGATATCGAAGTACTCGCTTATTGGCAGTTCAGTATCATCTGCGCTCATCGCCAGGCCGTGGCGAGCAACCTTGCCAACATCTATCTCTGGATAATATGCTCGAAGCAATGTCAAGACATGCGCGGCTCCGGCGCGAGCAGAGGATCGTTTCCAATCAGAGACATAATGTGGAGCCTTGAGCAGTTTATTTATCCAATACTCGCAAGATGTTGGGCCATCAGTCGCAGGAGAGATTACCGTCATAACTTCCTTGGTAACCTTTAAGAAGCGCTGGCTGAGGTCAGACAGATATACCAGTTGATCCTTCAAATTGGAGCGGGACACTGGGGCCTCAGGCCCTATGTCAAGAAAGAAAAGGCAAGAAACAAGTCAGAGACTAACGTTGGTTACCCAAAATATGTATGATTAAAGGAATAAAAGACAACCAGCAAGCTGCAGGACGGCTGATTTGACCATGGAGCCAAAACCCTCAAAGGCTTTGAGCAGCGAGTTATATTTTTCATCTCGCGCGGCGAGTTCCTTTGCGTGGTCTCCCTTCAGGCGATCAATCAATTCAGATTTAAGAGTCAGCCCTTCTCGCAAAGATCTAATGACCTCGTCTTTCTCCATGAGTCGCTGCTGCATATCAGCTTCAAGTTCTTTAAATTGCTCTTCGCAGGAGTCGAGTTGACCTTTGAGAGATTTTATTTCCTGATCTTGGTCCCTAATGACCTCATTATGCTGCTCCAGGCGAGACTGCATCATTTCAGGATGGTCTATGGAAATGCCTTTACCCTTTATTGAGCCAGAAGCATCAAGCAAGGACAGTTCACGCTGAAAACAAACAGAGCAAAACGCATAGGTAAATTATCCAGGAATTTGGGGGCTCGAGATTTGAAGCCAGGAAAAGAATCAACACCCCGTGCGATGACACAAGGTTTTGATCCTTGGGGGCTACGGTATATGTACCTGGCGACTTGAAGAAAATTGCTCAACTAAGCCGCGCAGCAGAGCAGCATGCTTGTCTCCAGCAGAAATTATGGCATCTGCGATTGACTTAGAACTATTTCCTGGAGCTGGAATTCTATTTTCAGTAATACCCTACCAGCAGCAGGAGTTGTGGATGGAGCCGCGACTGGAGTCGCGGCAGGAGCCGCATCTGCAATACCTTCCTCCAGGGAGGGCCTTGGATGAGTCGCACCATTACTGTTTCCCACGTTTCATCAGCAGCATCATCCTCGCTCATAGCTTGCTGAGAAGAAGTGGGATGAGAATTAGACTTGGTACCCTCTTCAGACATGGCCCTGCAAAACATTGATGGGTTAATAAGCTGACCTAGCAGAGCCGCAACATTGAAAAGAAGGCGAACCATACCCAGAGGCGACACGGATACTCTTCATCAGGCAACCAGAGGAAGGAGAAGATAAACCTTGCAAATCTGAACCTACAGAGTATGAAAAGAAGTCGTGGTCAGCAAATATGCAATCACGAAAGGAAAAGGAGAGAGTCGCAAACAATTACCCGAGCTTATTGAGAAGCAGTCCTTTGCTACAGCTCGGAAGAAAGCAGCCTTGTTGGGATCAGTAAGTTTTAAAGATTTGGCAGCTCTTGTTTCTACCAGTAGCGCCAAGGCTTTGCGGCGTTTTCAGGCTGCGTGGGGTCTTCTGAGCTCTGGCATAAAATACGCTTCGAGGACCTGCGAGGCACCTCAGGAAGTTCCAAGAAAGGTGTATTTGGAGTCGAGGACAAAAGAGCGTCGGCCATTTGTTGTTCCTCTTCAGAAGCACTACCCTCGTGCATAACTGTATCTTCGCCAAAGGCTGCGGCTTGTTTTGACGACTCAGCCGCGGTCCTTGGTTCAAGTCGACGTCCTCTGAGGAAGAACCCAGAAATAGGGATCGATCTGAAAAGGAGCTCAGGTCAGAAATAATTAATTTTGGAGAAGGAATTTTCGAGGAAACAAGTGACAAGTAAACATTACCACAAAAGGCTTGTGCTCAGCCCAGAAGGGAGCAAGTCCGACGTTGTCATACGAGTCAATATCCTCGTCCGTCACTCGGCGAATGAAATTTATCCACTCCCCTTTGTCCCAATCTTCAGGGCAAGTGCGATCGACGTCATTTGCATGACAAGTGAAATCCATCATAAGTCGCGAGCGGCGACTCACAGGCTGAATTCGCCACTTAGTCCAGCAAGATATAAGATCTAATCCAGTGAGACCATGGAGTGTCAGCGCCTCACCTTATCAAAAGGGATTCGATAAAGGGCAACGAAGAAGGATCAGGTTTAGAAGACAGAGCATCGGTAGCCTCGAAGGGAAGAGGAGACCAAAGAGGAAAGGAATTTCACCCTCAGGAGAAGTGTTTTTACAATAGAAGAATGTCCTTTGCCACTCCTTGATTTTCTTGGCAAGAGTTAGTTTTGGGAAGATACTACCCCTACGGCGTTGGAAGGAAATGGCGCCGCATTGGAGAAAAGGACCATCTGTGGTTTCCCTTTGACTATTGCAATTGAAAAGAGCAAGCCAGAAATCTATTGAAGGCGGGATACCCAGATAATCTTCGCAGAGGACGTGGAAGTTGCTCACTTGCAACATCGAATTAGGGCCAATATCATGGAAGCGGAGACCTAACCGCTGCATCAAGGAGCGGAAGAAGAGAGAGCCCGGGGGCTTGAACCCGCGCTCAACATGCTCCGCAAAAATCACTACTTCTCCTGGTTGAGGATTGGGGATTACCTCCTCACCAGCCGCCCGCCATTCGCATTGATCTTTTGGCGGAAGAAGGCCCCGTGCAGATAGGGATTCCAGGAAATCTTCGTCGACCCACGAGCCTTCCCAGTTGCACTTGCGGCGAGACATTTTTCTCAGATCGATGGAGATATCCACCGAAGGATTGTGAGTACGAGAAGCGAGATTGGAGGCGGCGGAAAGGAGTAGCAGGTGCGTAATGCAGGACTTGATGCAGAACGCTGGGAAAACGATGAGCCAAGATAAATAACCCAGACGCGGAAGACGTTTAGATCTGAAAATCAACCGTCAAGACAGGATAAGTCGCGTTCTTGAGTCGCCAAGAAGAGTTATAAGCCGCGGATTGGAAATAAAAAATTGGAGTTCAGCTGGGATAATTCATGTGTGCGGCTCAGGGGTTTGTTAAGACAAAGGAGCCTTGCTCAAAATCCAAGCTAAACTTGGGGGCTAATGTCGGGGGAATACTTTCTGGATTAACCCGCGGCCCAGTGCGACTTACTTACTCGCACGGACAAAGGCCCACTTGGGAGCAAGCCCAATATTGAACCGCCATAAGGGGAAAGTTCTAGAAGACATATCCCGGAGGACGTGAAGACCAAGTAGTCTCCGAGTAGGCCTCTGTGGACATATTCCTTGTGGGGAAAGTTTCCTTTGTAACCTAGCGAGCCTCTGTGTATATAAAGAGGACTCGCAGGACTTAGAACGGTGGAGCTATCAAGCCCTAAACCCTAGTTCATACGGCGAGTACCAGATCGGATCGCCTCCATTGTAACACCTCGATTATCATATCAATACCAATCTAGGGTAGGCAGGAAGTAGGTCTTTTACCTCACATTGAGGGGGCCGAACCTGGGTAAATCTGTGTTGATCTTTGTTCCTGCGATCCCAAGTTCGGAGATGCTTGACTCACGTAATCCCACACCTACGAAGTCATCTATGACACCTGACGTGACAAACCCATGACACCCACCGCAACATCGAAGCCCGTAGATCACCGGAGTGCCGGAATCAAGTCCACCACCGCCGCAAGGAATCCGCGCAATTTCTTCGCCGTAGAAGCTCCCTAGCCCAATCCCTTCCACCCACAGCCCCTCTAGAACATGGCGAACCCGTAGACACCCTCGCCGGAGCAAGCCGTGGCCGGAGTTGCCGTGTTCATCGTCGACACATCGCTGCCGCCGCGGTCGATGTTCTCTGCTCGAGCTAGGCCTCCCCAGCAACCGCAAGTACGCCGACGAGCTGCGCATCGCCTCCCCGAGCCCTCCCGCACCTTCTCCCTCGCCTCCCGTGCCTCCTAGCCACCAGGAGAGCTCACCGGAGCGCTCGCCGCCGGCGAACAGTATGTTTTTTATTTTCCAGAGAGAATAAGGTTTCGTGCACAATAACTGTGGGTCCCACTGTCAGGTTTTTAAACTTTTAGGGTTTTTCTATTTTCTGTTTTAATAAATGGCAGAACTTTAAAAGCCCATATCTCTCCCAAAAATTATCAAAAAAATATGAATCTTTTTTTTTGATAGCTTTGTTTTCAAAATGTCTGTCCAATGACATCAAAAGAATTTCATTTGGAGTTCATTTGCTTGATCGTTTATTCGATGCCGTAGGAAGGGTTTTTAATACAATTTCATTCTTTAATTAGATTCAAACTTCTCCAACGAAGTTGTGGTCGAACCCGAACCCTACCCCACTACTGAAGGCAAGCCATTAACCTAATCTCAAGCTTGGTCGAACTTTAGAAAATTGCTTGCTTGTTGAAAATTGAATGTTGTTGCATATCATATGCCATGTTGCATTTTAATATTGCCGCACTTATATATATATATATATATATATCTGTGGATCATCGCAACACTCTTTTATTTTGTCAAACGAAATGGCGCTTGCCAGCGGAATCGCTGCCACAGTCATCCGGTTGACGTTTCTTTTATTTTGTCAAACAAGAATGCGCTTGCCAGCGGAATCGCTGCCAGAGTCATCCAGTTGACGTTTCTTTTATTTTTGTCGAACGAGATGGCGCTTGCCACGGAATCGCTGCCACTGTCATCCGGCTGACGTTTCTTTTATTTTGTCGAACGAGATGGCGCTTGCCAGCGGAATCGCTGCCACAGTCATCCGGTTGACGTTTCTTTTATTTTGTCGAACGAGATGGCGCTTGCCTGTGGGGACCCCGGACTAGCTGTCCGAAATACCCTTGTGCCTACATATCAGCGATCCCATGATCAGTGTGTCACTGAAGCACAATTAAACTGGTAACCAAAGAACATCCATACATACCGAATTTATTTACTTACTTGATTGAAGTGATCAACTTCAACAGGTACTTGCAGCGGAAATCACCAAACAACGTGGAGCCCAAGTCATTAGCCTTAACCCAACAGGCAGCTGACTGGGAAGCGCCCTAGTTCGCAAAGACGCCAGTGAACTCCTCTTCGTCGAACTGCTCCTCTTAAAATCTGGCTAAGACAATAGCCAGGGACGAAACCAATATGAGTACATTTGATTGTACTCGCAAACTACCCCAACTTAAGCATGCACTAGTTTAGCTTTATTTTATAAGACTTTTATTTATTGAAAACATCTCTATAACTTTATTGAAAAAGGTAAGAAGAATTTTATAACTTTTTCACAAACTTTACATTTTTCGAAATCCTCTCTAGCCTTTGTTGAAACCAAACAAAGAAGGCTTTGAGACCTTTTTCCCCGCAAATCTTTCCTTGTAAGAAGTCTCTTTTGAAACGTTTTTCCCCGAAAATATCCTTTTGGTTATTTCTCCAAAACTCCACCTTTTCCGAACGTAGCCCCTTCAGGGTCTCTTATTTTCTAGCAATCTCATACCAACTCATTGGTATAGTTGCATAAAACAATCTCCACTTCATTTTTCCTTTCAAACTCAAAACTTTGTAAAAACTTGCACATGGTCTTAGGACAGCCTCCCAACTGTCCATATGCGAGGACTCGGCTATTCGAATAGTTTTACCCTCTGCAGAGGTAGCACGCTTTTCCCACACCCATCCGGTCACTCATCGTGTCAGCCACGTCCTGCCATACCAGGGGTATGCGAAGTTGAGTTCCCGGCCATAGCCTGTCCTTTGCTCATGCTAGTATAGGATCCTGCTGCTACGACACTTTCCATCGACACTTAAATCCTCAGAAACTAAGTGTGAGGACTCGTAGTTCTGCTCGGCGAATTTTAATGGCCCTACAAATCCTCTATCTCCAATTCAATCATCACAGCCCTTAGGCTTCCTTCGCTTTAGAGGACCCGGGTCAGGGGGTAGGTCCTCAGACCATCCCCTCATGGAACGAGGTTATCCTCGTTATTGAGGCATCCAGTACTAACACGAGCAAACTATATGACTACGCCCTTGCCCATATGTGGGTAAATGTGGTCGCACAGGTTATCGGCTGGTAGTCATAGTACAAAGACACAATGTGCATTTTTCACAAACATCTCCATACTCCATTTCTCCACTTCCATACCGACATCTCGGCATACCATAATTCATCCAAGGATTTTCAAAGGAGTTTTGAATAAACAGTGTTTTTCCCATCCTATAGTTTTATATAAACAAACTGATATTTCTACATAGAGTGGCAAAATAGTTTTTCATGAACTTTTGAAAAGGTTTTCACAATCATTTCCCATTTCCATAGCAAAATACTTTGACCAAAACTTGGGTGGATCGTAATCTCACCAAAAGATTTTTATAAAAGGCTTTTGAGTAAAAACAAATACATTTAGAAATTACTGCACACTACTAACACCTCTATATCGGGTGTCTCCATAATGTACCTGCATTTTGTAAAAGGGTTTTCAAAATCATAACTTTAGTGGCAAACACCACATAAATCATTTAGGCTTCTTATAAGTAAAACAGGTAAATCAAAATAGATGTATATAGATGCAAGCTCAGTGAAGTAGCTTGCCTGGTTTCAGCATAATGTCCCTGGATTTCTCCTTGTTGATCAATATAATAAAAATCCCATCCTTACTCGATAAATCCGTCAACGGTATCGTCTAAACGTTTAGACAAGCAAAACAAACAATCACTATACTAACTCAAGCATCATCACATTACAATCACAAATTCTATAAATAGCTACTGCATACATCAAGCAACACAATGTGGTTTCAATTAAATTGAACTAGCTGGGTGGCCCGCGCAATTGCGCGGCTAGTACCAAAATTTTGAATCTTCATAATAAGCGTGTTTTTTTCTTGTTCATAGCAGAATCATCAATAGTTTATGAGAGATAATTTATATGGTTTGGAGTTTCATCTTCCGTTTCACCCGCGTGTGGAACCTGCACTCTCCCAAACATACAAACACATTCACATGGGATAGGGAACCTTGTATAACATGTAAATGAACATACGCAATGTTATTGTCAGTGCGACCAACAAATGGAAATTGCATAAATAAATAAACAATTGGTTTATGTTACGTGGAACCAACACTCCTATAAGAACCATATAACAAATCAATTAAATAAAAGGAAGATTGTGACTGCAACTAAAAACAATATTCTAGGTTGCTCTCCCTAACCAAATCTCTCGGTTTTGTATTAAAGTAACATGGATCGGACTAACTACTTACTGCTCATATCTGATTGCTGTCCTTATACGTCTTCCCTCCAAATTCATCGCTTCAAATCTTAAAAATGGTCCATGGTCCTCCCATGGTCTCTTCAAATGCCCCAACGTCTCTATGTAACGCTCCTCCTTTTTTTGTTATATTTTATCTTGGAAACAATTGGGGGCACCAACGTGTTCAGCACTTGAATATATTATTGAATTCTATTCTCCATGAGCCAGCTAATTTCAAAAAAATGTGGTACTGTCGTGCCCCTATAAAAGTTCAAGGTTTTTACTTGCCATGTATTGGTTCATAAGTTAAATAATCATTACATGATGTCGCATCATAACTGTCACCTTGACTTAGGGTATAACGGGTGCTTTGTTACGACACTGTCTTGGAAGATTGGTCTCACTTATTTACTTCGGGAACACTCTTTTTGTCAATAATGCTGGAAAGCACGGCACCGTTGAACTCGGCTTTGTTTCTGGGAAGTCTCAGTTTGGGTTATTTGTAACATTTGGAAAGGAAAAATGGATGTATCTTTGAGCTCACAGATCCTACCTTTGCTACATGATAAGTATTATTATTTCAAAAAAATGGAGGCGGTTCTTATTTCTCATAGTTGAGGATACACACATATCAATGATTTTGGCTTGTATAAAACCTCTCTTATAATATTTTTAGCGCATTTTCCCTTGTACATGTCTCATTAGTTTCTCCCTATGGTACTCTTCCGAATTTACGGATGATAAACACATACGTAATTTCTTATCTAAAGATCTACGAACAGCGCACTGACCTATTGCTTTGACCAAACAGAAAAATGCAAGAAGCAAAAGTTTTACCTGATATACGCCAAGAAGATTTGGCTGAAGTTATACCATCATGTATTCCACAACCTATTACCCGAAAAGATTTTACACCTGATGAAATATATAAACACAGGCTGATCGAGTTGAGGATGCAAGAAGAAGTTATGATCATCCAGAAATCTTCGAGCAATGGGAATTTTCTGTGCATGATACATACCAAGCAAAATATTATTGTTAGGAAACCAAATGGCATCATTAGTGGAGTGATTGTAAAGTAACAGAATATGCAGAATATAATCTAAGAACCGATCAACTTACACGTACCAAATTTACGGGACGAAACGCTCACATAAATATTCACCACAGTCCACATGGACATAACAAATGTAGAAAATCCAAAAAAGATACAATATGTAGTTTTTGCATCTATCTACATATCTCCTTGCATAGTAAAACATATTCGATCATGCAAGAACCACAGCAGCCAACGTTCAGTGAGTCAAGCTGACGTTGTCCATCAGTTAAAATCAAAGCAAATAAATCAAAGAGACATGGCAATAATGCTTTGTGGCTCATAGTGCAGTAGCAGTACTGGCTACTTGCACACAAAAAGACAGCAGGTGCGTCCTGTTCAGATGGACAACATCTAACACTGGCCATTGGAGTGACGTACGTTGGCCTCAACATAGAATTAATCCATATATGTATGTGATCTACTCCAAATAATCACCCATTTTTTAATGCAAGCAGACCTCATCTGTGAGAAAAGTAAATATTAATCGACCTATTTGGATCAGGTACTGATTATTAACTGGCTGAGCCCATATTTGGAGACGTTGGACTCAAACCTCACAATATACAGGCGGCCAGCAGCAAGCGGAACGCGATAATGTTCGTGATGGACATAAGTGAACCAATTCCTTGAACTTAAGATCCATTCTCCGGGAGGAAAAAATATGGGGAGCCATGTATTCTATCAACAGAGGCCAGAACGGCACCAAAATTGCTTTCTTTCGGTCCTTCCTAAGCTCGGGCTGGTAGAGTTCTTCGCTGGCGACAGCCAGCTTGCGGGGATGATTTTTTTCATCCATTAGCGCACATGCGCCATTGAATCTCCCACTCCGCGCCACCGCCATTAGAGCTGTTCAAAGTCTTACAAAACACTAAGGTTGAAGCAAATCGTTAAATCCAAAACTAATAATGAGAAAACACGTACGAAGTTGGTGTTTGAGACTTTGAGTAACTACTACCTGCAAATGCCGGGCTGGAAATTTACATTATGATGCCTTCCCGGTTAATAGATTTTGAAGTTTTCTACAACGGAGTCATTTGATGCCAAGAAGAGAACATGGGGCAATCTGGCAATGAGACACACAACAAACATAGTACTTCCAGCAGTAAAAATATCAGTATTATTACTCCATCCATATGTAATGTGAATAACAACATTAGTTAACAATTCCATCAAACAGTCCTAAAGGAAAAGGAAAACCATAAAAACTGAATGCACCAGATCACGAATAAAAAAATCTGGAAGGAGGCCACATGCTATGATCTGAAAGCTCCCTGCAAGGGGGTAAACCGAAAAATAACAGCGACGTACGTACGGTTATAATCCGAAGTTGTACCCAAACCTAATTAAAACACGGCCATGAGCAAATTGCCCGTGCGTTGCAACGGGTCGAAATTATAAAATTAGGTGTGACATGTAATTTCTCTCAGGCACAAAAACATTTGACACAACATAATCTTTATACAACATAATCTCTATACAATAGAATAATACACGTAAATAAAATTATAAATAGTCTATAAACCATCTTGCTTTTGTTGCCCTTGTTTATATTAAAAGTCTAGAAATAATATCACACGCCATTACTTTAGATTTGATGGGCTAGGCTTTTGTTTGGTGTTTATTAGACTGGGCTCAAAGAAGCTAGCTGGGCCAACTGAAATAGCTTCAAGAGAGAACTGAACATGTTCAGAACGAACAGAGAATTAGGTTCAGATCAGCCATGGCAGGGCTGCTCGTTAGCGCTACCCCTCTACATCTACTCGTCGCCGACTCGCCGCTGCCCCACCTCTTCCCCGCCCCTCCCCAGGCTCCCCTCCACATCTACTCTTCCCTGCTGCACCTTCATGCACGCTGCGGTTCCTCCTCCCCTCTCTATCCCCAGCCCACTGCCGCCTCCCATCCCCATTCCTGCACCCCACCAGCAGAACTGCTCCTTCTCCCTTCCTCACCTTCCCTCCGTCTGGCCCTCTTTCTCCCCGTCGCGGGGCGCGCATCTATTAGATAGGGGGCTAATTGGGGAGGAAAGGCACCCCTCTACTTCCTCTCCCTGGCGGCGGCGGATTGATCTTCTCTCTCCGCCGACCTCTGCAACACGGGCTACCTCGCCTAAGGGAACCAAAAGTCACTTCGAGGGACTTGATTGAAAAACGGAGCGAAGCGGTATGACCGTATGAGCCATACAATTGGACTGCGGGTTGATATCATATTTTACAAGGGGGTAAACCAAAAAATAACAGCGACGTACGTACGGTCGTTTACCAATATTATATAGTAGAAACATCTAGCATGGAGTACGTACGGTCGTTTACCAATATTATATAGTAGGCCACATGCTACGATCTGAAAGCTCCCTGCAAGAATACAGATGCAGGATTAGCAAACATGACAGCACAAGAGTAGTCATCTGTCTAGGTTTAGGGCCAAAGAATTGAGAAACACGTGAGTCATGAGTGAAAAGTGGTTCTTTTAATTGTATTGTACTGTCAAGTTGGTCCTTGCACTGACACAGAGGTCTTTTGACAAAGCTTACCTATGATCCATCGGAGCATCATGCTATGTCTATGCTGAAATTCATACATGTTGATACAGCTGATGCGTGAGAAGCAACCAATTTGAATCGTAGTGCTGGTGCGTACTTGATAGCAAATAGATAACGTACGTGAACCATTATAGAGATGAGTAGTTGCAGTCAAGGAATAACATATTTTCTTATCAATGCAGTTATTAAATCTTGATTCTTGATGCTCTTGCAGGAAACGGGATAATCATGTGCACGTGGATCTTGTCCTTTCTCAATATAGACCAGAAACCTGAGGTTGCGAAAAACAATATATCAGCATGTGCCCCCAACAATTACAACATGATAAATATCTCGGATCAATAAAAGAAAATCGGAAAAAGTATTTGCCTACGCAACTGGTCATCTTTGCAGTATCCTAACTTGCAAAGAAGGCTAAACTTCTAGGTTATATGACTGCAATTGCTTCTGGAAAATCAGACGTGATCTTGAAATTGTAAGGACTCGGAATATATTCCCACCTCGACGCGGCTCATCAGTTGCTGAGCAACGGACGTGTGGATTGATTCCTTCTGTGGTGACTCTGCACGTAGCGAAGCTGGCCTCGGTCGTCAAGTTGCCTAGCAGCAATCCAATCAATTACGTATCAAGGTAGCTTGCTTTGCATCACGCTAGCTTGACTGTAGGCATCAGGAGCAAACCTGGAAGCCGAGGCCGGCCGGCCGGCCAGAGAAATCTGTCCCGCGCGAATCCGTGTCCTTCTAATCGATCGATGTTGACGATGATCTCCTCGTGTGCGTATCTCTCTGGGTATCAGATATGCATATGGACATGCCTGCGTATGGCGTACAGAACGCCGGCCGTCCGGCCGGAGAAAATCGCCCCGCGCGACTCTGGCCGTGTCCTTCCAATCGATTTTCAATGCTCTTCTCTATCTCTCTTGGTATCAGATATGCATACGCTACGATACATCTGTTCGAAAAGTATGATCAATGACGTGTGCATGCAGAACTCTTTATCCTTGTCGTGATCAATATTGCTTGCGCATTAGAACTTTTAAATCTACATCGTTCATTATTGTTGGTTAATCTCAGCCGTTAAATGTCTTGTGTTTTAATTATATAATAGATTAACCTTTATTTAATTATTTTCAAACTAAGGCAGAAACTAGTTGTATACCAAACAATTCACCATTTATTCTATGTTGGTCACAAAAATTTAAACTAAATTTCTATGGATAGCTACTGATGTGTAGAAGACATCTCAATTAGATTGAGGTCATTTGGAGTTATCAAACTCCCTACACATTTGTTTTAGTTCAGAAGGTTTTTAATCAAGTTTTAGCTACCAAACAAATTAGGTTGCTCCAAAAATTAAATCCTTTTAGGGATAACTAACCTTGGTTGTATGTGACCTAACAAAATTGGGTTTAGTTTAATTGGACCTACTATTAATTCACACTAATTGGTTTAGTGCAGAAGGGTTTACTGAAGTTCAACCAAAAGCTAAGGATTTTACACTGCTCAATTAATTCTACCAAAATTTGGGGAGTTAAAGGATCCTAATACAAAGCTACCAAAATTTGTTTCAAGTTATTTGGACTAATATAACTCCAGAAACTACTAGTTTGTTATTTTAAACCTTCTGTGGCATTTTTGTTAATACACTTTTATTATTTATCTAAATGAGATGAGACCACTTTGTTGAGTTGAAGAATTTCATAAGCTTTCCAGTACATACTTAATTGGTTTATTTGGATGTATAAAACTCGAGATATTGAATTTATAAGCTAGGTTCAGTACTGGAATTTCCAGAGAGAAATAGATTTGAAAATCAATCTCCTCTGGATAATGTTGAAGAACCTGACAGGTGGGTCCTACCTGTCAGTGATTCAGGTTTAAATTGCGCGCTACGGATAATGTTTAAAAGTCTGACGAGCGGGGCCCGCTCGTCAGTCTCTTACTTAACCAAACGGTAAGCTACCGTTGGATCTAAATCCAACGACGCAGGATCTATTCTTCCGCGACCACCGGAGTACGACGGAGCCGTGGCTCCGGCGACGGCGAGGGTGGCCAGTGGGGGGGGGGGGGTACCTGGGAGCCTGGGGATGGTGGAGAGGGTGGCATTCGACGGCGGAGGTCGTGGGGAAGCTCGGGAGGTGAATGGAGCTTGATGGGGAAGCTCCTAGCGTCGGCGGCAACCTCCTCCGTTGCCTCGGCCGTGCGCCAACTCCGGCGGGTTCTCAGCGATGCGTCTGTGCATGAAACAGAGGAAGAAAGGGTGCATGAGGGTGCGGTGGTAATGGATAGCAAGATGCAGGCCAGAGAGGAGAGAGGGGAAGCGAGTCACGGCCTGGCCGTGTTCGACCTCAACCTCGGCTCCGGCGGAAACTCGAGGAAGCTCGGGGGCGGCTGGGGCTTCGAGAGAGCGTCACCACCCTCCTAGCGGTGTACTGAGGGGTGGAGAGTAAGGGGGGGGGTTGCTGGGGAGAGTAATGGCGGGGTGTGGAGGCACGGGTGCGGGGTGGCTTTTTATTGCCGATCGCCGGCGTGCCATGGACAGGGTGTAGGAGGGGTTTGGAGAGTGGGAGAGCACGCCATTGGTGGCGGTGCTGCGCGGTGACGACATTGGGGCATTCCGTTAGGGCTTAGAGGGAGAGGGGTTCACGTGCGGCTTCGGAAACGAGCTCGGGACGGCACGGCGTCCATGGCGTGTTCCGCGGAGTGCGATGGATCACTGGCGTCGCTGCGGGCCACTAGGATTGATGGGGACATGTCCATGAGGTTGCGGGGTGGCAGGGATCGTCGGTGACGAGCCACGCGAGCTGGGGTGCCGTGGTGGAGAAAATCGGCGTCGGCGTCCACGCGCGGCTAGAGCACGGTGAGCTTCGACAGGGCTGCTGGGGTACGGCGCCTCAGAGCGTCAGGGTGCGGTCTCCTCCTTCCTGTCGAGTGCGGTGAGGGATGAGGTGATGGAAGATGCAGAGAAGGGCAAGCTGGGGCGTCTCCTTCGCCACGCTTCCATTGCCGGAATGGGAGCAGCACGGTGGTGTGCGGTTCTTCCATGGCCATGGGCCCAAATGGCCAAATAGCACGTTTCTTCGTGCTCTGGAGAGTGAGGTGGTGTGAGAGAGGGAGTGTGGCAGCAAGAAATCGACAAATGAACCATCAAATCGATGGATTGGATTTCGGTTTTGAAGAATTGGGGAAGAATTCGATTTCTGCCTCCAACGTGTTCGATGAATTGCTTCAACGAAATTTTAATTCCACTTCCTAAAATTTCTTTTCATGGTTTGATCCTTGTATGTTTAACAAGATTTATGGTATGGTGGTGGAATTTATTTGATATGTGCAACATAGCACATTTTGTGGTTTTGAGAATAATAAAGAAAGATATAGAATTTTAATCTTGGATTTTAAGAAATATTCTTGGAGAGAGAAAAGATGTAATAACAAAGTGGGGGTGATTCCTATGTCACTCCACCGAATTTTTGTTTTGAAAACAAAATTGATTTCCTTACTAAGAGAAAAAAATTGTGTGACCTTTGTCCCATGATTTTATGTGGGAATCTTTCTATTGTGTTACTTTTCTTTTCTTCATATTTTTTTTTCTTTTAGCAAGCAACCACCACAAGCAATCAATTTGGCAGGAAATAACAACCAACACTAGACAATCATTTATAAATTTTTCAACCAAATTTTTAATCACTTCGACAAGTGGTGGGGCGGTGATCCAGTGTCATCCTGACAGGAGTAAGATGGGAAAAACTCAACTTCATAGTTTGATATTTTTTCCAAAAAGGGTTGCTAAAATATATGGGCAATATACTTCCCACTTTTATTGTTTTCAAAGAAATGAAAGTACGAGTTTAAAATAAGGGCTACCAATACAAGGGAAATATCAAGATATAGATCTCCATATTATTGGAAACATATAATTTTGGAAATTACTTTTATTCTCTCCTGGAGTGGGTATTTTGGTTGTTTCTAAACAAAGCATCATTTGAGAATAAGTTGGTCCAAATAAGAGTGGAGGAGATATATGGAATATTTTGTTCTTGTCATGACATGATCACCAAGTTTAATATATAGTTATATTGGTTGGGTCTTGGATTTACTAGTCAAACAACTCAAACAACAAGTCACACTAGTTCAAACATAGCAATGGGAAGGAAACACAATCATCAGCAAAGCATTTCAAAAAGTTTTTGTTGGTTCTGAATTTTGGGGTCTGGTAAAACTAAGTTTTTCTTGGTTCCAAAATTTGGGATGTTACAGATCCTTCCCCCCTTAAAATAAATCTCGTCCTCGAGATTTGCCCGGGGGTACAGGGGAGTACGAGGGCACGGGTTTTGGGGAGATGCAGGGGTTCTTTTATACCAAAATAACCGTGCCACCAATAATTGGCTCGAAGGCACAGTGGGGATTGGATTTTCCAGAGGGATTTCTTTTGCAAAAGATACTAGGAAAGCGAGGGATACGATTTAGAATAAAGGTTAGAAGAACACGGGGTTCAACCGCTTACTCACTGACGTGTGGGTCCGAGGTCCACCTGGTAGTCTCTCCTTTCCTTTCTTCTCTTCTTCCTCCTTGCTCATCCTGGCTTCGCCCTCGCCCAGCTCTTAGTGCGCGAAGCACTCCCCTGCGGCACTGCTGCGCGTGCGGTCCGTCGATGCAGCGGCAGACACGGCTTTAGGACACGACGCCTAGATGGTTTCGCGCCATTAAGGCGAGTACTGCTCGGGATTCCTCTTCTTTCCCCGCAAAGCGGTGTCGAGGAGCGGCATCCGAGCTCCGGCTATAAATTAGTAACCTTTGAAAACATTTCTCCTTTCGCATCGTCACCATGGGCTTCATTAGTGCTTTCTTCAGAGCCTACGTCGATATGATGGAGGATGCGGGCTTCATCGAGGGCTTCATCATCTTCGTGCTCTTCGTGTTCTTGATTTCGATGGTGTATACCATGCTGTTCGTGGCAGTGGTCCTCCTAGCCGTGGCCTTGTGTAATTTGTGGTCTGGCGCTGGGGCTGGTGCTGCAATGGAGGAGCAGGCTATGGCGGGGGAGCAAGCTGTGGTGCAGGAACCAGTTGCAGTGCCGGTGGATGAGGTGGCAGATCTTCCCGCTGGAGGTGAGCCGGTTGCTCGAGTCGTTTATCGCCGTCGCGCGACTCGCGTCTCGGCTTCGGGTGAGCCAGGCTCCTCCTCCGGTGGCGTCTTGGAGCTCGAGAGGGAGTAGGAATCTCTGGGGTGCCGTTGCATCCGTGCTGAGTACTGGCAGTGTTCTTCGTAGGAGTAGAATTTGTATCCTCTGTTCGCTTCTGTACTGAACTTAGTTGGTGTATCCACTTTGCCTCTTAAATGAGACTCGTATCTCTGAATTTTTCCTCAGTCGTAATAGATCTGATCTTGCAGCACAGATAGGAGGTAGATGTACTAGAATAATCTTGCTTTAGTGAGAAAATATATTTTTAGGAAATAACACTGCATTATATGGTACCAACCATTTGCAGTGGTAGCATAACATTTCAACCACATAGGTTGAACACAACAACTAAAAACACCCTACAAGAAATCCTTCTGTGTTTCAGCGACCATTGACACTCAGCAAGCATTCTACGGCTTGCGAGGGTTACATCTCGTGGAGGGCTCGGCCCTTTCTTTAACATGCAGAGTGCACAAGGTTCATATTGGGTGAGGAACCTTGTGATGATGGCATGTAGGAGACACACACAAAATAATTTGCGTACTACAAAATAATCCCATTCAAAGTTTGCATTAATTCACAGGTGGGTATATGCGTCTGGGGTCACATATATTGTTCCTGTTTTTAAGTGATCTGTCGTTTCTTTAAAACCTTTAACTGAAGGAAGAGCATGACATTCCATCAGGTGTCAACCAAGTGGTTAACAAGATGATAAGAACACCAAGTTTTTATTTCGGGCTGATCAACCAAACAGCTTACAGCAACTTACACAACACCAACAACAAATAAGCAAACAACTTTGCCGCTTCTCTCCTACTAACCTACAAGCACAGATCAGACTAACTAAGCATGGGTTCTACTCCGCTTGACGGCCTCTGGTTGTCGGTGGAGCGTGGCCAAGAAAAAGAGTGGTGTCCACATATCTGTCGTCCTCGGGGTGGGGAACTACAGGTACGCCTTCGAGGATGACACCTTGCTCTTGGGGTGGCTGCTGAACTCGGGCTAGAACTTGCGCTACAGATGCATCAAGGCTGCGGTCCAGCAATTCATCTGGGAACGGTTGTCCTGTCTCCTGAGCTTGCCCACGATTGAGAGTGGGTGGGTTCCTTGCTTGACTCAGTTCCAGGTGGGCTCGACCAAGGTGGCGCCTTGTGATTATGAGTTCCGCCATCAGGGAGTGGAAAAATCTTGTCATTGAGGCTCCATAAGTAACCAGGGTGATTACGGCAGGGTCGACTTCCCTTCCGACGGGAATTTGAGCAGGCTCCTCTCCAAGCGGAGGAGTGACGGGAAGAAGGTGGAAAGCTCGACTCTGCGCCATCGCCGGTTCTGCATACCGGAGACGGACAAGGCCTTCCCAGGCTGCTACCTGGAGGGCTTGATCTAGGGTAGGCATGCTCCTACCATGGATCAAGTAGGCCGGACTTGTGCCCAACGGACACGAGTTGATGTGCACGTCGACTTGGAATTCACTCCCGGCAAGCGAGAGGGAGTTCTCGAACACCACATATCGAGGGCGGGCAGGCCGACCAAGAATATGGCAGACGGCCTTCCAAAGCATCAGTGGAAATCCGCCATGCTCCCTGGCAGTGGTTTCCAGAATGACCCTGGGGTTTGTCATTGGGTGGTTTTGGCTCGGGAGAAAGGATAAGAATGCAGGATTCCTGCCTCAGGAGAGTTGGGTTGCTAAGGACGGTGAGTGAGGGTGGGTATAGTCGGCAGATGGAACGGGGCCTTATATAAGCTAGGTTGTGTCGGCTCTTTCTATGGAGGAACCCGTGAGCGTCTCTCATGAAGTGGGGACAAGTCCTACTGTACTCTACTGTGAACCGACGCCTGGCCATGCTGTTAGGCAGGGATGGGTCAAATCCGTTGACTCACTGTAGGGGAACATCACAAACAGACAATAACACACAAGGTACATTTAGTACCGATGGACGCCTAATACTCGTTGCAGTTGGGTAGTATACTAAAGTTCCTATCATATGTTTTTCCTAGGGTTTTTGGGTAAACATGGTTGATGAAGTCTTCACTTTATCTCCTTAGGCTTCTGCTGGAAGAAGTGAGAGGGTCGAATTTGCACTTGAGTAGAATTGTTGATGTTGAGCGGAGGTCTTCGGAGATCTCTTGATTTGTTGATGTGGATGATCTTGGCATTTGTAGACCAATGACCTTGATGTTGAATGTTGAGTATTTGAGATGGATGCTTCCTCTTGTAGGTGCTAGCTAATTAGGTCTCCATTGGTTCATCGTCAAGTATTTTGAACAGTAAGAGGGAGTAGAGAAATCCTTGGTAAATTTTAAAATAGAAGGGTAAGACTCAGAAATTATTTGAGAAGGTGAGAAGAGTGGAAGTCATTTTTGGACTTCCCTAGATAAAGATATATTTTTAACATATTTTTAACAAAATATTTTCCTTCCTAACTAACGTCCATGCTAACTAAGGTCTGTTATAGTCAGGATGGCTCTGATACCAAGTCTGTGGGGACCCCGGACTAGCTGTCCGAAATACCCTTGTGCCTACATATCAGCGATCCCATGATCAGCGTGTCGCTGAAGCACAATTAAACTGGTAACCAAAGAACATCCATACATACCGAATTTATTTACTTACTTGATTGAAGTGATCAACTTCAACAGGTACTTGCAGCGGAAATCATCAAACAATGTGGAGCCCAAGTCATTAGCCTTAACCCTACAGGCAGCTGACTGGGAAGCGCCCTAGTTCGCAAAGACGCCAGTGAACTCCTCTTCGTCGAACTGCTCCTCTTAAAATCTGGCTAAGACAATAGCCAGGGACGAAACCAATATGAGTACATTTGATTGTACTCGCAAACTACCCCAACTTAAGCATGCACTAGTTTAGCTTTATTTTATAAGACTTTTATTTATTGAAAACATCTCTATAACTTTATTGAAAAAGGTAAGAAGAATTTTATAACTTTTTCACAAACTTTACATTTTTCGAAATCCTCTCTAGCCTTTGTTGAAACAAACAAAGAAGGCTTTGAGACCTTTTTCCCCGTAAATCTTTCCTTGTAAGAAGTCTCTTTTGAAACGTTTTTCCCCGAAAATATCCTTTTGGTTATTTCTCCAAAACTCCACCTTTTCCGAACATAGCCCCTTCAGGGTCTCTTATTTTCCAGCAATCTCATACCAACTCATTGGTATAGTTGCATAAAACAATCTCCACTTCATTTTTCCTTTCAAACTCAAAACTTTGTAAAAACTTGCACATGGTCTTAGGACAGCCTCCCAACTGTCCATATCCGAGGACTCGGCTATTCGAATAGTTTTACCCTCTGCAGAGGTAGCACGCTTTTCCCACACCCATCCGGTCACTCATCGTGTCAGCCACGTCCCGCCATACCAGGGGTATGCGAAGTTGAGTTCCCGGCCATAGCCTGTCCTTTGCTCATGCTAGTATAGGATCCTGCCACTACGACACTTTCCATCGACACTTAAATCCTCAGAAACTAAGTGTGAGGACTCGTAGTTCTGCCCGGCGAATTTTAATGGCCCTACAAATCCTCTATCTCCAATTCAATCATCACAACCCTTAGGCTTCCTTCGCTTTAGAGGACCCGGGTCAGGGGGTAGGTCCTCAGACCATCCCCTCATGGAACGAGGTTATCCTCGTTATTGAGGCATCCAGTACTAACACGAGCAAACTATATGACTACGCCCTTGCCCATATGTGGGTAAATGTGGTCGCACAGGTTATCGGCTGGTAGTCATAGTACAAAGACACAATGTGCATTTTTCACAAACATCTCCATACTCCATTTCTCCACTTCCATACCGACATCTCGGCATACCATAATTCATCCAAGGATTTTCAAAGGAGTTTTGAAACAGTGTTTTTCCCATCCTATAGTTTTATATAAACAAACTGATATTTCTACATAGAGTGGCAAAATAGTTTTTCATGAACTTTTGAAAAGGTTTTCACAATCATTTCCCATTTCCATAGCAAAATACTTTTGACCAAAACTTGGGTGGATCGTAATCTCACCAAAAGATTTTTATAAAAGGCTTTTGAGTAAAAACAAATACATTTAGAAATTACTGCACACTACTAACACCTCTATATCGGGTGTCTCCATAATGTACCTGTATTTTGTAAAAGGGTTTTCAAAATCATAACTTTAGTGGCAAACACCACATAAATCATTTAGGCTTCTTATAAGTAAAATAGGTAAATCAAAATAGATGTATATAGATGCAAGCTCAGTGAAGTAGCTTGCCTGGTTTCAGCATAATGTCCCTGGATTTCTCCTTGTTGATCAATATAATAAAAATCCCATCCTTCCTCGATAAATCCGTCAACGGTATCGTCTAAACGTTTAGACAAGCAAAACAAACAATCACTATACTAACTCAAGCATCATCACATTACAATCACAAATTCTATAAATAGCTACTGCATACATCAAGCAACACAATGTGGTTTCAATTAAATTGAATTAACCTTTATTTAATTATTTTCAAACTAAGGCAGAAACTAGTTGTATACCAAACAATTCACCATTTATTCTATGTTGGTCACAAAAATTTAAACTAAATTTCTATGGATAGCTACTGATGTGTAGAAGACATCTCAATTAGATTGAGGTCATTTGGAGTTATCAAACTCCCTACACATTTGTTTTAGTTCAGAAGGTTTTTAATCAAGTTTTAGCTACCAAACAAATTAGGTTGCTCCAAAAATTAAATCCTTTTAGGGATAACTAACCTTGGTTGTATGTGACCTAAAAAATTGGGTTTAGTTTAATTGGACCTACTATTAATTCACACTAATTGGTTTAGTGCAGAAGGGTTTACTGAAGTTCAACCAAAAGCTAAGGATTTTACACTGCTCAATTAATTCTACCAAAATTTGGGGAGTTAAAGGATCCTAATACAAAGCTACCAAAATTGTTTCAAGTTATTTGGACTAATATAACTCCAGAAACTACTAGTTTGGTGTTTTAAACCTTCTGTGGCATTTTTGTTAATACACTTTTATTATTTATCTAAATGAGATGAACCACTTTGTTGAGTTGAAGAATTTCATAAGCTTTCCAGTACATACTTAATTGGTTTATTTGGATGTATAAAACTCGAGATATTGAATTTATAAGCTAGGTTCAGTACTGGAATTTCCAGAGAGAAATAGATTTGAAAATCAATCTCCTCTGGATAATGTTGAAGAACCTGACAGGTGGGTCCTACCCATCAGTGACTCAGGTTTAAATTGCGCGCTACGGATAATGTTTAAAAGTCTGACGAGCGGGGCCCGCTCGTCAGTCTCTTACTTAACCAAACGGTAAGCTACCGTTGGATCTAAATCCAACGACGCAGGATCTATTCTTCCGCGACCACCGGAGTACGACGGAGCCGTGGCTCCGGCGACGGCGAGGGTGGCCAGTGGGGGGGGGTACCTGGGAGCCTGGGGACGGTGGAGAGGGTGGCATTCGACGGCGGAGGTCGTGGGGAAGCTCGGGAGGTGAATGGAGCTTGATGGGGAAGCTCCAGCGTCGGCGGCGACCTCCTCCGTTGCCTCGGCCGTGCGCCAACTCCGGCGGGTTCTCAGCGATGCGTCTGTGCATGAAACAGAGGAAGAAAGGGTGCATGAGGGTGCGGTGGTAATGGATAGCAAGATGCAGGCCAGAGAGGAGAGAGGGGAAGCGAGTCACGGCCTGGCCGTGTTCGACCTCAACCTCGGCTCCGGCGGAAACTCGAGGAAGCTCGGGGGCGGCTGGGGCTTCGAGAGAGCGTCACCGCCCTCCTAGCGGTGTACTGAGGGGTGGAGAGTAAGGGGGGGTTGCTGGGGAGAGTAATGGCGGGGTGTGGAGGCACGGGTGCGGGGTGGCTTTTTATTGCCGATCGCCGGCGTGCCGTGGACAGGGTGTAGGAGGGGTTTGGAGAGTGGGAGAGCACGCCATTGGTGGCGGTGCTGCGCGGTGACGACATTGGGGCATTCCGTTAGGGCTTAGAGGGAGAGGGGTTCACGTGCGGCTTCGGAAACGAGCTCGGGACGGCACGGCGTCCATGGCGTGTTCCGCGGAGTGCGATGGATCACTGGCGTCGCTGCGGGCCACTAGGATTGATGGGGACATGTCCATGAGGTTGCGGGGTGGCAGGGGAGCGTCGGTGACGAGCCACGCGAGCTGGGGTGCCGTGGTGGAGAAAATCGGCGTCGGCGTCCACGCGCGGCTAGAGCACGGTGAGCTTCGACAGGGCTGCTGGGGTACGGCGCCTCAGAGCGTCAGGGTGCGGTCTCCTCCTTCCTGTCGAGTGCGGTGAGGGATGAGGTGATGGAAGATGCAGAGCAGGGCAAGCTGGGGCGTCTCCTTCGCCACGCTTCCATTGCCGGAATGGGAGCAGCACGGTGGCGTGCGGTTCTTCCATGGCCATGGGCCCAAATGGCCAAATAGCACGTTTCTTCGTGCTCTGGAGAGTGAGGTGGTGTGAGAGAGGGAGTGTGGCAGCAAGAAATCGACAAATGAACCATCAAATCGATGGATTGGATTTCGGTTTTGAAGAATTGGGGAAGAATTCGATTTCTGCCTCCAACGTGTTCGATGAATTGCTTCAACGAAATTTTAATTCCACTTCCTAAAATTTCTTTTCATGGTTTGATCCTTGTATGTTTAACAAGATTTATGGTATGGTGGTGGAATTTATTTGATATGTGCAACATAGCACATTTTGTGGTTTTGAGAATAATAAAGAAAGATATAGAATTTTAATCTTGGATTTTAAGAAATATTCTTGGAGAGAGAAAAGATGTAATAGCAAAGTGGGGGTGATCCTTATGTCACTCCACTGAATTTTTGTTTTGAAAACAAAATTGATTTCCTTACTAAGAGAAAAAATTGTGTGACCTTTGTCCCATGATTTTATGTGGGAATCTTTCTATTGTGTTACTTTTCTTTTCTTCATATTTTTTTTTCTTTTAGCAAGCAACCACCACAAGCAATCAATTTGGCAGGAAATAACAACCAACACTAGACAATCATTTATAAATTTTTCAACCAAATTTTTAATCACTTCGACAAGTGGTGGGGTGGTGATCCAGTGTCATCCTGACAGGAGTAAGGTGGGAAAAACTCAACTTCATAGTTTGATATTTTTCCAAAAAGGGTTGCTAAAATATATGGGCAATATACTTCCCACTTTTATTGTTTTCAAAGAAATGAAAGTACGAGTTTAAAATAAGGGCTACCAATACAAGGGAAATATCAAGATATAGATCTCCATATTTTTGGAAACATATAATTTTGGAAATTACTTTTATTCTCTCCTGGAGTGGGTATTTTGGTTGTTGCTAAAAAAGCATCATTTGAGAATAAGTTGGTCCAAATAAGAGTGGAGGAGATATATGGAATATTTTGTTCTTGTCATGACATGATCACCAAGTTTAATATATAGTTATATTGGTTGGGTCTTGGATTTACTAGTCAAACAACTCAAACAACAAGTCACACTAGTTCAAACATAGCAATGGGAAGGAAACACAATCATCAGCAAAGCATTTCAAAAAGTTTTTGTTGGTTCTGAATTTTGGGGTCTGGTAAAACTAAGTTTTTCTTGGTTCCAAAATTTGGGATGTTACAGATCCTTCCCCCCTTAAATAAATCTCGTCCTCGAGATTTGCCCGGGGGTACAGGGGAGTACGAGGGCACGGGTTTTGGGGAGATGCAGGGTTCTTTTATACCAAAATAACCGTGCCACCAATAATTGGCTCGAAGGCACAGTGGGGATTGGATTTTCCAGAGGGATTTCTTTTGCAAAAGATACTGGGAAAGCGAGGGATACGATTTAGAATAAAGGTTAGAAGAACACGGGGTTCAACCGCTTACTCACTGACGTGTGGGTCCGAGGTCCACCTGGTAGTCTCTCCTTTCCTTTCTTCTCTTCTTCCTCCTTGCTCATCCTGGCTTCGCACTCGCCCAGCTCTTAGTGCGCGAAGCACTCCCCTGCGGCACTGCTGCGCGTGCGGTCCGTCGATGCAGCGGCAGACACGGCTTTAGGACACGACGCCTAGATGGTTTCGCGCCATTAAGGCGAGTACTGCTCGGGATTCCTCTTCTTTCCCTCGCAAAGCGGTGTCGAGGAGCGGCATCCGAGCTCCGGCTATAAATTAGTAACCTTCGAAAACATTTCTCCTTTCGCATCGTCACCATGGGCTTCATTAGTGCTTTCTTCAGATCCTACGTCGATATGATGGAGGATGCGGGCTTCATCGAGGGCTTCATCATCTTCGTGCTCTTCGTGTTCTTGATTTCGATGGTGTATACCATGCTGTTCGTGGCAGTGGTCCTCCTAGCCGTGGCCTTGTGTAATTTGTGGTCTGGCGCTGGGGCTGGTGCTGCGATGGAGGAGCAGGCTGTGGCGGGGGAGCAAGCTGTGGTGCAGGAACCAGTTGCAGTGCCGGTGGATGAGGTGGCAGATCTTCCCGCTGGAGGTGAGCCGGTTGCTCGAGTCATTTATCGCCGTCGCGCGACTCGCGTCTCGGCTTCGGGTGAGCCAGGCTCCTCCTCCGGTGGCGTCTTGGAGCTCGAGAGGGAGTAGGAATCTCTGGGGTGCCGTTGCATCCGTGCTGAGTACTGGCAGTGTTCTTCGTAGGAGTAGAATTTGTATCCTCTGTTTGCTTCTGTACTGAACTTAGTTGGTGTATCCACTTTGCCTCTTAAATGAGACTCGTATCTCTGAATTTTTCCTCAGTCGTAATAGATCTGATCTTGCAGCACAGATAGGAGGTAGAGGTACTAGAATAATCTTGCTTTAGTGAGAAAATATATTTTTAGGAAATAACACTGCATTATATGGTACCAACCATTTGCAGTGGTAGCATAACATTTCAACCACATAGGTTGAACACAACAACTAAAAACACCCTACAAGAAATCCTTCTGTGTTTCAGCGACCATTGACACTCAGCAAGCATTCTACGGCTTGCGAGGGTTACATCTCGTGGAGGGCTCGGCCCTTTCTTTAACATGCAGAGTGCACAAGGTTCATATTGGGTGAGGAACCTTGTGATGATGGCATGTAGGAGACCACACACAAAATAATTTGCGTACTACAAAATAATCCCATTCAAAGTTTGCATTAATTCACAGGTGGGTATATGCGTCTGGGGTCACATATATTGTTCCTGTTTTTAAGTGATCTGTCGTTTCTTTAAAACCTTTAACTGAAGGAAGAGCATGACATTCCATCAGGTGTCAACCAAGTGGTTAACAAGATGATAAGAACACCAAGTTTTTATTTCGGGCTGATCAACCAAACAGCTTACAGCAACTTACACAACACCAACAACAAATAAGCAAACAACTTTGCCGCTTCTCTCCTACTAACCTACAAGCACAGATCAGACTAACTAAGCATGGGTTCTACTCCGCTTGACGGCCTCTGGTTGTCGGTGGAGCGTGGCTGAGAAAAAGAGTGGTGTCCACATATCTATCGTCCTCGGGGTGGGGAACTACAGGTACGCCTTCGAGGATTACACCTTGCTCTTGGGGTGGCTGCTGAACTCGGGCTAGAACTTGCGCTACAGATGCATCAAGGCTGCGGTCCAGCAATTCATCTGGGAACGGTTGTCCTGTCTCCTGAGCTTGCCCACGATTGAGAGTGGGTGGGTTCCTTGCTTGACTCAGTAACAGGTGGGCTCGACCAAGGTGGCGCCTTGTGATTATGAGTTCCGCCATCAGGGAGTGGAAAAATCTTGTCATTGAGGCTCCATAAGTAACCAGGGTGATTACGGCAGGGTCGACTTCCCTTCCGACGGGAATTTGAGCAGGCTCCTCTCCAAGCGGAGGAGTGACGGGAAGAAGGTGGAAAGCTCGACTCTGCACCATCGCCGGTTCTGCATACCGGAGACGGACAAGGCCTTCCCAGGCTGCTACCTGGAGGGCTTGATCTAGGGTAGGCATGCTCCTACCATGGATCAAGTAGGCCGGACTTGTGCCCAACGGACACGAGTTGATGTGCACGTCGACTTGGAATTCACTCCCGGCAAGCGAGAGGGAGTTCTCGAACACCACATATCGAGGGCGGGCAGGCCGACCAAGAATATGGCAGACGGCCTTCCAAAGCATCAGTGGAAATCCGCCATGCTCCTCGGCAGTGGTTTCCAGAATGACCCTGGGGTTTGTCATTGGGTGGTTTTGGCTCGGGAGAAAGGATAAGAACGCAGGATTCCTGCCTCAGGAGAGTTGGGTTGCTAAGGACGGTGAGTGAGGGTGGGTATAGTCGGCAGATGGAACGGGGCCTTATATAAGCTAGGTTGTGTCGGCTTCTTTCTATGGAGGAACCCGGTGAGCGTCTCTCATGAAGTGGGGACAAGTCCTACTGTACTCTACTGTGAACCGACGCCTGGCCATGCTGTTAGGCAGGGATGGGTCAAATCCGTTGACTCACTGTAGGGGAACATCACAAACAGACAGTAACACACAAGGTACATTTAGTACTGATGGACGCCTAATACTCGTTGCAGTTGGGTAGTATACTAAAGTTCCTATAATATGTTTTTCCTAGGGTTTTTGGGTAAACATGGTTGATGAAGTCTTCACTTTATCTCCTTAGGCTTATGCTGGAAGAAGTGAGAGGGTCGAATTTGCACTTGAGTAGAATTGTTGATGTTGAGCGGAGGTCTTCGGAGATCTCTTGATTTGTTGATGTGGATGATCTTGGCATTTGTAGACCAATGACCTTGATGTTGAATGTTGAGTATTTGAGATGGATGCTTCCTCTTGTAGGTGCTAGCTAATTAGGTCTCCATTGGGTTCATCGTCAAGTATTTTGAATAGGTAAGAGGGAGTAGAGAAATCCTTGGTAAATTTTAAAATAGAAGGGTAAGACTCAGAAATATTTGAGAAGGTGAGAAGAGTGGAAGTCATTTTTGGACTTCCCTAGATAAAGATATATTTTTAACAAAATATTTTCCTTCCTAACTAACGTCCATGGTAACTAAGGTCTGTTACAGTCAGGATGGCTCTGATACCAAGTCTGTGGGGACCCCGGACTAGCTATCCGAAATACCCTTGTGCCTACATATCAGCGATCCCATGATCAGTGTGTCGCTGAAGCACAATTAAACTGGTAACCAAAGAACATCCATACATACCGAATTTATTTACTTACTTGATTGAACTGATCAACTTCAACAGGTACTTGCAGCGGAAATCACCAAACAATGTGGAGCCCAAGTCATTAGCCTTAACCCTACAGGCAGCTGACTGGGAAGCGCCCTAGTTCGCAAAGACGCCAGTGAATTCCTCTTCGTCGAACTGCTCCTCTTAAAATCTGGCTAAGACAATAGCCAGGGACGAAACCAATATGAGTACATTTGATTGTACTCGCAAACTACCCCAACTTAAGCATGCACTAGTTTAGCTTTATTTTATAAGACTTTTATTTATTGAAAACATCTCTATAACTTTTTGAAAAAGGTAAGAAGAATTTTATAACTTTTTCACAAACTTTACATTTTTCGAAATCCTCTCTAGCCTTTGTTGAAACCAAACAAAGAAGGCTTTGAGACCTTTTTCCCCGTAAATCTTTTCTTGTAAGAAGTCTCTTTTGAAACGTTTTTCCCCGAAAATATCCTTTTGGTTATTTCTCCAAAACTCCACCTTTTCCGAACATAGCCCCTTCAGGGTCTCTTATTTTCCAGCAATCTCATACCAACTCATTGGTATAGTTGCATAAAACAATCTCCACTTCATTTTTCCTTTCAAACTCAAAACTTTGTAAAAACTTGCACATGGTCTTAGGACAGCCTCCCAACTGTCCATATCCGAGGACTCGGCTATTCGAATAGTTTTACCCTCTGCAGAGGTAGCACGCTTTTCCCACACCCATCCGGTCACTCATCGTGTCAGCCACGTCCCGCCATACCAGGGGTATGCGAAGTTGAGTTCCCGGCCATAGCATGTCCTTTGCTCATGCTAGTATAGGATCCTGCCGCTACGACACTTTCCATCGACACTTAAATCCTCAGAAACTAAGTGTGAGGACTCGTAGTTCTGCCCGGCGAATTTTAATGGCCCTACAAATCCTCTATCTCCAATTCAATCATCACAGCCCTTAGGCTTCCTTCGCTTTAGAGGACCCGGGTCAGGGGGTAGGTCCTCAGACCATCCCCTCATGGAACGAGGTTATCCTCGTTATTGAGGCATCCAGTACTAACACGAGCAAACTATATGACTACGCCCTTGCCCATATGTGGGTAAATGTGGTCGCACAGGTTATCGGCTGGTAGTCATAGTACAAAGACACAATGTGCATTTTTCACAAACATCTCCATACTCCATTTCTCCACTTCCATACCGACATCTCGGCATACCATAATTCATCCAAGGATTTTCAAAGGAGTTTTGAATAAACAGTGTTTTTCCCATCCTATAGTTTTATATAAACAAACTGATATTTCTACATAGACTGGCAAAATAGTTTTTCATGAACTTTTGAAAAGGTTTTCACAATCATTTCCCATTTCCATAGCAAAATACTTTTGACCAAAACTTGGGTGGATCGTAATCTCACCAAAAGATTTTTATAAAAGGCTTTTGAGTAAAAACAAATACATTTAGAAATTACTGCACACTACTAACACCTCTATATCGGGTGTCTCCATAATGTACCTGCATTTTGTAAAAGGGTTTTCAAAATCATAACTTTAGTGGCAAACACCACATAAATCATTTAGGCTTCTTATAAGTAAAACAGGTAAATCAAAATAGATGTATATAGATGCAAGCTCAGTGAAGTCATTTGGAGTTATCAAACTCCCTACACATTTGTTTTAGTTCAGAAGGTTTTTAATCAAGTTTTAGCTACCAAACAAATTAGGTTGCTCCAAAAATTAAATCCTTTTAGGGATAACTAACCTTGGTTGTATGTGACCTAACAAAATTGGGTTTAGTTTAATTGGACCTACTATTAATTCACACTAATTGGTTTATGTGAGATCCTGGCTCAGGGCTCAATAGGATTGATAGGATACTCATGTCAACAAGTTGCAACTTCTTTTCCGGAAGCTCATCTGGAAAGAACTCCGAGGTTAAGCGTGCTTGGCCCGGAGTAATCCAATGATGGGTGACCGACCGGGAACTGGTTCCCGGGTGCGCACGAGTGAGGACAAAGTGCGTAGAAAAGACCAGTGTTGATCTGTGGGGCCAGTCTAGAGATCCTAGAGAGCTGCCAGGGGTGACAGGCCCGGCCCGGGGGTGGCCGGGGTGCTACAATTTGGTATCAGAGCCGACCCTCGCGGCAACACGGGCGTGTGCGGGTCAGGGGCGCGGACATGTGGAGCATGTGCCGGCACTGGCCGCACAGACGTGTACCAAGAGGGGAAGTTCCTGGACTGGGGGCTGACCGACGAGGGCGTCGGTCTTCTAAGGGGGGAAGGATGTGAGATCCTGGCTCAGGGCTCAATAGGATTGATAGGATACTCATGTCAACAAGTTGCAACTTCTTTTCCGGAAGCTCATCTGGAAAGAACTCCGAGGTTAAGCGTGCTTGGCCCGGAGTAATCCAATGATGGGTGACCGACCGGGAACTGGTTCCCGGGTGCGCACGAGTGAGGACAAAGTGCGCAGAAAAGACCAGTGTTGATCTGTGGGGCCAGTCTAGAGATCCTAGAGAGCTGCCAGGGGTGACAGGCCCAGCCCGGGGGTGGCCGGGGTGCTACAGTTTAGTGCAGAAGGGTTTACTGAAGTTCAACCAAAAGCTAAGGATTTTACACTGCTCAATTAATTCTAACAAAATTTGGGGAGTTAAAGGATCCTAATACAAAGCTACCAAAATTAGTTTCAAGTTATTTGGACTAATATAACTCCAGAAACTACTAGTTTGGTGTTTTAAACCTTCTGTGGCATTTTTGTTAATACACTTTTATTATTTATCTAAATGAGATGAGACCACTTTGTTGAGTTGAAGAATTTCATAAGCTTTCCAGTACATACTTAATTGGTTTATTTGGATGTATAAAACTCGAGATATTGAATTTATAAGCTAGGTTCAGTACTGGAATTTCCAGAGAGAAATAGATTTGAAAATCAATCTCCTCTGGATAATGTTGAAGAACCTGACAGGTGGGTCCTACCCGTCAGTGATTCAGGTTTAAATTGCGCGCTACGGATAATGTTTAAAAGTCTGATGAGCGGGGCCCACTCGTCAGTCTCTTACTTAACCAAACGGTAAGCTACCGTTGGATCTAAATCCAACGACGCAGGATCTATTCTTCCGCGACCACCGGAGTACGACGGAGCCGTGGCTCCGGCGACGGCGAGGGTGGCCAGTGGGAGGGGTACCTGGGAGCCTGGGGATGGTGGAGAGGGTGGCATTCGACGGCGGAGGTCGTGGGGAAGCTCGGGAGGTGAATGGAGCTTGATGGGGAAGCTCCTAGCGTCGGCGGCGACCTCCTCCGTTGCCTCGGCCGTGCGCCAACTCCGGCGGGTTCTCAGCGATGCGTCTGTGCATGAAACAGAGGAAGAAAGGGTGCATGAGGGTGCGGTGGTAATGGATAGCAAGATGCAGGCCAGAGAGGAGAGAGGGGAAGCGAGTCACAGCCTGGCCGTGTTCGACCGCAACCTCGGCTCCGGCGGAAACTCGAGGAAGCTCGGGGCGGCTGGGGCTTTGAGAGAGCGTCACCGCCCTCCTAGCGGTGTACTGAGGGGTGGAGAGTAAGGGGGGGTTGCTGGGGAGAGTAATGGCGGGGTGTGGAGGCACAGGTGCGGGGTGGCTTTTTATTGCCGATCGCCGGCGTGCCGTGGACGTAGGAGGGGTTTGGAAAGTGGGAGAGCACGCCATTGGTGGCGGTGCTGCGCGGTGACGACATTGGGGCATTGCGTTAGGGCTTAGAGGGAGAGGGGTTCACGTGCGGCTTCGGAAACGAGCTCGGGACGGCACGGCGTCCATGGCGTGTTCCGCGGAGTGCGATGGATCACTGGCGTCGCTGCGGGCCACTAGGATTGATGGGGACATGTCCATGAGGTTGCGGGGTGGCAGGGGAGCATCGGTGACGAGCCACGCGAGCTGGGGTGCCGTGGTGGAGAAAATCGGCGTCGGCGTCCACGCGCGGCTAGAGCACGGTGAGCTTCGACAGGGCTGCTGGGGTACGGCGCCTCAGAGCGTCAGGGTGTGGTCTCCTCCTTCCTGTCGAGTGCGGTGAGGGGTGAGGTGATGGAAGATGCAGAGCAGGGCAAGCTGGGGCGTCTCCTTCGCCACGCTTCCATTGCCGGAACGGGAGCAGCACGGTGGCGTGCGGTTCTTCCATGGCCATGAGCCCAAATGGCCAAATAGCACGTTTCTTCGTGCTCTGGAGAGTGAGGTGGTGTGAGAGAGGGAGTGTGGCAGCAAGAAATCGACAAATGAACCATCAAATCAATGGATTGGATTTCGGTTTTGAAGAATTGGGGAAGAATTCAATTTCTGCCTCCAACGTGTTCGATGAATTGCTTCAACGAAATTTTAATTCCACTTCCTAAAATTTCTTTTCATGGTTTGATCCTTGTATGTTTAACAAGATTTATGGTATGGTGGTGGAATTTATTTGATATGTGCAACATAGCACATTTTGTGGTTTTGAGAATAATAAAGAAAGATATAGAATTTTAATCTTGGATTTTAAGAAATATTCTTGGAGAGAGAAAAGATGTAATAGCAAAGTGGGGGTGATCCTTATGTCACTCCACTGAATTTTTGTTTTGAAAACAAAATTGATTTCCTTACTAAGAGAAAAAAATTGTGTGACCTTTGTCCCATGATTTTATGTGGGAATCTTTCTATTGTGTTACTTTTCTTTTCTTCATATTTTTTTTTCTTTTAGCAAGCAACCACCACAAGCAATCAATTTGGCAGGAAATAACAACCAACACTAGACAATCATTTATAAATTTTTCAACCAAATTTTTAATCACTTCGACAAGTGGTGGGTGGTGATCCAGTGTCATCCTGACAGGAGTAAGGTGGGAAAAACTCAACTTCATAGTTTGATATTTTTTCCAAAAAGGGTTGCTAAAATATATGGGCAATATACTTCCCACTTTTATTGTTTTCAAAGAAATGAAAGTACGAGTTTAAAATAAGGGCTACCAATACAAGGGAAATATCAAGATATAGATCTCCATATTTTTGGAAACATATAATTTTGGAAATTACTTTTATTCTCTCCTGGAGTGGGTATTTTGGTTGTTGCTAAACAAAGCATCATTTGAGAATAAGTTGGTCCAAATAAGAGTGGAGGAGATATATGGAATATTTTGTTCTTGTCATGACATGATCACCAAGTTTAATATATAGTTATATTGGTTGGGTCTTGGATTTACTAGTCAAACAACTCAAACAACAAGTCACACTAGTTCAAACATAGCAATGGGAAGGAAACACAATCATCAGCAAAGCATTTCAAGAAGTTTTTGTTGGTTCTGAATTTTGGGGTCTGGTAAAACTAAGTTTTCTTGGTTCCAAAATTTGGGATGTTACATTGCCAGTGGAATCGCTCCCACAGTCATCCGGTTGACATTTCTTTCATTTTGTCGAAAGAGATGGCGCTTGCCAGCGGAATCGCTGCCACAATCATCCGGTTGACGTTTCTTTTTTTGCTATGCTTGGACTTTGGTACATGCAGGTGGATATGCTTATTTACTGCTGATATTATCATGTGGTTACCTTGTGTTACTTTGTTAATGTTGATGTCTGTAATCAAACAAAATGACTAAGAAGATAATCACCTCCCTCGACTAGATTGAGTCACATAGTGCCACTCACCAAACACAACCCGCACAACCATGCGTCGTCTGTGTGGGCGGACCATGGCTGGGTATTTTATCAGCCTCCTTTGATGCCACCTCTTTGGCAAGTCTAGTCGGTTACCATAGTTGGTCGGGGCTAGTCTTGCAAAGGTTCCGGAGCTAGGCGTCGCTCATGGGTTGGGGACGTGCCGGATTCACTTCTGCATAAGGCATAGAGTTATGTCGGTGGCTATACAGGGAGTGTCTTGGTAGAGTAAACGACTGTGGAAGTATGGGTTTGTGCTGTCCGCCATGGTTGGTTCTAGTACTTCGGTACCGGTGGTACAAGCTTAGACTTCAGCGTGTGGATAAACGTGCAACCTCTCGAGAGTGTAAATCTGGATGTCTAGCCTTGTCCCTGGGTTATGGGACATTGTTTGGGTCAAGTCACGCTATGTGTCAGTCCTGTCGAATATGGAGAAATAATGAATATGAAACCCAACCCTAAAGCCAGAGTTGGCTGGAAAGACAGCCAGATTTGGCTAGAGTAAAAGCCATAGTTGGCTAGAATTAAGCCAGAGTTGGCTAGTGGCTTGAAAGCCTAGATGTTGTTGGATGAGAAACGTGATCTCATTCCAGCAACCACGAAACTTCCCCACAAAGGTAAGTAGGTAAGTTATGTCCAACCGTTTAGCTTGGACTCGCACTTCTAAACCCAAACTGATGCCATGCTACCTTCTGAACTTATGCCATGCCATATAGGTAGACCTTGTTTGTTTTTGGGCTAATGTCTTGCGAGTACATTCCATGTACTCACCTGGCTTTTCATGTGGCCAGACCCTGCTGCACCCGTCGCCGAGTACCCGCTGTACGAGAACTAGGAACCGTATTCTAGGCAGAACCCTGTGGAATAAAGCCCGCTATCACCACGCTACTATCTACGCTTCCGCTACAACTTCCGCTAGAGGCTTGATGTTAGAAAAATAATGTTCATACTGTTGTGTGCGCCTGTTGCGCAAGAGCTAGAGCCTCACCCCGTGTTGTAATATTGTATTTGTCCGAACTCGATGCCATATGAATATATTTGGTTATGCCTTTGTTTATCAAGTTGTCATATAAACAGTGTTTCTGGGACTGGTATATGGGGTGGCTCGATCATCTGGATCGGGGTGCCACAGATTAGTACCACATTTCGCAAACTAGTGCGTACACGTACAAAAGCGTATCCACTTTTGTACACGTATACTACGAGGAGAGGCATGCATGCATCTGTTGCATATACACATGTTGTGACCCATGTGTCAGTGGGAGTGGGAGACTGGGAGCTCGAGACGACGCCCTCACTCACTATATCCACCCCCATCCCATTCACCTTTTTCCCCAAATCGCAGAAAAGCTCACAGTGCAAACCCCACTCTCCTCTGGCCGAAATTTGCTCCATCCTTCTCTCCGCCGCCGAAATCTCTCTGCCGCCGTGCACAGTAGCCGCTAAGAATCGAGGGATGACAGATTCGATGCAGCTGCAGGATGCCGTCGCGGCATCCGATGTCGTCCCTGCATCTGCGCCCGGCCAGGGCGGTTCCAGTCCACGGCCTTCTCCTGCCGTGGTGCCTTCAGATGGTTTCGCCGCGCCTTCGCATACCGTCGCCGCTACTTTGGATGCCATCGGCGCATCTTCGGATGCCCTTGCCGCTCCTTGGAATGGTCATGGTAGTCCTCCTCCGGCTATCGCCGCCGCGGTGGAGGCTTTAGAGTCCCCCCCACGGGGTGCAGGCGCCGTTCGAGGAGGTCGTCTCCGACGAGTATTGTGAGGTGATTCCCTATAACCAATCGAATAGCCGGCTAGTTTATTATTGAAGATTATAGCTAGGGTTTGGTAGATGCAAGTTGGGTATTCTAGGGTTTGTAGATCCTGCTGTGTGTGAGGCTGAGCGTCTGGTTACCATATGCAACTTGTGTACTTTATTTTTTTGTCATTCAAACACATTCTTTACACACCACGAAATTACATTTGTTGCATATTCAGGCCATTTACTAAATGCATTTTGTAAACTAGTGTTACTACATATGCTCTAATTATTTGCTTGATAAAGTGTACACAAATAGTTATAGATGAAGAACGAGTTTTGTATGTTTCATTGATCATGTTTCAGAACGAGTTATGCATGATGTTATAACTTTTTTGGTAATTACAGCGTTGTAGTAACGTTATTTATTTTATTGCTAATGTGCAGCAAGATGATGAGGACGTCCAGAATGACAAGGAGTCCATGGATGTGAAGAGCAGATATGTTCGGCGGAGGTTGGAGTCGGGTTCTATCGTGTTACGTAGTGGTGACAGTTTGATCTGCCCTGAAGTGTTCTGGTCATCCCTCCCCAACGAGCTCGTCCGGCGTATCGCGGACACATTTCTCGCCACCAACGACATCGACTGGTACATGAACCTCCGTGTCGTCTGCCACGACTGGCGTCACAGCACAGACGACCCACGAAGCAAGCTTGCAGATCCTCGCTTCCAACCCCTGGGATGGGTCCTGCTCGAGACAACTGCTACAGAATACAATGGCGACTCCCGCCGTTGTACCTTGGTCAACGTCGACAACGGCCGTTTTGTGACGAAGCAACTTCCGGTATCCCGACTCAGCCAGTGTATCTCATCGACGAAGGATAGCCTACTCGTCTTCGAAGAATTTGACAGTATCACCAAGAAGGGTACTGTCTTCTTGTGCAACCCCTTCACTCTCGGTAAGACCGGCTGTCTCTATGAATCATTCAGTGATTATCGGGTACGAGCACGAGATGAACTCGTGGTAGTTTTTGGGAAGAATCATAGCCTCCTTTATATTCTGTCCAAATTGACATTTTCCTGCTGGAGAGGAGCTTGTATGTACTACTGGGTAGGCAGTGCACACGGCCTTGGTGAGTTGGCAAGCGCAGTAGAATTCCAAGGCCAAGCATATCTCGCTGACGTTGATGGAACTGTTGCTGTCTTGGATGATGTCCCCACTCCAGATCCCGTGATCATTGTCCGTGGTAACTTGGAGAACGACGACATGCAATCCATCCACCTCGTCAACAATGGTAGTAACTGTGGGGGTTTGGCCAACATACTTGGGAAGGGTCACCAGGGCCCCGAATCCTTGGAGAATTACGTGGTAAGAATGTGTCATGTGGCCTATCAGATGATGTGTTGAGCTAGTTTAGGTCCTGCAACATGAAGTTGATATCCAAGAAGAGGAGGTGAACTTTTAGGTTTAGTTAATAAACTATTCTGTTGATGATTTTAATGTGGGCCTTTTGTTGATGGTCTGAAGTGTGCTGAACCTATTTTGTAATGAAAATATTTGCTGCAATTGATCTCGAACACACACCAGATCTGTTGTCCTGAGGTTTAGGTAATGAACTGTTCTGTTGTTCTGTTTGTGGTTTAAATCTGCTTGATGATTTGAATGTGAACCTTTAATTGGCTGATGATGTGAACCTTTAATTTCCATTAATATATATAGGCAAACTGTCGTGGGGTAATCACGGCAGATGCCATACAGGGTGGCTTAACTCGGGTGTGAGCCAGGCGACGTAGGATTCACAGAGAGGTTGCACACAGAGTTTACCCAGGTTCGGCCCCTCTGTATGAGGTAAAGACCTACTCCTGCTTGGATGTATTTGGACTTGAATGGGGTGTACAATGGTGTGCGCACCAGAGCTTGCGGGTGCTCCGGAGGCTATGGAATGAGATGAGTCCGCCTCTAGGGTTGCTCCTTGCCGGCTTTATATAGGGAGCCGGCTAGGGTTTACAGGGAATGACGGGTTCTGCTGGCGGCGCTAGCTATCCTGCCTACAAGTGCGGCTTCGTGGAGCGCACTCTTCGGGATACACAATCGCAGACTGATTCGGAGATATCGCTGCCGCCTCCCCGAGCCGTCATACCGGGATCCTCGGGGACCCGGTATCCTGGAAGATGTACATCGGGTGGGCTTTGGGCCACCCGGCCTTGACGGCCGACTCGGGGTCCTGGGCCTACCCGGTTGGGCATCCCCCCATCATTAGCCCCCGAGTTCGTCAGGGACTCGTTCCGGCTTGGTCTTCGTCTTGCGAATTGCCGGGTCGTGTCGTTGAACGAACTCCTGAAACAGAGAAAGAAAACAACGGCTCGGAGTGGTGGATTTTGGCTTTTAACGCCCGGTCTAACTCAAGTTTTTGTTTGATGCCGGCTTGTGCCCGTCGGGACGTTTGCCATCCGACTCGCCTCGTGCGGGTTGTCTCCTCGCCTTCTCCGTCTGACGTCACGGCATCTTTGACCGTTTGTCCTGTAGTGTTTGTCCGTCTGGCGCCGAGTCGATTGATGGGACTTGACGGCGCATCGACTGCCTCCACCTCGGGATGGAGCAGTGGCAATGATGACGCTCTTGACCCGCACGCGCCCGATCCATCGATCCACACGTCGTGACAGAGCGACGTGGCCGAATCTGAGCCGCATTTTTCGGCACGCTCCCGTGGAAACCGAGGCGTCGCGCGGGAATCGAGGCGTCGTGCGACGTGGCATAGTGGGCGACGTGGACGACGTGGGCGGCGCCATTTACTGCGGTAACGGCTCCACTCACCGTGCCTATTAAAACGGCAGGGGAGTGCGGCTGGTGAGTTCATCCTCCATTTCTTCTTCGCGCTCGCCGCCACTTCTCGAGCAGCTCGCGCCTGAGATCTTCGCCGCATCGCCGCCGCAGCCATTGGACACTCTTGCTCCTCCGCCTCTTCTCCGGCCAAGATGGTGGCGCCCAAGAACAAGTGGGAGAGGTCGTCGGTGACGGCGCAGGCGCTGGAGCAAGCCGCCAACGAGGGCTTGTTGCCGCCGGCGTCGGAGCGTCGGTGGCGCATCGCCTCCGCGGATCCTCGCCCGCGGCCATCGCCGGGCGAGTTCGTCGCCTTCCTCGCATTCCTCGAGCGCGGGCTGGGCTTCCCCACGTCGGAGTTCTTCCGGCGATTCTTGGACTTCTACGGGCTTCAGGTGCATGACCTGACGCCCAACTCGATCTCCATCTCGCCTGCTTCGTCACCCTGTGCGAGGGCTACTTCGGGTGCGCCCCGTTCTTCCCGCTGTGGCTGTGGATCTTCCACGGCAAACTGGGGAAGGGTGGCGACATGGCGCCCTGCGGCGGCCTCAACTTCCAGGTCCGCGGCGACGTCGACTACCTGGATCTCGGCCTCCCCTCCAAAGTGTATTGGAGGAAGTCGGGCTTCTACATGCGGGAGCCGGCGCCTGACGGCGAGATCGGGATCCCCTGCTTCTCGCCATCGCCGAGCCGCCTCGCAATCTTCAGGAGCTGCCGCGCGACGCCGACTTGCCCATGGTGCGCCGGCTGATGGCGCGGCTTCAGGAGCTGAAGAACGGAGGGCTGACGGGTCTGAACCTCATCGCCACTTGGGTGAAGAGGAAGATCGCACCTCTGCAGCACCGGCCCTCGCTGATCTGCGAGTACAGGGGACGAAGGACCCGCAGCGCCATGACCCGACATTGTTCGAGTCGGTAGAGCAATTCACGCTGCGGATGAAGCGTGTCACGGTCCACCCGGCCCCGAGTGGATCGTGGGTGGCCTGGAGGCCTACTCCGCCAAGCATCCGGCTCCTGAGGTGAGTCCCTTTGCTTGACGATTCGAAACACTTTCCTTTTCTTGGTCTTTTTATACCGATCCTTCCTGCTTTGTCGATTCAGGAGTTTCGATCGCTTGTTGGGTTGCCTCCGATCCGCGGAGACGCTCCCACGGTGCTTGCCGGCCCCAACGACGTCGTCGAGCGCGACTCTGACGACGAAGCCGACAGCGCCACCATGGGCAACGAAGCCGCCTTCTCCTCCCGCCAACCGATCCCCATCCTGTCTGAGGATGAGGAGGAAGGAGAAGAAGGAAGAGAAGAACGCGCCGGGTCCAAGAACCCGGCGCCTGCTGAAGATGATGAAGATGATCAGCCGCTCCGCATCCGGCGGAGGCGTAGGCCTGCGGCTGAGGACGCCGGGCCCAACTCCAAGCGCTCCAAGTCGGCGAACCCGACGCCGCCGCCACCGGAGCGATCGGCTGGGGCTGCCGTGCAGCGCACCGTCGTTGCCGAGCGGAGGCAGAAGGCCTTGCGGGACATCCCTGCGAGGGCTCGCGCCGACTCGCCGCCTGCGCCTCGCTTCCGAGGAGTTCGGACCTCAACTCTTCCACCTGCGGGTGACAGGTCTGCTGCTGATCCTCATCCAAGTTCCACTGGAAACGCTATCTTGAGTTTGACCCGTGCGAGTGTCGCAGGGCTGAGGACGCGTCCCTCAGTGACATGGAGGACGCGCTGGAAGCGACTCCCAGCGGGCGGAGCCTGCCGCGCACGTCGCGGAGCCGACCACGAGAGCGCCGAGTCCTCCGCCTTCCACCGGCGGAGGCGACGAAGTTATTGTGCCCCCTCGACCCGAGGGGGCCACTATTGATGACGCCGTGCCGGCTGGCAATGGGTGCCACGCCTCAGCCGGAGACGGCGCTGGTGGTGACGACGACCCGCGCCACCGTGACGGCTTCCTCGTCGGGTGGGCTGACTGCCCAGCCCCCGAGCTCCGTCCCGGGTGCATCTGCGCCCGGCCTGACTTCCGAGCCGCCATCCAGACAGCGATGGATGCGCACCAGGTACGTAGAATCCTTCTTGCACCTGTTGCGTCCGTAGCGTATATGTAGCCCCCAAGGCCCGAGTCGCGTTCGTAGAAAGCGGCTTGGGTCTTCATAGTTTTCTGGATGCAAATTTGGCGAATAGTGGTCCTTGGTTTGCCAATGTCGATGTAGAGGCAGGCCGGTGGTGGGTGTGTATGCCACTCGGAACGTACCCCGGGTTCCTGACCCGGCGTATTATTTTTTTTTTTTGTTGGGGCTAGCCCCCGGGTTAGCAAATGTTGGTGTAGAGGTAACCCGTGGCGTAGCCCCCATGCCTCTTCTTGATTGTTTATTGTTTGTGAACTGCAGGAGCTGTCCTGGCTCCTCGAAGCCGAACAGCAGGAGACCCGCCGCCTGCAGGAGGAGCTGAAGAAGGCGCGCGACGGCTTCATCTCCGTCGCTGAGCACCAGCAACTGCTGGCCGCGCAGGAGAGCCGGCACACGCAGGCGTTTGCCGCGGTGCAGGAATCCTGCGAGCGGCTCAGCAAGCAGAAGGAGGAGGCGGACGCCGCCCTCACCCAGGCGACCAAGGGGTACGGCGAGGACCTCGAGAAGCTCGAGCGCAAATCCGGCGAGGCTGAGCGCGAGATGAAGGAGCTGACCGAGCGGCTTGCCACCCTCGCCGTTGGCATCTGGGGTAAAGATTTCATGCGACCCTTGTAGTTTGTGCCTACTTGACTTGTGGCCTTGTTGTTGATTTTTGTTTTGTTGAGCAGGCGAGGAGACGGCTGGCCTGACGGCTTCGGAGCATGTCCACCGGCTCGGAGTCTTCGCCCGTGACGTTCACGGCCGGGCCAGCAAGGTCGTCCAGATGCTGTCGCCCAAGGAAGGCGTCCCCGCACCCGTCTGCAAGGTGTTGCGGGTTCTGGAGCTGATGCCCCAGGTGATCACCTGGGTGCGGGAGTCGTCGGCCCGAGCCGGCGCGTGCATTGCCCTCGGGCTTGTGCGAGGCCGGTACAGGCAGACGAACGTGGACAAGATCACGGCCAGCATCCCCACCGATAGCAGCGGCCGGGAGATCGATCTGCAGCCGGTGCTCCAGTACTGCGCCCCTTACGCCTGCCGGGCTGCCAAGATGGTCGACCACGACGACTTCGTCTTCGACGTGGTGCCTGAGGGCAACGACCTTGGCGAGGTGGCGGACAGGGAGCCGGCGTCGGAGTACCTTTTCGAAAGGGCTTCAGCTCTGCCACCGCCGGCTGCGACGAACGAGGCGTCGACGTCTTCTGCTCGGGCGGCTCCTCCGTCTTGAAGTTTGCTCCCCTGCTTTCAAAAGAGGGGTTATTTTGAAGTAGTTAGGGTTTGTCGCCTGCGGGCGAAAAAATATTATGTAATGAAACAAGTATGATGTGTGCCGGGTCGCGTTTCAGCGTGCGCCTCTGCGGCTTATTAATGTTTGTTTTGGCACCCCATGCTTGTTTTTTGTGCGCTTTCCGTCACTTTGTTTGTTTTTCGCTTGTTTTGTAAGCTAGTCGATCGTGCGACCTCGCCAAGTGTGCTTCGCGTGATTTTTTCGTGACGCGCGCGGTACCCATGGTGACAAAGTCCGAGTGCGGCTTCATTGTCAAGTTAGGTTTGAACCGGCTGCACTACTTCTTCACTTTGTGCGGGTAGCTGACGACTTGGGAGAAAACAACAATTTTTGTGATTTTGCTTCGTGAGCAGGGGGTCCAGTGGTGAGCCGCGCATCGTGGCATCCGGCTCTCTTTGACAACCCATCAATCATATAACGTGTGAGTAGGAAGAATAAAGACTCGAAAGCATAATTGAATCGAAACGATAGCCCCCGAGCGTGCCGGGTGTGTATCGACTTTATTTCCTTGATTGATTACACAGTATTACAATGGATACTATGTATAATAGGGGCGAAGCAGGCTGATGTTCCATGGACGCTTGGTCTCCTCTTCCGACTTGGAGCTTTTGTTCGGCTCACGCAAGTCGACGAGGTGGTAGGAGCCGTTGCCCATCGCTTTGCTAACGACGAACGGTCCTTCCCATGGTGCCGAGAGCTTGTGCATCCCTTTCGACTTTTGGATGAGCCGAAGAACCAAGTCGCCTTCCTGGAAAGAGCGACTTCTAACCCGGCGGCTGTGGTAGCGGCGCAGGCTTTGCTGATATATCGCCGTCCTGGAGAGTGCGAGTTCGCGAGCTTCTTCCAGGAGGTCGACGCCGACCAGGCGGGCTTCTTCATTTTCTTCCTCGTTGTAGAGGGCGACCCGAGGCGAGTCGTGCTCGAGGTCGGTCGGCATGACGGCTTCCGCCCCGTACACCATGAAGAATGGCGTGTAGCCGGTGGAACGGTTTGGAGTCGTTCTGATGCCCCAGAGTACGGCTGGTAGCTCGTCCAGCCAGCAACCCGGTGTTCGCTCCAGTGGAACTTGAAGTCGCGGCTTGATCCCGGCTAGCACTGTCTGGTTCATTCTTTCCGCCTGCCCGTTTGATTGCGGGTGGGCAACGGACGCCAAGTCGAGACGGATGCCTTTTTGTTTGCAGAAGGCCTTCATCTCTCCTTCGGCAAAATTTGTACCGTTGTCAGTGATGATGCTGTGCGGGTAGCCGAATCGGAAGATGAGCTTCTGGAGGAACTTGGTTGCGGTCTTGCCGTCGAGTTTCTTGATAGGTTCAACTTCGACCCATTTGGTGAACTTGTCGACTGCGACGAGCAAATGTGTCATGCCACCGCGAGCTGTCTTGAACTTGCCCACCATGTCTATTCCCCAGACTGCGAATGGCCATGTCAGAGGGATGGTCTTCAGAGCCGCGGCGGGTAGGTGATCCTGCCGGGCGTACTTCTGGCACCCGATGCACCGACGGACGATGTCGACTGCATCCTGATGAGCAGAGAGCCAGAAAAAACCGTGCCTGAACGCCTTGGCGACCAGGTTGCGAGCGCCGACGTGGTGGCCGCAATCTCCCGAGTGGATCTCATGAAGGATGCGCCTTCCCTCTTCCGGCTCGACGCAGCGGAGGAAAACTCCCGATGTGCTGCGTTTGTAGAGCTCGCTGTTGATGATGGCGTAAGCTGAGGCCCGGCGCACGACTCGCCGTGCTAGGACCTCGTCGGCTGGCAGCTTTTTGGTGGTGAGGAACTCGATGTAGGGTTCCCTCCAGTCGTTGTTTCTTGGGTTACCGCCACCAGAATTGCATCTGATGATGGCGGGTTGGCGATGTCGACTTCGGCCGGCGGGCGTACCGACGGGTTGTGCAGGTGGTCGAGGAAGACGCCGGGTGGGACTCGGTCCCGCTTAGACCCGAAGCGAGAAGTGCGTCAGCCGCCTCGTTCTTCCTTCGGTCGACGTGCTCCAGCTCCATGCCGGCGAAGTGGCCGCCGACTTGATCGACGAGCCGGCGGTAAGCCGCCATGTTGGGATCATTTGCATCCCAGGTCCCCATCGTTTGCTGAACGACGAGGTCGGAATCGCCGTAACATTTGATACGGCTAACTCCCATCTCCTTGGCCACGCGTAGGCCATGTAGGAGGGCTTCGTACTCGGCGACGTTGTTAGTGCACGTGAAGTGTATCTGCAGCACATATCGCATCTTGTCGCCTTGGGGAGAAGTGAGGACGACTCCAGCCCCCGAGCCCTCATACATCTTCGACCCGTCAAAGAACAAGGTCCATCTGCCGGCTTCATAGGTTGGAGCCGGCAACTGTGTCTCCATCCAGTCGACGAGGAAGTCGGATAGTGACTGCGACTTGATCGCAGTGCGGGCTGCGTAGCTGAGCCGAAAGGCTGCAGCTCAGAGGCCCATTTGGCGACGCGCCCAGTTGCCTCTCTATTGCGGATTATTTCAGCAAGGGAGATGAGCTGACCACCGTCATCGGGTGGCCCATGAAGTAATGTCGCAATTTTCTTGAAGCAAAGAAAACACCGTATACAAGTTTTTGGTAGTGCGGGTAACGTTGCTTCGAATCCGTCAGGACTTCGCTGACGTAGTAAACTGGCCGCTGGACCAGTTGCTCGTGGCCTTCCTCCTTGCGCTCGACGACGACCACCGCGCTGACGACTCGGTTGGTCGCAGCGATGTTGTAATGTACCTGCACTTAGAAAATGGCAAGGTACCTGTGTATAGTGCAAACCCCTGGATCGTTTCATTTGCACACACAGTTTAAGATGAATATCACAACATTGTATCAGTTATTACACAAATGATCCAGACTTGGAAAAATAAATGGTTCGATACATCTTTGCATAGCTTAAAGCTAGCTTAAAACAATAAAGCAGCGGAAATAAATCTTCAAAGAGCCTCCATCTTCATGATGTGCCACAGGCGAAAACATGTTGGTTGTAGACTCGAAACCCAAACGTAGTCCTTACTCATCGTCAGAAAATTCTGCAACAATTAATAATTTGCAACAGAGTGGGTCAGATACCATTAAAAATGGATCTGGCAAGTGACACTATGTGGACACTTAATGGAATAACTCTATAGCCTATATGCATATTTGGCTGTTGGAGTTCAAGGCTATTTTGCATAAAAGCTAATTTTGCCTAACACTTTGTAAAACTTTTTCTTCAAATGTTCGAGACAGTATGGCATGAAATCCATAGTCTCTTCTACCCTTGTTCACCCATCAAAATTTTACTTAGAGAAATAAGATGTTGGGAGCCTCCGTTGCCATCCTTGATCAGCTGCTTCAAATTGTCCGAAACCGGGGACACGGCTAAGTACTTAGTTTTTAACTCTGCAGAGGTTGTGCACTTTCACCATTAGACCCAACAAACCCAAACTATCCTCAAGCACTCAATTTGTGCTAAGGAAAAGGAGAGAGTTGAGACGAGACTTTTCAGAAGCATTTTCCCATCCCATACCGACTTGACGCGCTCCCATTCTAACCATTCTACCACCACCTGTCAAGTCGGGACGAGTCCACGCAACTTAATCCATCTAGCCAGAGCCCATATGACTAATGGCTGCACGGTAAGCAACTTCACTTAGAGAAACATTGGTCCCTTTAATCCTGGGTGGCAATCCACAAGTGAATAAACACTCAACTCTGGCAGCCATGCAATCCCAAATCCACCCAGGTGATAAATTAACTTAGTAGAATTTAAGCTTTGAAATAAAACAAATTTGCATAGCATCAATAATTCTACCAAGTTATCAATAGGATTCTAGACACAACTAGTGTAAAGGAGATAGTAGTTTTAGCATAGCAATACTATCCTACACATGCATATAAGGAAATACACTAAGTCATGCATAGGAAAAATACTTAGGAAATTTATGGGGGTGTGCCACTTGCCTTGGCAACAAGCAGAATAGCAACAACAGCTGCAACAATCCTCGTTTCCCTCCGGAGATTCTAACACAACAAACAATACATAATGAACAAACAATTTTCATAAAACTTCTAAGGAAAATATGTCAAGTATGATGTGCAAAATATTTTCTAAGGACTAGAGATGCATGCATGCCATGCCATGGAATAATTCTAAGTTAAAACAAGACAATCAAGAAGGTCCAAAAATGACTAAGGACCAAGGTCTTAACACTTGGGTCGAAATTTAACTAAGGACTAAAGCTAACACATCATGCCCAAAATAAATTCTAAGGAAAGTAAACAAAATATGAAGTACTAAAATTTTCTAAGGAAAAAGGTATGAAATCAATAGTTGATAAATTTTTCTAAGGACCAACATTTGTTATAGCAAGTACTTAGAATAATTTCTAAGGAATCAACTAAGTTTTCTAGATACTAAATTTTCTAAGGACAAGTTTAGCACTTTTAATGTGTTGAAATTTTCTAAGGAAAAATTCTAAGTAAAAGTGTTCTCAAAATTTTATTACCCAAAATTTTCTAAGGAAGAAATAACACTTTGGTGGGTGAGGTGAAATATTTCTAAGTTATTTTGCATCTAACATGAACATCATGACTTAGCTAAAATTTCTATTCGAAAATAATGTGGAGAACAATTTTAATATAATTTACTTATTAAAATAACGCTTAAAAAGCAATAAAAACAAATTACATGCAAAAACACATAAAAACACTTCTACAAAAATACAGAGCAATGCTACGGCCACTACTTATACAAACAAAAATATAGCAAAATATTTTGCTCAATTATCAATTTTTATAATTAAATTATAGCCAAAATATCAATTAAACCATTTTTAAAATTTATCTAAATTAATTTCGTCCAAACCTCAAATTAAGCATATAGAAAGTTTCTACACATTATTAGCTTTCCAAAAATATAAATTTCATAAATTTTGGATAAAGGAATAAAAATTAATAATAGATCTAATCGCAGGGACTAATCTGTGATGCGCAGGGGCTAAAACGTAAAGAAAAACTGAAAAGATCTTCGCGCTGGAGCCCTCCGTCGACGTGTCCTTCTCTGATTGGTGCGGAACTCCCGTTGACTGGTCTTCTGCAGATTGCGGGCGACGCGGACGCGGACGGGTTGCGGGCGGACGCGGACGGATGCGGCGCGGCTTCGCGGACGATGCGGCACGGCTTCGCGGACGATGTGACGACGTGGCTTCTCCCCATTGGCTGGTACCGCTTCGCGATGTGAATCAGATCTGCAGCGTCCATCTACGATCTAACGACTTACAGCTAGCGAACCATAAACGGGCGGCGCGACTGAACGGAAACATGCCGGAATACTAAATCCACGGTGGCGCCATGGCCGGAGTTTCGCCGGAGTTTGATCTAGGCCTAACTACGGATCATGGGGCGTACCGCGGTGTTCAGGGCGACGAGGCGGAGTCGATGTCGTTGATGGCGTGGTCGCGGGCGTCCTTCTCCTTCCTGGATCGATCGCCGAAGTTGGTGTGGCGGCTGGAGCTTCGGTCGAAGAAGGATCTCTCGATCTGCTGCACGAGAAAATACGACGACGTGTCAGGGAGGAGCGCACGGTCGCGGCGAAGCGAAGGGGAGGGTTGCGAGGGGCAATGCACGCAAGGGCTCACCGGAATCCGGCAAGGTTGTCGACGGCAGTGGCGGCGCGGCGGGATCTCGTGTGGGCAGCCTGGTGGCTCTCGTGTCGATTTTCTTGGGGCGAAAACACAAGGGGGTCGAGGGGTTTATATGGGGCGATCACGCGTGCGTATCACGTCAAAATCGCAACGAATTTGGATACGATTCGGTTAGGGTTTGCGTCTGGGATGAGTCTGTGCTCGTCACGGCTGGAGGATGGTGCTGACAGGCGGGCCTCGCTTGTCAGCGAGAGGCTGCACGTTGCTGGGCTGCGCTATGCACCGCACACGCGCGTTAGATTAGGCGGGCTCGGCCCAAATGGTGTAGGACGCATTTTTTCTTCCAGAAACTTGTTTTTCTTTTCTGTTTTTAAACAACATCAAATAACTTTTGGATTTCAAAACCAAAACCACTCAAACCAAAATCTATACTTTTGTAAAAACATGCCCACATGTTTAGCATGTATTGGGGATATAATTTTAAATATCTTTATTTGAAAATTTGAAATAGTTTGAGAAGGTATTTGCAGATACTTTGCAATTTAGGTTTTTGAGATAAATTCTCTAAATTTCATAATTTGAATTCAAACACAATGCAAACAATGATGCAATGACATGATGCATGATGCAATTGAAAAGTTTTTTAAATTTTTGTGAAAATTGGGATGTTACAGATGTAGAGGAGTATCGGCTCCTTTTCTAGTGGAGATGCGAGGATTGGCGCCTCGGCCAACGTCTTCTTGAGTGCCGTCAAGGCGGCGTCTGCCTCGTCGTTCCGGGTGAACATGTCCGACTTCTTGAGGAGCCGGTACAAGGGCATGGCCTTCTCGCCGAGTCATGAGATGAAACGGCTGAGGGCAGCGACACAGCCTGTGAGCCGCTGCACGTCCCGGAGGTTTTCCGCCTTCTTCAGATCTTCGATCGCCTTGATCTTCTCTGGGTTGGCCTCAATGCCTCGCTCGGAGACGATGAAGCCCAGGAGCTTGCCCGCGGGTACGCCGAAGACGCACTTTTCCGGATTGAGCTTTATCCTATACTTGCGGAGGTTGGTGAACGTCTCAGTGAGGTCGGCAATCAGGTCTGTCTTCAGCTTAGACTTGACGACGATGTCGTCCACATATGCGTGGACGTTGCGGCCGATCTGTTCGTGCAAACAGTTCTATATGCACCGCTGGTAAGTCGCTCCGGCATTTTTCAAGCCGAAGGGCATGGAGACGTAACAAAATGCGCCATAGGGCGTGATCAAAGACGTCTTCTCCTGATCTTCGGGCGCCATCTTGATCTGGTGGTACCCGGAGTAGGCGTCGAGGAAGCATAGCGCCTCGCACCCTGCCGTCGAGTCGATCAGCTGATCGATGCGTGGCAATGTGAATGGATCCTTGGGACAGGCTTTGTTCAAGCCGGTGTAGTCGATGCACATCCGCCATCTTCCGTTCTTCTTCAGAACGAGCACCGGGTTGGCAAGCCATTCCGGGTGTATGACTTCGGCGATGAACCCGGCAGCTAGGAGCCGGGCTATTTCTTCGCCAATAGCCTTCTGTCTCTCACCAGTGAAGCGACGCAGGAACTGCTTCACTGGCTTCAGCTTGGGGTCAACGTTGAGCTTGTGCTCTGCGAGCTCCCTCGGGACGCCTGGCATGTCAGATGGTTTCCATGCGAAGATGTCCCGATTCTCACGGAGGAAGTCACAGAGCGCGCTTTCCTATGCGACGTCCATGTGCGAGCCGATCACCGCCGTCTTGGAGGAGTCGCCCTCGACCAGCGGGATGCGCTTGGTTTCCTGTGCCGACTGGAACTTGTCGCGTGAGTCCAGAGTCGGCTTCTTGACTATGGTCATGTCGTTGGGGTCGACTTGCAGCTTGAGTTGCTCCAGCTGCTCCGTGGCGATGACGGACTCGGCAAAGACGGCGTTGCCCTTTTCGCACTCGATGGCGCGGTCGACATCGCCGTGTACAGTAATGATGCCGTTCGGACCCGGCAGTTTCATCTTCAGGTAGGCGTAGCAGGGCCTTGCCATGAATTTGGCAAAGGCGGGTCGCCCGAGGATCGCATGGTAGGAACTACGGAAGTTCACCACCTCGAACCAGATCTTCTCGAGCCGGAAGTTCTTGGCGGTGCCGAAGACGACGTCGAGTGCGATTTTGCCTAGCGGGTAGGCCTTCTTTCCCGGGACGATGCCGTGGAAGGTGGTGATGGTGGGTACTAGCTGTTCGTCACGCAATTTCATGCGTTGGAACGTCTCGTAATAGAGGATGTTGATGCTCGAACCCCCGTCCATCAATGTCTTGGTCAAGATGTAGCCCTTGACCTGGGGCGCGACCACCAGAGCGAATTTGCCCGGGTAATCGACGCGGGGCGGGTGGTCTTGACGGCTCCATGTGATCGGCTGCTCTGACCAGTCGAGCCACTGGGGCACGTCTGGCAGAGTCGCGTGGACGGCGCGCCGTATGACCTTCTCCTCCCGCCTGGAATCGAGGCCGACGAAGGTGTGGCCCATGAAGCCGGCAGTGGGTGGCATGCCCTGCTGCTGCTCACCGTCGTCGTCTCCGTCGGGTGCCCGCTTCTTGGCACCGGTCTTGGCCTTGACGATTTCTGCAGTCCAGCTGCACTCGTCAGTGGTGTGGCCGGCTGGCTTGCCGGGTAGGCTATGATACCTACACGGCATGGCCAGAATCTCCGTGGCGGTGAGCTTCTTTCGCGGGAAGTTGCCGCGTTGGCTCTTGAAGCCGCGGCCCCCCGCAGCTGTGGCGGCTACAAGCTCGGAGCCGCCGTCACCCTTGCGTTTATGAGCGCTGGAGTGCTTGGCCTTGCTCTTGTTTTTGCCGCCTTTCTTCTCGTCGTCGTCCTCCTCGGAGTCGTCCTTGGTGACGTCGGACTCGGCGTACTTGTGCACGATGGCGAGTAGCTGGCCCATCGTCATGTCACCCTTGTGCGAGCGCCGCAGCTTCTGCTTGAGCGACTCGAAGGTGGTGTTGTCCTCAAGGTGGGAGTGCACCGTGTCGACGCTGAGGTGTTCTGCCGAGTTGATGAGGTCGGCGACTCGGCGATACCACTTTCTAGTGGACTCGCCCTCCTTCTGGACGCAGCGCTTGAGGTCCTCGACCGTGGCCGGGCGCTTGCAGGTCCCCTCGAAGTTGGTGACGAAGAGCCTCTTCAATTCGCCCCAGGAGTTGACGCTGTTCCTGGGGAGGTTGTTGAGCCAAGTGCGAGCCGTTCCCTCAAGCATGAGAGGAAAATAGCACGCACAACAGAGCGAAGACGCGTTCTGGATGCTCATGGCGGCCAAGTAGTCCTGGACCCAAGTTTCCGGGTTCATGGCAGCGTTGTACTTGGGCGCCTCTCTCGGTCCTTTGAAGCTGCTAGGGAAACGCTCGCCTCTGATGGCGGGTCCAAAGCATCTAGGGCCGACGTCGTCGTCGTCGTTGTTGCGCGTCGCCTCGGCGCGCTTGTCGTTGAGGTGATGGCGTAGATCCGGAGCGGAGTGATTGGAGCGCGCCTGCGCCTGGTTGTTGTTGATGGTGTGCCGGGCGTCGTTGCGGGCGAGCCGAGGCGGGTTGCCTCCAGCCCTCGCGTTGCTCGACACTGCCGGCTCCTCGTGCCGACTGCGTGGCGGCTGTGGGGCAGCGTCACGCCTGGGGGAACCCTTGTTTCCCTGGCTTCGGTGTGGTGCCGAGGCCGTTTTCTCGCTGGGTGGCGATCTGGAGTAGAGCTTGCCGTCAGATTGCGACATGTTCTCCTGCAGCTCCAGCGCCTTGTCCACCAGCTTGCACCCTTGCTCCAATAGGGGTTGTCCTTGACCCGGATCCTCTTGAAGAGAGAGGCGGCTGCAGTCATGCAATCGACTGGGGTGCCGAAAATCACGAGGTCGGCGTCGTCGTCGTTCCGCGGCTGGGGTTGAGGACGAGGCGGGTTCGGAGGAGCCGCGGCGCCGGAGGCGGCATCGTCGGGCGACGCTGAGGCGGAACTTGACTCGAGCCGCCGGGCTGGGCCCTGCGGCACTCGTCGCGCTGCCTTTCCAGCTCTGTCTCGCGTGCGAAGGCGTCGTCGAGCGCGCGAGTTGGTGCATCGGGATTAAGCCGCGACTTGCGGTTTTTGTGATGCCGAGTGACCGCGGAGAGTGCGGTCGACTGAGCATCGACCTCCAGCTCCTGGCGGATCTCCTCCTGCTGGAGGGCCATCTTCCGGCGCAGCTGCTCGAGCTGTGTCGCCTGGTCGACGACGTTTGCCGGCGTGATCGGGGTGCTGAGCGGGTCAGCCGCCCGACCTGCTTGTCCTCGCAGGGCGGCGAGAGATTCGTCGCGTTGCTGCTTTTCGCGAGCCTCCTGCTCGCGCCGTGCCTGGTCGCGCTGCTTCTGTGCGTTGGCCTCTGCTGTGGCGGCGTTGGTTGCCGCAGGTTTGGCGGCAGCAGGGTTTCCGCCTCGCCCGTCATGTAGATGTGGGCGGGTGTTGCCGTGCCGTCCGAGGCCAGATCGGTCGAGCCCTCCGACTCATAGTCGAGAACGGGCAAGATCGACCCGGTGTCGTCGTCGTTCGAGATCTGGACGTTTTCGGCGGATGGGGCGGGTGCAAAGTGGTTTGCAGCCGCGGCGTCGACAGCGGCTTCATCGCGGGTCGACGGGGGAGGGAGTACCATTGTAGTTGTTGGCGACTCCTTCCTCATCCGAGCCGCAGAAGCCGACGTAGGTGGTGACAGCGGTCCCGAACGGGATAGCCATCGCGCGAGTGATCGGGGCGTAGTTGGGCCTGCCCCAAGTGTGTGGATCGGCGACGTAGCCGATCCCTCCGTGCTCGAAGTAGCTGCCGGTGACATCCGCGACCCGACATGGCTTGAGGGCTGAAGTAGACGCCAGTGCCGGGTTCAGGACTCTCCATGAAGTAAATTCCAGCGATCGCTGGCCCCACGGTGGGCGCCAACTGTCGTGGGGTAATCACGGCTGATGCCATACGGGGTGGCTTAACTCGGGTGTGAGCCAGGCGACGTAGGATTCACAGAGAGGTTGCACACAGAGTTTACCCAGGTTCGGCCCCTCTGTATGAGGTAAAGACCTACTCCTGCTTGGATGTATTTGGACTTGAATGGGGTGTACAATGGTGTGCGCACCAGAGCTTGCGGGTGCTCCGGAGGCTATGGAATGAGATGAGTCCGCCTCTAGGGTTGCTCCTTGCCGGCTTTATATAGGGAGCCGGCTAGGGTTTACAGGGAATGACGGGTTCTGCTGGCGGCGCTAGCTATCCTGCCTACAAGTGCGGCTTCGTGGAGCGCACTCTTCGGGTTACACAATCGCAAACTGATTCGGAGATATCCGTTGTCGCCTCCCCGAGCCGTCATACCGGGATCCTCGGGGACCCGGTATCCTGGAAGATGTACATCGGGTGGGCTTTGGGCCACCCGGCCTTGACGGCGGACTCGGGGTCCTGGGCCTACCCGGTTGGGCATCCCCCCATCACAAACAGACATGCACGGTAGTACACCACTTTGTTCGCACACACACCAGAATACAAATAAAAACACTTAGTATTGAAACACAAAAATCACTTAGCAAACTAGTAAATTCTCCTCTTGCGGCATCTGCGTGAAGTTCCCTCTCCGTCCTCGTCCTTCTTCTTGCACAAGGGGAGGAGCAGGTCTAGCCATGCTGGACCTAGACTGTCCTTCATGGTTTGGATCCTACTGTATAGCTCGTAGCTTACATACCTGTCCACTGCTGCATAGTCGAAGCTTTTCTTAGGAAGCGGCATCCGATCCCAGCAATGGTGCAGCCATGGTGGGAAGTTGTCCTTCATCTTGTGGTAGGAAGTGTCGATCATCTCCCCCGCTAGAGTAGCCATGCCAATTTTGCTTGGGAATAGCGATTGGATGTCAATGTGTTGCTCCGGTGGTGTGAAGCCCGACTCGACAAGAACCCTCGTGTCGCCCGTCTTGTCGATGCTTGCGAAATTGATCCCCTTGTTCGAAAACAAAGGATGGAGCAGATCGCGTCCATGCTGTGTCTGTGAGGACCTGCACCAGTGGAATAGGAGGACGTGCTTGTACATGGCGATTTGCACGAGGGCGACGGCATGGCGTTTGTTGTGAGGATTTGTAGGGGTGTACTCCAGGTCGAGGCCCACGAGTCTGTGCTTCTCAGTCGCAGGCCATTCCTCATACATGGCGAGGACACGCTCCAAGATACGGTCGTCGTTGGTGTACACCACCCGCAGTATGGTGCCGGTAGGGGCACGAACATCTTCAGTCTTCGTTATTGTTGGAATTCCGGCGGCCATGGCGACTGCTCTCGATGGGGCAGGGGATCGATGTGGGATCGATAGGAGATGAGGAACTGAACGAGTGGAACACCGGCGGAAATGGCAACTGCCTCTTAATATACACTGATCGAAGAATCGTGTGAAACGAAGGTGTGTGAAACGCATGCGGGGAAGATGAACGCGGGAACTGATTTCGGCCGCGGTTGCCATACGAAGCAGCGCGACGTTTACCTCGACCGTACACACTTTCATTGAAGCAAAATGGGCACAATTTGGATGGGGACGACAATCCGCGACGTTGTTCTCGACATGGGTTTAGATACATCGTGACAAACTGGTCCCTACTTGACGATGGACGAAGATCCGCGACGTTCGTGTCGACCAAGTTCAGTTTCGCACCCAATATCTGGGCTCAGCCTGCGCTAATGGGCCGACGACGGAGATCTGCGACGTCCATTACTACCGAAAGTGCACCGCGATGACCCAAAAATAAACGTCGCATGAAAAGTTGCCCTTTCCGACCTGGGCGACGGTGTGCGGGGACGTAACACAATCGTCCCTACCAAAACGTTGCGGATCTCCAATAGTTTTGTAGTGTTCCAATTCGAAGGACGGTCTTCCAGCATCCTATACCACTCCTTTTCTTTGTCCTTAAGTGAAAATGGAAATAATTTCCTCATGACATCTTCTCTTGATAAACCTGCAACCTTAAACAACTCACAAAGTTCTGTAAGTTTCAACAAGTGATCTTGTGGATGGACTGTTCCATCCCCTGCATAACGTTCATCCATAACCATTTCAACGATTTCCATAGGTATTTCAAAAGGAATACTTTCAGTGGATGGATTTATAATATCACAAGCATCATTAGAATTATCACATATAGGAGACAAAGTATTATCAAAGCAATTTTTCTCCTTCAAAGCTGGGAAACCAAAAAGATCCTTTTCATAAAAACTAGCTACCCCAAGCTTAGGCTTTTCCATAGCATTGGCAATAGTAGTGTTCAAAGAATTCATGCTAATAACATTAGTATCACTATTATGCAAACAAACTTCCATAGATTTTTTAATTTTCTGCTCAAACACATCATGTCCTAACTCAAGATAAATTTCATAAAGCTCTCTATTTTTTTTCGTTGTTTTCCATTTTCTATTTTTTATGGGTTTTTGATATATATAAAACAAATGAGAAACTCACAACCAAACAAGTTTAAAGGAACCTCCCCAAGATTAGATGATTGCAAGATATAAAGTCTAGTGCACACAAGAATAGAAACTTAAGCGCTACGCTCCCCGGCAACGGCGCCAGAAAAGTACTTGATTACCCCCAAGAGCAGGGGATCAATGTAGCACCTCTCAATGTGGAAGTAAGGTATCGATCCGCAGGAGCAAGAAGGAAAAGTTATCTATTCCCTACAACTAAAGTGTCACAAGTTTTAGTTGATTATGCACTAAACAAGTTTAATGAACAAGGTGGTTGATTTGATGGATGGAAGTTTAATGTAACAAATCAAGAATGTAAAAGTGTCCCAATCCTCTTTAATGCAAGAGGACAAGACAAAGGTTTTCTCTCATAGGAACAATGGACATGGGTTCATGAGTTCACTTAATCCTCTCTCTCTCATCCACGGTGATCATCATGTTATAGATAAAGTACACACAATTGTTATGTTTTAATGGTAGCTTTTATGACGGCTATATGTCCTAAAACACATAGTTGGAAGAAATACTCATTTGTGTTTCTAGGTCACCCTCGTAAGGCTAGCGTGGTTGCTGTCATTCCCACATCACACTCTTCCTTTTTACCCAAGATAAAGGATGTTGGGCGGTACTGTGTCACTCAATACCTATGCCGTGTCACATCGGCCATCCCGTACCCACATACATCATACTTCTTAAAGAACAATATCCTATCAATGTATGACAAGTCATAAAAGTTCCAACACAACAGTAAATGCATAACAAATCATCTCATACCACAATATCCACCATAAGAATTACATAGATGACCGTAATCATGTTCAGCAGCTCATACGGTACTAATTAGTGAAGCTCAAAGAGAGGAGAGATACATAAGTTACCACCACAAACCCAAGTCCAGGGGGTGGACTACTCCCCTTCATCATGGACACGGTGGAGAAGTCGTTGGAGGAGATGGAGACCACCCCGGCAGCGCCCCGCCGGATTTTCCCCCTCCAATCTGCAGCTCCAGATCTCTCTTTCGGTGTTTCTGTGTTTCGGCGACGCTCCTTCCAGAGAATGTCGGGGGACCTTTTTATAGGCGTTTTTAGGTCAGGACTAGGTCGGTGGAGCAAAGATCGACGGCAGCGGAGCCCGAGGCCCAAGATGGTGGGCCCCACGTGGCCAGGTACAGTGGCCGCGTGGGCCACCCTCTTTTGTCCCTCCGGCCTCCGTTTGCTTGATTCCTTCGCTCCTACGTCTTCCACCTTCCAAAATAATGACGCCTGTATTTTTCCAGATTTTTATGACGTCGTTTAGGTCCCTGAAACATAAAAGGAAAGAAATAGGGTTTTCTGCCTGCGCAGGATTAATTCCATAAAAATAGGAAACAATTATTTTATTTCCTAAAATCATTAAATAACAGTGGTATAACCCTTATATGATGCAAATATGATTGCAATATGAGTGATATAGTGCAAAGTTCATGTATGCATTTACATGCATCAACTACTCACGCATCACTCCGGAGGCAGGCATGTCGATGTAGAGCCCTACGGTGATGATTCCCCTCTCCGGCAGGGTGCTGGGAAGAGCTTCAGAACCCATCCGAGCTATGGTTGACGGCGGCGGCGGCTCTGTAACTTTTCGTGGAAAATGACTTGAGTATTTAGTGTTTTCCCGAACAGATGAATTTATAGGCGAAGGGGCAACGTCGGTGGGCACCCGAGGGGCCCTCACCACGTGGCGGCGCGCCAGGGGGTGGGGCCGCGCCACCATATGGTGAGGCTGCCCCTGGGTCCCCTTCGTGTCTCCTTCGACTCCGTGTACGTGACAGAAAAATAGGGAACTGGGCTTTTGTTTCGTCCAATTCCGAGAAAATTTCCAGAACAGCTTTTCTGGAATACAAAAACAGCAGAAAACAGGAACTGGCACTGTGGCATCTTGTTAATAGGTTAGTCCCAGAAAATGCATAAAAATGCTATAACGTGTAAATAAAACATGTAGCAATTGGTATAATATAAGCATGGAACATCAGAAATTATGGATACGTTGGAGACGTATCAAGCATCCCCAAGCTTTGTTCTACTCGTCCTCGAGTAGGTAAAACGATAACAACAAATTAATTTCTGAGGTGACATGCTACCACACAATTTTGATCAAATAATATTGCAAGGCTCATGTTATGAATGAAGTGATTCAAGGCAATGGTCTATAGTTTGCTAACAGATAGATAAAGAGTAAACAACTGAATCATATAAGCAAAAACTTTTCATGAATAGTAATTTCAAGACAAGCCTAAAAAAGTTTTGCATAAAAGTTAACTCATAAAGCAATATATTCTAAGTAAAAGGTGTTGAACCAACACATAGGAAGATTTAAGTTTTAGCAATTGCTTTCAACTTTCAACATGTATATCTCATTAATTGTCAATCCAAAGCAATATCATAAGTGTAATAAGCAAGCATATAAAAATTGTTGCACACAAAGTTGACACAAGAGTTTTGCTTCTAAGATAGAAAGAAGTAGGAAAACTGACTCAACATAAAAGTAAAATAAAGGACCTTCGAAGAGGGAAGCAGGGATTAAATCATGTGCTAGAGCTTTTTAAGTTTTTGAAATCATATAGAGAGCATAAAATAAGTTTTTGAGAGGTGTTTGTTGTTGTCAACGAATGGTAGTGGGCACTCTACCCCCTTGTCAACCAGACTTTCAAGAGCGGCTCCCATGAAGGATGTTATTTCTACCCAAGGGTAGATCATCCCTCTTGTTCTCTTTTGTTTACACATGCAGTTATTCACTGGTATCATTGCTTATCTGATTGGATCAGGGCAAAAATGTGAAGAGAATTAAGCGGTTAAAATTGTAATTAATTGGGACTGGGCACCCCATTTGCTAGCTCTTTTTGCAAAATTATTGGATAAACGGATGTATATGCCACTAGTCCATTGGTGAAAGTCTGTCAAAAGTAAATGGCAAGGTTGATAGAGAAAACTTCACATAACTTCCTCATGAGCTGTAAAACATTGACACAAATAAGAGATAATAGCTTTTGAATAATTTAAAGGTAGCACATGAAGTATTTACTTGGAATGGCAGGAAATACCACATAATAGGTAGTTATGGTGGACACAAATGGCATGGGTTTTGGCTCAAGGTTTGGATGCACGAGAAGCATTCCCTCTCAGTACAGAGTTTTAGGCTAGCAAGGTTGTTTGAAGCAAACACAGGATATCAACTGGTACAGCAAGACTTACATGAAAACATATTGGAAGCATTATAAGACTCTACACTTTCTTCCTTGTTACTCAAACGCTTTTACCAGAAAATATCTAGACCTTAGAGATACCAAACATGCGAACCAAATTTCAACAAGCTCTACGGTAGTTCTTCACTAATAAGTTTTAATTACATGATGCAAGAGCTTAAACATGAACTACTTGAGAGATCAAAACAATTGCCAAGTATCAAATTATCCAAGACAATGATATACAAGAATAAGTATGTCTTTTCTAATACCATCTACCACATCTAGCATTTTCTGTTTCCAACCAAACACCAATCAATTTATTTCAACACAAAACTCTCCAAATAATTTAACAATGAAACAAGAGAGGACTTCTCTACAAGAACTAACAGCTCAGAACAAGAGATGCATGAAAAACAGGAGCTAAAAGCATTGGAGTAGCTAGACAAGAATAAATATAAGTGAAGAATACGAGTATTCATATGAAAAAGCGGAGCGTCTCTCTCTCACACACAAGAATGGTAGGATCCAATTTATTCAGAAAATGAAAATAACAAAGCAAAAATAAAAGCACACAAACGCTCCAGGTGAAAGAATTAAAATATAGTTTCACTAGAAATGACCTGATAAGTTGTTGATGAAGAAGGGATGCCTTGGGCATCCCCAAGCTTAGACGCTTGAGTCTTCCTGAAATATGCTTGGGTGACCCACGGGGGCATCCCCAAGCTTAGGCTCTTCACTCTTCTTGATCACATTATATCATTCTCCTCTCTTGATCCTTGAAAACTTCACACCAAACTCAGAGTAATTCTCATTAGAGGGTTAGTGTATAATCAAAAATTCACATGTTCTGCAAGGACACAATCATCACCAATATTTCTAGACATTAGCTACAGCCACTGATGTTTTGTGGAGCAAAGAAATCCACTCAAACACAGTAAAAGAGAGAATGCAAAATAAAAGACAGAATCTGTAAAAAACAGAACAGTCCGCAAAGACGAATTTTTTCGAGGCACTTAGGTTGCTCGGTTCAGAAAACTCAAAACTTATGAAAGTGGCGTACATATCTGAATATCACACACGAATGTTTTCAGAAATTTTCAATGTTTCTGGAATTTTTAAAGCTCAAAACGGTGGATAGTAAAAATCTGTCCCTGTGCAGAAATCCAAATCTAGCATCAACTTTCTACTAAAGACTTTACTTGGCACAACAATGCGATAAAATAAAGATACAAAGGAGTTGTTACATAAGTAAGCGAGCTCCTTGACACAAATAAAAGAAAAAATGCAGAAATAAAACAATGGGTTGTCTCCCATAAGCGCTTTTCTTTAACGCCTTTCAGCTAGGCGCAGAAAGTGAAAACAAGTGTTTCCAAGTGAAGAAGCATCAACAGAATAATTTGTTCTAATAATAGAATCAAAAGTTAGCTTCATTCCCTATCTAGGGAAGTGTTCCATACCTTTCTTATGTGGGAATTGGTACATAATATTTCCTTCCTTCATATCAATAATGGCACCAACAGTTCTAAGAAAAGGTCTTCCCAAAACAATAGGACAAGATGCATTGCATTCAATATCCAAAACGACAAAATCAACGGGGACAAGTTTATTGTTAACCATAATGTGAACATCATCAACTCTCCCCAAAGGTTTCTTCATAGCATTATCAGCAAGATAAACATCCAGATAACAGTGTTCCTGATATGGGCATCGTCGGCATCGTGTTGGTTGGTTGAAACACTAGGACATATTTAAATGTGATGTAAAAGTCTAAGGTAGTGTTAACTAGGCATGCGTGGCAAATCTAAGGCCGAACCTGCCATGGGTCGGTTTGTATCAGTCTGAGTCAGACCAGATTAGGAGTCCAAGTCGGTTAGGGTTTAGTTCGGCGACCCCTACCCCTTTGTCCTTTATAAACAAAGGGGGTGTCACAATATTAGGGGAGTTGAAAATTATGTAGAACTAAAAGTTCAAGGTTGCCTCCGTCCTAAGGGACCGGCGTGTAGACGGCGTCTCAGACGTTCGTCGGTTATCTTTGAAATAAAGGCATGAGTGTTCTTGAATTGTCAAGAGTTATCGTGCGTTGCGATGAGGCTCTTGGATTTGCCAAGGGTTGTCGAGCTTAGCATGAGGCGTGGTGTTCATCATCTTGTTGCTCGCCGTGGAATTCATTCTATCATTCTTCAGGTTGCGCGGATTACTCCCGTGATTGGAAGAATAGTTATACGGTGGTTCTTGCGGTGAAAAATCGGGCAAACAACTACATCAGTTCCAAAGGTGGCAGATCAAGCATATCATAAAGTTTCTTAGGCATAACAGAGATACTAGCACCAAGATCACATAAAGCATTACAATCAAAATCATTCACCTTCATCTTAATGATGGGCTCCCAACCATCATCTAACTTCTTAGGGATAGAAGCTTCATGTTTCAATTTCTCTTCTCTAACTTGCATGTGAGCATTTGTAATATGTTTTGTAAAATCCATATTTATAGCACTAGCATTAGGACTTCTAGCTAGCTTTTGCAAGAACATAATTACTTCAGAAATATTACAATCATCAAAATCAAAATCATTATGATCAAGGGTAATGGAACCATTGTCTCCCATATTTCGAAAAATTTCAGCACTTTTATCAGGAACAATTTCAGTGGTTTTAGGCAATTTTAAAAGTTTTGCAGAAGAAGTAGAAACATTGCCTACACCAATTATGTTACCATTGATAGTAGGAGGTTTACTAGCATGTGAAACTTCAACATTACTAGTGGTGGTAATAGTACAAACTCTAGCTATACTATTCTCTTTATCAATTTTATCTTCTATTTCCCACCTAGCATGCAATTCAGCCAACATCCTAATATTGTTGTCAATTTTAACTTGGATAGCATTGGTAGAGGCAAAAGTATTGTTATCAAGAGTTTCAGGTTTAGCTGCCATTTTATTAATTAAAGAAGCTTGTGATTCAGACATGGATAAAATACAAGTTTCAGGACAAGAAATCTTAGTTTGCAACCCAGAATTTTCCCTGTTCAAATTTTCAAGTTGATGTCCTATGTTTTTCAACATAGTAGATTGTTCATTCATAGTTTTAGTAAGCAATTGGTTTTGCTCATATTGTGATTGCATAAAGTTCTTAGTTGCTGTCGGCCCAATAGAAACCAGGGTATCATGGGCCGGCCCTTCTGGGCCCAGACACCTGGACTCGGAACACGACTAAGGACTGGGTCACGGCGCCTGGCGAGCCCCGCGAGGCCTCACCCCTCGCGGGGGCTTCAACGCTGAAACAAACGACTAAGTCTCCGCGACTCGGGGACCGCCTCGGGAGACTTTTACCTCTCGGGGTGACGGAGCACTCGAAGTGCTTGGCGAGGTTCTGCCATCCTGGCAGGGCGCACATGGGGCCTGCGCTCCGTGGCAGGATGACGCGCAAGCCTGCGCACGATGAAGAATGGGCAGCAGTTGCCGTTCCCATGCTTAAAGGAGAGCAACAAAGCTGCCCTAAAGGAGGAGGATTACCAAGCATGCCATTTTGGTGCTAAGGGGACACGCTGCCGCACCGCTCCAACGGCGACGTCACCGGTGTGACACCACAGACCTCTGGAGCGCCGGCCACCGCTCTGAACGGAGGGTGGCAGAACCTGACGAAGACCAGCAAGACCAACGCGGTGGACCTCGTCCACTACCCCTGGACCAAGGATGCGCCGCCCTCCTGGACCGGCGCCATGGAGGAACCCTAGCTTCCACTCCAGCACCTATATAAGGAGGGGGAGCAACGCAGGAGAAGGGGATGGACCATTCATCCACCTAAGGCTACTAGTCCACTCAGAGAAGGGAGCTTCCATACAGAGGAAGCTCTGCCATTGTTGTAAGCTTCGCCCTCGGCAAGCACCCCTGTACTGTAACCTCACGAAGTAGTGCAATACCACACGGCAGGAAGTAGGGTCTTTACTCCTCCAGGAGGGCCTGAACCTGGGTACGGGCTGGTGTCCATCTCTGTCGTGATGCATTCTGTCGAGCTCGCCGTGCTTGGTCGCCGAGGTTGACGAGAGTGTTGTTAAGTGTCGTGTTCAGCCCCTTCGATTCCTGGTTCACGGGGACTATTCTCCGACATTTGGCGCGCCAGGTAGGGGGCTGAGGCGCGCTTTCAACCTCTCCAGCACCATGGCTCAGACCCGAGCTGAGCACCTCGCACGTCGCACGAACGCCAACGGCAGGGCCACCACCGAGCCCGCCCCAGGCCGCAACCCGCGTGGTCGTCCCCGTGTCATCCGCGCCCCGCGCAACGATGGCCCCGAGCCCCACGCCGAGGAGCTGGAGGAGGAGAATGTAGACGAGGAGGTCTCTTCCCTCCATCCCTCCAGGGACCCGGGGGCTTCGTCCCAGAGCCGGGCCGCGCCAAGCCGAAGCGCCGCGCTGTTCATGGCGCAGGAGCTTCTCCGCTACCGCCCCACCGAGGAGGGCCACGCCAACTGGTTGGCCCGCATCACCGAGCTCGTGCAAGCCGCCGGAGTCCCGGCTGCCCCAGCTGCTTCTCGCTTGGTGGTGCGCCACTCTGGGCGCGGGAGACCCCGCGCCGGGGGCTCCCCCGCCTGCTCCGCCACCGCCCCCCCGCCGCCAGCGGGAGATCATCGCGCTGCATCCCATGCCTCCTCCCCACGCGACTGCCAAATCGTGGTGAGGATGGCCCTGGATGTTCGGGTGGAGATCTAGCGCCAAAAGGAGCGTAACAACCGCATTGTCGACGACATCGCCGCCGCGGGACACCAGAACCGCAACGCGAACACCACGGTCACGACGTACGCCACCGGGTGCGTCGCCTTCACAAAGAGGCTGCGCAAGGTCGCCTGGCCATACAAGTTCAAGCCCGACCTACCTCCGCATTACGACGGTCGAACCAACCCTCTGGAGTTCCTGCAGCTCTACATTGTGGCAATACAGGCCACGGGAGGAGATGACAAGGTCATGGCCAACTGGTTCTCCATGGCCCTCAAGGATTCAGCACTCTCCTGGCTGATGAATCTCCCCGACGACTCCATCGACTCATGGGAGGCCCTCTGCAGGCGTTTCGTGGCAAACTTCAAAGGCACATACGAACGCTCCCTCACCAACAACGACCTCCGTGTCGTGCGCCAGAAGACGGGCGAATCTCTGCGCAAGTTCATCCAACGTTTCAGCCAAGTCCGCAACAAGATCGCAAACGTCGAAGACTCGCAGGTCATTGCCGCCTTCCGGGAGGGCGTCTCGAACCGCAGAATGCTCGAGAAGCTCGGCATCCATGACACGCTGACCTCAGTGTTTAAACTCTTCGACCTGGCAGACAAGTGTGCCAAGGCTGAAGAGGGAGTCCTTTTCAAGATGGAAGTGGACGAGGATGACAAGACCAGGAAGAAGAACTCCGAGAAGCGAAAAGTCACAGCGGTCCTCGCAGCTGAGACTGAAGGCAAGCTGCCTCGTGAGGATCCCTCGGGAGTCGCAGTCAAAAAACAGGCTACAGGCATATACTGCATTTACCACAACAGGACCAACCACAACACAGAGGATTGCTGGGAGCTTAAGCAGCTCTCTCAGAAGTGGCAGCAGCAAGACGATCACGGCGGCTGCGGGAGAAGCCGTGGTGCCCGTGGGGGCGGACGCTACAACAACGACGACAACCAGCAACCTCAAGAAGGCCAAGACCCCACCGGGCAAAACAATAAGCTCCCCGACGATAACCCTGGGGGCTACCAGGCTCCCAAGGGAATCGCGGCGTGTATCCTCGGCGGAGCTCAGGCGCCGAGGTCGAACCACCACCTCAAGCAGTACACTCGAGCGGTCAACGCTACCCTCCCCAGCCTCGAGGTGCCCAACCCCTCAAGTGGTCACAGTATCCTATCGCTTTCGACTCCAACGACCACCCCAAGACCACCAAGACAGTGGGAATCATCCCGTTGATGTGTACCCCACAATCAACAACATCGCTGTGACAAAGACGCTCATAGATGGTGGAGCAGGCTTGAATGTCATCTCTGTCGAAGCCTTTGAGCAGCTCCAGGTGCCGTACGACAAGCTCATGCCCTCCAAGCCCTTCGCCGGGGTGACGGACGGCCTCATCACCCCACTTGGTCAAGTGAGACTCGCCGTCACTTTCGGCACCCGCGAGAACTACCGCACCGAGCTCGTCGATTACGACGTCGCGCACATCGGCCTAGCCTACAATGCCATCCTTGGCTATCCGGCCCTGGCGAAGTTCATGGCCATCACCCACCACGCGTACAACCTCGTCAAGCTGCCAGGCTGCCGCGGCACCATCACCATCCACGGCCAAGTCAAGGAGGCCCTGCGCGCCGTCGAACTCGCTTACAAAACCGCCGCAGCAGCGGCCTCCTCGGGTGATGACGAGGACGACGCCTTTGACCTCTGAAAATGATCGCCACGGCAGACATTTTTTGTCTTTAGAGGGACGTTCGAGACGTCACCTCCCCAAGCTTCACAAAGCTTCTTCCCTCCTCGAGGGCTACTCCATCTGAGCTCTCTCTACCACGCATCGCCACGAGCCATGAGAGATCTTTAGCCGCACTCTATGGAAGCCCATGCATGCACATGGCGGAGTGTAACTTGGTCGCCCCAAGTATAAACAAACTAGTCATTTTTGGCACAATGCGCCTCAGCGCCCACCCCTTTTTTGTAATGATAATGTGGTAAGGTTTTCTTCCTGTTTTCCGCCCACGCTTATGTTCTTCCCTTGTGTACCTCGCAAGCGGGGGCTGGGCACGGTGCCTGTGTCTAGGGAGCATCCCAGCAGTACTGAAAAACCCAATGGATCCGAGTTTCCTGTCTCGTGGGCACGCTCCCACGCAGGCCACCTCTCCAAGGACCTTGGTGCTTGTCTTCTCTCCTCGCAAGGCACACATAAGGAAAAGCCTATAAGCGTGTGTGCTTCGATTGTGCAAATACTTGTGGGTACACCCTCATGACAATTTCAGGAAGGGCAGCACCCTCGCCGAAGTCGGGGAAAACATCTCCATAGGATGGCATACCTATGAACGCACAAGACCCCACGCAGCTAAGTCCAGAACTAAGCTACATGTTGTTTCCCTCTCTCGTCGTTTTGTTTGCCTCTCGGGCTCCTTTTCTCACTTACGTCTCATGGACTGCTCACGCGTCAAAAGGGGGCTCTTGAGCATCGTGCCTCAGGAACCTTTTCACCCCTCTAAGCCTTAAACATCCCCCGGCCTTGTCGAGCCCCAAACTCTGACATACCGCAGCGGCGATGCCAAAGCGCGAAGGAAAGGGTCCTAGCAACGTAGAGCAAAAATGACATGAGCAAGGGATAAAAGCCCCTCGAGAGGCAAATACTGGCGTTGGCAGCAATACAAGCTTTAATAGTCATTACAATATGGGAAAGTACTCAAAAGCTATGATAATGTCTCCAGGCACACCACAGCAAAAAGAGCGTCTTCAGGCCTCGTCGTCATCAAGCCCCGCCCCATCAGAGCCTTCGTTGCTCCCCTCAGTGTCTTCATCTTCGACCGCTTCAAAACGATCAACATACGCCTTCACCTCGTCCTCCACCTTGGCGGTCTACTCCATGGCGTGAGGCCCCTCCAAGGGCTCGGTCACATCCTCGAATAGGAAGAAGGGCTGGAGGCGACGAAGATTGGCAAAGATGCGGCTAACAGCAAGATGAAGTAGCTTGCGACTCTCCTCTTCAACCAGGTGATCCATGGTCGTCACGGTCTTCTCCAGCTCCCCCACGAGCCGTTCGAAGAAGCTTATATACCCCTGAATGCCGGCATCGCCCTCGGTCGTAAAGTCAGGAATCTCAGCACCCAGGCGTTGCGCAACGACTCGAGCCCGAGACCCCTAGGAGTGGAGCATGTCCCGCTGCTCTTTCTTCAGGGCCTTGGCTTCCTGTCTAGAAGCTTTGGCCTCCTCGGGAGCGCGGCAGCGGGTGCCACCTGCTGTTGAAGATCCCTCATGTCCCCCTCTAAGTTGCGGAGATCATGCTCCGCACAACGGCGGGCGTCCTTGGCCGTCTTCAGGCGGGACCGAAGCTTCTCCAACTTCTCTTCTAGCTCCTGGACACGCTGGTCAGACTCAGCATGTTTCTCCAAGAAGCGGTCCTCCTGCATTTTCAGTCTCTTCGAGAAATCAGCCTGGCAGTCCCTCCGGAAGTTCTTTTTCTCCTCGTCGAGCTTGGCTTGCTGCTCTTTCTTCTGCTGCTGGAGTTTCTCGTTGGCTCGATCGATACGGCCCTGAAGCCCGGCCTCATCTTCAGCCACGGCGGTCTCGCGAGCCTCCAGACGTTCCTTCTTCGTAGCCTGATCTTTTTCAACTTGATCGGCTTGCTCCTCGCGCCGGCGGACTTCAAACTCGCGGAGGGACAGTTCTTCCTCGTGGGGACGGATCTCCGCCTGAAGCTTGTCCTGACTGGCCCGGAGGGCCTCCGACGCCGCGGCAACCTCCTTCTCCCTGGCCTGAAGCTTTATCTCCCAAACGAAGGCCCCCGCCTCACGAGCAGATAACTCCTGGTGCTTAGCGTTCGTCTCCGCCTCAAGAGCTTCACGCCTATGCTTCAGTTCCGCAAGGACTTCCTCGGCCTCGCTAGTAACGCTGGCCCGAACCTCGTCAGAAAAACGGCGAGCCTCAACGCGGCGCTCCCAAGCCTCTTCATCCTCCTGGCGAGCGCGCTCAAACGCTGCGCGGAGGTGGGCCCAGCCGCGTGCAAGGTCCATGCGGTCCTCGCCCGTAGCGCGCTCCTCGTCGATGATGTGGAGTTCCAGGCCGCTGAGCATCTCCCTCACAGAGCGGAAGATGGCCTCGTGACGAGATTCGCACGGGCGCTGCGTCCGCAGCGTCAAAGCCAGGCTGATCCCAATAGGCGCGGAGTTCAGGGTCCCCAAAGTCCCGCTCCCAAGGCTCGGGCCCTCCCCGAGATGCCTCGGGGGCTCAAGTGGGGGACCTTTCCCCCATCAACAGATCCCTAAGGGTCCTGGTGAGGGATGTTGTCCTCAACGGCCGGCCCACGGGGGCTCTGGCAGGGAACCTCTTCCTCACCAGGAGACTGCTGGGGACTCCACTGAAGATTGTCGCCCACAGCAGCCGCCCGAGCGACCTGAGAGCCAAAGGAAGTTTCATTATCGGCGCCGGCACCCTCCTGCCTGATGGGGGCTCCCCCTGTTGTCTCCGTCGGCGCCGTCGGGGCGAAGTCTCCAGCCACCCCGGAACCCTCTGGGACCATTTCCGCCTCACTCCCCGGATCCGCACGGGGTTCGTCTGGCTCGGGAAAGTCGCTGTCCCAGCACGATCCGTGGCCCCGGGGGACGAGGCTACGGGCGCGAGGGGTGTTTCGCCTGTCGATGAGGCCTTGAGATCCACCGGAGCCCCCGAAGCCTCTCCCGGCTGACAGGTCTTCTTCTGCTTTGGTGCCAAGGAAGATCTGTAGGGAAAACCAGAAAACAGTCAAGGCGAGAAGACTCCGCGTGAAAGAAGGGGGAAGAAGAGAAAGGAACTTACACAGTGGCAGCATCCACCCATCTCCTCTTCCGCACCCGCCGGGGCGGAGGTGCGTTGGCTGCTGGCACTCCTTGAGGCCCCTCAGCCTTTATCCCCGGAAGGTCGGCAGGCTTGGCAAGGGGCGGCTCCGCTCGAGGATCTCGGGGATCAGCTGAAGGACCGCCGTGGTGTTCATCTCCCACCTGCCGCGATGGAACGGCTCGGTAGGACGACTCGTCGCCTGAAGAGACATCCAAAACCTGGGTCCTAGGCTCTCCGAGGCCCGGCAGGCGCTCGCCACTTCCCGAGAAGTCGGCACCTCAGGAAGTGCCCTTGCCCTCAACAACGGAGCTAGAGGGGACCCCGACGAGAAGGCCTTGCCCTGTTCCGGGGCCACCACGATGAGCCCCTCTTGAGGGCTTGTCCTCCCTTGTGAGCGCAGCCCCCACGGGGTGAACGACGACATCACAGCCAAGTATTGGTAGCGGCCCGACTTTTCGAACAGATACATGGGTTTTGAAGAGTTGTTCGCTGGCTCAGGTATCTGTGAAGAGGAAAAGAGGAAGCTCATGATCTCATCCACCACCTCAGCCGAGAGATTTTCCTTGTCCAACCGTATTCTGTCGGACACCCCGGTGTACATCCACACCGACTTCTGGTGCGATTGCAGAGGCGCAATGCGCTGCCTCACAAACTCTCTAGCAATCATCTGACCAGTGAGGCCGTACGAGCGGGCTTCGGCAAGGCGCCTCTCCACCGTATCAAGGGACTCGTGCACCAGCTGCTGCCTGCCCCATCCTTGATGCCTCGTCGGGGGACCAGCCGGCACCTCGAGGAAGGGACAGGCGTTTGAAACCCTCACGAAGAGCCACCACTGACGAAAGCTCTCCACCTCTGTCGTCACCTCAGGGACGGGGACATCACCATCCCAAGCAATGGGGGATAGTTCGCGAACATGCCGTCGTAGAGGCAAAACGAGATGCAACCCGTCGTCTCCGTGTGTGACAAGAAGTGCAGCGAAAAGAAGTTGCAGAAGAAGTCCACGGAAGGCCTGACCCCAACGTACGCCTCGCAGAAGTAGGCGAAGATGGAGAGGGTGAGAATGGCGTTGGGATGGAGGTGGAGTGTTGGGGGGATAATAACCCGGTATACCCAAGACAAGTAAAGAGGATGACCCAGCAAGAAGATCACTCAGCCAGAAGATCAGTCGGCCAGAAGATCAGTCGGCCAGAGGATGACTCAGCTTCAGGATAACCCAGCTTTGGAAGATGCCATAGAAGGAAGATTCTGGATAACCCGGAATCCTTGTACAAGTTGGACTCAAGACTTGGAGATCAAGAAGGACTAAGATTAGGACTCCGTATAACCCAGTTTTTACCTTGTACGACCAGGAGACCAGCCATCTATATAAGCAGCCTCCTAGGTCCATATCAGTAGGCCGAATAAGATAGATAAAAAGTAGAGAGAGCTCAAGAGAGAGCTCCCACGCCGGAGTCATTATAACCCGGCAATCATCGCCATTGGCGCACCATGTAACATATTATCATATAGTGATTTATAGCAGGATGTAGGGATCCTCCACCGAGGGGACCTGAACCTGGGTAAAAAACATCTTCTCCCCCGTAGAGCTAGACAAATCTCCTGAACGCCAGAGTCGCCTTGCCCCAATCTCAAGTTACCCCGTGTAACATCTGCCGTGATTAACCCCACGACAGTTGGCGCCCACCGTGGGGCCTGCGTCCATGTGTGTCCTCATCAAGGGAGAAGATCTGCGAGGGATGAAGAAGTTTGTCGTCGGCAAGATCATCACCAACCAGCAAGAAGAGCGCATCATCAACAATTTCATCATCCGCGAGGTCACCGCCAACCAGTATAAAGAGGATCGGGCGGGTTACAGTATGAAAAAAGAATTATGTGCCCGCCACGAGAAAAAGATTTGCTGGAGGAAAGCCGACGCTAGAATAATCGGAGAGCCGGAGGAGTTGCGTCTACAATTTTGTTTGCATGGCTCGAGCCGGCGATGGCGAACATTACGATGCCATGTACACGTTGTCTATGAAGCAAAGAAAAGAAAAAAGAGCATCACGGGTGATAACCAGCCCAGCTAGTATTTTCAGATCGAGGAAATCAATAAAGAAAGGAAATTCATATTGCAAGCCGGCGGATATCACGGCGTCGTTATCAAAAAAGAATCACATCAAGCATGGGCAGCAGTCGGATCCCGTATCAACTGGCGAGGTTGCGCGTCGCACGCGGCCGGGTCACGCGTCGTTGGCGAGCTTGCGCGTGGTCGGGTTCGATCTGGTCTCCGAGTCCCAGGTCGTGGTGTAAAGGCGCGTGCAAGAAAGGAAAAAGATGTGGTTGTTGACTCGTGCACGGTTCAGGGAAGCTGATTCAAAGAATCAAGGAGAAGGTAATAAGGCCAGACTAGGATATGTTTCTGTACTTCAGCGTTCATCAAGCAAGAAAAAAAAAAGAGAAGGTTCATGGCCTTAGGTATATTCGCGCGATCGATTGGTCAAGAGGGTCTGCGGCCGTAGGCATGCACATAGTTTACCAACCGGGTCTAGTCCCGAGAAAGAGAATTGCAAGCAGTAAAACACGGAAAGAGAAGACTACTTTCAACTCATGCATGGATAGTCGGAAGCAAGTCCCAAGCACAGGAAGATGGTCGAGGCTAGCTCGGTGCTTTATTGCATGGACATCACGTACGTGGGCTGAAAAGAAAATAAGCGAAAAGAGAATCTAAGAGTTGTCTGCCGGGTGATTAGCACGTACGCCGGGTCACAGCGGAGAGAACCGGAAGTACCAGATGAACCGGCTATAGAGAAGCCAGGATCGAGCAAGCCGGTCAGAATAAAAAAGAATGAGAATAGTCCTATCCCAATGGAACAGTATTCATGAGATAAACTTTTGACTAATCTTGGTCCTGGAGGAATTTCCGAGTTGTTGAGAAGAGTTGCATCCTATCAGTGATCAGCACAAGTTCTAAAATATGAGTTGGCAACAATTAGAGAGCAGATTGATTAATAAGCCGGCAGTTGTTTACATGCACCAGCCCATCAACCGGGTTAAAGTACGAAGGAAAACAAAGCGATCTGGATAGTTACCTGGAGTGCTACTCACGTGCAAGTTCCAAAATTTGTCGCATGTATTGCCTATTATTGTATGTGCATGGTACACGTAGTGCATCGGAAAGGCTAGATTTCCAGCATGATCGGTGGTTAGAAGAAAGAATTCATCCGCTGGTTTACAAGAGATCGTTGTTATTAGCCGGCGTGACAGTTCAAACAGCTTGATGTCAGAACATCCTCGATATGCCGCTCCAGCTCAATCGTCGTCACGGTTTATTCGGCTCCGTCGCTGTCTTTCTGATTGCTGTAATTTGGGTTAATCGCTGTGTTACAGACTGCGCGTCATCACGGTCTCAAAAGAGCTAAGTTATTTCTATGGTTAAATTTTTATATTTATTATTCAGTCAATCTCTACTATATACTAGTTGAGTGCCCGTGCGTTGCTACGGGATCTCAAGTTTCTTTTCTCGCCACACATGTAAACACAATGCACATTCCATGTATAGAAAAGCAATCATATAACGTTAAAAAATCATTAAGATTCACTTCCCTCATATTGCATTTCGACAAATGCAATAATTTGATATTGTATGTATAGAAATCAAAAATCCAACCAATTGTCACTTGTTAATTAATATCTACTCCACCTGATTCATGTCTAGTACAAGAAAGACTAATTAATTTGAGGGGGAACAGAAGGGTATCATTAGTCACAGTGGTCAAAAAATTGCAAGAAAGATAGAAAGGTTATGATTAGTAATAGATCAAAGACAATGCAGCAAAGCCATACAAATTATATAACTCATGGTATGTTTTAGACAAATCAGCGTTTGTGGAGAGCTCACAACAAAGACAACAAAAAAACTTTGAATTAATTCTTGTCATTTAGCTAGGTGCGTGTTGGTCTCAGAAGTATTTTCCTTTTCTCCTCATATTCCAGTTTCAGTACACGATCAAATTCTTTGATTAAGCTGCAAAAACTCTCAGCAAATATACTAAATTTAAGACATGTCATAAGAACACAATAGTACTACACAAGTAGAGAGGTTGCAAAAATTCATCACGCCACATATAGAAGATCTGAAACTGCATGTTCAAGTAGGAACAAACAAACGGTGCATATGACAACGTTCAGTCAGATTTACTACTTGCAGTCCCTCATCTTCCCAGCGCGTCCTTCTAGCTAGTTAGATGCCTGCTAGAGTTCTTGATCTTATATTCTTGTCTATCTTCTGGAACCCATTCCTGCATCAACCAAACTCCCATCAGAATCACTCTACCCAGCAAAACATCAACCAATCATAGTTTATGCACTCTTGTTGGCAATATTGGATCTCAGCGAGAAAGTCACAATGCAACAATATGGCGGGCACGACCGTTCGTAGCTAGGGGTTGAATATTGAGAAACTCTTTGTATATCTCTGATGAAATAGGTAGTTGGGTACCTAAAAATGATTTTTCCCAAAAATCATGACTAAACTACGATGCACCTGCAGTTCAAATTTTACCCGTTTCCAGCTGAATCGGCAGGAATTTGTCATTTTCAAAAGAGGAGCATGGAAACCTTTTCACAGCCAAGACTTTGGTTATTTGTGAATATAACATGGTCTAGTGTACTCAAAAAATGCATGACCCAATTTTTGCAACATATTTGTGGTTGCTGCTTCACAAAAAAACCCATTTTTCGCACTCGAAAAATGGAAAATGGTTTTTTTTCTAATAAATATGAAAACTTCCTCCATAAACATTGTTCATGCTTCCAATATGCATGTTTGTGTGGAAGATGGGCACATTTTAGCAAACTATGCCATGGATGTGGCCAAAACACCCGTCATTTGGCCCGAAACCCTAGAATGTTCGTAGGAGATAGCTCGTTCCTTTGAAAACATTTTCAACAGAACTTTGGTATTCCAAGTCTATTATTTTTGGTGGATACTAGGTCATATATAATGACACCACGCGAAGGTCTTACACCATTTTGATTTTTCGTCAATTTTGTAGAATTTTCTATGCCGGTTTCAGGAAGAAGTCAAGATGGCGGGCACGACCGTTCGTAGCTAGGGGTTGAATATTGAGAAACTCTTTGTATATCTCTGATGAAATAGGTAGTTGTGTACCTAAAAATGATTTTTCCCAAAAATCATGACTAAACTACGATGCACCTGCAGTTCAAATTTTACCCGTTTCCAGCTGAATCGGCAGGAATTTGTCATTTTCAAAAGAGGAGCATGGAAACCTTTTCACAGCCAAAACTTTGGTTATTTGTGAATATAACATGGTCTAGTGTACTCAAAAAATGCATGACCCAATTTTTGCAACATATTTGTGGTTGCTGCTTCACAAAAAAACCCATTTTTCGCACTCGAAAAATGGAAAATGGTTTTTTTTTCTAATAAATATGAAAACTTCCTCCATAAACATTGTTCATGCTTCCAATATGCATGTTTGTGTGGAAGATGGGCACATTTTAGCAAACTATGCCATGGATGTGGCCAAAACACCCGTCATTTGGCCCGAAACCCTAGAATGTTCGTAGGAGATAGCTCGTTCCTTTGAAAACATTTTCAACAGAACTTTGGTATTCCAAGTCTATTATTTTTGGTGGATACTAGGTCATATATAATGACACCACGCGAAGGTCTTACACCATTTTGATTTTTCGTCAATTTTGTAGAATTTTCTATGCCGGTTTCAGGAAGAAGTCAAGATGGCGGGCACGACCGTTCGTAGCTAGGGGTTGAATATTGAGAAACTCTTTGTATATCTCTGATGAAATAGGTAGTTGTGTACCTAAAAATGATTTTTCCCAAAAATCATGACTAAACTACGATGCACCTGCAGTTCAAATTTTACCCGTTTCCAACTGAATCGGCAGGAATTTGTCATTTTCAAAAGAGGAGCATGGAAACCTTTTCACAGCCAACACTTTGGTTATTTGTGAATATAACATGGTCTAGTGTACTCAAAAAATGCATGACCCAATGTTTGCAACATATTTGTGGTTGCTGCTTCACAAAAAAACCCATTTTTCGCACTCGAAAAATGGAAAATGGTTTTTTTTTCTAATAAATATGAAAACTTCCTCCATAAACATTGTTCATGCTTCCAATATGCATGTTTGTGTGGAAGATGGGCACATTTTAGCAAACTATGCCATGGATGTGGCCAAAACACCCGTCATTTGGCCCGAAACCCTAGAATGTTCGTAGGAGATAGCTCGTTCCTTTGAAAACATTTTCAACAGAACTTTGGTATTCCAAGTCTATTATTTTTGGTGGATACTAGGTCATATATAATGACACCACGCGAAGGTCTTACACCATTTTGATTTTTCGTCAATTTTGTAGAATTTTCTATGCCGGTTTCAGGAAGAAGTCAAGATGGCGGGCACGACCGTTCGTAGCTAGGGGTTGAATATTGAGAAACTCTTTGTATATCTCTGATGAAATAGGTAGTTGTGTACCTAAAAATGATTTTTCCCAAAAATCATGACTAAACTACGATGCACCTGCAGTTCAAATTTTACCCGTTTCCAACTGAATCGGCAGGAATTTGTCATTTTCAAAAGAGGAGCATGGAAACCTTTTCACAGCCAAAACTTTGGTTATTTGTGAATATAACATGGTCTAGTGTACTCAAAAAATGCATGACCCAATTTTTGCAACATATTTGTGGTTGCTGCTTCACAAAAAAACCCATTTTTCGCACTCGAAAAATGGAAAATGGTTCTTTTAAATGGAATTAAAAAAATGGAATTAAAATTTATAGCAAATAGGTGCTGTCTCTTTTTTAAATGGAATAAAAAAATGGAATTAAAATTTATAAAAAAATGGAATTAAAATTTATAGCAAATAGGTGCTGTCTCTTTTTTAAATGGAATTAAAAAAAAGGAAAAGGCTATGCCTTTGCCGTCGGCACAGGTTCTGTCTCTTTTAGACAGGGCACGCGCCGGCCAAAACGAAATCGAACCCAAATCCAAATCGACCGCCCGCTGGCTCCAGCGCACCACCGGCGACCCTCCCCCCTCCACCGCACCACCGGCGACCCTCCCCCCTCCACCGCGGCGGCGCGGCCGGGCCTGCTCGCCGGCGTCCACCCTCCACCGCATCCCCCCATTCCACCTCCTCCTCCCTCCACCGCATCCCCCCTCCACCGCGGCGGCGCGGCCAGACCCTCCCGCATCCCCCTCCACCGCGGCGGCGCGGCCAGACCCCGACGGCGGACGGCCGGACCTGCTCCTCCAGACCTCCACTGCCACGGCCAGAGCCCGACGGCGGACGGCGGACGTCAGGTATGATTCACCACTACCTCTCTTCCTCTCCTCTCTCTGGATTCCTCTAGCTCTCGGTATAGAAATGATTAGGATTTATTCCTAGAAATGATCATGGTACTGCTCCAGTTCATCCAGCTAATGAACTCTTGCATGGAATCATGTGGATTGTTCATTGTGGTGCCACTGGTGTTGTGGATTTTAGTATAGAAGATATCCAGATCATGTAATAAGAATAATTTGATAGATTTACTTGTTGTCTTACTAGGTAGAATAGCTTGGATTAGCATGTTTTCTTGCTGTTTTAGGTGGTATAGATTATTTCCTTGCTTGTTCTCAAGCTGTAGATGGACAAGAATTATTTTGGATGTGTTGTGCTTGCAGGTATAAATGATTTAGAAGTTTCTAGGCAGCACCAAGTAGCTGTCTAGTAACATAAGAATGATTTATTGCATAATTTTGTGCTTTAGTCATTTATAGATGTATTTCTGGATAGATTTGAGTGGTATAGTGATTTCTGGACAGATTCAAGTTTTAGAAGTGCAAGTAAATGAATTTGGAAGCACTTTATTTTCCTCTCTTTTTCTCTTTTTCTTCCTCTCTTTTACTTTTTTGTTCTTTAGTTTACTATTTGCTTCAATATTAATGTTGTCATACTTGTGTGCTAATATTTATTGTTTCTCAATGCAGTTGATTGAACAATATGAGTCAGGGCAAGGAAAGCGCAGCTACCTTGCTTAGTACGCTGAAGGCACAGAAGTCTAACCTTACACGGAGTGGACGACCTACCACCTCGCGTTACGCCGCGGACGAGGGTGCACGAGGTGGAGGACGAGGTAGAGGACGAGGTGGAGGGCGAGGTGGAGGGCGAGGTGGAGGGCGAGGTGGAGGACGAGGTGGAGGGCGAGGTGGAGGAGACGTGGAGCACCCACCCTCCGCTTCTGGCGACTTGGATTCTGAGTTGCCCTCCGCTTCAGGCGACGTGGCTTCCCAGAACCAGCTAGAGCTGGAGGTGGAGGACGAGGTGGAGGTGGAGGTGGAGGCGGCGCCGAAGCGGAAGAAGATGCGTGGCGAAGCAGGAGTCCCCGAGGAAAAATACTGGCCTAAGACCGAGGAGGCGAAAACCCTCATTGAGCCTCATGGCGTTGAGTAAGTGTACTAGTTTTGTAATTTTGAACATGAATTTCATTTTGGTCCTCACAATTTGGCATATGTACTAGTGTTTACTTATTGTGCAGTTCATGGACATGGACATGCCCTAAGATTTTTCGCACTCCTGGCAGCATGCTTGGAGCTCTGATCAGGAAATATTGGCCAGGCTTGTACCAGACAGGGCCCGACGACGAGGCGAAGTTAGCCACGAAATGGGTGGACTACGAGGCTGCGCCGTCCCCACCGTTCGAGACAGCTGCTGACGCCGTGATCACCACTTTTTGGGTAACACATATTTTCCGAATTCCGTTCATAGTTAATGACCCCACCGTGATAACTCATGACTCACAATTTTTTTATGCATGGTTGAAGCGGTTTTATCGTGTGCTGGACCAGCAAGCTGCGTCTAGCATTTTGCATGCTCATTGTGTGAGGTTGACACGGCAGCAATTCTACAACCAAAAGTTTACATCCGCCAATGACTTTGCCTTTGAGAAGACGGGCAAGAGGGCCAAGAAGGCGGATAATGCCAAGAATGCAGCGGAGATGACAAGGGAGGAGTACATTTCGGTAAGTACATTGTCAATGGAATTCTATATTGCTGCTAAGTTGCCATTGCACTTAGCTCTTCTTGAATTGCATTTTCAGGTTATGCCCGACTGGGCCGACCGCAAAGAAGACGCATGGGATGCGTTGGTTAGGAGGTGGGTCGGGGAAGACGCGGATTTCAGCGCCGTGAGCCAGCGGAACAAGGCAAACCGAGGCTCCGAGGGAACACACAGTGCGGGAAACCGCAACCACTTCCTCTTTAAGGATAAGATGGTATATATTTACATGGAACGACGTGCATTTATTTTTACCGCATGTTTCTACTTGGTATGAATAACATTTCTTTTCGTGATGCAGGACGCCGATACTGGGACGGTAAGCTCCCACCTGCGTGCGTGGAAGAAGATGAGGGAAAAGAAGCCCGATCTCAAGAAGCCTCAGCCACAGCTTCCTGAGTACTACGGCGGATCCGAGGAGGCCGTGGACAGCTACTGCACGACGTTCATGGGTTTGAACCCATGGGTGGATGACCCCTTGAGCGAGGAGGTCGACGAGAGGTCGGTATATATATACATGGAACAACGTGCATTTATTTTCACCGCATGTTTCTACTTGGTATGAATAACAATTCTTTTCGCGATGCAGGGCGGTGGTCCTCTCGGGGCACGGAAGGCCGCATGGCCGTAATCGCACTCTTAATAAGGTGGTTAGGCCTGCCATGACCTTCACGCAGGCAAAAGCTACTCTCCCTGACAACAGCCCACTGATCCCGCCTCGTCCACAGCCTCGTCGATCCACTTCCATCGATGTAAGTTTTTTTGCATCCTCTTTCCGACATTCGTTCTTGCATCGCTAAGTTGACGAGATTCATTATTTTCGAAATTGTAGCCCGATTTTGAGGAAGCCTACGCTGCCGCTCATGCGCAGTATGAGGTGGCCTTTGCCAAGTGGGAGGAGCAGAATAAGCCTTGGACCGAGTATCAAAAGTTGTTCCGAGCTGTAAGTTTTAACCTTTACTTTTGTTAAATATGACAAGTCCCACTTCCCTAGTTTGCACCTTCATTTTTGCAACACCTGACATCTGAACTATCTTGCAGTCGGTGCTGAACTTTTTCACCACTGGAGTGCGTGTAGCCCCTCCTATGGAGGAGCCTCCGGAGCCGGGTCCGACTCCACGGATGCCATCGAGGGACGTGTTCGCTCTCTCCTTCTACAAAAGAACCCCGGTAAGTTTGATCCCAAACCACTGGTTACTGCTTTCCTTTGCCTCGCAGTTGCTAACTCTTGCTCAAACATGTAGGAAACGGGAGGCTCGTCGGAGAACCCACACGTTGATCCTTCTGCTTCTCCTAGTTCCTCGACGGGTTCGCATCGCACCACACCGATACATAGCGATGGTCCTTCTCCCGGTGCTTCAGCTTCTCCTCGTGCTTCCGGCGATTCGCCTACTTCCGGTGCTTCTGCTGCGGTGATCCGACGCTCACCCTTATCAGCCGGGGAGATATGGGGCTCACCCCGTCGCCGTCGCCGCCGCCGCAATAGATGTAGGGATTTTGGGCGTCTAGACTTGATGATATACTTGATGATGGTCCTATGTGTATGTACTTGATGATATACATTTTGTCATCCATTGTGATCAATAGATGGAGCCACTGTGTGATCTTGTTTGTTGTGAATTTGTCGTGATTTATTATTATTTTTTCTGCTATTTTTGCTGCAAAAAACGAGCTGCTGGATAAAAAAAATTCTGGGACAAACCTGTGCCGACGGCATTGCCGTCGGCACAGACCCCTTAATGTGACCAAATGGTCACCTCTGTGCCGACGGTAATGCCGTCGGCACAGGATCATCCCAGGAGCGCCCAGTTGCCTCCACGTGGCAGGTCTGTGCCGACGGTTTGGCCGTCGGCACAGACCCCTACCCCTGGCCCGGCCAGTGTGGGACCCACGCGCCGCTGTGCCGACAACAAGGTGCCGACGGTGCGTTTCTGGCCGTCGGCAAAAGCTGTGCCGACGGTTTATACCTATGCCGACGGCCAGGTGGCTTGTGCCTACAAGACCCTATGCCGACCACCCTGTGCCGACGGGCTTCGGCCGTCGGCACAGGTGGCCATTTCTGTAGTGTATTCTGGAGTTTAATAGGTTCCATTTTTATAATTTGGGTCTGAAATCCATTGTATTGTCAGGTTACACGGGAGCACAAGAGCAGCGACATTATCTGTATTTAATGGCATTATGCATAATCGTGATGTCAAGACACAAAGGCCTGCTCATATTCTAAATAGGCTAATACGTATTTACTATCATTTTCTTTTACTTAACAGATAGAGTATAATATATTAGACTGCTTAATGTGGTGTCAATTTTTCCTATGTGTCTACTTTTGGGAATGTGCAAAAGCTGGACGCATTATGAGGGAAATACAGATGTGCGAAGACATCCTAAGATTCAAAAAAGAGTTCTACACTAGAACAATTTACTTCAACTTGGGCGCTTTTATTAATAACTAGCTTGCAGCCGTACCAAAAAGGAAAAATCGTTGGAGACGGAATAGGTATTTATCGATGTATGAATAGGAACAATGTGTTATGTCGTTTTGAATTTAGGACAATTGTTTCATCGGAGTTTATATAGTTTTTTTCAATATCCCCGTAGCAACGCACGGGCATTCAACTAGTTTAATAAATCCGAGTGAAGACATGGATCCTACCAACTAATGGACCATACAGGAATCTATTGGAGGAAATTCATGAAACATCTCTCGGCTTCACCCGTATTACATATAGTGCTTCTTTTATGTCTAGCACCAGTTATCTTGTTACAATGATTAGCATGGCCCAAGAGCGCTACACAACTTCGGTTAGTGATGCCCGAGAGTGCTTTGCAACAAAAAATTAGCTTAGCCCAAGAGTGCTACGCAACTTCGGTTAGCGCTGCCCAGGAGTGCTTTGCAACCAAAAAATAGCTTAGCCCAAGAGTGCTACGCAACTTCGGTTAGCGCTGCCCAGGAGTGCTTCACAATATTGAAAATTTTAGGTCTTGGGGGTTGATCGCTTGAATAGCGCAGTTACAAACTCAAGACCCGGCAAATAAGCCACTTTGGTCATGGGGGCTGATTACTTATGAAAAGGTACAGCTACAATCTCATGATCCGGCCAATTTTAGAGCCATTATTTTCTTGGTTATCTTACTATTGAGCTCGATGTGACTCGCATTTATATGGCCTGATTGCTCACCTGTAAATTCAATCAGTCATGAGGCCCACTGGGACTTGCCTGACCCTGTTTTTATCAGAGAAGTTGCGACAGAGATAATCCATGCGAAAACCGGCTCATAGTTAAAGAAAACAAAATGGTCATCTAAACCAAAAGGATTTGCAGAACGACATATCATGTTGATGAAAAAAGCAAATCCTCAAGGTGCATGTACACCATCAGTATAATTATTTGTAAGTTACTAACTTATTTGGACTGATTATTATTCGACATCTTTGCCCAAAAGGAGTGGTAAGCAGATATATCCTATAGCAGTTGCCCTTGAGAGCACGCATAGAGACTTGATGTCCTATAGTTGATTGCCCAAGAGAGCACGCATAGAGATTTTGGATCAGTGGGGTAATGTGGCAGAGTTAAGCGCTTACCTTTAGACATTGATCCAGGTCTTGGGAGCTCTTACTTGAATAGTTTGTAGCTGCAATCCTAAGACCAGTCTTTTATGCCACCAATTATTTCTTGGTTATACTTGCTTATCCAGTTTGATGCGACTCACATTTTATGGCCTGATTGCACACTTGTCAATTTCAATCAACTATGATGCCTATACTGGGACTTAGTTTGACCCTGTTTTGCAGAGAGGAGGCAACAGAGAAAGTCATGTGAAAGCCGACTGATAGATGCTAAAGATAAACCAAAAGGGTCATCTAAACCATGAAAGTATAGTTATTACATAAGAGAGAGTGTATCAAAAGTGCACAGACGCACTATCAAATTTAAAGTATTGATGAGCATATTACAGCCCATGGGCCGAATGATTGTTTTCTATGCAGGATAAGACAAAAGTTTATAACATGGCTCAAGAAGCCGGGTTATCAGTTTCCATCTCCTTTGAAGGAGGATCTTTAGCACTGGCCGGGTTATCATCAGGTTTCCTGGACTGGGACTGATGTTCAGCATGAATTGGCTCTCCTGGAATTTTTTCTGTATCATCAGTCGGCTTATCTATAGCAACTTATGTTGGAGTTGGAGCATGACTTGGAGCAGGGATTATTGAAGTGGAGGAGCTTGGAATGACAGCCTTTTTCTGGGCTGGATAATCTGGGAGAGTATTTTATCATGATGAGCAATATAATTCTGGGTTAAGAAGGAGTGAAAGATGATAAGATGTCAGGAAACAATTTCAAGTATATGAGAAAAGCAATTCAGAAACATGGGGACTGAAATAAATTTCAGTCCACAACGGCAAGTAAGTCCGGTTGATATTATGCAAGAGGTAACGTAAGAGTACATCTATCCAAGTTCTGGATGACTGACAAGCAGATTACCCGGCACTTGGGAACTGCCATATTTTCAAAGTTATAGTTTGAGGATTGGGGCAATTTTTTTTAAGTACCAGATGATTGTTGATAGATCACCCGGTACCTGGGGTGTATGGTAATTCAAAAGTGTACAATGTTGATGTCAGTTGAAAATCAAGTCCCAGGTTATCATGAACTAATAACCCAGTATTTGGGGGTTATAGTATATGAAGAGGAAAGATTGAAAGAAGGTTAGATATCAGTCATAAATTTCAAATACATGAAGAGTATATCGGATACATGGGGACAGAAATATATTTCAATCGGAAATGGAAAGTAAGTCCAGTTGATGACAAGTAAAAGAAGTTATAAGAGTGCATTTGTACAAGTTCCGGATGACTGAAGAAGCAGATCACCCGGCACTTGGGGACTAGTATGTTTTGAAAAGTTGCAGGTTATAATTAAAAGCAATTTCTCAAAGTTCCAGGTGATTGTAAACCGATCACCCGGAACTTGGGGGTTATGAGGATTTGAAAGTTTAAAGTTACATAAAGCTACAAAGATTGCATTATTGGTAACAGATAATAGCAAGTCCCAGGTTATCGTGGACTAATAACCCGGAACTTGGGGACTGGGGTATTTTGAAGTTTTCGAAGTTGAATAAAGATACATATTTACAAATACCGAGTGACTGAGGACAGTTTACTCGATACTTGGGGACTAGGTTTGGTATGTAATATATGGAGAAAAGAGAGCAGTCCTTCAAAATTCATATTGCCATAATGTGGCGTCAAGGAAGCTTTATCCTTATCAGTCGGATTCGGGGAGCAGAAGGCATTTCCACTTACATCTTATCAGTCTGATTCGGGGAGCAGAAGGCATTTCCACTTACATCTTATCAGTTGGATTTGGGGGAGCAGAAGGCATTTCCACTTCCATATTATCAGTCGGATTTGGCAGCAGGCACAGTATTCTACTCAGGGATGGTTTCTATGATTGTCCTACTCAGCAATGGGAGGGCTTGCCTCGTTAAGTCTTGCTTTTGCCCTGAAAATGGTGATAAAGAAAGAAGAAGTAAGTACAAGTGAAGGAAACAAGTTGAAGGCATAAAATGCATAAAGATGTTGATTAAAGACAAAAACGTTACCCGGTATTGACTACAAAGTCACGAGAAAGTTCATCGCTGGAGCCTGAAGAAGCTATTAAAGAATATGACTTAGAGATTCTGATTTGACCGGCTAAAAGGATAACTATCAGATTGATGTTTCTGGAGTTCAATATTGGAAAAATGAGAAGTGCCAGAACAGCGTGGAGAGATCTTGAGACATTATAGAGTTGGAGATAAATGAAAAGCCGGGTTATGAAATGAACCGCCAAAAGGAGCTGGTCTGATAACATAACCCGGACAACATCTTATTTAATGGTTATTATGTTTTCAGGAGTTTAACTCGAATAAACCCATCAGTAGCTGCCCTCAAATAATCATATCAAGATCAAGATTATCAAGTGAAGCGATCGATGAGCTTATTCAAGTCAAACTTGGGGACTACTGTTGGGGGGATAATAACCTGGTATACCCAAGACAAGTAAAGAGGATGACCCAGTCAGAAGATCACTCAGCCACAAGATCAGTCGGCCAGAAGATCAGTCGGCCATAAGATCAGTCGGCCAGAGGATGACTCAGCTTCAGGATAACCCAGCTGTCGGGGGGTTGCCCCCGGGTAGGGCAAAGAGGTGGTGTCGGGAGCTATAAAGTGGAAAGGAAGGTCAATCCGGGTCTCACAAACCGGATCACTTGGACCAGATCATGTTTAAATGCAGGGAGAGGCCAAAGGGCATCCGACAAAGTATAGCCAGATCAGAGGAAACGATCCGGCTTAACCTAGCCGGGATGTCATGGAAGGATCCGGCTTACTGCAATGTCGGATTTTGCACAAAGGCCAAGTAATGTCAGTAAGTTCATGGGTTCTGCAGGCCTCCTGCCCGAGGCTCAGAAGACAGCCAGGTCGAGCCATGAGTTTTCCGGGTCGCTAGGCCCTAGGCGCTGACTCGGCTAATTCGGGAAAGGGCAGTGGCCTAGGCTCCGGTGGGCTACGCTGGCTTAAGCTCAAAGAGGAAAAGATAGACCTGCCGTTGGACTGACGATGAGCTGGACTGAGTGACAGTAGCCAGAGCTTGTCCTGTTCCTCTTGTCCATGCCATTGTCATCTTCGGCCAGGGGAGAATGGTAATCCGGTTAGTGTATAAATAGACCAGCACATCCTCCAGGGCGAGGACGACGAAGAAGAAGCCTCATTTCCCCCCTTGCTCCATCTTCCTCCTAGAGCTCTCACCATTGTTGCTTCATACAGCTCGAGGAGCACTTTGTACTTGTCACATTGAGATATAAAGAGAGTAGGCTAGTGCTGCAGTAGGGGTGTTACCTCCACAAGAGGGCCCCGAAGCAGGGTACATCTTGTGTGCTTTGGTTGTTCTTGGTTTTGCTCGTTCTTGCTTGTTCTTGCGTGTTCTTCGTTGTTCTTCATGCGTGCTTCTTAGCGCGCACACCCTCCCCGGATCCCCCAACGTCCTAGCGAGCCCCCAACTTAAGCCATCCTATGGCATCTGCCGTGACACCACCACGACAGTTGGCGCCCACCGTGGGGCAGCAGTGGCGTTGGCTGGGGTTTCCATCCGGACGGGTTCCGTCACCAGCTCCGGCGTGCGTGTCGGTCCGGGCTCGTCTGCAACTACGGCGGGTTCACCTTCATCAGCGACAACGCCGGCTGCTTCGCGGGAGGGCCACTCCCTGTGGATGGACACTTCATCCAGTTCGGCAGCTTCCTCACCTACGTCACCACCGAGCTTGTCCGCGAGTACCCGGCGCAGGTGCTCGTGGCCGAGGACCCTCCTTCTTTCCGCGCAGCTCTCGGACGTAGCGCTCGCCCCGGGAGTAGCGTGGAGGTGATGATGACCGGGCCAAGTGCTGGAGCAGGCAAAGGAGATGCCGGCAATAGCATGCCCGAGGAGCTGGTCACGCCAACCGATTTGGGACAAGCCGACTCGGACGGCAAAGTTCCCAAAGGAGAAACCGGATCCGGTTGGCCCACTTGGCATGTCAAGTAGGGAGGCTCCCTTAGAGGATGTCCTGGAAAAGTTAGCTCGGCCAGTGGCACCTGGGGCAAACGTAGAGCTTACTATAGCTCAGTTAGAGGCAGAGCGCCTGAGGTTGCAAAGAGAAGCCCGGTTAGTGGTAGAGTCTAGGCAAGCATTTGATAGAGACATGAGAGAATATAATGCTGCCAATGGTATCACCGATGGTTTCACTCCGGTAGTGCCTCACCCACGCAAGAGAGCAGATTTGCGTAACAGGGGTAAGGACCTCAATGACGAGTTAGCTAGAGCCGCAAGATCGAGCTCGAGTAAGGCTACTAGTCATAGATCGGGTACAGGCAAGCCGGTGTATAGCTCCCCGGCCAAGAATCTTAGGGCTGCAGCGGCAGCGCGAGCCGAGTTGACCACATTAACCGGGGATGCTTGGCGCAAGCAGGCAGAGAGGGTCAATGAGCTGGTTGATGTGTGTAACCGGCAGAATGAGGCTTACCGGAAAGCTAATCCGGATGCTGGTGGTTCTCGGGTAGTAGTGTCGGCTAAGGCTGTTAGCCAGAAATCCAAGGGGCAAGCGTCATCCCCACATGTCGGAGTTGACCGGGCCCAAAGCGTGAATTCGGGCAAGAGCAAACAGCTGCAGGCCTATGATGCTGAGTATGCCGGCAAGCAGCTAGCTGCTCAAGGAAGAGGTGGCCAGAGCAGAAACAATGGCGGTCAAGGCAATCCGGGAGCCGGAAGGGGTAATTCGGCTGGCCGAGGTCAACCACCTCGTCCTCCTGGGCAGAATCAACCCCGGCAGGAGCAGCAAGTGATGGTGCAAGCGCAGCAGCAAGGTGGTGGCCAGGCGGGCTACCGCTATGATGATGGTAATTCGGCTATGGCGCGAGCCGGATACCAAACGTATGATAATGCACTTGCATCCAGACTGGGACCTCGGACATTGGATCCGATGATCAGCGTCTCAAGTTGGATAGGATTTACCAGTCCGAGAAGCTGGAAGAGCAAGGCCCACCAGGTCCTCCATGCTTTGGGCCTCGGATCATGAACGAGCCGAACGTGCCGTTGTTTCAGCTTGGCCGAATCACAAAGCCGTATAACGGCAGCACTAAGCCAGGATTGGCTGATAGACTATGTATCCTCGGTGCACATTGCGGGGGGCAATCGCCGATGGGCGGTCCGGTATCTCCCGCATATGTTGGAAGGGCCAGCCCGGATTTGGCTGAATAACTTACCAGAGGGTAGTATCAACTCTTGGATGGATTGGAGCAGGCGTTTTACAGCAACTTCTCCAGCACTTACAAGAGGCCAAACCGACCTCAGCTCTTGTCTGCGTGCAGGCAGGAAGAGCGGGAGACAGACCGAGAATTTTTGACTCGGTGGAGCAACATTCGCAATTCTTGTGAAGGTGTCGTGGAGGAGCAGGCCATTTCTTGGTTTGCGCAGGGTTGCCGACATGGCACCCCGCTTTGGCAGAAGCTCCAGAGGGATATGCCAAAGACCTGGCGGAAATGATCCGGATAGCAGATACATATGCTCTTGGCGATCCGACGCAGCCAGCGTTGGATGCGGTGGGAACAAGCAGGAGGCAACCGGTCAACAACCGAACAGGACCATTGAGGCCCAGTGACCGACATGAGTTCGGTTACAAGAGGAGAGATCCGGATTATAGATACGGTTCAGATCAGGTTGCTGCAGTAAATATGGATCATCCTGAGCAGGAGATAGCCAGAGACCAAAAATGAGGGTCCAGCTTGGAGGCCGAATCAAGGTGCCTGGGCAAAGAAAGTGTGGGATGGACCGAGTCCACCTCTAACTTTTGAGGCAATGATAGATGGGCCTTGCCGTTATCACACAACAGACCCACGCAAGCCGGCCAATCATTCAACTCGGAATTGTAGCTGGCATCATCGCATCCAGGCGGAAGGTCAGAGAGGGCCACCTCAGAGAGGTGCTCCTAGACCGAATTTCAGGCCGAAACGCCTTTATCCGGAGCCAATGCAACCCCGGTGAACGCAGGAGCTCCAAGGCCGGCAGCCACAAAGCCGGTTAACCTGGTAAATATGGGAGGCAACAACAACGATGCTGGTCCGAGTCGGCAAGGTGGATACCCCGGAAATGATTACAAGGAGGCTCATCAAAGTTATGTGGTTTTTGTGACCGAGCCAACTGACAAGAAAAGTCAGCTGCGAAGGGCGAAGAGGTGAATGCAGTCACACCAGCAGTCCCAAAATACCTGAACTGGTCCGAGCAGGAGATCACTTGGAGCAGGGCTGATAATCCCAGGGTTATGCCAAGCCCAGGAAACTATGCACTGGTGGTGGATCCGACTTTGGTTGGACCCAAGATTAATGTGAGATTCAGCCGAGTCTTGGTTGACAATGGCAGCGCTATAAACATCATGTATCGGGACACAATGGTCAAGTTGGGTTATTCGCCGAATCAGTTGCAGCAGAGCAGTTGTACCTTCCATGGTATAGTACCCGGGTGTCTTGTTCCCCAATGGGTAAGATCTGGGTAGATGTGCTGTTTGGTACCAAGGACAATCACAGACTTGAGAGTCTCGAATTCGAGGTGGTAGACTTGGAGAGCCCATACCATGCTCTGCTCGGCAGGCCGGCATTAGCCAAGTTCATGATATCCACTCATGTGGCCTACCTCAAGATGAAGATGCCTGGCCCGAATGGTATCATCACCGTTGCGGGAGATTACAAGAAGGCCATACAGTGTGCCACGGTCGGTTCCACCTTAGCCGAGTCGTTGGTGATCCAAGCTGAGAAGAGCAAGATGCATGAAGTAGTGGCGATGGCGAAGTCAGCTCAGCTCGGCGTGCTGGCTATGACCAATCCGGATGCAGGTGCAACATTTGAGGTGCCCAAGGAGACAAAGAAGATCCCCATTGACCCGGAGAATCCGGAGCGCATGGCCATCATTGGTGCCGGATTGGGCGAGAAATAGGAAAGCGCGCTCTGTCACTTCCTCCGTGAGAATCGGGATATCTTTGCATGGTCGGCTAAGGACCTGCCTGGTGTTCCGAGGGAGTTGGCAGAGCACTCTTTATTTGTCAGGCCGGATGTGAAGCCGGTGAGGCAACCGACTCGTCGTCTTTCAGACGATCGAAGAAAAGTGGTGCTTGATGAGCTGGCTAAGCTACTTGCAGCCGGATTCATTATGGAGGTGTTGCATCCAGACTGGATATCCAATCCGGTTCTGGTAGAGAAGAAGAAGGACGAACCAGCGGTGATCAAGGTGTGGCGTATGTGCATCGACTTCACCAACCTGAACAAGGCGTGCCCGAAGATCCCTTTCCTTTACCTCGGATTGATCAAGTGATCGATTCTACTGCTGGGTGTGAGTTGTTGTCTTTTATTGATGCGTACTCTGGTTTTCACCAGATACCACTGAACCCCAAAGATCAAATAAAGACTGCTTTTATTACCCCGTATGGGGCGTATTGCTATCGTGTCATGTGTTTCGGTTTGAGAAATGCCGGTGCAACTTATCAGAGATGTATGCAGAAATGCTTACACTCTCAAATGGGCAAAAATGTGCAAGTGTATGTCGATGATATCGTCATCAAAACTAAAGAAAAACGCACTCTCCTCGAGGATCTCGAGGAAACATTTGTGAACTTGAGAAAGTATCGGTTAAAATTGAATCCGGATAAATGCACCTTTGGTGTCCCGGCCGGAAAGTTGCTCGGTTTCCTTGTATCGAGCCGAGGTATTGAGGTGAATCCGGCTAAGATCCGAGCCATAGAAAACATGAAATTGCCTAAATGTCTAAAAGATGTGCAAAAGTTCACCGGGTGTCTAGCCTCGTTAGTCGGTTTGTGAGTCGGCTAGGAGAAAAAGCCTTGCCCTTGTATCAGTTGATGAAAAAGAGCACCGGGTTCACATGGACCCCGCAGGCAGACTCGGCTTTCAATGAATTAAAAAAGATGTTGTCCACTGCACCAATTTTGGCATCACCTTTGCCGAATGAGCCAATGCTACTTTACATTGCGGCCACTAACCGGGTCGTAAGTGTGGTGATAGTGGTAGAGCGAGAAGAGGAGGGTAAATCCGTGCAGAGACCGGTGTACTATTTAAGCGAGGTGATCTCAACCTCAAAGCAGAATTATCCTCACTACCAGAAGATGACATATGGTGTATACCTGGCGGCCAAGAAGTTGAAACATTACTTCCAGGAGCACCCGATCACCGTAGTATGCGAAGCTCCAATCTCGGAGATCATTGGGTGCAAAGATGCGACTGGCCGAGTTGCCAAATGGGCAATAGAAGTGTCTCCTTACACCCCGCATTATGAGAGAAGAGATGCTATCAAGTCTCAGGCTTTACCGGATTTCCTTTGTGACTGGGCCGAGATGCAGTATGAGCCACCCAAGCCGGATTACAATTACTGGAAGTTGCACTTTGATGGCTCCAAAACCAAAATCGGACTAGGTGCTGGGATAGTACTCACATCACCGAAGCAAGATCAGTTGCGATATGTGTTGCAGATTCATTTCTCAGCATCAAACAATGTGGCCGAATATGAGGCACTGATCCATGGGCTTAATGTGGCTAAGGACATCGGCATCCGCCGGATAGAATGTTTTGGTGATTCAGATTTAGTGGTGCAGCAGTCTTCTGGAAATTGGGATGCCTTGATGCCAATATGGCACTATATCGGTTTCATGTCCAGAAAATTTCAGGATTTTTTGAAGGCTGCGAGTACAAGCACATACCTCGGCTGGAGAACGAAGCTGCTGATATCCTGTCAAAGCTCGGGTCGTCTAGGGATGCAATCCCACCCGGGATATCCTTGAATCACCTAAGGATCCCTTCAATCAAGCCTTCGCCTGATTCCGAGTCAATTTTTATCCCAAAGCAAGAATCTGAAGCTGTTCCTATGAATGTTGATGTCGGGTACATTTGGGAAGACCCGGGGACTGCATGGCGAGACTCGGGGACTGCGCACCGAGACTCGGGGAATGATAACCGAATCTTAGGGAAGAGGAGAAGAGAGGAAGATGGTGCTAACCGAATCTTAGGGAATGGACAGAGACTGATAGAAGAAATAATGGCGGCCGAACCAGTGGAAATAGATGAGCACTTATTCCCTTTGCATCCAGTACCGAAGTGGGCTGAAGAAATCATGAAGTTCATGTCGGAGGGGAGTTTGCCAAATGATGAAACCGAAGCTAGGCGAGTGCAGAGGAGGTCCAAGGGTTACACCATCATCAACAAGGAGTTATACAAAAGGAGTGCAACCGAGGTGCTACAACGTTGCGTGGAGCCAGCCGAGGGCAAGGAGATGCTCCTGGAGATACATCAAGGAGAATGTGGGCATCATTGCAGTACAAGAGCCCTGGTGGCTAAGGTATTCCGGCATGGGTTTTACTGGCCCACTGCTCATGCAGATGCAGAGGACATAGTCCGAAAATGTGAAGGATGCCAAAGGTTTGCCAAGCAGACACACCTACCCGCATCGGCGCTCAAAACAATTCCTATCACTTGGCCATTTGCTGTGTGGTGTTTGGATATGGTGGGAGAATTCAAGCCGGCTAGAGGTAACATGACACATATGCTGGTGATGGTGGATAAGTTCACCAAGTGGATAGAGGTGAAACCAATCCGGAAAGTGGATGGTCATTCGGCTGTAACTTTCCTGAAAGAAATCATTTTGAGATACGGTTACCCCATAGCATCATCTCGGATAATGGCACGAACTTTGCTGTGGGAGAGTTTGCCCGATTCTGCATGGATAAGGGGATCCGGTTAGACATAGCCTCAGTGGCACACCCAGAGTCCAATGGACAGGTGGAAAGATCAAATGCTTTGGTATTAGCTGGGATAAAAGCCGGTTAATGAACCTCTGGTAAAGACTCCGGGGTGCTGGATAGATGAGATACCATCAGTACTATGGGGTCTAAGGACCACGCCGAATCGGTCAACTGGCTATACGCCATTTTTTCTGGTCTATGGGGCAGAAGCAGTGCTACCCACTGACATAGAATATGATGCACCAAGGGTGACAATGTATACCGAAACCGAGGCAAAAGAGGCCCGGGAAGATGCAGTGGATCTGCTAGAGGAAGCAAGAGAATTGGCCCTATCTCGGACAGCAGTATACCAGCAGGTCTCCGACGTTATCATAGTCGGAAATCAGCCCTCGAGTGTTTCATGAGGGAGATCTAGTACTAAGGCTGGTGCAGCGCAGCAAAGGCCGACACAAGTTATCACCTCCATGGGAGGGACCATTCATTGTGAGCAAGGCTATGCACAATGACTCGTACTACCTTGTAGATGCACAGGAACCAAGGAGGATGGCCTGGACAGACCCGGAGAAGAAACCAAGCGACCCTGGAATGTAGCTCTGCTTCGACCCTTTTACTCTTAAGGGGCGCAATGTATGTATCTCAGTTTATCATAAATGAAATTTCGGCAATCCGAGTCTGGACTCGGGGACTGCCTCGTCCTTATGCATGTGTTTTTTATTACTGTTTTGTCCATACCGTTCATGTGTCGGATTGCTTTGAACCTCGTCCCAAAATTCAAGTAATGTATGCTGTGTTGTTGATCTCGTGACTCGACTGACAAACACCAAAATGGTAGTCAAGAGCAGAGGTTGGGGAATATGGGAAACATGAAAATGGACTCGGGGACTCGGTCCAAAACCGATTCGGCACATGTCGTTTACTAACCCCTGTTATTTCTTTTTTGTTTATGTTAGATGATTCTAAACCACAACTCGCATGTTTCAAGTATTGTATGCTATGATTCCTATCTTGTGACTCGACTGTCAACACCTAAAAGGTAGACAAGAGCAAAGATTCGGCAAAAATAGTAAACAAGAAAACAGACTCGGGGACTCGGTTTAAGATGATCCAACATAAACCTAGTCCGGATCACATTAAGCAAAATAAAAGTAGTCTCGGAAGAACTTAAATTGTATATTACATCTGCTCCCGGCATACCGGGGATTTAATGTTTTTCATTAAGATAATTCAGGAAGAAGGAGCCTAGGTTGCAGGAGACTCGGTTGCAGGGATGGACTCGGATGTTGGAGGAACCTCGGTTGAAAGAGGACCCTCACTTGCAGGAATAACCTTGGACGGAGAGCTTGAAGGCTTGGCAGACTCGGAAGCATCCGGATCAACTGAGTCTTGGCGGTCTTGATTAAAGCTGTTCGGTAGTCTTGCCGAGTCAGTGGCTGGCATCTTGGAAGTCTTGGCTGAAGATTGTTCGGCAGTCTTGGCCGAGTCGGAAGTTGGCACTTTGGTGGACTTGATACGAGGTTGTTCGGCAGAGTTAGCCGAATCACCAGACTCGCCCTCAGACTCGGCGTATTCGTCAAGGGAGGCATCGTCCGATTCCTCTTCTTCAGATTCTTCCCCATCCGAGTAGACCGGAGCGTCCAGGTCAAGATGCTTGTGTTTGCAAATTCGGCCATAAAGTTGGCAGCTTCTTCGCGGATCTTGATCCGGTTAGGTCTGAAGCCCATGAAGAACCCTCGCGAAGTGAGCGCACTTTGACGAGATCAATCAGCTCATACCAAGACATGATAAATAGCAAAGCTGCGTCAGCACCAGCGCGGGCGGACGAAGATCTCCACTGCTTTAACCGGGTCTTCGCCTGATCCAGGTCTTTGATTAGCTCGTCCGCAGACCGGACTTGCCGGGCTTCAGGAAACAAGACTCGGTGAGCTTTGAGACTTGCATTGAGATCAATGTGGGACTCCTTCAAGGAGTAATCCGAGCTTTAAGTGCAGTAATGTGATCTTCGATATCCCACGTCTCTGGTAGGGGAGCCCCAGCTAACTTAGCTCTCTCAGCTCGGGCATCTCTCACAGCTTTGGCGGCTTGAAGCCGATGCTGGTAAACTCTCCTACATACAGATAAGCTAACACCGAATTAAACGAGAGGGAACACAAAATTATGTGTCGGATAAGAGCAGAAGGAAAAGGAGATTCGGCAAACTTACGATCCATGTCTTCATTAAGGCTAGCAAGATCAGCCAGCCATTTTGCGCTGACCGCCTTGTGAGCAGCCAGATCATCTTTCGCCGCTTTAGCTTCGGCTTCAGCGTCTGCAACGACCGTTTGGATTTTCTTGTCCAATTCGGCCCGCTTCGCAAGCCCGGCTTTCAAAGTGTCTCGCTCCTTCTGGATCGAATCTTTCTCACTCTGCAGCATATCCCGGTCGTTCTTGAGCTTGGCCTTCACTTTTCCAACCCGGTCAAGCTCCCGCTGGAGCCGAATCACTTCGACTTTTCCTCCGATAAAGCGCGCTTGTGCTCCTGATCTTTCTTTTTCATCTCCTCACCTTGCGCCTCGAAGGAAGTTTGGAGGGCCTGGTGTTGCAGGACTAGCTGCTTAAAGATCCGGCTGCGAGCAGTCGTGGTTTCCTGAAAGAAAAAAGGTTAATGGCGTAAAAAGAGTCTCGGGGACTGGCACCCGAGACTATTAAAAAACTAGCAAGATGGAGCCAAAACGAATCTCGGGGACTGGAGGCCCGAGATTGTATAAAAAAAAGTTGACCGACTCAATTGAAAAAGAGACTCGGGGACTGGGAGTCCCATGATTCATGATCAAGTTTTTCAGAGATTCAAGTCGGATGACTTTCTTACTCGAAGGAGTATCAGTCGTCGACCCGAATCTCGGGACTGGGAATAGTACAAGTTGATCATGATAAAATAAAAGCAAGATTCGGCAAAGTTACCTCGAGGACCCGGTTAGCTTCGGCGACCGAGGCCTGCACAGAGTGTAGAGATTGAAACATCCGGCTAGGGCCAGCCGGATGTGGCGACGCTGAAGTAGAGGAGCCTTCGGCAAGGTCAGCAGCATTCCAAGCTTTAACGAATTCCTCTGCGGAGCCGAGGTTGTCGCCGCTCGGAGTGCGGAGATTCGGCAGGACCTGGCCACTAAGTCGGGCGCGAGTAATCGCCTCAGAGAGTTGATCATGCACCCGAGTCACTGATGGAGTGAAGGAAACCTGCTTGCTAGCAACCACCTGCTTATCCGAGGTGGTTGGAATCGTGCCAGAGGCGGCTTGAGTCGGCTTAGGTAGAGGCGATGCGCCAGGGGTCTTGTGGATCTGGCTGCCTCGATTGTTTCTGGCTTGTTGTGGTTTAACTACTTCCTGTTGCTGCTTCTGCTGTTTCTCGAGAGTTTGTTGCTGCTGCTTTTTCTTCTTCTGCTGCTCTTGATTCAGCAGAGCTTGAGCCTTGGGGGTAGGGCGAGGATCCGGCTTAGGCAAGGACTTAGCCGAACTCTTAGTTTTCTCCTTCTCCAACTCCTTCAGAGGGCGTGGCCAAGTTGAATCTCGGTAGGAGCCGAGATTTCTTCGTTCTCCAGGTCAACAACCGACTCTGGAATGAGAGTCGGCGGGGAGTCTTGGCAGTTGTGGCATGCGCGGGAGAGGTGACAGCCCTTTCAGGAGATTGACTCTCCATGGCCGTATCCAGTGGAGGAATGGGAGAAAGAATGGATGAATGAGTTTGCTCGGTGGCGACGACGTCACTACATAGAGTAAGTAAACAGTTAACTCGGATAAAGATGACTCGGATAATAGAGGAAAAGCAAATGAAGTTAAGTTGGCTTTACCCCTTGGTGGTAGGCATGGGCTTGAGCCGATTCGGCTTGAAGGCAGCTTTCTTCATTCTTTTTGCTTGAGGGGCATCTGATCCGGACGCGTCATCGCGTTTCCGAGATGTCCCTTGAGCATCCTGTTTGGCTGGAACACAAGGTTGTGACCATGAAATCGGAATGGCATCAATGGGATCTAGGATCCAGCAATCGTCATCTTCATCCTCGAAATGTTGTAAACAGTTGATTGCTTACCCTTGCGGATGGGCTTGGGCGCGGAATCGGCAAATAATCGTCCGTATCCGCATCCTCTTCGCCTCGCGCAGCGGGCTGCGATCTGGTCCCCACACTTTGGTGGAGAGATCTCCATCTTCGGTGATTTGGCGGTCGAACAGCTGCAGTAGAGTCAAGGCAAATCTGGATTAGTCCGATGATATTTTGGGAAGTATGGATTAATTCGGAGAATGATGAACTAACCTGTGGTGGAAGTGCATCTCGGTGGAACGGCTCCACGCCCCATTTCCACTTGTCCGACATCTCGGTGTAGGCAATGGCGTTTTCCCGTCTCTTGACGGAAGCTCTGGTGAGGTCATGTTTGCTGATCCGGGTAGGATCTAGCAGACCGCTCATATGGCAAATCTTGTGCTGACGTTGTTGAAGAGGACTGACCCGGCGACAGACGAAGGCTCGGAGGAGATCGTCCGAGAGCAGGCCCTTCTCCAGAAAATCCTCCAGAGTTCGGTGTATGACTTGAAGCTCCGCAAGAGTGTCAGCCGGATCATACCTGAAGTTTAATTCGGCCGTGGGGGGCTCGATCTTGAACTCGGGCAAGTTGAGGCATCATGGCCTTCAACGCTCTTCACGTAGAAGAAGGACCTTTGCCATTTCTTGCAAGTATCCATGCCAGTGATCCGGGGAAAGATGGAGCCCGTCCTCGGGGTAATGCTAGCCGAACCACAGGCGGTCATCACCTTCGGGTCGCGGCCTGGGATAGTTTGTTTCCGAAGGTGGAAATACTTCGCCCAGGTTTCGACAGTCGGCCAAAGACCGAGATATCCCTCGCTAAAGGAGGAAAAAGCCGACAGGGAGACAAAGGCGTTAGCCAGAAGGTGGTGAGGCTGCAGGCCGAAGAAGTCTAGGAATCTCCGGAAGAAGTCACTCGTCGGGAGTCCGAATCCACGCTCGAAGTGCGCTAGGAATACAACGCGTTCACCTGGTTGGGTGACCGGTTCGAGTTCCCTCCCCGGTTTTTGGCATATAACTTTGGGTGTTATACGCCGGGTGCTCAGCAGCCATTCCAGGTCGTCTTTTGTAACATCGGAACCCTCCCAAATGCCAGGGGGCAGCTTCGACATATCCGAGTCAGTCCTGCAAGAGATCGGAGATAGCCGAGTTAGGAGATTCGGAATCTCTAAGTCCAGAAGGAATCGGATAATGGTGTAACCGAATCAGGTGTAAAGCGATTCGGTAGAAGCTATCCTAGATAAAGTTGTCTAGTCAATGCGGAAAAGTAATTTGGCTGGTAAAAACACCTTTTCGTGAGAATCTAGGGTTACGCAAGATCTACCGCAGCAGTAAAATAGAGAGGAAATCCCGAGTAAAAAATATGGTGGAACTGCTCAAGCGGTGGTAAGCCAAACTAGGGCAAACTAGTGCAAAACCTGGAAAGGAGATCTAGGGAATGCACTGAGGCATGACAATGGAAACAGGCGCAAGTTCCCAGCGGAATATGAACTTGCTCGAGGTCGCCATGGCCGGAAGAAAAGGAACTTACGGTTGTGATGCGGCGAGGAAGAGGCCTGGTGAAGAAACGGTGGCGCAGGGCGCGGTGCGCGGCTCTTGTGTGAGGTCTCCGGCGTGGTTGACATCTCCGGTGCGGCAAGATCGCAAGGGCGAGGTCGCAGCGGCGGCAATGGCGTAGATGGAGGTTTCAGAGTGGAGAGTGCGAGGAGGAAGAAGAGAAACCCTCTACACCCCTATTTATAGCCGCTCGCTGGTAACTGGCTCACTACCGCACGGTTTTCGGGGCGTGGCCGGATCAAGTGTGCCATTAAACTCTGTGGTCGCAGCTGTGGCCGTATGTTTCAAGCACATGGTGGGTCACAGAATTGGAAGCGGTTGTGCGGATCGAGTGTGCCGGTCAGCGAAGAAACCGAGGAGACGCGGTCATTGAGTCAAACACACTCAAATACCTGGTGGACCCGGATGGCATGCTGACAATGACGTGTCAGATCAGAGACCTGGATTACGGGGCTTTGCGCAAAGATTCTCAGCCAGGTGTCCCAGGAAATCCTGAGACAAAATTATTCGATATGGGATTCGGTTAAGGGCGTTTGTTTTTAACCTGCTACAGCCCTCCATCCGAGGCTGTAGGACCGCACCAGCTTCGGGGACTACTGTCGGGGGGTTGCCCCCGGGTAGGACTAAGAGGTGGTGTCGGGAGCTATAAAGTTGAAAGGAAGGTCAATCCGGGTCTCACAAACCGGATCACTTGGACCGGATCATGTTTAAATGCAGGGAGAGGCCAAAGGGCATCCGGCAAAGTATAGCCGGATCAGAGGAAAGGATCCGGCTTAACCTAGCCGGATTGGCATGGAAGGATCCGGCTTACTGCAATGTCGGATTTTGCACAAAGGCCAAGTAATGTCAGTAAGTTCACGGGTTCTGCAGGCCTCCTGCCCGAGGCTCAGAAGACAGCCAGATTGAGCCACGGGTTTTCCGGCTCGCTAGGCCCTAGGCGCTGACTTGGCTAATTCGGGAAAGGGCGGTGGCCTAGGCTCCGGTGGGCTACACTGGCTTAAGCTCAAAGAGGAAAAGATAGACCTGCCGTTGGACTGACGATGAGCTGGACTGAGTGACAGTAGCCAGAGCTTGTCCTGTTCCTCTTGTCCATGCCATTGTCATCTTCGGCCAGGGGTAGAATGGTAATCCGGTTAGTGTATAAATAGACCAGCACATCCTCCAGGGCGAAGGACAACGAAGAAGAAGCCTCATTTCCCCCCTTGCTCCATCGTCCTCCTAGAGCTCTCACCATTGTTGCTTCATACAGCTCGAGGAGCACTTTGTACTTGTCACATTGAGATATAAAGAGAGTAGGCTAGTGCTGCAGTAGGGGTGTTATCTCCACAAGAGGGCCCCGAAGCAGGGTAAATCTTGTTGTGCTTTGGTTGTTCTTGGTTTTGCTCGTTCTTGCGTGTTCTTCGTTGTTCTTCATGCGTGCTTCTTAGCGCGCACACCCTCCCCGGATCCCCCAACTTCCTAGCGAGCCCCCAACTTAAGCCATCCTATGGCATCTGCCGTGACACCACCACGACACCAGCTTTGGAAGATGCCATAGAAGGAAGATTCTGGATAACCTGAAATCCTTGTACAAGTTGGACTCAATACTTGGAGATCAAGAAGGACTAAGATTAGGACTCCGTATAACCCAGTTTTTACCTTGTACGACCAGGAGACCAGCCATCTATATAAGCAGGCTCCTAGGTCCATATCAGTAGGCCGAATAAGATAGATAAAAAGTAGAGAGAGCTCAAGAGAGAGCTCCCACGCCGGAGTCATTATAACCCGGCAATCATCGCCATTGGCGCACCATGTAACATATTATCATATAGTGATTTATAGCAGGATGTAGGGATCCTCCACCGAGGGGACCTGAACCTGGGTAAAAAACATCTTCTCCCCCGTAGAGCTAGACAAATCTCCTGAACGCCAGAGTCGCCTTGCCCCAATCTCAAGTTACCCCGTGTAACATCTGTCGTGATTAACCCCACGACATGGAGTAATTGGATTTGGTAATGCTCCAGAATCGCGATGAAGAAATCCGAGAAGGGAGGAATCAAACCCACGAAAAGAGAATGGAGGGAGACGGGATAGAATGGGGCGTGAAGCAGGCCGGGAACGCCCCCAGGCTGAAGCTCCGTCGCGCCCCGCTCGTTGAACGCCGAGGCCTTCAAGGGGTGCACCTTCACCAAATGCACGATGCTGGTCACGCGGCTGGCTTCCAGCGCGGGCCGGAGAGCGCGGCAGTGATTCGGCGAGGCCTCCTCGCCGTCCGAAGCCGCCGCCTTTGCCTTCTGTGCGGTAGTAGCCCTCTAGGACGATATTGGGGCGGCGGCGGAGGAAGCGGGGAGTCACGGTGCAGGGAGGAAGGAGGCGTAGCGCGAGCGAAGGTTTCAAAGTGATGGGGAACCGCGCCCTCTCTGCCATTTATCGCCACACAGAGCGGCTTCTTCGGTCATGGCGGGACCCACCGCATGGTCAGACTGGTCGAAGGAGGCGACCCGACGAACGATGGTTGTGCGCCAGGTGTCTCGGCCCAAGAGGGCGAAGTTGGGGCCCGCGACGCGTCACTTGCGCAATTGGGCACCAGTTGGCCCGTCACGGGCCCGGGGGCTACTGTCGGCCCAATAGAAACTAGGGTATCATGGACCGGCCCTTCTGGGCTCAGACACCTGCACTCGGAACATGACTAAGGACTGGGTCACGGCGCCTGGCGAGCCCCGCGAGGCCTCGCCCCTCGCGGGGGCTTCAACGCTGAAACAAACGACTAAGTCTCCGCGACTCGGGGACCGCCTCGGGAGACTTTTCCCTCTCGGGGTGACGGAGCACTCGAAGTGCTTGGCAAGGTTCTGCCATCCTGGCAGGGCGCACATGGGGCCTGCGCTACGTGGCAGGATGACGCGCATGCCTGCGCACGAGGATGAATGGGCAGCAGTTGCCGTTTCCATGCTTAAAGGAGAGCAACAAAGCTGCCCTAAAGGAGGAGGATTACCAAGCATGTCATTTTGGAGCTAAGGGGACACACTGCCGCACCGCTCCAACGGTGACATCACCGGTGTGACACCACGGACCTCTGGAGCGCCGGCAACCACTCTGAACGGAGGGTGGCAGGACCTGACGAAGACCAGCAAGACCAACGTGGTGGACCTCGTCCACTACCCCTGGACCAAGGATGCGCCGCCCTTCTGGACCGGCGCCATGGAGGAACCCTAGCTTCCACTCCAGCGCCTATATAAGGAGGGGGAGCAGCGCAGGAGAAGGGGATGGACCATTCATCCACCTAAGGCTACTAGTCCACTCAGAGAAGGGAGCTTCCATACAGAGGAAGCTCTGCCATTGTTGTAAGCTTCGCCCTCGGCAAGCACCCCTGTACTGTAACCTCACGACGCAGTGCAATACCACACGGCAGGAAGTAGGGTCTTTACTCCTCTAGGAGGGCCTGAACCTGGGTACGGGCTGGTGTCCATCTCTGTCGTCATGCATTCTGTCGAGCTCGCCGTGCTTGGTCGCCGAGGTTGACGAGAGTGTTGTTAAGTGTCGTGTTCAGCCCCTTCGATTTCTGGTTCACGGGGACTATTCTCCGACAGTAGCCATTTCAATTTCTAGCATCCTTTCCTCACTAGGCAATCCAGATCTACCATAGGAATTGACATAGCCATTACCACTATTACAAGGATAAGGCTTATAATTGTTATTACCAAAATTATTCCTATAAGCATTGTTGTTGAAATTATTGTTTTTAATGAATTCACATCAACATGCTCTTGTTGGGCAACCAATGAAGCTAAAGGAACATTATTTGGATCAACATGAGCTTTATAATTCACAAGCATAGACATAATAGTATCAATCTTATCACTCAAGGAAGAGGTTTCTTCAACAGAATTACCTTCTTACCTTGGGGAGTCCTCTCGGTGTGCCATTCAGAATAATTAATCATCATATCATCAAGAAGCTTTGTTGCAGCACCCAAAGTGATGGACATAAATGTACCTCCAGCAGCTGAATCAAGAAGGTTCCTTGAAGAAAAATTCAGTCCTGCATAAAAGGTTTGGATGATCATCCAAGCAGTCAGTCCATGGGTGGGACAATTTTTTATCAATGATTTCATTCTTTCCCATGCTTGGGCAACATGCTCATTATCATATTGTTTGAAATTCGTAATGCTACTTCTCAAGGATATAATCTTAGCAGAAGGATAATATTTTCCAATGAAAGCATCTTTGCATTTATTCCATGAATCAATACTATTTCTAGGCAAAGATAGCATCCATTATTTAGCTCTTCCTCTCAAAGAGAAAGGAGACAATTTTAGTTTAATAATATCTCCATCTATATCCTTATACTTTTGCATCTCACAAAGTTCAACAAAATTATTAAGGTGAGCAGCAGCATCATCAGTACTAACACTTTCATAACAAGGTTTAACAGAGCAGGTTTAATTTCATAAAAGTCTGCTTTAGAAGCAGGTGGAGCAATAGGTGTGCATATGAAATCATTATTATTTGTGCTAGTGAAGTCACACAACTTGATGTTCTCAGGAGTACTCATTTTAGCAAAAATAAAGCAAAACCAAAATATACAAATAAATGCTAGTAACTAATTTTTTTGTGTTTTTGATAAAAAGAAGGCAAACAAGACAAAATAAAAATAAACTAAGCAAGACAATAACAGAGTAAAGAGATTGCAAGTGAGAGACTCCCCTTGCAGAAGGCTTGATCTTCCCGGCAATGGTGCTAGAAAAAGGTTGCTTGATACGTGCAAGGCACACGTTCGTTGGGAGACCCCAAGAGGAAGGTATGATGAGTGTAGCAGCAAGTTTTCCCTCAGTATGAAACCGAGGTTATTGAACCAGTAGGAGATGAAGACACTTCTGAAGGCGTCAACGGCGCTAGAAAAAGTGGTGTTGAAGGGGAAATTCTGACGGTTGACTTGGAACCTGCATACAACACAACCAAAATAATTTGCCCCAACTTAACAGTGAGGTTGTCAATCTCACCGGCTTGCTGAAAACAAAGTGTCGGCCCAGTGAAAACTAGGGTATCATGGGCCGGACCTCCGCAGGGCTCAACACTCGGATGGGAATGCTGTGACGGACCAGGCGAGCCCGCCTGGAGAGCCTCGCGAGGGTCTTCGCCTCGCGAGAGCTTCGACACTGGAAGAAACGACTAAGTCCCCCTGTCCAAGGAACTGCTTCGGGAGACCTTCTCCTCCCGAGGCGTCGGAGCACTCGAAGTGCTCGACGAAGCTCTGCCATCTCGGCAGAGTGCACATGGGCCCTGCCCCCGCTGCAGGATGACGCGCGCATCTGCTCCCAGTGACGACGAGGCCGCAGTTGCCATTTCAGTGCTTAAAGGGGAGCGACAGAACTCCCCAAAGCAAAGCGGATTACCAAATATGCCGCTTTGGTGCTAAGGGGATAGCCTGCCGCTCCACTCCAACGACGACGTCACTGGGGTGGCGCTATGGATCTCTGGAGCGCCGGCCGCTACTCAGGCCGGACGGTGGCAGGACTTGACGAAGACTAGAATCACGGTGGACCGTGTCCACAAGGTCTTGGACCAGGGGTGCGCCGCCCTCCTGCACCGGCGCCATGGTGGAACCCTAGCTTCCACCCCTCCGCCTATATAAGGAGGAGGAGCACCACTAGAGAAGGGGATCGATCATTCAACACCCAAGACTACTTTCCCACATAGAAAGGAGAGCTTCTTCACCTCTGTAGCTCTACCATTGTTGTAGCTTTGCCCTCGGCAAGCATCCCTGTACTGTGACCCCTTGAAGCAGTGCAATACGACATAGTAGGAAGTAGGGTCTTTACTCCTCAGGGAGGGCCTGTACCTGGGTACGAGCTCGTGTCTATCTCTGCCGTGATGTGTTTCGTCAAGTTCGTCGAGCTTGGTCGCCGAGGTTGACGAGAGTTTGCTAAGTGTCGTGTTCAGCCCCTCTCGATTCCTGGTTCTTGGGGACTATTCTCCGACATTTGGCGCGCCAGGTAGGGGGCTGAGGCGCGCTTTCGACCTTTTTCTTCAACCTCTCCGGCACCATGGTTCAGACCCGAGCTGAGCATCTCGCACGCCGCACGAACGCCACCGGCAGGGCTACCACCGAGCCCGCTCCGGGCCGCAACCCGCGTGGGCATCCCCGCACCAATTGCGCTCCATGCAACAACGATCCCGAGCCACACGTGGAGGAGCCAGAAGACGAGGACGTCGACGAGGAAGCCTCCTCTCTGCACCCTTCCAGGGACCAGGGGGCTTCGTCACAGAGCCGGGCCGCGCCAAGCCCAAGCGCCACACTGTTCATGGCACAGGAGCTCCTGCGCTATCGCCCCACCGAGGAAGGTCACGCCAACTGGCTGGCACGCATCACCGAGCTCATACACGCCGCCGGCGTCCCCGCAGCCCCGACCGCCTCGCGCTCGGTGGTACGCCACTCCAGGCGTGCAGGAGACCCAGCGCCAGGCGCTCCTCCGCCGCCCCCACCTCCTCCGCCTCCACCGCCCCCGCCACCAGTGGGAGCCCACCTCGCCCCGCCTCACGCCTCCTCTCCCCACGATTGCCAAATCGTGGTGAGAATGGCCCCAGACCTGCGGGTGGAGATCGAGCGCCAGAAGGGCTCCCACCTCGCCCCGTCTCACGCCTCCTCTCCCCGCGATTGCCAAATCATGGTGAGAATGGCCCCAGACCTGGGGGTGGAGATCGAGCGCCAGAAGGAGCGCCACAATCGCATCGTCGACGACATCGTAGCCCCAGGACGCCAGAACCGCAACGCGAACGCCACCGCCACAAGATATGCCACAGGCTGCGTCGCCTTCACAAAGAAGCTGCACAGGGTCGCCTGGCCGTACAAGTTCAAGCCGGACCTGCCTCCGCGCTACGACGGCCGAACCAATCCTCTGGAGTTTCTGCAACTCTACACTGTGGCGATTCAGGCCGCGGGAGGCGATGACAAAGTCATGGCCAACTAGTTCTCCATGGCCCTCAAGGACTCAGCGCTCTCCTGGCTGATGAACCTCCCCGACGACTCCATCGACTCATACGAGCGGTCACTCACCTACAACGACCTCCGCGTCGTGCGCCAGAAGACGGGCGAGTCCCTGCGCAAGTTCATCCAGCGTTTCAGCCAGGTCTGCAACAAGATCGCGAACGTTGAAGACTCGCAGGTCATCGCCGCCTTCAGGGATGGCGTCTCGAACCACAGGATGCTCGAAAAGCTCGGCATCCACGACATGCTCACCTCGGTGTCCAAGCTCTTCGATCTGGCAGACAAATGTGCCAAGGCTGAAGAGGTCCTCCTCTTCAAGAAAGAGGTGGAGGACGATGACAAAGCCAGGAAGAAAAATCACGAGAAGCGCAAGGTCACAGCGGTCCTCGCAGCAAAAACTGAAGACAAGCTGCTTCGCGAGGACCCTTCAGAGGCCACAGGCAAGGAACAGGCCACAGGCATGTACTGCATCTACCACAACAGGACCAACCACAACACTGAGGAATGCTGGGAGCTAAAGCAGCTCTCCCAGAAGCGACAGCTGCAAGACGACCGCGGCGGCCGCGGAGGCGGCCGTTACAACAACAACGGCAACCAGCAGCCTCAAGAGAACCACAACCCCTCCGGGCAAAACAACAACCTCCCTGACGATAACCCTGGGGGCTACCAGATCTCCAAGGGGATCGCGGCATGCATCCTCGGCGGGGCTCAGGCTCCAAGGTCGAACAACCACCTCAAGCAGCAGGCACGAGCGGTTCATGGCACCCTCCCAAGTGTCGAGGCCGCCCAACCCCTCAAATGGTCGCAGTATCCTATCGCGTTTGACTCCAACGATCACCCCAAGACCACCAAGACAGTTGGCACCATCCCCCTGATATGCACCCCCACCATCAACAACATCGCACTAGTAGGGAAACCCTATATAGGTGGGATGGCATTCTGTGGCGCACCCTTAATTGGTGCACCACCGAAATAATTCCGTGGCGCATGCTACCTGGTGCGCCACAGAAATCTTGGCCTTTCTGTGGCGCATCTTTTGCCCATGCGCCACAGAAAGTCAGAATTCTGTGGCGCATGCCCACCCATGTGCCACAGAAAGCCAGACTTTGTGGCGCATGCTACCCCATGCACCACAGAAAACCCGTGGGTCCCACGGACAATGATTAGGCCAAGGTCCATCTGGGAACTTTCTGTGGCGCACGCCGCATGGTTCGCCACAGAAAGCAAACTTTCTGTGGCGCATGTGTTTGGATGTGCCACAGAATACAGACTTTCTGTGGCGCACCAGCCACCGTCCGCCACAGAATGTCCACTTTCTGTGGCGCACCGAGCAGCGTGCGCCACAGAATGTTGGCTCAGATCCACAAAAAGGTGGCAGCCCACTTTCCCATTTGACCTTCTTCATTCTCCCATCTAGCTCGAGCTCCTCCTCTCTCTCATGCCATTTTGACCATCCTATTCTCCATTATTTGTTGTTAAACCTACTTTGTTTGATATATAATTGGTGAGGGCTTGGGGAGAGCCTCCATATATATTCTCCTCCTCTCTTTTTGTCCACTATTTTCTCTCCATCACCACACACTCTCTCTCATCGGTCACGGTCACGTCTCGGCAATGGATCTTGATCTACTAGGTGGGTATTGTTGGATGGATATGTGTATGCATATTTTGTGTGGCCGGCGGTGTGTATGGATGTTTGTTAAAGGCATAAGAAACTTGTTGGCGGGCAGCTTGCACGACGATCGATGTTTATACATGAAGCTTGTGTGTGTTGTGCATGTTGTTGCGTTGCGCCGGCGTGGTGCATGGATGTTTGCCGAAATGTTGATTCATTTGCATTTTGGTAAATTTTTGCACCACATATGTCCAACTTTTAGGGGAAGTCATGCCGAATTTTTTCGTCGAACATTTCCGACTTCCCGCATGAGAAGCTTCTATGTGTGTGTGCATGTTGCGGTTAATTAATTCTAATTAATAACACATGCTCTATATGTGTTGGGGGGATTATAACCCGGTATACTCATGACCAAGGAAGAATCAGTCGGCCGGCCCAAGGCCTGGTCCGGGTGATGCTTACAAGATATGGGCCGGGTTATAGTTGGGCCAATACGCCTAACATGACTCGTCCACAGAAGGAAGGACCTAGAAGAACTGGAGTCCGAGTGAAGGAAGGAACCGGGTGACTTGGAAGTTAAGGAAGGTCAAGAAGAACCTAGAATAGAACTCCAAGCACGTATGTAACTCGGTATTCACTGTACGTTCGGGAGACCCGACATCTATATAACGGGCTCCCAGAACATAGATAGACAAGCAATCAAGTAACCCTAGATCGATATCACCGCTATCAAGCGAAACCCTTGTAACCTATCTCGTAACCCGGCTCTGTTGTTGTAGCCGAGTTATCGAGACCTCGAGATCAATAATAAGCAAAGCAGAAAGTAGGTCTTTATCTCCAATGGAGAGGCTGAACCTGGGTATACCCTTTTTCCCCAACGAGCTTGACAATCTCCTAAAGGACCAGAGCGCCTTGCCCCAATCTTCAGGTTACCCTATGGTAACATCTGCCGTGACAACCCCACGACAGTTGGCGCCCACCGTGGGGCCTGCGACCAAAGCTGTCCTCATCACGGGAGAAGCTCTGCGAGGGATGGAGAAACTCGCGATCGGCGAAATCATGAGGAATCAGCAAGGAGAGCGCGTCATCGACGATTCCGGCTAGAGAGAGGAAGCAGATTCACTGGAGACCGGCTAGATGATCCCGTTCGGCCAGATCAACGTTTTCGTCGGTATGATCCACACCACTCAGCAAATTGATGATGAGGTTATGTGCGAATCCATTTCAGGAGCAGCCACCATCGTCCAATCTGATGGAGAAGAATCAGTCGGAACCGGAGGAATCGATGACGTGCCGAGTCAGGAAAACATCCGGGCTTACGAGCCGGAGTTTCAGTCGGAAAGAGATTTGGATACAGATACCGAGTCAATCCTTCCATTGTTCGATGAAAGATATGTGTATGAGGCTAATGAGGAGGACTATGAGCCGGCGCCAAGGATCGTGAAGCGTGCTGCGGTGTACACCCAGAGGAACTACAATGATGGAACAGAAGCTTCAGTAAGCGAGGATGACACCACACGCGTGGCCAGAGAAGCAAGAGAAAGAGCTCAGCGTCACTCGACCTTTCAGCCGGGTGACGGCTTGGAGCAGCCAGTTTTGATGGAAATTCCACCAGTTTTGAGGCCCTTGGACTTTGACGTGGCAATAGTTAACACCCCAGTCACACCAGATAACATAGTAACCCGGGCACAGGAATTGGATACGTTACGGATCACGTTGGAGAATCAGCAGAAGGCTTTATTGGCAGAGCAACAGCGTATGTTTAATGAGCAACAAGAGATGGAACGGAATCGAGCCCGTGTAGAGCGTGAAAGATTAGCGGTACAGAATCGTCATGAAGATCTTACAGCAGTACATCAGAGGAGGCATCAGACTCGAGTGACACCAGACGTGAATTTAGACCCGACGAGATTGAACTTCGCGTAGCTAACCGGAGCTCCCAATGTAACTCGGCCTGAGCCAACACCAGTCGGAGGAATTGGACATGGAATCATGGTCAGAGCAAATCAGAGGGGAGATGGGGTGTCACCATCGACTCAGGCCAGACCACAGCAGAATCAAAACACAGCGCCTGCAGGGGTATGCCACCGCCAGCAGATCGATTCCACACGCCCAGGGATCACTACTCAAATCCGGCTGATAACATGTACGCAGCAACATTAGCATTATGACGCATGCCGATTGATCAATCGCCAGAGGGAGAAGAAGCACGCAGGGCAATTGAGATGTTGAAAACCGCGATCACGCAGCAGGGTAACATGCCGGATAAGAGTGGAGCATTACACTCAACACCGTACAATAGCCGAGTCAACCGGAGTCATAATGGAGAAACACCGAGGCCAGCCGGATCAGGCGTCAGGAACGGACAGAAGAATCAAGATCACCCGGCGCCGCAGCCTCAACATTCGGGACATCATCAGCATAGGCCAGCTCAGAATCAAACGGCGCCGAGGCCACATTAGCCAGCCCCGGCCCAGTCTGTGGCCCAAGCAATCGTCAACAGTTCGAGAGCACGGCGTGCGGCGAGCGCAAACCCGGCCTTCGGTGTCGCCGGAGGAGCCAGAGGACAACCTGAGGCAGGAGTGATGGGCCACGCACCAATTACCAGGTCAGGTTCGCCGTTAGTTTCATCGTTACTTAACCCGGTTGGAACTAAATGTCTTTCAGATGCCATCAAGAGTGAACCTTTTCCTGAGAAGTTTAAAGAGCCTAGCAAAGTCACCAACTACGACCCAAGCATGGATCGAGAAACATGGCTCAGCAGCTACGAGATGGCGATGAGCATTCGTAATGCCACGGCAAACTTGTGCGCGAGGTACATGTACTTGATGATGAGTGAAGGAGCAGCAAAGTTATGGTTCAATGGATTACCTGAGAAATTTATCAATTCTTGGGATGAGTTGAAAGTGTTGTTTGTGAAGAACTTCAAAGGAACATGTGAGAGGTTATTCACCATAGAGGATTCGGAGCGCTGTGTTCAGAGGAAGGGCGAGTCAGCGCGTCACTGGATGCGCCGGATCATAGCTAGTATTCACTCATCAAAGGGGATCACACCAGCAGCAGCTGTTTCGTCAATGGAAAAGACTTGCAGATATGACCCGATCATTTAGAAGATGGGTCGGCTCAAAGCAACTGGAGAAGCAGAAACTATCACCATGGACAGCTGATGGAAGCGGCTAATAAGCACGCGTCCACAGACAAGACCCGGGATGATGTTGAAGAGGATAAGGGAAAAGGAAATGGCAACAATGGAGGAAAGAAAACAACAATGGTAATAATCACAACAACAACAACAACAACAACAACAACAACAACAACAACAATGGGGCCAAGAGGCACCATGATGGTGGATCAGAGTTGGTAGGAAACACAAGTACTAGATACAATAAGTTTCAGCGGCGAGATGATAACTATCGGGGCAATAACAGCAATGGCAATTACAGAGGAAATTTCCGAGGACCGGCTAATCCCCAGGAAGCTTTCAACAAGCCATGTCCGCGTCATAGCAGAAACGGTAAACCGCGAATCACTCCTTGTCCCAGTGTGTTGATCTGCAGAGATGGAAGAACGAGAGTTTGCCAGGATGAGTATGGGAGGAAACGGCCCGAGGCCGTGTAATGGAAATAACCCGGCCAACGGACTGCCAGCTGGAGGAAATACAGGGGGCGAATGATGCATGTAAAATGAATACATGAACTTTGCACTATATCACACATATTCCAATCATATATACATCATATAAGGGTTATATTACTGTTATTTAATGATTTTAGGAAATAAATCAATTGTTTCCTATTTTTATGGAATTAACTCTGCGCAGGCAGAAACCCCTATTTCTTTCCTTTTTTGTTTCAGGGACCCAAACGACGTCCAAAAATTATGGAAAAATATAGGCATCATTATTTTGGAAGGAGGAAGACCTTGGAGCGAAGCAAGCAAGCAAACGGAGGCCAGAAGGCCGAAAGAGGGTGGCCCACGCGGCCACTGAACCTGGCCACGTGGGGCTCACTCTTTTGGGCCTCGGGGCTCCGCAACCGTCGATCCTTTCTCTACCCCTTCGTCTTGACCTAAAAACGCCTATAAAAAAGGTCCCCTGACGTTTTGCGAACCAAGCGCTGCCATATCATAGAAACACGAAAACAGAGACCTGGAGCTGCAGATTGGAGGGGGAAAACTCCGGCAGGGCGCTGCCGGCGTGGTCTCCTTCATCTCCATCGACATCTCCACCGTCTCCACCATGTAGAGGGAGTAGTCCACCTCTGGACCATGGGTTTGTGGAAGTAACTTATGTATCTCTCCTCTCTCTTGAGCTTCACTAATGAGTACCGTATAAGCTGCTGAACATGATTACGGTCATATTTGTATTACCTATGTGGTGGATCTTTTTGTGAGTTAATATATGTTGAGATTGCAAATGTTTGTTTCAGTTATGAGTATAGATGCATATTATGTACCCCGTTCTTGTCTACTTGTTTTGATCGAGCATGTTTATAAGAGCGTGTGTCGGGTGATGTGTGCATTAGTTGGAGTAACGGGGAATGGTGAGTGCGGTAAGCTGACAACTGAAATATCGCGATCCACTTGGGTGTTTATCTTACTTTGTTACCTCACTAGGGATAAACAAAAATACCTTGCTGCCGGGGTTGAGGGTGATCAAGCTTCTTCTCTATGACTAGATCCAGCATGTTCTTATTTTAACTTCATGTCATGAAACTTATTGCTATACTCTGAGTCATCTTAATTACTGAGGTGTTATGATTTACTTCGCATCTTGGTGGAGTATAAGTGAGACTAATAACCAAAAGGTCTCCATGTTAGGACGTGATGCCCATATAACTGTCAACTTGATATCAAACTTTGTGCTTCCAATCTCATATGTCAACTGTATGTCCACTTGTCTGCCACACCACTTAAAGAGAGAGTGCATAAGTGAAACCATGAACCCCGGTCCATTTTTAATCATAAGAAACACCTTTCCAACCACTTTTACCACCTTGCCATTTTCTGCCATTTATAAATCCGAAAATACAAAAACACTTTTCCATCTTGCATCCATCATAAAAACCCAAAAATATATCATATATCATTGCCATCATCATCCTAGCATATTCCTCCACCATCATTGCATATTTATCTTGATATCATTCTACACCTTGTGCTTGACAACCACAGGTGAGGTTGAGGACCAAAACATTTAACTTTGTTTTGCAGGTAACCAAAGAGAAGGATGAAGATAAATCTACCACTACTGATTCCCCGAGAGTTCGATATTAAACCCTCGAGTCACCCTCGTGGGGAAAACACTATTACCACTACTACATACTATGCACTTGGAGGCTCAACCTAACCCCATATATTTTCCATTGCAGGGGTATCAAGATTGATTGCTGGCGCCGTTGTTGAAGAGCGAAGAAACAACACTACATCAAGATTTCCTCATCAACTACGCGCAAGCCATCAAGGTGTTTTCTGGCGCCGTTGCCGGGGAATCATAGCTGAGAGATTTATCCAAGGGTGTAGCCCGAAGACTCTGACTCCACATCAACAGCTGTTTTCTGGAGCCGGATTGATTCGAGGATATCACAACAAAGTCAACTTCATCACCAACTTGTGATAATACCTAAGCTTGGGGAGGTTGCACCTACGTGAGCATCATCTTATCCATCTTTACCTTCAAAGCAAATTCATCTGTTTTGTCATTGTCATTGCATTGTGTCTTGCATTTGTAATTAGGATTGCAATTGTGAGTCATATTTATTTTTAGTTTTGCATCATAAAAATCAAAAACACATAAAAACTTGCTAAAATAGAGAAAAGAACCTTTTGGCCATTTAGTGTTACGAACTTCCCTCAAGATAAGAATATCCCTATTGAAAAAGTTGAGGTAGATCCTAACATAATGAAGGCAATCTATGAGTACCGTTTCTATGGGAAACCAAAAGAAGATCCCATAGCTCATCTTAAGAAGTTTAATGAAAGATGTAACATGTTAAAACTGAATCATGCTAATGTTAAACTTAAGCTCTTTCCCCATTCCTTAGGAGGAAAAGCTTTGGATTGGATATTAAGATGGCCACCTGGAAACTTTAGCATTTGGTTTAACTTGAAAGCTGTGGTTGTTGAAAGATTTTGTTCCACTGAGATCTTCTGTAATTTTAAACAAATAGTTATCACCTTTAAACAAGATGAAGATGAACCTTTGGTGAAAGCTTGGGAAAGGTTTAGAGGTATAGCTTTTGGAATGGAACATGGTCTTAGAGATTGGATGCTTATGCATATATTTTATAGAGGATTGTCTGAAAACTCTAAGGTCTTTTTAGATAATGAATGTGAGGATTCTTTTATGAATACTGCTGCACCTGACACTCATTATCTACTTGATGTCTTGCTTTTGGAAGTGAAAATTAAAGAAAGTTTAGAAAAAGCCCAAGTACCTGAAGATGTTTTTGATGACCGTTATGAGATATTTAATCTTTATAATAGGAAAGATAAAGTTGAAGAAGTTAAAATGCTTAGTGAAGTTAAGGATCCTTTGCTTGACTTAGAAAACTGTAGCTTGCATGAATTGATATCTATCATACAAAAGTTTGCAAGTGATCCTTCTATCAATACTAATCAAGCTGGCTTTGGTTCCTATATTGCTAATCATATCTTGAAAGAGAAAATTGCTAGGTACAACCAAGAGGCCATGATACCACCTAAGCTTGGGTATATATGGATCCCCAAGGTGCTAGTAACTATTGGAAAAGAGACACACCATGCCATACTTGATCTAGGATCTAGTGTCTCTGTCTTGTCTAAAGAACTATATGAAATACTTGAGTTGAAAATCTTGAAAAATGCTCTATTGAACTTGCACTTGCTGATGATTCCATTAAACATGCTTTAGGGAAAGTAAGTGACGTTATGGTAGAGCTACATATGACTTTTGTGCCTGTGGATTTTCTAATCATGGACATGAGGAATAAAACCTCTAGTCCTATTATTCTTGGAAGACCTTTTCTTCGTACCACAGGTGCTATCATTGACTCAAAGGAAGGGAATGTGAAGTTTCAGTTCCCACACAAGAAGTGCATGGAACACTTCCCAAGGAAGAGGGGCGCATCATTCAGGTTCCCTCATGAGCTTCATCTTCGATAAACAACAAGTAAGAAGCCTAGCTATATGGCTATAAAGAAAGCGCTTTGCGAGAGGCAACCCGGTTATTTTTGTGTGTGATTTTTTTGTGTCCTCTTGCTGTAACAAGAGATCTTGTGTCTAGTTTAGTTCTGGAGTTTTTAATAAAGTGCCAAGTTTTACCCATGTTGGCCTTGAAAAGTTGCTATTTGAGTTCGGAGATTTTATTCCTGCACGAATCTGTGCACGGTATGATTTTTAATTCTTATTCTGTAACTCCGAATGAGCTCATATTTGAACTGTAGTTGCAACTTTTCATCCTCTATATGCATGAATTTTTCGGAATTTTTCGACAAAGTTCAGTAGGGTAGAAAAATATGTTTTGCTGCTGCTGTCTTTCTGGACAGATTCTGTCCCATTTTGTTTTATGCTTGTTTTGAACTTCTATCTTGAATCTTTTTGATTCAAATGAGTTTATGAGTAGGCGTACAACATTATACACTTTCTGGACATTCATATGTATTTTTTGTCCAAGGATTATATGCAGCAAGAAACCTATTTGTTTATCACTACTAATGCACCCCACAGAAAAGAAATGGGAGAAACGGTGTTTTGATGTTTTTTCACAGGGATTGGAGGAGATGCACCAAGAGTTATCCAAGGATGGTGAAGACCATAAGCTTGGGGATGTGAAGACAACCCCACTGGACCTACACACTCTCAGTTTCCACACGTCTAACTTCTGTTTTTCGATCGAAACACTTTATCGCATAAACTTGGAGCGTCTTTTTGTTTGTTTGTTGAGTCTTGTGAGACCACCACATAATAAATGTATACGGGAAAGTTTCTGGAAATTTGGATTGAAATATGTTGGATGCTATTATCATATTGGGAAAAGGGATGTTTGAGTTGATTTTTAATGATACATGTAGTTGAATGATTCATGAGCTTGTTAATGAGTAATAATATGTAATTTTTTTATCAAGAGTTATCACTTATTCATGTTTTGATGCTGAAAGTTATTTCACTTTGTTTAACATGATAAGTTGGTTCTATGGACACTCATGCATGCATCTAGATGGTCAACTTTCTCCCTCTTGCTAGCCCAAACATTCCAACAAGTTAAAACTTGTTTCTAACACTTTCAACCAAAGTTATTCCACTGAGTCCACCATATCTACCTACTAGCTATATGCTATTCCGAGTATGTTCATCATGATATTTGTGTTATCTATACCTCTGAATGAAAATGATTATGTTACTGATTGCCATGGGAAAAGTTGGTTATATAGCTCTCATGAACTTGATGCACATTTTTACTATCATTGCTATAAATAAAACATGACCAATTGTGATTAAGATTATGATGCTAGTGGCTTGATAAAAGTCCGAGGTTGGGAGTTAGCCCATATGTGTTGTCACATGCAAAGCTTTCAACATGCTCCATTTAGTTGATATCATGTGCTTTTGTCTATGGATGCCTATCATGGTGAAATGAGGGGAAATGATTTAGTTTGAATGAGTTTGTATAAATGGTTAGAGAGACGCCTGGGCCGCTAATCTAAGACATGCATTATTCATTGTGGAAATTTACTTACATCCTATGGTGAATTATCTTTGACACACCTTACAGTAAAAAGCTATTCCAATGGTAAATAAAAAGGGTGTTGAGGTTGTTCATCTTGTTTGTTTGTCTTGTCATTTTGATATGGGCTTGTTCCATATCCTGGGACAAGAGGTACCCCAGTTGACGCTCTTGATGATACTATTATTACTTACAATGATAGATAACTTGAACTTGCTTTTCCCAAGTTGAGTAACTCATGGTGTAGGTACTTGTATTCAAGGGCATGAGACATCCAACCTTTACTTTGTCAAGTACACTACTCATATTTGCTCTCACATTAAACTATAATCATTCAAGATGCTATGATAGGGGAATGAGAGCTTGACACCAAGGATTACCACATTGCAATCATAAACTTAAGTAGGAGAGTTTCGTGGTTAGATGAAACTTATGCATGCTTTACCTCTACTCACTTATTCATCTTTCCAAAGTGTCCACCAAACATATTCAGATTTTCATCATCACTCTATGACCTATGTAGGATGTTCATGCTTATCATTATGCATACATGTGGTCCATATTACTATCTGTTATGTTACACTTTGTGAACTATCATTGAACATCCTTACATTGAATACTTGATATCACTTCATAAACTGTTTTGCATATTGCTACTCCTTTGAAGAATGAATCATTTGACTCTATGTAGCAGTAGCAATCATCTTTGATATCCATTGTTAGTGCTATATTGCAAAGCCCATGTTAGTTTTATCACCTTCATACTCGAGGACGAGTATTGGTTAAGCTTGGGGATGTTGATGCATGTAAAATGCATACATGAACTTTGCACTATATCACACATATTCCAATCGTATATACATCATATAAGGGTTATATTACTCTTATTTAATGATTTTAGGAAATAAATCAATTGTTTCCTATTTTTATGGAATTAACTCTGTGCAGGCAGAAAACCCTATTTCTTTCTTTTTTGTTTCACGTGTGGGGCCCACTCTTTTGGGCCTCGGGGCTCCGCAGCCGTCGTGTAACATCCCAAAAATTATTAACAAGTATTATTAATTCCAAAAATGGGAGCCAACAAAAACTTTTGTTAAATTATATGTGTTGATCTCTTATTCTTGCTTGTGTTGCTTATTTCCTCTTGTTGTGTGTTGCTTGCTTTATTTTGAGAACATGAAGAAAAGAAGAGGATTAAATTAAAAGCAAAACAAGAAAAATAAATGTGGCAAGTGCCACACAAATTCTCCAAGTGAGGATCTCATTTTGTTTCCAACAAAATTTAGTGGAGTGGTATTGCAAACCCTCCCATTTCATTCTTACTACTTATCTCTCTCAAATAGTATTTTCAAATTAGTTTTAAAAATTCAAAAGTAAACAAAGTAAAAATAAATTAAAATGCCTTAATTAAAACACTATAAAAGAAAATGTTTCAAAACTTTTTATTATTTTATGCCAATTTTTGTGGAGCTTCTGCACCTTATGGGAAGGCTCCACAAATTTTGCCAAATTTTTATAAATTGGTTTGGTGCCTCAAATTAAATCAAGAAATGCTTCTGGTTTTAAACAGAAGGACTAAAAAGCAAATAAGAGAAAGAAGAAGGAAAAGAAGCAGTGCACAGGAGCCAGGGGGGTTTTTGCAAAACCATCATCGTCTACCTCCCCCTAGCTCACTGTCGCCGTCGTCGTGGCGCCATGCTCGACGTCGCCGTTCCCAGGCCCCCCAGGGCCCCCTTGCCCGCGCTCTCCCTCGCCCCCGTGCCTCTGCACCCTCTGCGGGCAGAGGAGACCCTCTCCCCTCGCCTTAACGCCGTTGTCCCCCGAAGCACGCCGCGGAGGAGTTGGACGGCGCCGGCCAAAATTGGCCCAGCTCACCGCACCTCGCCACGCGATCCGCTACGACGCGCACCCTAGCCCACGCCCGGACCCCCCAGACACCGAGCGCCAACCTCTCCCGCCCTCTGGACGCCGCTGGACCGCGACCACCGTGCGCCGCCGTCGCGCCTATTTAAACTCGAGCCGCACCTCGCATTTTCCCCACGCCCCACTGCCTCTCCCTTGCTGCACCACACTCCCCACCACTCGCCCGTGCACCACCACGAGGGCGGAGCCGCTGCTGCGAGCTCGCTGCTGCTCGTGCCCGTGCTCGACCGCCCGAGGTAGGCGACGACACGGCTGTGCCGTGCTGCTGCTCCCCTTCCTCCACTGACCACACCACCTTGATCCCCGTACTCCCCGCACTCACCCGAGCCTTTTGCCCCTCTGTTTTGTGCACAGAGACGCCGCCTGGACACCGCCGGAGACCGCTGCCGTGGCCGTGGAAGTTCAGCGGCTCGCCGTCGACGTTTCACGCCGTCCCAGCAAGTAGGACTCAGCCAGGACGTTCGCCCGAGCCTCCGCCGTCGTCTCGCATCATCACCGAGTCCTCCCGAGCCCTCTAGGTGAGGAACCGTCTACCACCGTGCCGCCGGCGCGGCGGCGCCGCCATTTTATGGTCGCCGCCGTGGCCTTTGAACGTGCGCCGTTGGATCTAGATCCAACGGCCGCGTAACGCTTCATTTAGATGAGCGGCTGACGGGCTGGCCCCACCCGTCAGCATTTTATTAATTTCCAACCGTTCACTGAGTCACTGACAGAAGGGCCCCACTAGTCAGATTTCTCAACATTATCCACACTGAACACCTTTTCTATTTTTAATTTCAGAAGAATTTCAGTACTGGACCCAATTTGTAAAATCAATAACTTGAGATTTAGGAATCCAAACAAATCAAACTCAATTGTTCTGGAAAGCTTATGAAATTGTTTAACCAACCCAATTGGTCTCATGTCATTTAAATAAATAGTTAAAAAGAATTATTGAAAATGCCACAGAAGGTTCAAAATCTAAACTTGTTTGTTTCTGATACTCTGCTAGTCCAAATAATTCCAAACCAATTTTGCTAGCTTAGTACTGCCTTGTATTAGCTCCCCTAATTTTGGTAGAATTATTTAAGCAATATTAATTGTTGACTTTAAGATAAACCCTTCTGGACAAAAACAAACAAATATGTTTATTGGTTGATCCAAATGAGTTAGGACCAATTTTGTTAACTCACATATAGCAATGTTTACTTACCCCTAAAAGGATTTAATTTTTGGAACAACAGAACATATTTGGTAACCAAAACTTGATTATTAAGGTACTGGATTCAAACCAATGTGTAGGGAGTTTGGTAACTCCAAATGATCCAATTCAAATTGGGTTGTCTTCTACACATCAGTAGCTTTCTATAGAAATTTAGTTTGTATTTTTGTGACCAACAGAACTCAAGTTGTGGAATTAAACATGTTTAACAAGTTTCTGCCATAATTTGGACTTAAACAATTAATGTTTAATTCAATTGTTTGAAATTAAATTGTATTGTTTGTTGTATCCAGTGGCTATTTAGAGCATTTAGGATTGTGATACTGTGATGATGTGATGTTGTTTGAGTAGTTTTAGTGATTGCTTGTGTTTGTTTGTTTATCGATTAGACGAGAACGTTGCCGGAGATATCGAGGAGGGGGAATTTGTTGAACCAGAAGATCAAGATCAAGTCCCCTTTGCCGAGCAAGGCAAGCTACTCTCCGAGCTTGCACCTAAATATATATGCATCTACTTTGATCAAATGATTTACTCTTAAAACCAATGGTTTACAAAACCTTTTCCAAAAGTGTATGGAAATTATTTTGCCACCCTATGTAGAAGTTATGAAACTTTAGGATGGAAAACAATGTTGTTTATTCAAACTCCTTTGGAAATACTTGTGTGGTTATGGAATGCCGAGATGTCGGTGTTAAAGTGGAGAAATGGAAAAATGGGAATGTTTATGAAAAATGCACAGTATCCTAGTACTATGACAACCAATCTTAATCTGTGCGACCACACTTACCCCCATATGGGAACGGGGCTTAGTCATATAATTTGCTCTTATTAGTATGGGATACCTCATCGACGGAGATGACTCCGTTATGCATGAGGGGATGGTTTATGAACTCCCCTGACCTGGGTCCTCGCTCAAACTCTATGGAAAGATAAGGAGGAGGATTGAAGACTTCATAAATGTGGTCGCCGGGAAAAACATATGAGTCCTCACACTTAGGGTTGCCGACGGGGACCGGACTGAGTGTTGGTGGGAATTATCATATGGGTAGGATCCTATACTAGCATGAGCAAAGGAGAGGCTAGGGTCGGTGGCTCAACTTCGCATACACCTTGTATGGCGGGACGTGGCTGACACGATGAGTTACCGGATGGGTGTGGGATAAAAAGCGTGCTACCTCTGCAGAGGGTCAAAACTATTCGAATAGCCGGGTCCCCGGATATGGACAATTGGGAGACTGTCCTAAGATCTTGTGCAAATTTTTGGAAAAGCTTTTAAGTTTAAAATAAAATGAATTGGTGATGGCATGATATAACTATACCAAATGGAGTGGTATGAGTTGTGGGACTAATTGGACCATGGTGAGCCCTGGTCCGAAAAGAAAGGGTTTGGAGAAACAAAGGAGATGGTGATTTCTTTTAAAAACAGTTATAAAACTCTTCTTACCTTTTTCAATAAAGATATAGAGATGTTTTAAAACAATTAAAAGTGGTAAGTTAAAATAAAGTTAGTGCATACTCATGTTGGGGTAGTTTGCGAGTACATTCAAATGTACTCATATTGGTTTCGTCCCTGGCTATTGTCCTAGCCAGACTACGAGGAGGAGCACTACGCCGAGCAGGAGTATGGTGACTTCTACGCGAACTGAGGATCTCCACAAGTCAGCTGCCTGTCGGGTCGTCATCGTTAGAATATGATGTCTACTACGCCGTAGCTTCCGCTGATATTTTGGTTTGGCCCTTGAAGGCACCTATGTAAGAACTTGGTCTAAATGACCATTTATGTAAGACTTTTTATTCGGTACTGTAATGGATGTAAACTTTGGTATCCAATTCGGATTATGTGCAACGACAGACTGATCACGGGATCGTTGTGTTAAACATAATCGGGTATTTCGGACAGCTAGTCCGGGGTCCCCACAGACTTGGTATCAGAGCCATCCTGACTTTAGGAAACCTTAGTTAGCATGGTCGTCAAACAAGTGTTATCAAAAAGAGTAATTTCTAAAAGAAAGGAGTGAAGTATTTTTTTTGAAAACCGCTTATCTCCAATCCTCTTACTTATGCAAAAATTCATTCTCATTAAACATTACAATTTCCTTAGTATCCTTAAAATTTTGTGCACTTATCATCCCACTAACTTAAAATTTTGCTTAAAAATTTGTAGATGGCACTCCACTGGACCGAGTTCGTTCAGCTGGAGAAGGATAGCAAGCTGACGTTCGAGAATGACTTGTTCGAGTTGAGCAAGCTGCTAGGTCGCCCCGCTCCAGAGTTTGAGGGAGCCCAGATTGATGTTCACGGTGTCGGAAGGCTGAGCTGGCTCATCAGGTCGTCAGTTCGCCGGAACATCAAGTCTCCCAGTTCCAGGACGCTCGTCTTCACCACCAAGGAGGCCACCTGGGTTGACGGTCTCTGTACTGCTACACAGAGGATGATAGCCCGACTTTGTGAGGAGCACAAGGAGGAGTTAGTAGACTCCCGTTTCCGGTTCTACGGGAGGCGCAACTGCGACGGACACCCTACTCCTTCCCCTTGCCACCCGATGTTTGGGAGCTACATCATGGACATGGAGCTCTTACTTCAGCACACCCAGGATGATCTGATGCGCACTAGGATTCAGCTTCGCTTTGACCGCGAGTCGCTCGTTGAGCTTCGCGAGAATGAGGAGAAGCTGCTGGAGGATAAGGTCGCTCTTCTCGGAAAGAGGGCCCAGCTGAGGAGGACCATCGTGAAGCTCCGCAAGAAGGTGGCAGAGCAAGACCAGATGATCGAGGATCTAGAGCACCATACTGACGAGATGGAGGAGGAGGGCGAGGATCTCCGCAAGGAGAACAACGCTTTCCTCAGTGACGATGGTGACTTTGAGGAGGAGATGGACTGTGAGGAGGAGGATGATGAGGAGGAGTTAGTTGACGAGGAGGAGGAGCCCCTCGAGGCTGTTCTCGAGGACGAGGAGGAGGATCCCGAGGAGCCAGCCTACCAGTCAGATGCTGACGTGTTAGAGCTGGAGGTTCCACCTCAGTAGGCGAGTGACTTGATCACTACCGCAGGATTAGGTTGACCCCTATCGCTAGTCGAGTCGGAGTAGTGGTTCTTTTGGAAACCAGATGCTATGTGTCTTAGATGTAAGGTGATGTTGTAAGCTTGAAGTTGATGTGAACTCCTTGATGTGTTGTTTGTGAAATATAAGTATGTTTGTCTTGTTTAAATCTGTGTGAAATATTTTCATATAATCCTTAAATTAAACAACCACTTGCGAAATCGTCTTTCCACTTAGTCGAACTTTTCTGCCTTGCCTCTTATACCCGGTGTGCTTCAGGATGCCGCCCCGTCGTGACAATACGGGAGGATCAGGATCAGCACCACCACCACCAGACCCAACCCCCGCTCAACTTCTCGCGCTTATCATGGAGGAACGTGAAAATGCCCGGCAGGAGCGCCAGGCTCATCTCACTGCCCTGCAACAACTCGCAGCCGCTTACAACAACAACAACAACAACAACAATGGTGGTAATGGCAATGGCAATGAGAACCCGCGATCCACCTTAGGCGATTTCCAGAAAACCAACCCGCCTACCTTCTCCAGGGGACTTCACCCACTGGAAGCCGATGATTGGCTTCTTACCATTGGGAACAATCTGCAAGTTGCTGCTGTAGGAGACAATGAAAAGGTGCTGTATGCAACCCACTATCTTGCTGGACCTGCACGAGCTTGGTGGGAAGCTACCAAAGCTCTCCAGCAGGCTGACCACGTCATCAACTGGGATGAGTTCAAGGAGAAGTTTCGCAGGAAGCACATTTCTGGTGGACTCATTGATAGGAAGAGGGATGAATTCCGCAAGTTGAGGCAGGGAAGTAGAGATGTAGTTGGCTATCTTGATGAGTTTACCGACTTATCTCGGTATGCTCCCGAGGACACCGACAAGGAGGAGAAGAAGATGGAACGTTTCCTGAATGGGCTGCATGATGAACTGCAGTGTGCTTTGGTTGTCCATGACTTCCGTGATCTGGAGTCACTTGTGGACAAAGCCATCCAGCTGGAGACCAAGCGCAAGTCTATGTATGAAGGTCGCAAGAGGAGGATGAATGCTCAGGAAGGTTCGAGCAGTCAGAAGCCTCGTATCTTTCAGCAAAACCCCAAACCTGCCTATCGACCACCCCAAGCTCCACGCCCCAATTTCCCTAACCGCCCAAACAACTTCAACCGCCCAAACAACTTCAACCGCCCCAATGACAATAACCGTCCCAGAGGAAACTTCAACAACTTCAACCCCAATGCCAATGTTGTCTGCTTTGAATGTGGCAACAAAGGTCACTACTCCAAGGAATGCCCCAATCCCAAGAGGAATGTTCAGAGCCCCAATGCCCCGGCACCGAACAATGGTCAAGGCCGCAATGGAAATGGTAATGGCAAGAATGCCGCACCCGCGGAAATACTGCTGTTGTCAAGGGTCGTCTGCACCACATCAATGCTGAAGAAGCTCAAGATGCGCCGGATGTCGTGCTGGGTACGTTCCTTGTCAACTCAGTACCTGCAACTGTTCTGTTTGATTCTGGTGCAACACATTCATTTGTTACCGAGGAGTTTGTTGCTAAGGGAGGTTTAGTAGAAGGCTTCCTAACTAAAACCTTGAGTATACAAATCCCTGGTTCCACCCTAGAAACCAAGAGATTTTGTCCAAATACTGCCATAGAGATTTCAGGCGAGAAATTTGCAGCCGACCTAATTGTTTTAGGAACCCAAGGCATAGATGTCATACTCGGTATGAATTGGCTAGCCAAGTACCATGGTCGAATAGACTGTGCCAGAAGAGCTGTATCCATCACCACCGACAAAGAAGTAGAAGTGGAGTTTGTGTCTGAACCCAATCACCCCCAACCAGGCTGCCACGAGGGCATAGCTCGACCCACCCTAGATGAGATCCGTGTTGTTCACCTATTCCGAGATGTTTTTCCTGAGGAATTACCTGGTATGCCGCCAGACCGGGAAATTGAGTTCATAATTGAGCTTATCCCAGGAACAGCCCCAATATCCCAAAGACCTTATCGGATGAATCCGGAAGAACTGGTTGAGTTGAAGAAGCAGTTGGCAGATATGCTTAGCAAAGGACTTGTTCGTCCAAGTGCTTCACCCTGGGGATCACCTATTATTTTTGTGGACAAGAGAGACGGTACCACACGACTGTGTGTGGATTATCGCAGGCTAAATGACGTGACCATTAAAAACAAGTATCCCCTTCCCAAGATCGAGGATCTGTTCGATCAGATGAACGGAGCCCGAGTCTTTTCAAAGATCGATCTTCGGACAGGTTACCATCAGTTGAAGATCAGAGAGACAGACATTCCCAAGACCGCCTTCACCACCCGTTACGGTTTGTTTGAATACACGGTGATGTCCTTTGGTCTGACCAATGCCCCAGCCTATTTCATGAATCTCATGAACAAGATTTTCATGGAGTACCTCGACAAGTTCGTGGTAGTATTCCTTGATGACATCCTTATTTATTCCAAAACCGAAGAAGAGCATGCTGAACACCTGCGTCTAGTTTTGGAGACCCTCCGAGAGCACCAGCTGTATGCCAAGCTTAGCAAGTGTGAGTTTTGGCTCAATGAAGTGGCGTTTCTCGGACATATAGTATCTGCTGGAGGAATTTCTGTTGACCCAGAGAAGATCCAAGCCATTATTGACTGGTTATCCCCGACCAGTGTGACTGAAATCCGAAGCTTTCTCGGACTCGCCGGTTATTACCGCAAGTTCGTTGAGGGATTTTCCAGTATAGCCAAGCCCTTGACCCAACTGTTGAAGAAGGACAAGAAATTTGAGTGGACTCAGAAGTGCGAAGATAGTTTCCAAGAGTTGAAGAAGAGACTAACCTCCACCCCAATCCTGGTTATGCCAGACGTCACCCAGAGTTTCGACGTGTATTGCGATGCATCCCGCCTCGGACTTGGTTGCGTTCTGATGCAAGAAGGCAAAGTTGTGTCGTACCTGTCCCGGCAGTTGCGACCGCATGAAGAGAATTACCCAACCCATGACCTGGAATTAGCTGCTGTGGTCCTTGCTCTTAAAAAGTGGCGTCCCTACCTTGCGGGACATCGCTGTGAGATCTATACGGATCATAAGAGCCTGAAGTATATTTTCACCCAGAAGGAGTTGAACCTGCGACAGAGGAGATGGATGGAATTAATCAAGGATTATGATATTGGAATCCACTATCACCCCGGGAAGGCTAATGTAGTTGCCGATGCCCTCAGTCGCAAACCCTGTACCCTGAATGCCTTAATCCAAGCCGAACAACCAGCCTTGTTCAAAGAGTTCGAAAATTTTGGACTAGAACTTGTTAGCCATGGGTATCTCGCCCATTTGGAGTTAGCCCCAACCCTGATGGATCAAATCAAAGAAGCCCAAAAAGGTCATGAAAGCATTGAAGGAATTAGGAAGAAGATCTCCCTCAGCAAAGCACCCGGTTTTACCGAGGATGCTGAAGGAGTGCTGAAATTCAATGATCGTATCTGTGTGCCCAATGTCACGGAACTTAAGGAGTTAATCCTGAAGGAAGCCCATGAGACCCCTTATTCAATCCACCCTGGGGGAACCAAGATGTACCAAGACCTTCGAGAAAGATTTTGGTGGCATGGAATGAAGCGAGAGATTGGTTCTTTTGTAGCCAAATGTGACATCTGTCAGCGAGTCAAGGCTGAACATCAGCGGCCCGCTGGATTGCTTCAACCTTTGAAAGTTCCCGAGTGGAAGTGGGATGAGATTGGAATGGATTTTATTACCGGACTTCCAAGATCCAACCGAGGCCATGATTCAATCTGGGTCATCGTTGATCGATTGACCAAGGTTGCTCATTTTGTACCTGTCAAGACTACTTATACTGGAGCTCAGTTAGCAGACTTGTATATTTCCAGAATAGTAAGCCTGCATGGTGTGCCTAAGAAGATTGTATCTGATAGAGGTACGCAATTCACCTCAAGATTCTGGAAATCCCTTCATGAAGCCCTCGGAACCAAGTTAGCATTTAGCACAGCTTATCATCCCCAGACCGATGGCCAAACTGAGCGAGTGAACCAGATATTGGAGGACATGCTTCGTGCATGTGTCCTATCCTATGGTTCCAAGTGGGAAGATTGTCTCCCGTTTGCAGAGTTCTCGTACAACAATAGTTATCAGTCCAGTCTGCAAATGGCCCCTTTTGAAGCCCTTTACGGCAAGAAGTGTCGTACACCCCTGAATTGGTCTGATACCGGAGAAAGCAAATTGTTCGGTCCAGATACCCTCCGTGAAGCTGAAGAGCAAGTTCAGCTTATTCGTGAGCGCCTCAAAACTGCCCAATCCCGTCAGAAGAGTTACGCTGACACCAAGCGCCGTGACCTCACTTTCAGTATTGGAGATTATGTTTATCTCCGGGTGACACCCCTCAAAGGAATGCAACGTTTCCATGTCAAGGGAAAGTTAGCGCCAAGGTATATTGGACCCTTCAAATCATCGCTCGTCGAGGAGAAGTATCCTATCAGCTGGAATTGCCACCGGAGTTAGGAGATTATCATGATGTCTTCCACATTTCCTTGCTCCGGAAGTGTCTTGAAGTTCCTGACCAGCCTGATGTTTTCAAAAACATCGACCACCTCTCCATCGACCTGAACCAAGATTTGACTTATCGCGAGAGGCCCCTCAAGATTCTCGAAGAAGATGTTCGTGTTACCCGAAGGCGTGCGATCAAGTTTTACAAAGTCCAGTGGACTAACCACTCCGAAGAAGAAGCAACTTGGGAACGTGAAGATTATCTTAGGAGCGAATTCCCAGGCCTCTTTAGTACCTAAGCCTAGCAAATCTCGGGACGAGATTTATTTTAAGGAGGGAAGGATTGTAACATCCCAAAAATTATTAACAAGTATTATTAATTCCAAAAATGGGAGCCAACAAAAACTTTTGTTAAATTATATGTGTTGATCTCTTATTCTTGCTTGTGTTGCTTATTTCCTCTTGTTGTGTGTTGCTTGCTTTATTTTGAGAACATGAAGAAAAGAAGAGGATTAAATTAAAAGCAAAACAAGAAAAATAAATGTGGCAAGTGCCACACAAATTCTCCAAGTGAGGATCTCATTTTGTTTCCAACAAAATTTAGTGGAGTGGTATTGCAAACCCTCCCATTTCATTCTTACTACTTATCTCTCTCAAATAGTATTTTCAAATTAGTTTTAAAAATTCAAAAGTAAACAAAGTAAAAATAAATTAAAATGCCTTAATTAAAACACTATAAAAGAAAATGTTTCAAAACTTTTTATTATTTTATGCCAATTTTTGTGGAGCTTCTGCACCTTATGGGAAGGCTCCACAAATTTTGCCAAATTTTTATAAATTGTTTGGTGCCTCAAATTAAATCAAGAAATGCTTCTGGTTTTAAACAGAAGGACTAAAAAGCAAATAAGAGAAAGAAGAAGGAAAAGAAGCAGTGCACAGGAGCCAGGGGGGTTTTTGCAAAACCATCATCGTCTACCTCCCCCTAGCTCACTGTCGCCGTCGTCGTGGCGCCATGCTCGACGTCGCCGTTCCCAGGCCCCCCAGGGCCCCCTTGCCCGCGCTCTCCCTCGCCCCCGTGCCTCTGCACCTCTGCGGGCAGAGGAGACCCTCTCCCCTCGCCTTAACGCCGTTGTCCCCCGAAGCACGCCGCGGAGGAGTTGGACGGCGCCGGCCAAAATTGGCCCAGCTCACCGCACCTCGCCACGCGATCCGCTACGACGCGCACCCTAGCCCACGCCCGGACCCCCCAGACACCGAGCGCCAACCTCTCCCGCCCTCTGGACGCCGCTGGACCGCGACCACCGTGCGCCGCCGTCGCGCCTATTTAAACTCGAGCCGCACCTCGCATTTTCCCCACGCCCCACTGCCTCTCCCTTGCTGCACCACACTCCCCACCACTCGCCCGTGCACCACCACGAGGGCGGAGCCGCTGCTGCGAGCTCGCTGCTGCTCGTGCCCGTGCTCGACCGCCCGAGGTAGGCGACGACACGGCTGTGCCGTGCTGCTGCTCCCCTTCCTCCACTGACCACACCACCTTGATCCCCGTACTCCCCGCACTCACCCGAGCCTTTTGCCCCTCTGTTTTGTGCACAGAGACGCCGCCTGGACACCGCCGGAGACCGCTGCCGTGGCCGTGGAAGTTCAGCGGCTCGCCGTCGACGTTTCACGCCGTCCCAGCAAGTAGGACTCAGCCAGGACGTTCGCCCGAGCCTCCGCCGTCGTCTCGCATCATCACCGAGTCCTCCCGAGCCCTCTAGGTGAGGAACCGTCTACCACCGTGCCGCCGGCGCGGCGGCGCCGCCATTTTATGGTCGCCGCCGTGGCCTTTGAACGTGCGCCGTTGGATCTAGATCCAACGGCCGCGTAACGCTTCATTTAGATGAGCGGCTGACGGGCTGGCCCCACCCGTCAGCATTTTATTAATTTCCAACCGTTCACTGAGTCACTGACAGAAGGGCCCCACTAGTCAGATTTCTCAACATTATCCACACTGAACACCTTTTCTATTTTTAATTTCAGAAGAATTTCAGTACTGGACCCAATTTGTAAAATCAATAACTTGAGATTTAGGAATCCAAACAAATCAAACTCAATTGTTCTGGAAAGCTTATGAAATTGTTTAACCAACCCAATTGGTCTCATGTCATTTAAATAAATAGTTAAAAAGAATTATTGAAAATGCCACAGAAGGTTCAAAATCTAAACTTGTTTGTTTCTGATACTCTGCTAGTCCAAATAATTCCAAACCAATTTTGCTAGCTTAGTACTGCTTGTATTAGCTCCCCTAATTTTGGTAGAATTATTTAAGCAATATTAATTGTTGACTTTAAGATAAACCCTTCTGGACAAAAACAAACAAATATGTTTATTGGTTGATCCAAATGAGTTAGGACCAATTTTGTTAACTCACATATAGCAATGTTTACTTACCCCTAAAAGGATTTAATTTTTGGAACAACAGAACATATTTGGTAACCAAAACTTGATTATTAAGGTACTGGATTCAAACCAATGTGTAGGGAGTTTGGTAACTCCAAATGATCCAATTCAAATTGGGTTGTCTTCTACACATCAGTAGCTTTCTATAGAAATTTAGTTTGTATTTTTGTGACCAACAGAACTCAAGTTGTGGAATTAAACATGTTTAACAAGTTTCTGCCATAATTTGGACTTAAACAATTAATGTTTAATTCAATTGTTTGAAATTAAATTGTATTGTTTGTTGTATCCAGTGGCTATTTAGAGCATTTAGGATTGTGATACTGTGATGATGTGATGTTGTTTGAGTAGTTTTAGTGATTGCTTGTGTTTGTTTGTTTATCGATTAGACGAGAACGTTGCCGGAGATATCGAGGAGGGGGAATTTGTTGAACCAGAAGATCAAGATCAAGTCCCCTTTGCCGAGCAAGGCAAGCTACTCTCCGAGCTTGCACCTAAATATATATGCATCTACTTTGATCAAATGATTTACTCTTAAAACCAATGGTTTACAAAACCTTTTCCAAAAGTGTATGGAAATTATTTTGCCACCCTATGTAGAAGTTATGAAACTTTAGGATGGAAAACAATGTTGTTTATTCAAACTCCTTTGGAAATACTTGTGTGGTTATGGAATGCCGAGATGTCGGTGTTAAAGTGGAGAAATGGAAAAATGGGAATGTTTATGAAAAATGCACAGTATCCTAGTACTATGACAACCAATCTTAATCTGTGCGACCACACTTACCCCCATATGGGAACGGGGCTTAGTCATATAATTTGCTCTTATTAGTATGGGATACCTCATCGACGGAGATGACTCCGTTATGCATGAGGGGATGGTTTATGAACTCCCCTGACCTGGGTCCTCGCTCAAACTCTATGGAAAGATAAGGAGGAGGATTGAAGACTTCATAAATGTGGTCGCCGGGAAAAACATATGAGTCCTCACACTTAGGGTTGCCGACGGGGACCGGACTGAGTGTTGGTGGGAATTATCATATGGGTAGGATCCTATACTAGCATGAGCAAAGGAGAGGCTAGGGTCGGTGGCTCAACTTCGCATACACCTTGTATGGCGGGACGTGGCTGACACGATGAGTTACCGGATGGGTGTGGGATAAAAAGCGTGCTACCTCTGCAGAGGGTCAAAACTATTCGAATAGCCGGGTCCCCGGATATGGACAATTGGGAGACTGTCCTAAGATCTTGTGCAAATTTTTGGAAAAGCTTTTAAGTTTAAAATAAAATGAATTGGTGATGGCATGATATAACTATACCAAATGGAGTGGTATGAGTTGTGGGACTAATTGGACCATGGTGAGCCCTGGTCCGGAAAAGAAAGGGTTTGGAGAAACAAAGGAGATGGTGATTTCTTTTAAAAACAGTTATAAAACTCTTCTTACCTTTTTCAATAAAGATATAGAGATGTTTTAAAACAATTAAAAGTGGTAAGTTAAAAAAAAGTTAGTGCATACTCATGTTGGGGTAGTTTGCGAGTACATTCAAATGTACTCATATTGGTTTCGTCCCTGGCTATTGTCCTAGCCAGACTACGAGGAGGAGCACTACGCCGAGCAGGAGTATGGTGACTTCTACGCGAACTGAGGATCTCCACAAGTCAGCTGCCTGTCGGGTCGTCATCGTTAGAATATGATGTCTACTACGCCGTAGCTTCCGCTGATATTTTGGTTTGGCCCTTGAAGGCACCTATGTAAGAACTTGGTCTAAATGACCATTTATGTAAGACTTTTTATTCGGTACTGTAATGGATGTAAACTTTGGTATCCAATTCGGATTATGTGCAACGACAGACTGATCACGGGATCGTTGTGTTAAGCATAATCGGGTATTTCGGACAGCTAGTCCGGGGTCCCCACACGTCGATCCTTTCTCCACCGCCTTCGTCTTGACCTAAAAACGCCTATAAAAAAGGTCCCCTGGCGTTTCGCGAACCAATCGCCGCCATATCACAGAAACACGAAAATAGAGACCTGGAGCTGCAGATTGGAGGGGGAAAACTCCGGCGGGGCGCTGCCGGCGTGGTCTCCTTCATCTCCATCGACATCTCCACCGTCTCCACCATGAAGAGGGAGTAGTCCACCTCTGGACCATGGGTTTATGGAAGTAACTTATGTATCTCTCCTCTCTCTTGAGCTTCACTAATGAGTATCGTATGAGCTGCTGAACATGATTACGGTCATATTTGTATTACCTATGTGGTGGATCTTTTTGTGAGTTAATATATGTTGAGATTGCAAATGTTTGTTTCAGTTATGAGTATAGATGCATATTACGTACCCCGTTCTTGTCTACTTGTATTGATCGAGCATGTTTATAAGAGCGTGTGTCGGGTGATGTGTGCATTAGTTGGAGTAACGGGGAATGGTGAGTGCGGTAAGCTGACAACTGAAATATCGCGATCCACTTGGGTGTTTATCTTACTTTGTTACCTCACTAGGTATAAACAAAAATACCTTGCTGCCGGGGTTGAGGGTGATCAAGCCTCTTCTCTATGACTAGATCCAGCATGTTCTTATTTTAACTTCATGTCATGAAACTTATTGCTATACTCTGAGTCATCTTAATTACTGAGGTGTTATGATTTAGTTCGCATCTTGGTGGAGTATAAGTGAGACTAATAACCAAAAGGTCTCTATGTTAGGACATGATGCCCATATAACTGTCAACTTGATATCAAACTTTGTGCTTGCAATCTCATATGTCAACTCTATGTCCACTTGTCTGCCACACCACTTAAAGAGAGAGTGCATAAGTGAAACCATGAACCCCGGTCCATTTTTAATCATAAGAAACAACTTTCCAACCACTTTTACCACCTTGCCATTTTCTGCCATTTATAAATCCAAAAATACAAAAACACTTTTCCATCTTGCATCCATCATAAAAACCCAAAAATATATCATATATCATTGCCATCATCATCCTAGCATATTCATCCACCATCATTGCATATTTATCTTGATATCATTCTACACCTTGTGCTTGACAACCACGGGTGAGGTTGAGGACCAAAACATTTAACTTTGTTTTGCAGGTAACCAAAAAGAAGGATAAAGAAGATAAATCTACCACTACTGATTCCCCGAGAGTTCGATATTAAACCCTCGAGTCACCCTCGTGGGGAAAACACTATTACCAGTACTACATACTCTGCACTTGGAGGCTCAACCTAACCCCATATACTTTCCATTGCAGGGGTATCAAGATTGATTGCTGGCGCCGTTGTTGAAGTGCGAAGAAACAACACTACATCAAGATTTCCTCATCAACTACGCGCAAGCCATTAGCGAACAGCCCGGACCGAGTAATGGATCAGTCGGGTTTCAGCCAAATCCTAAGGAACTGAATAGAGGTGCGTATCATATTTACACCACGAGCTGTTCCAGGAGGGAGCACAAGTTGAAGAAAAGAGCTGTCAATGCTGTTATGCCATCAGTTCCAAGGTATTTGAAGTGGTGAGAGCAGATGATTACCTGGTCTAGAGAGGATCACCCGCCACGAGTGGATGCGCCCGGGTCATTGGCTTTGGTTGTTGCACCTCAAGTGTCGGGTTATGTGTTGCACAAGGTTCTTATGGATGGAGGCAGTAGCGTTAACATCTTGTATTGGGATACTTTCGTTCCAATGGGTCTCACGGCCAAGCAACTTCAACCAACAAAGACGATATTTCATGGCATTGTTCCAGGAAAGTCGGCAAAACCAGAAGGTATGATCACATTGGAAGTAGCATTTGGCGAGTCACAGCAGAACTTTCGCTCAGAGATGATTTCATTTGAGGTGGTGAAGTTGAAGAGTCCGTATCATGCTATCTTTGGTCGCAATGTGTTTGCTCGATTTATGGCAAGGCCGTGTTATGTGTATTTGAAGATGAAGATGCCAGGGCCCAATGGGGTCATTACAGTTTGTGGAAACAAAGATATGGCCTTGCAATGTGAAGAGGGGGATGCAGTTATGGCAGAACAAGCATGTGCAGAAGAGGAGCTGAATTATTGCTAGGCCACTGTTAACCCGGATGATAGAACTACATTAAAGAGACCAACTACCGAAGAAAGGGCCAAGTTCAAGGCAGTTCAAGATACCAAGATGATTGACTTTGTGCCGGGTGACTCGTCCAAGCAGTTCTCTATTGGGTCGAATCTGAATGATAAATAGGAAAGCGCGCTCATCGAATTCATCCGTAAGAATCAGGATGTCTTTGCATGGAAACCTAGTGACATGCCTGGCATACCGACTGAATTCGCTGAGCACCGCTTACATGTTGATCCACACGCAAAATCGGTTAAACAGGGACTACGCAGATTGAATGAGGAAAGAAGAAAAGTTGTGGGAGAAGAGATAGCACGTTTACTCGCCGCAGGATTTATAATGGAGGTTATGCACCCCAAGTGGTTAGCTAACCCGGTTCTAGTGTTGAAAAAGAATAATGAGTTGAGAATGTGTATTGATTTCACCAGTTTGAACAAGCATTTTCCGAAAGATTCGTTTGCTTTACCAAGGATTGACCAGATAATTGATGCAGTAGTGGTCAGTGACCTTTTGTGTTTCCTGGATGCATATTCTGGGTATCATCAGATCAAGTTAGCTGAGGAAGATTGGGAAAAGACAGCGTTCATCACACCTTTCGGAGCATATTGTTACAAAACCATGACATTTGGACTGAAGAACGCAGGTGCAACTTATCAGAGGTGCATCCAGAATTGCTTTGAGAAGCAGATTGGTCGGAATGTTCATGCGTATATTGATGATGTTGTGATCAAGACTGAGAAAGCCGAGTCATTCATCAGTGACTTGAAGGAAACATTTGCAAACTTGAGGAGGTATGACATGAAACTTAACCTGACAAAGTGCGTGTTTGGAGTCCCAGCAGGAAAGTTACTCGGCTTTATCGTGTCCGAGCGCGGGATAAAAGCAAACCCAGAGAAGATCAATGCAATCATGAGGTTGGAAAACCGACTAACTTGAAGGAGGTCCATAAGCTTACAGGCTGTGTGGAGGCGTTAAGCCGGTTCATATGCAGATTGGGTGAGAAAGCAATTCCTTTGTACAAGCTATTGAAGAAGACAGATAACTTTGTTTGGAACGAAGAGGCCGATCAAGCTTTGGAGTCATTGAAAGCAACATTAATGGCAAGACCAGTTTTAGCATCTCCCACACCTAAGGAGCCCACGTTACTATATATAGCAACAAGTTCACGAGCAGTAAGTGCGGTGGTTGTGGTTGAGAGAAAAGAGGATGGAAAAGAATACCCGGTCTAGAGGCCGGTTTATTATGTTAGTGAAGTTTTGACACCCGCCAAACAGAGATATCCACATTGGCAGAAGCTAGTTTTTGGAGTATTCATGGCCAGTCGGAAATTGAAGCACTACTTTCAAGAGCACCCAATCACAGTTGTTTGTGGGGCACCATTATCAGAGATCATATGCAATACAGAAGCTACAGGAAGAATCGCCAAGTGGGCGAGTGAGATGGGTGATTACCACCTTACTTATCAGCCGAGAACTGCGATCAAGTCATAGGCTTTGGTAGATTTTGTTAATGATTGGACAGAGTTGAGTACGGCGCCTCCAAAGTCGCCAACATACAAATCCTGGGTTATGCACTTCGATGGGTCCAAGCTTTTTGAGGGATCAGGAGCAGGAGTGGTTCTCACTTCACCTAAGGGAGACAAGATGAGTTATGTTCTGCAAATTCACTTCGATTGCACCAATAACATTGCTGAGTATGAAGCCTTGTTACATGGTTTACGCATTGCCAAGGAGATGAATATCAAGAGGATTATGTGTTTTGGAGACTCGAATCTTGTGGCTCAACAAGTATCTGGGACTTGGGATAGCAAAGATGAGAAAATGGCGGCTTATCGAAGAGAAGTTGATCAGGTGGCTGGATTCTTTTCTGGGTTCCAGGTGGACCATATTGATCGAAGGAAAAACGAAGCAGCAGATTCTCTTTCAAGACTCGGTTCAGGGAGAAAACCAGTTCCACCAGATGTGTTCCTAGATGAGTTATGGAAGCCCTCAGTCAAGTTACCGACTGAAGAGGATGACAATGAGCCAGATCAAGATTCTGAGTTAGTTGCAGCATTGCATGAGATACCAGAGTGGACTGAGCCATATCTGGATTATATGATAAGAGGGATATTGCCGAGTAATGAGGTCATGTCAAGGCAGATCGTCAGAAGGTCACTCGGCTATGCAGTAATTGATGGTGAGTTATACAAAAGAAGTGTTTCTGGAGTATATCAGCGATGTGTTTCATCAGTAGAAGGGCGACAAATTTTGCAAGAGATACACGCTGGGGACTGTGGTCATCACGCTTTGTCCAGGTCCCTGGTGGCCAAAGCATTCAGGCATGGATTCTTTTGGCTCACCGCTTTCAGAGATGCAGAACAGATTGTTAGAGCATGTGATGGATGTCAAAGATATGCGAGACAGGAGCATGTGCCGGCTCAGGAATTGAGGACAATACCAATCACCTGGCCGTTTGCAGTTTGGGGTCTTGATATGATGGGGCCCTTTGTCACATCCCAAATTTGGAAACAAAGAAAAACTTAGTTTCACAAGACCCCAAATTTTAGAACCAACAAAAACTTTTTGAAATGTTTCACTGATGGTTGTGCTTTCCTTCCAATTGCTCTGTTGACCTTGTGTGACTGGTTGTTTAAGTTGTGTGACATGTTGTAATGTTGATCTTGATGTGTCTGTTGCTTGTGAGGACAATTCCTCAACTGTGCCTAGCACTAAAATAAAACCCACTGGTCACGAATTGGGAATGTGACTAGAAAATAAAACAAGACCTCTATGTTTCCTCACACCCTCAAAATAAAATCTTGATTAAAAGAAAGAATCTTATTTAATTTCCATCCCTACCTATTTCTCTATTTTGTTACAACAATTATTTTATCTTATAAAATCCAGGAATGAGATGATATCATCTCATTATCATATTACCCTCTCCCCAAAATATCTAATCTCCAATTACAAAGATATTTCAATTTGCCAAATTGAATTTACCAAAAATAACATATTTTAACCCTATGATCAAAAGTTGTTCAAAACATTTTATTTGAACACCCCAATTTTTGTGGAGCTTCTACATGTATATGGAGGCTACACGAATTTTCTCAGATTTTTAGAAAATGTTTAAGTGCCTCAATTAAATCACTGAAAACTCACTGGTTTTAAAACAAAACAGAAAAGGACTTGAATGTAAATAGAAAAAGAAGTCCAGGGGTTTTCTGGAAGAACATCATCTTCTCTGTAGCTACAGCGCCGCCGTGTTCCTCGTTCTCGCTCGTCGTCGTTCGCCGCCTGGACCCCCCCTCCGCTCCCCTGCCGCTCGATGAGGAGGATAAGGAGGCCCCCCCAGGCGCTCCTCTGCTTGCCCTCCCGCACTCCACTCCTCACCTGCTTCCCTCTCTCTCTATTTCTCCCCCACGAAGCCGAACCCTAGCTTGCGCTCGCCGATGCATCGCCGCCGTTAGCTTGCCCGCAGAGCAGATCGGAGACCGCCATCGTCTCCGCCACGACGTCTACTTCATCTACGTCCAAGGAATCGAGCTCGGACGCTACACATCGAGCTGGGCGTCTGCATCCTCTTCCGCTCCAGCCGCCGCATTTCCGAGAAGCTCACGAGCGATTGCGTCTACCATTCGCCACCATTGTTGCTTCCCTGGGATCCCCTCCTCGCGTTCTAACTCGTAGACATCCCCTTTGCTTTTTAGGACCACCGGAGCCGCCGCGTCGACCTCGCCGTGCTCCTGCCGTGCCTCGCTCACCGCGGTGCGTGTCGAGGAAGGAGACGAAGGCCCGTAACGCTTTGCCGATGTAAGTGGGCCGCAAGCTGGGCCGCTCTCTGCGCTGCTCCGTTGGATCTGGGCCAGATCCAGCCCGTTTTTTTTTTTCAGTAGATCTAATATCTATTTCTGTTTCCTGTTTAATTTACAGTGAAGCTTTAATTCATTTGTGACAAATATGTGGTAGATAATTGAGTGCTTCAAATTTGTAGAGTTCCTGTATGTTTTCTTAAATATGATTATGAGTGCCTTCTAGATTTAATCTTATAAAAAGTATGTTTTGCACTAAATATTTAATATCTAGAGTTTTATAAATCCAAATATTGCAAACTAAAATTCTCTGGATAGGCTGAGATGATACCTTTCCAGATCTGTTAGCCTTGCTTGCAAATGAAGCCTAAAAACAAAGTTCTATTCATTCTTGTAAACACATCAGTAGCACTTTGGTGATTTTTGTAGATTTTTGTGAGATGAATTTTTGAGTAAATCCAATTGGGTTGTCTTCTATATGTGTAGGAGAACATATCCCTAGCTTGGTTTAAATTTAGGAGTCACTGATTGACTGTGGTGCTAATTTTAAGGTTTAGGCATTTTCTGCCTATTTTTATTAGGACTTTATTAATTGTTGTGTTATAACTTTATTGTTATAAATGTTGTTTGTGTTGTTTGTTGCATGTTTTAGTACTGTTATAGATTTGCTATTGCTGTTTAGTATGTTAGTAACTTGTATTAAGATAGTATTGAGTAAAGTATGTGGGTAAATGATGCTTAACAAAATTACAACAATTGTTTAGTTATGCTTGTGTGCTTAATAATTCATATGAGCTAAATAACCACTTGCAACTAATAATTAGCTACTGGTTGCTCAAGTTGCTAATTGTGCTTAGCCTTGCATGATTAGTAGAAGTCCCTAAAGGATGATTAATCACTACTTCAACCCTACCTTTGTAAAAATAGAATAGTGTGGTGATTGTCAAACTTGTTTGCTAATAGCCCTCTGTCTTGTCTGATGCTTGATAGACATTGCTTGTTAAACTTGGTTGTCTCTAAGTTAAGTAATAGCTTGAGTGTCTTGTTAATATCTCCACCTTAACTTGGTGAGATATTTTGAATTGCCAAGATTAATTGGTAGTTTAACTTTTGTCTGAAGTATTTCCTGATTAAAGAAAAGTGGTTGTTAATTACCTCTAATTGAGGATGTCTTGGTGCTCTATGTTTTTAGCATGTTTGTGGTGTTATACTCCTGATTAGTATAATGCCCTTGTAAATGTAGAACTTAGTTTGTGGCTTGAGTGATTAGTTTGATACTTGTGGTTTGTTCCTTGTTGTATACCACTTGTGGTTTGGTTTGCTTATTGCGTGTTGTTTAATTTTCATGTTGCGACGCTAGAGATAAACGCTACCGGGGTGGTATTTGGAGAGGATTTATCGGAGAAGGATGAGAGTTTATTTCTTTGATCAATGAGAAGAAGTCCAGGAGCATCATGCTAAAATCAGGCAAGCTATCCTCTGAGCTTGCATTTATATACATCTATTTTGGTTCACATGTTTTACTTATAAAGAGAAAAAGTGATTTATGTGGTGTTTGCCACTAAAGCTATGATTTTGAAAACCTTTTTCCAAATTACAAGTATATTATTTTGACACCCTATATGGAGATATTAGCTGGAATTTCTTTTCCAAACTATAGGATGGAAAAATATTGTTTACTCAAAACTCCTTTGAAAGTACTTGGATGAAGGTGGAATGCCGTGATATCGGTGTTGAAGTGGAGAAATGGTGATGGTTGTGAAAAAAATGCACATTGTGTCCTTGTACTTACAGAACAACCAATACTCTGTGCGACCACATTTACCCACCTATGGGAAAGGGCGTGGTCATATAATTTGCTCTTATTAGTATGGGATACCTCATCGACGGAGATGACTCCGTTATGCATGAGGGGATGGTTAGTGAACTCCCCTGACCTGGGTCCTCGCTCAAACTCTAAGGAAAGATAAGGTGGAGGATTGAAGACTTCATAAATGTGGTCGCCGGGAAAAACATATGAGTCCTCACACTTAGGGTTGCCGACGGGACCTGACTGAGTGTCGCTGGAATTATCATATGGGTAGGATCCTATACTAGCATGAGCAAAGGACAGGCTATGGTCGGCGGCTTACTTCGCATACACCCTGTATGGCGAGACGTGGCGGACACGATGAGTTGCCGGATGGATGTGGGAAAAGCGTGCTACCTCCGCAGAGGGTTAAAACTATTCGAATAGCCGAGTCCTCGGATATGGACAGTTGGAAAGAACTGCTCAGTCCTATGTGCAAGTTTTGAAAAGCTTTGAGTTTAAAAAGGGAAATGAAGTGGAGAAAGTGTTCCACAACTATACCAATGAGTTGGTATGATGTGTTGGAGTTAATTGGACCTATGGCGAGCCATGGTCAGAAAAAGGAGGAGCTTTGGAGAAACAGATACAATGGTGATTTTCCGGGAAAAATGTTTATAAAAGAGACTTCTTACCTTTTTCAACAAAGATGTATTTACAGGAGAAAGTTTTAAAAGAGACTTCTTACAAAGACAGATTTATGGGAAAAGTTCTAAAAGCCTTCTTTCCTTTTTCAATAAAGATATGGAGATTTCAAAACAAAGTTTTATTAAACAAAAGTATATCCTTCCCTTTTCAACAAGGATATAGAGTTTTCAAAGCAAACGAAGTTTTATTTAAACAATAAAAAGAGTAGTGCATGCTCATTCCGGGGTAGTTTGCGAGTACATTCAAATGTACTCATATTGGTTTCGTCCCTGGCTATTGTTTTAGCCAGATTTTTGAAGAGGAGCAGTTCGAAGAAGAAGGTTTCGATGACGTCAATGAGAACTAGGGCGCTTCCCAGTCAGCTGCCTGTAGGGTTGGCAAATGGCTTGGGCTCCACGTTGTTTTGGTGATTTCCGCTGCAAGTACCTGTTGAAGTTATGGCTTCAATCCAGTAAGTATATTTATTCGGTATTTATGGGTGTTCTGTGATGCCAATTCGAGTTATGTGCAACAACAGACTGATCATGGGATTGTTGCAGGAAACATAACGAGTATCTCGGATAGTTAATCCGGGGTCCTCACAGACTTGGTATCAGAGCCATCCTGACTGTAACAGACCTTAGTTAGCATGGACGTTAGTTAGGAAAGAAATATTTTGTTAAAAATATATTGTTACCAAAAACATAATTTTTATCTGAGGAAGTCCAAAAATAACTTCCACTCTTCTCACCTTCTCAAATATTTCTGAGTCTCATCCCTCTATTTTAAGATTTTCTAAGGATTTCTTTACTCCCTCTTACCTGTTCAAAATACTTGACGATGAACCCAAGTGAGACCTAATTAGCTAGCACCCACAAGCAGAAGCTTCCATCACAAGTACTCAACATTCCACATCCAGGTGATTGATCTGCAAATACCGAGATCGTCAGTATCAATAAAGCAAGAGACCTCGAAGGCCTCAACTCAATATCAACAATTCCACTCAGTTACTACCTCGACAATCTCAATTTTTCCTGCTGAAGCCTAAGGCGACAAAGTAAAGACTTCATCAACCATATTTAACCAAGGCCCATAGGAAAAACATATGATAGGAACCTCGGTTGTATTACCCGACTACCAAGAGTATTAGACGTCCTTTGGTACTAGACGTACCTTGTGTGCTCTTTGCTTGTGTGTACTCTGCTTATGTGTTGTTTGTTGTGAGTTCTCTGTTTGTGTGTTGTTTTTCTTGTGTGTTCACAATCACGCCTTGACGGCAACACAAGTAATCCCAAAATTCCATTTTTGTAAAACTCCTTTTCGGCCACCTAAAAAGAAACTAATTTTGACCGCTTCGCCATAGCTGCACCTTGTTGCAGATGTAAACCCGCCTAGGAAAAATCTTTCTGAAAATATTTTTCCTCTCATCTAAACCATCTCCCGATAAGAACTGACAGTTTCGCAAGATACAAAAGACTCCTGATCTTTTACCAAATAGCCTGAGATTTTTGCAACCTAACCGGCAAATCAGATAATGGCCTTCATGCACCATCTGGAGCAAGTGCGTCAAGATCTCGAAGGAAACTGCAATTTTACGCCAACCTCGTGAAGACACGAGTGAAGTTACAAGAATACTACACTAACTTATTGTATCTAACTTTAGATTAACATCTAACTCAAGTTCACGATAATACTAACTAATCTTCTAGGACTGCAAGCCTTGACAAGAGACGAGGACATAAGGAGACTCATTTAGAATCGGTAACTAGGAGAACTCAAGGAGTGTATAAGAGTGCTATGAAGATTCGAGCTCAGAGACCGCAAGAAGGAGGAACTGCGACAAAGAGACTTTGAAGAGAGATTTCTGAAGTTGGCAAAGAAGTAATAAATATACCAGACTATCCTTGAGTATGTGGAAACTCATATATCAGAATCTACTATTATAAATCTCTCTATAAATAATGTGATATTTTAATGTTCGTGTTATATAGAAGTAGTTTGGTAACAAGCCTCATGAACTTGTTAACAAATCGCTTTTGTATACTCCAACAATTGAGTGTCATACACAAATAAACGGAACGTCAGATAATCCAGTACATCTCAGCCCCTGCAATATGAAAAGTAGTTTGATGACAAGACTAGCTACCTTGTTAACAAATTCTTCTCGTGTGACTAAGGTAATTGATGTTATAAAAGACCAGCACATTATTATACAGTTAACTAATGGAAAGCTTGCTCGGACTAAGTGGATGCCTTCACCACAGGGGTGAAGCAAATGATGTTAGAACTCAAATCAAGGACAATAATATTTTTCTTAAACCAAGTGTATAACTTAGGAAATACTCAAGTTCTAAGTAAGAAAATCACATGAAGATTTATAGTGTTTCCTCAAGGATATGATTTCCGAAAACAAGAAAAGAAAAAGGTACCCTTTTGAAAAACAACTGGTGCGAAGGTTTGTGGCAGAGTGCAGGGACCATTAAGAGGTGCCAGGGACCGACTCAAAACTAGTTGTTAGAAAGGAGGCTTTAGGAAGATATAAGGGTGTTGATTTGAAATTTATTAGCCAAAATTATCTCGATGAGATCAAAATTTGGTGGATGCTGTTGGTAATATCAAAAATTTGGGCTTTATAAAAGGAGTAAAAACTTGGAGTGGATCGATAAATTAATTGGGATTGGACAGATGATATATTTGATTAATACTCTGGGGCTAACCAGTTGTGGTCCCCAACCATTGGTGGTTATCTAGAACTAGAAGACGTGACCCTTGATTTAAGGTTTAGAAATAAGGGTGAAAGTTATTGGATATTTAGGAAGCACTTGCTGATAAGATGATGTTTGGATTGGTTAGGAGCAAGTAAATTAAGAAGAACTAGCAGAGTGGCCCGCGCATTTGCGCGGCTAGACTTATCTTTTGTCCTTCACCTAGTTTGTGGATTATCTAACACATTGAATATTTATAATGATAAGATATTTTGTGGTATTATAGTTATTTAAAATCATAGAAAATATTGTTGCTTGAATATGTCCATGAAAAAATGTTCATATTATATTTTGGCAAAAGTTTTTTATGAAGCCGCTTGTCCCCCTCTCTTTGCTTATACCCATCTATTTGTACATTTATCTATCTACCTTTGTATATCTAATACTTTTTCATTATTAATATCATGTAGAAACTCTGTTTTACAATATACGAACTACATATAACACATATTTAAAATAAATAATTCTAGCCAACATGTGCGTGTCTTATTTTGCATAATAATATCGTCACTTTATTGATTAATAAACATGAACACAGTGTTCTTCCAGAATGCAATCGAGGGCAAACCAAGTTGAAATATTACAAACTGAACACGAAGGAATGCCATTGTGGTCACAACTTGTAGCCCTCTCTCTTCTCCTACCTTTTACTTTTCTCTCTTCCACTTCTTATGATTCATTGATGGCTTGCGTTAACATTCTAAGATAAAAAAAATCCAACATTCAATGTCTTGTACAATATTCATGCAATCTCCACTAACATTTTACATTGACCGCACTGCAATTTTATTATTGACTACGTAGCAAGTTGCATTAATCACTTGGACAGGAAGACAGTATAGTTTTTTGTATATATTCATTAAAATTTTCCAAAACATATTGTGCCATGTAGCTGGCCCAATAGAGTCTCACCCGTAGCCTTGGTGAAGATTTAATCCTTCTAGGACGGCGATCAATGAATCTAAAAATGTCCAGCCGGTCGATGCTGCATCCTGGACCACCCGAAGTGCTGGAACCACTGGAGACAAAGCTCCTTCTTGTGTGCGCGCTCAGTTTTGTGGTCGCCGGAGATACCGGGTCGGTGGCCGACATCGTCCGCAGCTCGGATTCACTCGATAGGTAGGTGCCTTCGCTCGGCATGTCTTCGATTTGGGTCGCCGGCCTCTAAGCATTACGGGCTGGATCTGCTCCTTCTAACAAAACTGGATCTGCTCCTTCTAACAAAACTGCATAGAGTTTACCTTGAGTTAACTTGGAATCGTTTTGCCTTCCTTCTCACAAGGCGCCGTGCCGTCCGCTGCATCCTTCACTTTTAATTACGCATGCAGATCTCGGACTTCCTATTGAAGTAGTGAAATCAAATACAGATGTATTCGTTTGTTTAAATATTCCCTAGAAAAAAAATTCAGTTCGTACTGGCCATTAGCATCAGTAATACCGGAAAACTTAAATTTCTGCACTGACTAAAAGTACTTGGTAAGCTCGTTTTACAAAAAAAAAATCATAAACTTATATACTTGGAACCAAAAATGTGGAACAGCAGTATTTCCATGCATGGCTGATAATTTCATGGTTTATGTCAAGTTCACGAAGAGACGCAGATTTGAAAAAAAACATACTGCTCATCTTTTGTTCATTGTCCAATCTCTCGTGACCACTCCACTAATTCCTGCAATAAGGATCAGGAGCTTCAACCATATCAGGAGAAAGAGCAAGTAATGAATCGATCTGTGTAATATTTTCCAAATTCATCAGACAAAATATTTTAACCACACAACCTAGAACGTGGAACACAAATATGTATAGTTTACATCAGCAAAACAACGAATCCAAACATGTTGCGGGTTTGTATTAAAAAGGCATACACATATACAACTGTATTGTTTGATATCGTTAGTCCATCAGATATTCGTTCCAACCTGGACTTTAATTTAATTTAAAAATAATGTTCAGAAGTTCATGACACGCCATCCAAGATGATTAAAATTTAAATACACATCGGTACACTTTATTTAAAATTCTTATGTTTAAAGGTATTTCTCTTATCTCCATTATTGGATGTATACTTTTTCCAGCCAGCGTTTTCCTCACTGTAGCACATGCTCCTGATCCACAGGACCAAATTCCCCAGTCATTATATTTTGTTGCCGACATGCATGAAAGAAATCTAATGCATGGCACTGAACACATGCATATTTCTTACAAATTGTGAGCAGGCTAGCAGATAGCTGGTGTAACTCGTTCATAGACACGTTGTTAATCAAGGAAAACATACCGTATTGCCACTGTCGACGGCATTACTGTGTACGTATGATAATTCCGTTCGTGGTTAAGGCTTGTGGCAGAGTGCAGAGCAATCTTCTTTCTGTGTCACGGACTCACGGTGTGTCGTGGCGTGCGCGACGGCATCTGCCGGCGGGACTTGTGTGGTGATCTAAGAAACCTGGAAGCCATAGAAGTGTGTGAGAGCTCATAATGATCTACGAAAAACTGATGTGTCGATTGAGCAAGCAGGAAAAAATGGCAAGAAGTAAACTCTACCTGACATCTGCCCAGATGATTTTACTGAAATTGTATTGTCAATTTTCCACAAATCATTATCTAAAAGTACCTGAAACCTGCAAAAATGACGAAGATATGAAATATATAAACAAATAATTGTATTCTCTACGTGAACTGAGGCAGTAAGCTAAGGAGCTAAGCTTAATTTTTTTTTCAAGCATAGATGGCAAGAAGAGTAGCAGCAGTTCTATGCCTTTTTGCGAAAATGAGCGGTCAAAGTTTCCACTCGCCATGTGCTAGCACAGTTTTTTTTGTGCAATATATCAACCAAAATTATGTTAGCGAATTAAAAATATCATCACTGGAGTTATCTAAAAATAAAATAATATGCATGCTGTGAGCCGTTCAAATTACACTTCTGGTGAATTACTTACCTTCTGATTTCTGTCTACCGTGCTTCATGCCCAACTCACCACGTAAACATTGACTCCTTTGAGCAAGACATTTCTGTACTCAATACATCGGATACAAATCAGTAGTAAATAATAAAATAAACAATAAGGTTTCTTCTAATTCTGTTATATAATCTGCACGACATCTCGTCCTTGCATGGATGCGGTGATCCTACCAGCTTTACCTCGAGTCCATCTTTTCATCTTTCATGTTTAATACACTCTCCTCAATTTTAGAATGATGGAGGGCGTACCTTCAGCTATTCACCTAGCACTCAGTTTGAATATGTCGATAGAGTAGTTTGCATCATGCATATATATCCTCAGTAAAATAGATGTATCTTAATATGCGAAACCAACAATTCATCTTTTGACAAAGCTGCTAATTAACTAAATTGATATGGCAATTTAGTTAGCCGAGATTGGCACCTCCGCTTGTGTATTTGACGGCTAGAAATTGGTGATGTGGACAACTGAATGATGGAAATAAATGGATGGTGTGGATGGCTTGCATGTTTAGATAGACTATTATCTATGAATGTTGTTGTGTTGACATGAACAATTGGATGGCTAAAATAATAGATGATGTTGTTACCTATATCATATATGATTGACTATAAATGATAAATGTTAGTGCGATTTTGCTCTATGAAAAATACAGCTGTTATATTCGGTAGTGGAAACTATATACGTGAATAATTTAATTATTACATATGGTTAAATTAGTATTTTGACCATTAATGGATGGATGCTCTATGCACGTACATACTCGGATGGATGCATAAAGGAAAGTTGATATTTACAGTAAGTACCCCTGGATGGATGGATGCACTTGCACATTATTACATCTGTAAATAAAATTACCCGTTCCCCTGTCGTGTAGCTGTAGAATCTGCTCGACGCCTCTGCCAATGCTTTACATGTGAAATTAGTCATGGTTGCCCTATAAAATAAATTGTATTTTGTGGAGCGGAGTACATACTCTGTCTAGCCGGCCGGCCGGCATGTCGCGGAGAGTTTGCCCACGGCCCAGATACTCTTCCAGGCTTTGTCTGCAGCACGTCTGCGACCGTCGTGAACGGCCCGTCGTCCGTCGAATCCTAGCCGTGTCGCCGGACATCGGCACGTCGTCGCCGCCGCCCACCGGGATATATTGACATCGTTCCTTCCGTCATCGTCGCCGCCGGGATGCCTGCGCTTGATTAGGTGAGCGTCCGAAGAAGCTCGTTGTTTGCGAAGTCCGTTTGAGGCATGCACCAGGAAACTTGTAAATTTGGTATAGCACTGTCGGCCTGCTTTCACCGCTGGCGGTCATGGATGCCTGGCTCGCATGAGTTCCGCAACTCTCGGCCGCCGGAGGTCCTTCCACGATTCTTGCCGGTGCGGATGGCGCCCACATGGGCGTGAAGCTGCCGCGCTAGTGGCGTTATGGGCACGCATGGCATCGGGTGCTGGCGTCTGGAGCTGGTCTTCGATTCGTGATGTGCCGTGCCTCTGATTCACGGCGCGACGGGCGTTGTAGACGATTTATCGATGAGTTGATGATTGCGATCCGCCGATTGTGCGGCCACGTCGCTGCATGTGGGTGTTGTGATTAAGATTCGCCGGACTACTACATCGCGCTCAACCTGCATGCTGGAAATTTCCACCAAGATTTCCTCCGACGAAGCAACAGCAATATATCAAGCAGATGCATATATGTTACGCGTCGTCAGAGGAGTCTGGGAATTGGCATTGCATACTCTCGTCTAGGCACAGCCGTGATAAATTAGGGCTAATACTGCTTGATCAATCTGAGCCGTCTATTGTTTGTTGTTTTAATAATATAATAGATAGATACCCCGATGTTGGAAGGTTTATGGTGATTCTTAGCACAAGCGACCTTTGAACTAAATTCTTATAGAATTATAGGAAGTGGACAAAGATGAGTTAGCAAATGAGTAGATCGTTGTATGCGAGAAATAATTGGTGAGGACAAGTGAATGTTTATCGGATTCTAGGAATCAATATGATTAGGTCTAGTAGCAAGACATTCTAGGTGACAGTAGTTTTCAGAGCTTGTCACACTCTGTTTGGATTATTCTTAGAAAGATCGTTCATCTTTGATTAAGAGATCAAGTCCCGAAAGTGTCAAGATGAAATCTGAATTTGGTTAGAAAGTGGGTCAAATTCTTGATGGTATGATCACATGACTGCGGGATGCTTTATTTAGCTTTGATGACATGATCGTGGAAAAATGACCACCCGAAGGAGTCAGATAATATGAGATATGGGTATCCGGTAGATTGAACTAGGCTTCGATAAAGAGTTATGCCCGAAGAAGATGATGGTGGATTAATAACTTTAACTTGGGCAAAAGCCATGATTCAATTAACTAGTTGATAGTAGTGGTCTTACCCGAGATGTTGGAATGGTATTTTGAAGACTCGAGAATTAGAGGCCTAGGTAAAGATGGTTGTTTTGGATCTTAGGTATAATAAGTTTGATGTTCAGAGTATAGCACCCAACTCCCTTGAAAACTAACTTAAGCCCCTCAACCAGAAAGTTTCCCCGAAAACCCTAACTATTCTGGTGCACTCTAACTTACTTATGAAGACACCTGCAAAGCTTTCTGAAGACCCCGAACCATAGAAGTCTTCCAGGACAGCATTTTTCCCGCCAAGCCGAAGGAAGAACAGCGTGAGGAAGATCTCCCGGAAGTCACTAAGAAGGATCAAACAACGGAAGCACCTGCTGTTGACGACATCAACCACCAAGCAAGTTCAGACGCCCTTAGAAGTTTATAACATCCCTCTACTAACTAGAACCCGGAGAGAGTCAAGTACCCAGACTTGACGCATCCTGAAAACAACGCATCCCCATCTGTGACCCTCGTAAGGAGAAAATATCAGTAAGTGATATCTGCACCGACCCAAGCACCGAAGAATGACACCCAAGACGAAGATTTTCAAGCTACCCAAGAAGAACAATGCCTCCAAGTCAACCCCAGATGCAACCCACAGCATGACCGTTCAAAAAACCCCTTTTTAAGGGGGGAAGACTGGCAAGGGGTATACAAGAACGTGGTAATAATTAGATCCGTGCGCTTTAGCCCTGTAGAATCTGGAAACAGCCGACCAAGACTATCCGTCAAAGTCGATCGTCAAGTCAACCCTATCGTCAAGGATCTGAACTCACCACAGAAGTTTATCGACAAAGAAAGCCTCGCCTCATCAAGTTGTCAAGATCTCACATGGCAACCTCACTAAAGAAGCAACGACCTCGAAGTATAGTCAGCCCAAAACCCGTGCCCTCGTACTCCCCTGTTACCACCGGGCAAATCTCGAGGACGGGATTTATTTTTAAGGGGGAAGAGCTGTCACATCCCAAATTTGGAAACTAAGAAAAACTTAGTTTCACAAGACCCCAAATTTCAGAACCAACAAAAACTTTTTGAAATGTTTCACTGATGGTTGTGCTTTCCTTCCAATTGCTCTGTTGACCTTGTGTGACTGGTCGTTTAAGTTGTGTGACTTGTTGTAATGTTGATCTTGTTGTGTCTGTTGCTTGTGAGGACAATTCCTCAGCTGTGCCTAGCACTAAAATAAAACCCACTGGTCACGAATTGGGAATGTGACTAGAAAATAAAACAAGACCTCTATGTTTCCTCACACCCTCAAAATAAAATCTTGATTAAAAGAAAGAATCTTATTTAATTTCCATCCCTACCTATTTCTCTATTTTGTTACAACAATTATTTTATCTTATAAAATCCAGAATGAGATGATAACCATCTCATTAATCATATTACCCTCTCCCCAAAATATCTAATCTCCAATTACAAAGATATTTCAATTTGCCAAATTGAATTTACCAAAAATAACATATTTTAACCCTATGATCAAAAGTTGTTCAAAACATTTTATTTGAACACCCCAATTTTTGTGGAGCTTCTACATGTATATGGGAGGCTACACGAATTTTCTCAGATTTTTAGACAATGTTTAAGTTCCTCAATTAAATCACTGAAAACTCACTGGTTTTAAAATAAAACATAAAAGGACTTGAATGTAAATAGAAAAAAGAAGTCCAGGGGGTTTTCTGGAAGAACATCATCTTCTCTGTAGCTACAGCGCTGCCGTGTTCCTCGTTCTCGCTCGTCGTCATTCGTCGCCCGTACCCCCCCCCCCCCCCCCCCCCCCCTCCCCTGCCGCTCGATGAGGAGGATAAGGGGCCCCCCCAGGCGCTCCTCACTCGCCCTCCCGCACTCCACTCCTCACCTGCTTCCTCTCTCTCTCTCTCTATTTCTCCTAGCCGAACCCTAGCTTCGCTCGCCAACGCATCGCCACCGTTAGCTAGCCCGCAGAGCAGATCGGAGACCGCCATCGTCTCCGCCACGACGTTACTTCATCTACGTCCAAGGAATCGAGCTCGGACGCTACACATCGAGCTGGGCGTCTGCATCCTCTCTCCGCCGCCGCATTTCCGAGAACTCACGAGCGATTGCGTCTACCATTCGCCGCCATTGTTGCTTCCCTGGGATCCCCCTCCTCGCGTTCTAACTCGTAGACATCCCCTTTGCTTTTTAGGACCACCGGAGCCGCCGCGTCGACCTCGCCGTGCTCCTGCCATGCCTCGCTCACCGCGGTGCGTGTCGAGGAAGGAGACGGAAGGCCCGTAACGCTTCGCCGACGTAAGTGGGCCGCAAGCTGGGCCGCTCTCTGCGCTGCTCCGTTGGATCTGGGCCAGATCCAGCCCGTTTATGTTTTTTTCAGTAGATCTAATATATTTCTGTTTCCTGTTTAATTTACAGTGAAGCTTTAATTCATTTGTGACAAATATGTGGTAGATAATTGAGTGCTTCAAATTTTGTAGAGTTCATGTATGTTTTCTTAAACATGCCTCACTGGCTTTTGCAAAAATATGATTCTGAGTGCCTTCTAGATTTAATCTTATAAAAAGTATGTTTTGCACTAAATATTTAATATCTAGAGTTTTATAAATCCAAATATTGCAAACTAAAATTCTCTGGATAGGTTGAGATGATACCTTTCCAGATCTGTTAGCCTTGCTTGCAAATGAAGCCTAAAACAAAAGTTCTATTCATTCTTGTAAACACATCAGTAGCACTTTGGTGATTTTTGTAGATTTTTGTGAGATGAATTTTGGAGTAAATCCAATTGGGTTGTCTTCTATATGTAGGAGAACATATCCCTAGCTTGGTTTAAATTTAGGAGTCACTGATTGACTGTGGTGCTAATTATAAGGTTTAGGCATTTTCTGCCTATTTTTATTAGGACTTTATTAATTGTTGTGTTATAACTTTATTGTTATAAATGTTGTTTGTGTTGTTTGTTGCATGTTTTAGTACTGTTATAGATTTGCTATTGCTGTTTAGTATGTTAGTAACTTGTGTTAAGATAGTATTGAGTAAAGTATGTGGTAAATGATGCTTAACAAAATTACAACAATTGTTTAGTTATGCTTGTGTGCTTAATAATTCATATGAGCTAAATAACCACTTGCAACTAATAATTAGCTACTGGTTGCTCAAGTTGCTAATTGTGCTTAGCCTTGCATGATTAGTAGAAGTCCCTAAAGGATGATTAATCACTACTTCAACCCTACCTTTGTAAAAAGAGAATAGTGTGGTGATTGTCAAACTTGTTTGCTAATAGCCCTCTGTCTTGTCTGATGCTTGATAGACATTGCTTGTTAAACTTGGTTGTCTCTAAGTTAAGTAATAGCTTGAGTGTCTTGTTAATGTCTCCACCTTAACTTGGTGAGATATTTTGAATTGCCAAGATTAATTGGTAGTTTAACTTTTGTCTGAAGTATTTCCTGATTAAAGAAAAGTGGTTGTTAATTACCTCTAATTGAGGATGTCTTGGTGCTCTATGTTTTTAGCATGTTTGTGGTGTTATACTCCTGATTAGTATAATGCCCTTGTAAATGTAGAACTTAGTTTGTGGCTTGAGTGATTAGTTTGATACTTGTGGTTTGTTCCTTGTTGTATACCACTTGTGGTTTGGTTTGCTTATTGCGTGTTGTTTAATTTTCATGTTGCGACGCTAGAGATAAACGCTACCGGGGTGGTATTTGGAGAGGATTTATCGGAGAAGGATGAGAGTTTATTTCTTTGATCAATGAGAAGAAGTCCAGGAGCATCATGCTGAAATCAGGCAAGCTATCCTCTGAGCTTGCATTTATATACATCTATTTTGGTTCACATGTTTTACTTATAAAGAGCAAAAGTGATTTATGTGGTGTTTGCCACTAAAGCTATGATTTTGAAAACCTTTTTCCAAATTACAAGTATATTATTTTGACACCCTATATGGAGATATTAGCTGGAATTTCTTTTCCAAACTATAGGATGGAAAAATATTGTTTACTCAAAACTCCTTTGAAAGTACTTGGATGAATGTGGAATGCCGTGATATCGGTGTTGAAGTGGAGAAATGGTGATGGTTGTGAAAAAAATGCACATTGTGTCCTTGTACTTACAGAACAACCAATACTCTGTGCGACCACATTTACCCACCTATGGGAAAGGGCGTGGTCATATAATTTGCTCTTATTAGTATGGGATACCTCATCGACGGAGATGACTCCGTTATGCATGAGGGGATGGTTAGTGAACTCCCCTGACCTGGGTCCTCGCTCAAACTCTATGGAAAGATAAGGAGGAGGATTGAAGACTTCATAAATGTGGTCGCCGGGAAAAACATATGAGTCCTCACACTTAGGGTTGCCGACGGGGACCTGACTGAGTGTCGATGGGAATTATCATATGGGTAGGATCCTATACTAGCATGAGCAAAGGACAGGCTATGGTCGGCGGCTTACTTCGCATACACCCTGTATGGCAGACGTGGCGGACACGATGAGTTGCCGGATGGATGTGGGAAAAGCGTGCTACCTCTGCAGAGGGTTAAAACTATTCGAATAGCCGAGTCCTCGGATATGGACAGTTGGAAAGAACTGCTCGGTCCTATGTGCAAGTTTTGAAAAGCTTTGAGTTTAAAAAGGGAAATGAAGTGGAGAAAGTGTTCCACAGCTATACCAATGAGTTGGTATGATGTGTTGGAGTTAATTGGACCTATGGCGAGCCATGGTCAGAAAAAGGAGGAGCTTTGGAGAAACAGATACAATGGTGATTTTCCGGGAAAAATGTTTATAAAAGAGACTTCTTACCTTTTTCAACAAAGATGTATTTACGGGAGAAAGTTTTAAAAGAGACTTCTTACAAAGACAGATTTATGGGAAAAGTTCTAAAAGCCTTCTTTTTCCTTTTTCAATAAAGATATGGAGATTTCAAAACAAAGTTTTATTAAACAAAAGTATATCCTTCTCTTTTCAACAAGGATATAGAGTTTTCAAAGCAAACGAAGTTTTATTTAAACAATAAAAAGAGTAGTGCATGCTCATTCCGGGGGTAGTTTGCGAGTACATTCAAATGTACTCATATTGGTTTCGTCTCTGGCTATTGTCTTAGCCAGATTTTTGAAGAGGAGCAGTTCGAAGAAGAAAGTTTCGATGACGTCAATGAGAACTAGGGCGCTTCCCAGTCAGCTGCCTGTAGGGTTGGCAAATGGCTTGGGCTCCACGTTGTTTTGGTGATTTCCGCTGCAAGTACCTGTTGAAGTTATGGCTTCAATCCAGTAAGTATATTTATTCGGTATTTATGGGTGTTCTGTGATGCCAATTCGAGTTATGTGCAACAACAGACTGATCATGAGATTGTTGCAGGAAACATAACGAGTATCTCGGATAGTTAATCCGGGGTCCTCACACCCTTTCAGATGACATCGTGCAAGAAAACTCATCTACTGGTGGCTATTGATAAGTTCACTAAGTGGGTTGAAGTGGAGCCAGTTACAAGTTGTGATGCCTCAAAAGTTCTTAAGTTTCTGTAGAAAATTATCAGTCGGTTTGGCTATCCTCATAGTATCATTACAGATAATGGAACCAACATGTCACTCGGTGAAACAGAGATATTCTGCAAAGAGAAGGGCATCAGATTAGACCTTGCTTCAGTGGCACATCCACAGGCCAATGGGCAGGTAGAAAGGAGTAATCAAGAAATCCTGAAGGGAATCAAGCCAAGACTTCGTGTTCCGATTGAAAAGGCATATGGAACTGGGTGAAAGAGTTACCCGCAGTGGTTTGGGGAATCAATACAACCCCGAATAGATCGACCAAGTGTACACCGTTCTTTCTGGTATATGGAGCAGAGGCAGTGCTACCGAGTGATATTGTTCATGACTCGCCAAGAGTGGCAGCATATGTGGAGTCAAGCAATGCAATTGCAAGAGAGGATTCGATTGATGCTCTGGAAGAGGAGCGCGAGTTAGCGCTGGAGCGGTCTGCAGTTTATCAGCAAGATTTGCGGCGCTATCACAGTCGCCGAGTCAGATCAAGAACTTTCCAGGAAGGAGATCTAGTTTTACGACTCAGACAGAAGCAGACAGGAATGCACAAGTTAACTCCTCCATGGGAAGGACCGTTCCTTATCAGTTGGAATTTGCACAATAGTTCGTATTATCTGATAGATGTAAGAGAGAAAGGTGAAGAGAACAACATGGATCATGCTATCCCTCCCATGGAAGAGACGAAGCGGCCGTGGAATATTGCTCATCTTCGCCCATATTATACCTAGTGAACACGAACCTAGGCCGAGTTATGTAACACACGATGTAACCCCAGCAAGTTCCAAACGCGCTCTTTTCCTTACCAGGGTACCTAAGGGGACTGGAAGGTTTTTAATGAGGCGGCTTGCTGGTGTATCTTTAATAAAGAAGAGTACTGAGAAGAAATCTTTTCGATGTTTTTACTTTTCATGCATGTTTTCTATTTATTTATGCTTTATGTATCATAGTTATCAAAGCTTTGCCCAAAGGAGTGCTTAGCGAAAAGTCCTATAGCTGTTGCCCAAGAGAGCACGCATAGAGATGTTTGAGATCAATGGGGTAATGATGCATAGATTAAGCCTTTACTTATAAACATTGATCCAGGGCTTGGGGACTTATGAATTATAAATTCATAAGTTTCAATCCTAAGACCCGGCTTTCAAGCCTTTATCTTGTTCTTGGTTAAACTTGCCTATCAGTTTGATGTTACTCACATTTTATGGCCAGATTGCTTGCCTGACTATTTCAATCAACTATGATGCCCATACTGGGACTTAGTTTGACCCTGTTTAGCAGAGATTAATAGCAACTGAGAAAATCATGTGAAAGCCGACTGATAAGAAGCTAAAGATAAACCAAAAGGGTCATCTAAACCATAAAATGTATAGTTATTACAAAGGATAGAGTATTTCACGAAGTGCATAGGTGCACTGTTGAATCAAAAGCTTAAAAGTTTAAAGCAAAGTATTTCAGAGCATATTACAATGCCCATTGGCCGAATGATTGTTTTGCAGAGAAAAGTGCAGCATAAAAACTGGCTCAGATAGCCGGGTTATCAGTTGAGGTCCCCTTGGCAGCTTCAGCCTCGGCAGAAGCTGGGTTATCTTCAGCAGCTTTGGCCTGGGACTCAGCTTGTGCAGTAGCTTGATCTTCTGGAACATCCTTCGCAACGTCAGCTGGTTTCTGCGTTGTAGGAGTGGTAGGAGCACGGCTGGGTGCAGGGACGACTGGAGTGGAAGTACTTGACGCTACAGCTTTCTTCTTTTGTGCAATGGAATCCTTCAGCTTGGCCAGCTGATCAACATGCTTGGGTTCAGGAGTGGGGATTGGAGTGTCGTTCTCATCCACTGCATCCTGGAACACCGATAGATCGAGGCTCTCAGCAACCTTGCAAGCAACGGGCCGGGTTTGGGCAACAATTTGTTTGAAGGCTTTGCCTCCAAACTTGGTGCCATCAGCGTTGTACTGAGGAACCCTTTGACAAATGGAGCCGGGTTAAGGCGTGGTGTCGCAGCAGTGGAACACGGGGTTCCCCTAGTGCTGCCAAAGTGGGTCCATCACCAGTGGGCCCAGCGCGAAGATGGACAAGGCCAAGACATGACGCAAGACTGGCGGGCACCTCGCACACCAAGCCAAGTCTGCCGGGTGCAGGGGACCCCGGGACCCCTCGCAACCCGGAAGAGCGAGATGACCCCGAGAGCCCGAGACCCCGGCGAGGCCGGACTCCCTCTCGGGTACCAGGCGAAGACAGGGCTTCCAGCGCCCTCCCGAAGATGGTAGAAGAGCCTAGAAGACTTGGGAAGCAAGGCGTAGGCAGGGGACACCACCTGCGGTGTACCAGCTCCTTTCCCACGTCGCTTTCCCCTAAAGGAGGGGAATCTCACCAAACCGGAGGAAGATACTTGGAGGAGAAGAGGCCACGTCTTCACCTCAACCATGGATAGGGGAACTTCCCGCGAAGACCCCCTCACGCTCCTCGCATGACCCTTGTGGCACCCCTTGCCTATAAAAGGAGGGCCAAGTCATGGGAGGAAGGGGGACGGGAATCCAAGGCAAGGCATAGGCTAGAACACAGCTAGAGATAGCTAGGGCAGAGAGGAAAAGGGAGGTGATCTCCTCAGGGCCAGGATCTGCCCTTTCTTCCTCCTCTCGCCAAAACCCCTCCCGGGTACCTCGCCGGCGACCCCATTCACTAGTACAGAACGACACATCGGATACCCCTCTATGGAAACGGTAGGCGTTAGGCGACAGGGAATCGCGATTTTCGCACGGCCAGTGCGTACAAACCTGACCTAGGCCATGGCTGGCCCGTCAAGATAGGTAACAGAGAAATTATTAACTCCGTTACCCATATTATTGGCAACGGTCATAATTCTGGCTCCGTTTCCGATATGTGCCTCTATAGCAACGGAGACTTTTGTGTGTCCGTGTGCAATGTGGACACGTTCCATCTTCGTCGAATTCGATGCGAGCGGAGTAACTGCTATGGCGTAGTGGCGTCGTGACGCCGCGGCACCGCCCACTACTCCTTAAAAACCCACGATCTCCCTGCTATCTCAGTACGCCACTTCGCCGTAGCCATGGATACTCCTAGCAACTCCTCGGGCATTCGCCGCAGCAGTTTCCCGCTTTCGCTGAATTGGAACCGCGTCGTCGTGCCGGAGGCCGTTGCGCAGAGGCACTGGCAATATAGGAGGCCAGTGCCCTGGTCAAATGTTAGCCTCTCCGCTGGCTGGCGCGTCAACCACAGGAGGGTGCCTATGCCGCCGGAAGAGGACACGGGATCCTCGGGCGCCCGCGACCGCAGCCGCTCGCCGCGGCGGAGAGACGCTCGTCCGCGGTCGCCTGGATGGAACCGCGTCATCGTCGGGCAGGCCGTCGCGGAGCGGCACTGGCAATATAGGAGGCCAGTGCCATGGTCAAAGGTTTGGCTACCCGGTGGCTGGCACCTCAACCGCGCGTCGGTGCCTATGCCGCCGGAAAGAGTTGAGCTGCTTCAGAGCCGCCGGCTCCTCCTCCCGCCAGAGCTGCGCGACGATCCTGCCTACGGCGACTACGAGATGTGGGAGGGGCGCACGGGCGGCGATGACATTGTCGGCGAGGAGCCGCGCGACGACACGGACGACTACGCGGCTCTCCTCGCATACGAGCAGGAGAAGGCGAAGGCCGAGGAGTAGTTATAGTTATTTATTTTTATGTTCTTCAACTTCAATACTTTGCAAAAACAGATGTACATTTTGGTGACACTGTATAAAAAGCCGGGTCCTTAGCCAAGGTGCGCTTGTCATCCGGCATAATTGTTGGTACACAACAACTATGCAATGGATTTGTAAGTTTGTTATTCTGTCTTATGCATCCTTTTGTGTTGTATGTCCTTTATGCTAGATGTATAGTGAGCTAACATGGAGTCATATATTCTCTCTTTGCATTTCAGTGACCACTTTACAAAAGAGGCACCTTCAGTACATCAGCACTCACTTATTGCACTATGTGCAGAGCATGGTGCTGATCCGTTTAGCTCATTTAAATGAGCTAAATACAAGGTCGGGGACAAAGCGACAAGTTGATTATATTTTGGCGACACCGTCCAAGAAGAAGATTGAATTCATGAACTCTAACAGCAAGTTATGAAGATAAATTAAGTTGAAAATGACAAGGATAAGTTTAGAGAGGCATGACATAGATAGATTTAGCTGGACATGTCAATGATAGATTTAGAGAGGCATGACAATGAAGATAAGTAATTGGTTGTCTTGTGATGCAATGTATCGGTGACATTTGTTATACCTTATGAATGAATGAATTTGTTAGCCTTTTTGTGCTTCTGCTGTGAAATTTTAAATGTCCAGTGCCAAATCTATTCCTGCTCTAGGCTTATGAAGAAACCTCAATGCAAACGAGCAGAAACATAATCTCCGTTACTGATGTTCCGACACATCAGAAATGGAGGTTGTGCACAACCGTTGCCAAACCGATGCCTCATCAGCGACGGTTTTTTCGCCTCCGTTACCGATGAGAGCCTTCACATCAGTAACGGGGTCAGGGACACGGACCCGTTTTCTGTTTCCGATGGGGTTTTTGGCCCGTTTCCGATGTGTCGTTCTGTACAAGTGATTGTAGCCACGCCATGATGCCTCCATCTATTCAGACATGCTGGAGTAGGGCTGTTAGCCTCTGGGTGGCCTGAACCTGGGTAGATCGCTGTGTCCCTTACTTGCTTTCCATACACGAAGAGAGAGAGAGTGACGAAGATCTCGCCGACGGTACTTCCCCGGAAGACGTCTTCCAGCCTCCTTCGCGCCCCTTCCGAATCTACAAAGGGGGTGTCCCTCATCCCCGGTATCCGTCATTCGTGACACGACACGTGGGTTGTAGGCTTTGGCTAGAGCTAGACCACGCATTGCGCCAACCCGGCATGCTGAGCGCATCCAGAGGTCCAACCACTCGGGGATTGTGGAAAGCTGATGCAGGGACTCGTATATCACTCGGGGAGGAGCACAGTTGCTCTTGACACGCCTGATAACCTCAGTAGTGCCAAACTGGAACTGCCGGATTATGGTGTTCAAGCAGTTCAGTTTCCCCGGATAAGATCTCCTGATAGCAGCATCCTTCTCACCTAAAGAGTATGAAGTGGGTTAGAATGTGAAAGCCGAGTAAAACAGAAAAAGTGATAAGAGATGGTATTTACCAATGAGTGGATTGAGGATATCCTTGATATGGTCTTTCAGGGTGTCCAAGTATTTCTGAACACTGACCATCTTGTCCAAGCATGTCTTGTACTTATCCCCAGCCTCCTCCAGCTCCTTTTTCAGTTTGGTGTTCTCTGCAGTTAGAGATTCAATCGTTTTTCCAAATCTGCAGCATGAGCTTCAGTCTCCTTGCGCAGCTTGGTTTCAACTTCAAGGAGTTGGTTGGTCTAGGTGAGTACTTGGTCATTATGGGACACATATCTCTGAAAAAAGAATAGCAAGTCAGAAACATGGGGACTGAAATACATTTCAGTCGGCAATGGCAAGTAAGTCCAGTTCATAGTAAATTATATACAGAAAGAGTATTTATACAAGTTCCGGATGACTGAAGAGCAGATCACCCGGCACTTGGGGATTGGTATGTCTTTTAAGTTTTTACAAGTTATTCAGTAACAAGTTTTCAAAGTTCCAGATAAAATGTGAACATATTACCCGGAACTTGGGGGTTATGAGGATTTGAAAGTATTGTTATGGTGAAAGTCAGAATTAATGAGGATTTGAAATCAGAAAATAAAGCAAGTTCCATGTTATCATGGACTGATAACCCAGAACTTGGGGACTGGGATATTCTGAAGTTTCCAAAAAGAGACAATAAGAGATATATATTTGCAAGTACCGAGTGACTGAGGACAGTTTACTCGATACTTGGGGACTAGGTTTGGTATATAAGATATGAAGTGGAAAAGATGTGTACCTGATGCTCACGGACAAGAGAATCCACGAGTTTGCTCTCAGTAAGCTTCACAGTGTTGTACTCAGATAGCAGACCCTCAAAGTTTATGTTGCCATAATAAGGAGTAGTGGAGGCTTCGCCTTTATCAGTCGGCTTGAGCTTCTTCTCAGAGGCAATAACCTTGGTTGCAGTGGTTTGAGGTGTGGTCTTTTCAGCAAAGCGAGATCCTGTGATCTCAACTTCTGGTTCAATCGGTTTATCGGTGGCAGGAGGTGAGACATTCATCTTATCAGTCGCCTGCTCTTCAAGGGCAGGCTCAGCATGCTTTTCAGGAGTGGTTTCCAAGTTATCCTCCTCAGCAATGGGAGGGCTTGGAGCACCACTAAAGGTAGCTTTTGCCCTGAAAATGCCAGTAAGAGATAATGCAAATAAGAGCAAAGTAAACCAAAGTTGAGAGAAATGATTAAGTAGCAGTTATTTATAAACATTACCCGGTATTGACAATGAAGTCCCAGGGGAGATCGTTGCTGGAGCCTGAAGAAGCTGTTAGAGAATATGATTTAGAAACTCGGATTTGGCCAGCCAAAGGGTAACTATCAGATGGATGTTTTTGTGGTGCAAAGTTGGAAAAAGAAGTACCAGGACGGCATGGAGAGGAAACATATGGAATTCCCGGGTGAAGAGGATCATCCCCGGGAGAGGTCCAGGTGGCCCTTCTCTTGGCAGAGGGTTCAGCGGATTTCTGTGAACATTTTTCAAGAAGAATTTGGTTGAGTTGTTTCATAGCAAGAAAGGAATATGGTTTTGTGGTCATGCGAGAATATGGCACCTTGGCACAAATAGTGCGCGCTTTCCTTTTCCCGATGGCAGCAGATTCAGTCGCCTCAGAGCTGTGGCCGGGTGAAGGAGTGGTTACCTTTTCAGTCGGTTCTGGTATCAAAAAAGTTGCATCAGTCGATATTGTTGATGGAGTGTCATTTTCAATCAAGCTTATGAAGAAGTGGCCGAGGGAGTCAAGTTCACCTTCTTCTTTTTCTTCTCCTTCTTCCTCTTCTTCTTCACTAGGGGCCTCAACCTCTTCATCATCATCATCTTCATCTGCCTCAGGGGTGGCAGGGGGAGTTTCAACTTTCCACCAGTCATCAGATTCCTGAAAGAAAGCAAAAGAAATACGATTAGAAAACGATCGAGGAAAAGTACGAAGGCAAAGAACTTATCAGTCGGTACTTACCGGTGGAGCCGGGTTATTCTTGGAACATGGCAAGAGGCCATTATCCTTGATGACTTCAACCTTTTCAGCTAGAAATGCCTTGATAGCCTTGTTCAGAGCAGTGAGGGGATAGGCCTTCTCGGAGTAACGGAGAGAATTGGTCAAGTGACCTAATGTCGTGTCACGAATGACGGACACCGGGGATGAGGGATACCCCCTTTGTAGATTCGGAAGGGGCGCGAAGGAGGCTGGAAGACGTCTTTCGAGGAAGTACCGTCGGCGAGATCTTCGTCATTCTCTCTCTCTGCGTGTATGGAAAGCAATCAAGGGACACAGCGATCTACCCAGGTTCAGGCCGCCCGGAGGCTAACAGCCCTACTCCTGCATGTCTGAATAGATGGAGGCATCATGGCGTGGCTACAATGGGGTCTCCGGCGAGGTACCCGGGAGGGGTTTTGGCGAGAGGAGGAAGAAAGGGCAGATCCTGGCCCTGAGGAGATCACCTCTCTTTTCCTCTCTGCCCTACCTATCTCCAGCTGTGTTCTAGCCTATGCCTTGCCTTGGATTCCATCCTCCTTCCTCCCATGACTTGGCCCTCCTTTTATAGGCAAGGGGTGCCACAAGGGTCATGCGAGGAGCGTGAGGGGGTCTTGGCGGGAAGTTCCCCTCTCCATGGTTGAGGTGAAGACGTGGCCTCTTCTCCTCCAAGTATCTTCCTCCGGTTTGGTGAGATTCCCCTCCTTTAGGGGAAAGCGACGTGGGAAAGGAGCTGGTACACCGCAGGTGGTGTCGCCTACCTGCGCCTTGCTTCCCAAGTCTTCTAGGCTCTTCTACCATCTTCGGGAGGGTGCTGGAAGCCCTGTCTTCGCCTGGTACCCGAGAGGGAGTCCGGCCTCGCCGGGGCCTCGGGCTCTCGGGGTCATCTTGCTCTTCCGGGGTGCGAAGGGTCCCGGGGTCCCGGGGTCCTTGCACCCGGCAGACTTGGCTTGGTGTGCGAGGTGCCCGCCAGTCTTGCGTCATGTCTTGGCCTTGTCCATCTTCGCGCTGGGCCCACTGGTGACGGACCCACTTTGGCAGCACTAGGGGAACCCCGTGTTCCACTGTTGCGACAGTAGCCCCCGGGCATGGTCCCGGCGGCTTTGCTTCAGCGGCTGCCGGGGCCATGACCAAAAAAGAGGTCAGAGTGGGTCCCGGCGCCTGGTCTTCTCTTTGGAATTAGTCTGGATGAGGGAATAATTACTCGGGTCTCCTCGATTCCTGGTAGCGGAAGAAACGAGGAGGCCTCCGCTTGATGGATGAGCTCGCGCTATAAAAGTGGGGCGCATCTCTTAGCTCCTTAGTCACTCCCTCCGTCTTCTGATACCCCAACCTCCAAGAGCTACTGTAGGCAATGGCGCCAGCGAAGAGCGGGAGGGGGCGTCCGCGGGCTTCTCCGACCGCGGCGGGGGACGGGCTTTCCGTCCGTGGTCGAGGCGCGCCCCGTGGTCAAGGTAGAGGGGGCCGCGGTAGTCGCGGAGGCCACGGCAGTCGAGGCGGTCGCGGCGGCCGTGGCTCCGCTTCTTTCTCCCCGAAGAGTTCGATCCACATGGGCTTCGCGCCGTTCGAGTTCATGGTGGATCTATTCCACCGGCCTCGCAGCCGCCTGTACCTCCCGGACTCCTTTGCGATGGCGCTGCCGGAGAACAAGCCGGCCGGCTTCTGGCTGCAAGTTGAAGGCTGCCCCAATGGTCCCTCCTGGGCCTGGGCCGAGTACGGCGTTGACGACTCCATGTTCCTGAGCCAGGGATGGAAGCTGTTCGCTCATTCCCGGAAGCTGACTCGGGGGCAGAGCGTGATGTTCCAGTACGACGGAGACGCCACGCTCTCCGTGAGGATCTTCCGTGCTGCCAGAGGGCGCGCGGAGTGCTGCAGGGAGAGCAGCAGCAGCGGCGGCAGCAGTGGCAGCTCCAGCTCCTTCGACGAGGATGAAGATGAGGAAAGCTCATCTAGCATCAAGGCGGAGGAGAACTCTTCTCCTTGAAGAGACGAGCGGAGCCGAAAGGAGACGCTGAAGATCTCAGCGGCTTCCTTCTTGGCCGTCTCATCGACGTACTTCTGGAAGTAGCGCCTTGCATTGTACGGTAGCGCTCCCGGCTTCCTAGGGCAGAACCTTTTGTTGTAAAAAAGTAGGACCCCGATGTAGTTCTTGTTTTTTTGATGAAAACTTGCGCTTGCTCTGTATGCTCCACCTTGTACTTTCGTGTGAATGAGAAGGGTTCTTGGCATGAAGAAAACATGTCCCCATTATTACCGGTTCCGAGGCGTTAAGGGATTGGTGGGGGACTAGGAGTATATAAAAACCCCTCAGCCCTCAACCTTCTCGCAGCCTTCCCTTTCCTTAGTCTGTTTGGTCCCGCTCCTCTTCTTTGCGGAGCGTAGGTGTCTGTCGACAATGTCTGTTGACGCGGAGATGGCGTCGGAGGCCTCCACGGTGGAGTCAGTCTTCCACGGTGGAGTAGACCTTGCCCTCCGCCCTCGGCAGTCACTTGTCTTTCCCGCAGTGGGGAAGATTGCCGGTCCTATGGCCATGAATGCCTCGGTGGCCGTGGCCATCCGAAAGGACGGCATCTTGGCTAAATCTGGGGGGAGGCTACTTATAGCCCCAAGCTTCTCGAACTTCTTCGAGATCTCGACGAAGTCTTCAAGGTTAGCCTTCCTTTAGCCTTGTTAGGTCCTGGCAGAAAGAGTTGCCCCAGGATCTCATCATTCTTTTCTTTGCTCCAGGAAGAGGAGACCATTATGGACCGATTTCTAGATTGCGTCCATGCCCTTTGCCACCAGGACGCTCCAAGATTTCCCGCAAGTGCTCAGATCCGCGATACCCCTGTGGAAACTGCGCGGGCACAGCTCCTTCTCCCCCAGGAGTCCCCTGGAGATAGGGAAAAGCACCCGGCAGACAAATGAGCTACAGGCCACCAGCGCGTCTGGGCTGATGTTAGCGGCAGAGGCTAGATACGCGCATAGGTTGCTTCTTGCGAATGTAATGCATGAATGTAGCTTCTAAAGTTTAAATATGAATGCAGTCCTAATCTCAACTCCCGGGGTCATTTCCGATCTTCCCTTGCACTAATGCGCCCTTTAGTTTATGAGGAGATTTCTCGGTTTGCCAAGTATCCCATTGTCTGCTGCAACAGTAATACCCCCAAGAGCACTATGCCTTCCGGGGACTCATTCCACTGCCTCAGTTACTAGGCCAGAGGGAAACGGACCGTTCACCGGGGTGGACGCCTCATCCCCGCCAAGGTTCTCATATACTGTCAAGCATGCTCAGGTTGAAAGTATATTGACTCCGAGCGAGATGGTATGCCTAGTATGTAGATGCAAGAACTTAACTGTTTTTCTGACGCCCCAATCTGCTTGGCCTTTCCCGGGTATCCAGCTCCTCAGGCCTCCGTCCTTTGCGAGTATCTGCCCCAGGAAGGCGCTGCACACAACAAACTTTCAGTAGGAAAAGAACGAACCCTCTCTTCTGTCGTGAAAATGTTTACCCGAAGCAAACCGCAAGCAAGGTTGACTGTGCATTTCTGTGCTTATGTGCGTTAAAGCACAACACTGCCCAAACCTCCCTCTTTGCGACAGGACGGCACGATCGGGAGGCAGCTCCTACTGATAGGCGCGCTCACGTTCACCCCGTCAGCCACCGGCACATATCAGCCCCCTGCTTGGGGGTTGCTAAGGGTAATCAATTCTACAACAGAAATTGAGGCTCACAGAATTGAAAACTTATCTTTTATTCCTTGGTGGCGATTCTTACACCTTATTACAGAACACTAGACCCTCAGGCGTGCTTAGTCGATACAACTATCTGCAATTCGTGTTCATAATCAAGGGTAGAATTTGCGGAGACTCTTTTACTTTCCAGGCGCCGCCCTGAGGTCTGCCTTTCCCACTTGGACGATATGTCATCAAGTTTTTGCTCTTCCGGAGGACCAGGTCTTCTGGCTCCAATGCTCGTGCTCACACATGGCGTCCATGATGTCATCTGGGCACTCGTCAGTATCGAGCGGATCGCAGGGATGCCCGACGTCTTGCTCCTTATAGGAAAGGATGGTACACCTTCCAGCATTTGGCCTGATGATATCCCGAATACGCACTTCCCGGGGTCGAGCTTGAAGTTGACCCGGTGAAGTTTTTCGAATGCCTTGTGAAGGTCCCGGATGAGTAATCCTGAGTGCTGCGTCTTGAGTGTGATCCCGCCCGCATATGCTTCAGCATTGCGGCCCAGCTGTGACCCAAAGCAGGCCCGTGTTGTGCGTTGAAAAGTTGCGCCGGCATTTCGGAGGCCAAAGGGCATCCGAGTAAAGCAGTAGCAACCCTTGGGTGTGAAGAAGGTCGTCTTCTCTTGATCCTCGTCGGACATCAAAATCTGGCGGTACCCGGGAGAAAAATCCAGGATGCTCAGCAACTCGCACCCTGCCGCAGAACTCCCGAACTGACCATGGCGCGGCAGGGGAAAAGATCTTTGTCGCAGACCTTGTTTGCCTCGGTGAAGTCAATGCGAAGGCGCCACTTGATGGGTGAAGGACCCAGAGTTACTACCGGGTTTGCTGCCCACAAAGGGTGAGATATCGGTCAGATGATCCCAGCTTTTGCGAACTTGTCAACCTTGGTGATGATGTACTCCAGCTTCTCTTTGCTCAGACTCCGGGGAACTTGCTTCACTGGTTGCGCGCCCGCGTTGACGGTCAGTTTGTGCTCGACCACCTCCCTTGGTAAGCTAGGAAAATCTGACTCATCCCAAAGGAATACATCAGAATTTTCCCGAAGGAAGGTGACGAGCACACCTTCCTATTTGCCAGTGAGGTTGACGCCGATGGCGATAGAGCGGACTCCATCGCTGGTCAGCGCCACCTTCTTTGTCATCCGTGTGTCGCCCAGGAAGGGTGCCTTCTTGACGGGGTTCGATGTTGAGCCCCCGGGATCGGCTTCTTCCCCGGGATGCATGCCAACATTGTCTTCCGCCACCATTTGCGGGAAGTCCGCCGTTGCCGCAACGGTCTGGTTCAGTTTTTTAACACAGAAGACGGCGTCGTCGAAGTCGGCCTTGATTTTGATCACTCCCATCGGCGCAGGGATCTTCAGCACGTTGTAGGCGAAGTGAGAGATGGCCAAGAACTTAGCCAAAGCGGGCCGGCCGAGTATGCCGTTGTACAGAAGCGGAGTGTCAGCGACGTCGAAGACGACGTCCTCGGTGCGGAAGTTCTTGTGGTCGCCAAAGGTGACCGATAGAGTGATTTTTCCAAGGGGCCGTGTTACGCTCCCATTCACACCTTGAAAGATGCAAGTGTCCTTGAGGCGAGAGAGTGGGATTTGCAGCACGCTCAGCACCTTGGCCGTCAACAGGATGAGGCTGGAGCCTCCATCGACCAGCATTTTGGTGACCTTGAAGTTGTGGATGACTGGTGACACGATCAGTGGCAAAGTCCCGACCCCGGTAGTGTTGGATGGATGATCCTCCGGGTCGAAGGTGATGACCTGGCTAGACCAGTCCAAAGGCTTCGGGGGACCGGAAGCAATTGCGTTGAGCTCTCGGACTAGCCTCTTGCTCGCGCCGTTGGATGGGGGAAGCGAAGAGCCCCCATGGATGCAACCAATGACGCCATTGACTTCCTGGAACTGGCCTCCATGGCCTCCTTGCGCGGCGGGAGCCTCCCCATTGTTGGCCGGAGCGGCCGCTTGATTATTTTGCTCATGCCCTCCTTGTCCGCCGTGACCTCCTCCTCGGCCTCCGCCTCGATTCCAGCCACGGCCGCCTTCGCCTTGGCGACCCGTGGGGCAGTCTCGAGCGATGTGCCCGGCAAGGCCGCAGCTGTAGTAGCCGTTGTGCCCGGCTCTTCCAGTTCGGCGCTGCTCACGCTCAGCGAGGTACCGAAGTGCGCGGCAGTCCTTGAGCGCATGATTGCCGTAGTCCTCGGGCTCATCTTCTCTCACACCTTCTTCCATTGCGTTTGTCGGCGCCAGCATCCCGCTTCTTGTTCCTGGCAGTAGTAGCCTTGTCCTCGGGCTCATCTTCTCTCACACCTTCTTCTGCTCGTGCACAGCAATCCGCGGGCTCCCAAAGCTTGCGGGTAGTCTCCACACGATGAATGCTCAACTTGTCCTGCATCCGAGGGTTGCGGACGTTGGCGCTGAAGCACTGGATAATCACCTCTTCTTTGATGCAGGGGGTGATGTTCATCTTGTGGGTGAAGCGCTGGAAGTCGTACAGGTCCCTGGGGTACCCGGAGGCTCGTACCCTCCCTGGAAAGCCCCCAGGAACTGCTCCTTCAGAGCTCGCCAGGACCGGATGGAGCTTTTTGGAAGGTTTAGGAGCCAGGTTTGGGCTTCTCCCTTCAAAGCCAGCGGGAACCAGTTGGCCATCATGATCTCATCAGCCCCGGCGACCATCGCAGCTAGAGAGTAGATCTGCAGGATGTCCCGGGGGTTGGTGGTGCCGTCGAAGCGAAGGACGTCGATCTTGAACTTCTTGGGCCAGTCGAAGCGGCGAATCTCGGGGGCGAGGGCGTTGCAGCCTTCCGCGACATCATCATCGCGATCTTCTCGGCGATGGCGCTCCCGACGATGTTCGATGCGGGTGTGCATGTCTTCGCGTCGGCGATTGTCGAGGTCGTCGCGAAGATCGTGATCTTCTGAAGTTGAGGACCCGACAGAGATGGTCTTGTCTCATCCTTGACGTGGCTGGGTAGCCGCGGGTGGAGCGGTATGCGGCAGCTCTGTTTCCGTGCGGCGTTCCGCTCGGGGACGAGCTCGTGGTTCGCGCGTCTGGCCCGTTGTAGCTCCGGGGTTGTCAATGGTGGTAGCCTGAGTTGCCACCGGCGTTGGACCGTCGTCGACGTAGTCGAGGAGCTTCTCCACGCGAGCCCTCCATGCTTGATACGTCCTGGAGTCGACGTTGCTGGGCGGGAATTGCATCAGGGCCTTGGCGGCCACCAAGGCATCATGGCGAGCTTGAGCATCAGGAGGCATGTGCGTGGATGACTTGCTTTTGGAAGTCTGAGCAGCTCCTGCCGCCTGTTCCTTGGCAGCACCGTTGCCGACGCTCTTCTCTCCTGAGGGAGGAGGAGGCCGGAAGGAAGCGCGCGGAAGCGAGGCCTCCTTGGATCCGCTGCCAGGCTCGTGGTGGGTCCATCTGCACCGCCTGGCACCGTCTTCTCCGCAGGTTGCACGGGTGGCGTACCTTCTCGGAGGCCCGAGTCGTGCGTGAAGGAGAGGCGACCTTGGAGGCCGCTGCCTCGGGCTTCTTCTTGGGTGGCATGCTTGGCGAAGATCTCCGAGCTGAGGAAGACGAGATCAGCACTTGCGCCCCCTACCTGGCGCGCCAGATGTCGTGTCACGAATGACGGACACCGGGGATGAGGGACACCCCCTTTGTAGATTCGGAAGGGGCGCGAAGGAGGCTGGAAGACGTCTTCCGGGGAAGTACCGTCGGCGAGATCTTTGTCACTCTCTCTCTCTCTGCGTGTATGGAAAGCAATCAAGGGACACAGCGATCTACCCAGGTTCAGGCCGCCCGGAGGCTAACAGCCCTAATCCTGCATGTCTGAATAGATGGAGGCATCATAGCGTGGCTACAATGGGGTCTCCGGCGAGGTACCCGGGAGGGGTTTTGGTGAGAGGAGGAAGAAAGGGCAGATCCTGGCCCTGAGGAGATCACCTCCCTTTTCCTCTCTGCCCTAGCTATCTCCAGCTGTGTTCTAGCCTATGCCTTGCCTTGGATTCCGTCCTCCTTCCTCCCATGACTTGGCCGTCCTTTTATATGCAAGGGGTGCCACAAGGGTCATGCGAGGAGCGTGAGGGGTCTTGGCGGGAAGTTCCCCCTCTCCATGGTTGAGGTGAAGACGTGGCCTCTTCTCCTCCAAGTATCTTCCTCTGGTTTGGTGAGATTCCCCCCTTTAGGGGAAAGCGACGTGGGAAAGGAGCTGGTACACCGCAGGTGGTGTCCCCTGCCTGCGCCTTGCTTCCCAAGTCTTCTAGGCCCTTCTACCATCTTCGAGAGGGCGCTGGAAGCCCTGTCTTCGCCTGGTACCTGAGAGGGAGTCAAGCCTCGCCGGGGCCTCGGGCTCTCGGGGTCATCTTGCTCTTCCGGGGTGCGAAGGGTCCCAGGGTCCCTTGCACCCGGCAGACTTGGCTTGGTGTGCGAGGTGCCCGCCAATCTTGCGTCATGTCTTGGCCTTGTCCATCTTCGCGCTGGGCCCACTGGTGATGGGCCCACTTTGGCAGCACTAGGGGAACCCCGTGTTCCACTGCTGCAACACTAAATACTCACAAATGAGTTTCTTACGGATGCTGTTGGGCTGCATTCGCCAGCCCATCCAGGTCTTGATCAAATCAGTTCCACGGAGCCCGTGGGTGACTAGAACAGAGATTTTCTTGAGGAGAGGCTGGATAGCTTCTCTCTCGGTTTCAGAGGCATAGGAGTTCAGATTATTGTTCAACGTAAAAGGTTCAACCGAATAACCCGGGAGAGGGTGTTCACCGGCTGGAGTTTTGGCTTTGCAGTAAAAGAAGGATTTCTGCCAGTGCTTCACATGGGTATGAAGTTCGAGTGAAGGCATGGCAGAGCCCTTGTGGCGTTGTATGGAAACAGCGCCACAGATCAAAAAGGGGCCATTCTTGTGTTCGTGCTGAGGCTTACACAAGAACAACTCCAAAAACAGAGCTAAATTGGGAGGAATGCATAAGTAGGATTCGTAGAGAACAATAAAGTTACTGATGTTCAGGATGGAGTTGGGTCCCAGATCGAAGACCCGGAGCTTGTAGTGGCGAAGAAGATCCCTGAAGAACGGATGACCCGGAGGGCGGAAACCCCGGGTGACGTGCTCCAAGAAACAGATAACTTCACCTTCTCGAGGAGAAGGCCGGGTCTCTTCTTCAGCTCCTCTCCACTCGATTTCCGAATGAAGAGGAAGAACACTTGACTCGGCCACTTCTTCGAGCTTGGAGTGGGTGGCCATAGATTTGGCCCAGTTAGCCGAGATTCCGGATTTGGGCTTGGCTTTCTTCTTCATCTTCTTCGTCACCGGCATGGCGGAGCCATCGCCGAACTTGCCCTTGAGCTTCAGCTTCTTCGGGTCCTTTGGAGCCATGGGTCACAGAGATCTAAAAAATAACAGAAAAAGATGGGAAATAAAATGTTCAAGAACAGGTCGAGGAAGAACTCGCCAAGATCCAAACAGAAATTAAGCGCAGAAGTGAAATGTTTACCGGAGTTCGTGGAGATCGGGCGCGGTGCAGGTTCCCCGGCGGCGAGCTACAGCAATGTGGAGCTTTGGTTGCTGGCGGCGGCGCGGCGAGCTTGGAAGAACCCTAACCCTAAGAACAAGCGAGAGAGAGAGCTTGAGGTTGAAGACGAAGTGGCGGCGAATGGGGGAAAGTGAAAGCTTTTCACCACGGCCCCATATTTATAGCCCCGGGGTGAAACCCTAGGAGCGTGAAAAACGAGGAGATAAGATTCTATTATGATTATGGGTCAAGGATACGAGGGAATGTGTCAGAGAATGTTCCTTGGTCGTTGACTCGAGGAAATTAAGTGTGAAGCAAAAGTCGAGTCATTTAAGAGCTATGAGACAAAAGAAAAGCCGGGTCATAAATGAACCGCCAAAAGGAGCTGGTCTGACAACATAACCCGGCCACTAATTGTTTATGATGTTTATTTTGTTCTCAGGAGTTTAACCCAGATAATTCCATCGGTAGCTACACTCAAGTAATCAAATCAAAGTCAAGATCATCAAGTGGAGAAACCAATGAGCTTATCCAAGTCAAACTTGGGAACTACTGTTGGGGGGATTATAACCCGGTATACTCATGACCAAGGAAGAATCAGTCGGCCGGCCTAAGGCCTGGTCCGTGTGATGCTTATAAGATATGGGTCGGGTTATAGTTGGGCCAATACGCCTAACATGACTCGTCCATAGAAGGAAGGACCTAGAAGAACTGGAGTCCGAGTGAAGGAAGGAACCGGGTGGCTTGGAAGTTAAGGAATGTCAAGAAGAACGTAGAATAGGACTCCAAGCACGTATGTAACTCGGTATACGTTCGGGAGACCCGGCATCTATATAAACGGGCTCCCAGAACATAGATAGACAAGCAATCAAGTAACCCTAGATCGATATCACCGCTATCAAGCGAAACCCTTGTAACCTGTCTCGTAACCCGGCTCTGTTGTTGTAGCCGAGTTATCGAGACCTCGAGATCAATAATAAACAAAGAAGGAAGTAGGTCTTTATCTCCAATGGAGAGGCTGAACCTGGGTAAACCCTTTTTCCCCAATGAGCTTGACAATCTCCTGAAGGACCAGAGCGCCTTGCCCCAATCTTCAAGTTACCCTATGGTAACATCTTCCGTGACAACCCCACGACAATATGTATACCGCGTAGGTGACCATGGTCATCAAGATGAGCTCTAGTCGAATCAACAAATACAAGAAAGAAGCGAAGGAGGAAATGATTCGGTGCAACGGGCGCCAGATACGATGTCCGTGTAGAAGTTGCAAACTTGTGAGATGGATCGACCCTGATTCCGGACAATTGGAGGAACACGTACTCAGGCGCGGTTTCATGCAAGGCTTCAACCAAGCGCCGACAGCAAATCTTGCGCCTGAAGACGAGGGCGGGCAAGATGATCGTGACGAAGGAGATGCCGACGGACATGGTCATGATGAAGGAGTAGATGGTGGTAGAGAAGACGTGAACACGCCGCAAAGCTCGCTAATGTCGGCCTTGATGGAGTCTCATGTTCAAGAACTACTCCTCAAGGAGGCGAGCACCGTTAGAGAGAAAGCCAAGCTGGCGCAAATGGAGATAGATGGGAAGACTCCGTTGTATCCTGGGTGCCGGCCAAAGGATACATGCTTGCAAGTAATGCTTGATGCTCTGGAGATGAAGTCGGGAAACAAATGGACCGACGTGAGCTTCAACAAGAACATGCAATTCTTCCACGAGCGTCTTCCCGAGGGGAACACATTGCCAACTAGTATCGAGGAGACCAAGAAAGTCGTGTGCCCTCTTGACCTACCGCATGTTAAATACCACGCCTGCAACAATGATTGCCCAATTTATCGGGGCGAGTACGAGGACATAACCACATGTCCGGTGTGTGGCCAAGGACGGTACAAGAGCCGTGGGAAGAAAGTTCCTCGAAAAGTGGTATGGTACTTTCCTATCACTCCCTGTCTGCAGCAGTACTTCGTGGACCCTAAGGAAGCAAAGCTCATGCAATGGCACACGGAAAGGGAGAAGCCCGAAGAAGATCCGGAGAAGGGCAGGGTCCTTACACACCCTTCAGACGCTAGCCAGTGGCAAGAGTTGGACGCCGTCGGAAATTTCGGAGGCGACACAAGGAACGTCAGGCTCGGTATGAGCACCGATGGACTCAATCCGTTCGGCAACCAGAGTAACACGCATAGCACCTAGCCCGTGTTTGTATGGCCTTACAACCTTCCCCCGTGGTTGTGCACGAAGCGAAGGTATATACACATGAGTATTCTCATTCAGGGGCCGAAACAAGTAGGTGTCCACATACATACGTATCTCACGCTGTTGGAAGAGGAGTTAGCCATGCTGTGGGCGACGCCAGCCCGTACGTGGGATGCCTACACTGCAGATTATTTCCCCATGAGAGCCGCTTTGCTCACGATGGTGCAGGACTATCCTAGTTGCTCATATGTGTCGGCCCAGGTAGGCCACGGATTCTGCGCATGTGTCAGGTGCATGGATAAGACTCCGCATCTCCAGCTACCAAGGAAGACCGGGTCTTCGAAAACCGTGTACCTAGGGGCTCGAAGGGTGTTCTCAATGACACTCTCGAGGCCTATGTCAAAAAGGGCGGCCCCTTCCATAAGAAGTCGGAATTTTTCATGGAGGACATCACACACAAGTTCTTGCATGGGATCGGATTCCATTGCGTCAAGCAACTGGATGGCAGCGTGAAGGAGGCCTACTACGCCCTCCATCACCTTAAAGCGATTGTCCGGGATTGTGAGAAAACGAAGATTCCATCTAATCTCGTAGAATACACCGAACTCGTGGATGCTCTCACCGATGCTGATTATAGACAAGACTTCCATCGCATCCGGCTGCAGTTAACAACGATCATCCTCGACGATGTCATTCACGCCTCAGGGTCCTTCCACTACCCCAGAGGTAGGATGCATTATAAAAGAAAGCCTTGCTAAGCATTACTAGCTAGTGTGTACTTTTTTGTAGAAGTGCATGTGTAGGGTTATATATTATATATATGCTATGCTATGAAACCCAAATAGGATAGCCATATGATTTCCAACCATGATAATTGATTGATTGTCTTGCCTCTCTACTTTGATGATTAAATTATACTCTATGTATATCACTAACCAATATATATCCCAATCCATCTTCAACGTTGTCTCAGAGGGAGATCGAAGAACAACTAGAGGTGCAGAATGACACCAGAGAGTGGAGGACGTTAAAGGGCATTCTACCGTTCCCGGTGCCGCTCAAGAAGAGGAATCCATGATAATGCTCCATCATCGCGGTGGTGACAACGTCATTTGTACTAAGACTTGTGTGTGACAAGAGATGAACCTTTGTACCAATTAAGACTTGTGTGACATGATTGAGATGGAACTTCTGTAGACTTGTGTTTTGGCACTTGTCACTATATGTATGTGTCTTGGGCTCTAAGTGTTTGTCATGACATAGTAATGTGTTTGTTTTCATATACCGTGTCCAAATATATTATTGTTTCTATTATTCATATATTTCCTGTAATATACATGTATTTCCTGAAATATACCTGTATTTGTACAGGAAAATGTGAATTTCTGTATTTCAGGAAAATACTTTTGTGGCGCATCAAAATTTTTTGTGGCGCACGGTTTAGGGATGCGCCACAGAATTACTTTGTTATGTCCACGGTGACATGATTCTATGGCGCACGGCCTGGGTGCGCCATAGAAATAATTTTAGTGGCGAGAATTCTGTGGCGCACCAGGCAAACCTGGGGGTGCGCCACAGAATTGCAAAAACGTGCGCCACTGATAGGGTTTTCTGTACTAGTGTCGCCGTCACGAAGATGCTCATAGATGGCGGGGCGGGCCTGAACGTCATCTCTGTCGAGGCTTTCGAGCAGCTCCAGGTGCCATACGACAAGCTCATGCCCTCCAAGCCTTTCGCCGGAGTGACAGATGGCCTCATCACCCCTCTGGGGCAAGTGAGACTTGCGGTCACCTTCGGTACTCGCGAAAACTACCACACCGAGCTTGTCGATTTCGACATCGCGTACATTGGACTGCCCTACAACGCCATCCTTGGCTACCCGGCCCTCACAAAGTTCATGGTCGTCACTCATCATGCGTACAACCTCGTCAAGTTCATGGCCTTGCGCGCTGTCGAGCTCGCCTACAAGGCCGCCGCTGCGGCAGCCTCCACGGAGAATGACGAGGATGACTCCCTCAACTTCTACCCGTGACCAAGTCACGACAGGAATTTTTTTGTCTCAGGAGGGACGCCCGAGTCGGTACCCCTTCAAGCTTCACCAAGCTTAGCCCCCACGAGGGCTACTCCACCTGAGCTCTCTCTACAAAGCATCGCCACGGGCCGCGAGAAGCCTCAGCCGCATCATGCGGGACCCCATGCCCGCGCATGGCGGTCTGTGACTTGGCCACTCCAAGTGTAACGAACTATTTTCTTTTTTGGCACAATGCGCGTCAACGCCCCGTTTTTGTAATATTATCTTGGTAAGCTTTTCTTCCTGTTCGTGCGCTCGCGCTTGCACTTTTCCCCTTGCGCACCTCGCGAGCGGGGGCTGGGCACGGTGCCTGTGTCTCAGGAGCATCCCAGCAGCACCGAAAAATCCAAAGGATCCGAGTTCTGGCTTGTGGGCCTGCCCCCACGCATGTCACCTCACCAACACTAGTACAGAACGACACATCGGAAACGGGCCAAAAACCCCTTCGGCAACGGAGAAAGGGTCTGTGTCCCCGCCTCTGTCACTGATGTGAAGCCTCATAATGGCAACGGAGGCGATAAACCGTTTCTGATGTATTTAACATTAGACACGGAGTTTTGCTAATAACCGTTTCTAATAAGGGTTACAGGAAAACAAAAAAAAACACGGTGACGGGCTGTGCCGTCGATGGAGCCCCGCTCCATGCGACTAGACGGCCACCCGGTCGTCACCGTATTCCTGTACGCCCTGCTTTACAAAAGTTCATTAGTGCGCGTGGCTGGAGCTCTGCTCCTATGTCTTCACGGCCGCCAGATGAACATCTACTGTCTTTCCTGCTGCGCAAAATGTACTGCTCCTGGTGACGGCACTGTGTATGGAGCCCCGCTCCTAGGTCTTCATGGCAGCAGCATCGTCACCAAGCATCTACCAAGCCCTTGAAACAACGAATATTCTTTGTTAAAAACAGCAAACAAAGATAATAAACAGAGCCAATAAGCAGTAAACAAAGCAAACCGAGCTAAATACATAGCTGAAGAGCTAACTAATAGAGCAAACTGAGCTAAATAAGTAGCTAACATAGCAAATACATAGCTAAACAAATCAAACCGAGCTAAATAAGTAGCTAACATAGCAAATACATAGCTGAACAGAGCTAACTAACAGAGCGAACTGAGCTAAATAAGTAGCTAACATAGCAAATACATAGCTAAACAAAGCAAACCGAGCTAAATAAGTAGCTAACATAGCAAATACATAGCTGAACAGAGCTAACTAACAGAGCAAACTGAGCTAAATAAGTAGCTAACATAGCAAATACATAGCTAAACAAAGCAAACCGAGCTAAATAAGTAGCTAACATAGCAAATACATAGCTGAACAGAGCTAACTAACAGAGGAAACTGAGCTAAATAAGTAGCTAACATAGCAAATACATCGCTAAACAAAGCAAACCGAGCTAAATAAGTAGCTACCATAGCAAATACATAGCTGAACAGAGCTAACTAACAGAGCAAACCGAGCAAAATAAGTAGCTAACATAGCAAATACATAGCTAAACAAAGCAAACCGAGCTAAATAAGTAGCTAACATAGCAAATACATAGCTGAACAGAGCTAACTAACAGAGCAAACTGAGCTAAATAAGTAGCTAACATAGCAAATACATAGCTAAACAAAGCAAACCGAGCTAAATAAGTAGCTAACATAGCAAATACATAGCTGAACAGAGCTAACTAACAGAGCAAACTGAGCTAAATAAGTAGCTAACATAGCAAATACATAGCTAAACAAAGCAAACCGAGCTAAATAAATAGCTAACATAGCAAATACATAGCTGAACAGAGCTAACTAACAGAGCAAACCGAGCTAAATAAGTTGCTAACATAGCAAATACATAGCTAAACAATGCAAACCGAGCTAAATAAGTAGCTAACATAGCAAATACATAGCTGAACAGAGCTAACTAATAGAGCAAACCGAGCTAAATAAGTAGCTAACAGAGCGGTCATTTACCTTAGGCGAGGCGGGGTCGCTTTCCGTCGCGGATTGCGTCCCAGGCGTCGGCGCCGGAGCCACTGCCAGAGGAGACGTCAGAGGAGACCTCATCCTGCTCGAACACCGGAGCGTCCTCCTCCTCCTCCGCTGCCGCCGCCGCCGCATCTGGCCCAGGGCCCTGGCCAGGGAGAAGAGAGCGGTCTATGGCCGCCCGGAGCCGCGTCTGGAACAACGCCTCCTCGGCGGCTTCTATCGCGTGCTCGGCGGCGGAGATGCGGATAGCTCTCTGCATCGCAGACGCACGAATGACACCCTCGGCGCGCTCACGCTCAAAGGAGGCGCGAGAGAGGAGGAGACCGACCTCTAGATCCTCGTCCTCATCGTCCGAGGAGGACGATGAGGACGAGATCCGGGCGTCGGTGGCCGCCGCCGCCGTGGATCCGGATGGGATTTGACGGCTCAGAATGAACTCGCGACCGCAGTCACCGGGGATCTCGCCCCAGTTGTAGGGGAGATCCGGGCTACGCCTCGGAGGGTGGGAGGAGGAAGATGCTCCATCCTGACTTCCGTCGGCGCCGGAGGGGTTCGCCATCGATGGGTGAAGTAGGAGGAGAGCGTGTGCGGCTAGGGTTAGGAACTGGGGAGAGTGAGACTGAGAGTGAGAGTGAGATACATCACTGGAGTGGGAGATATTAATACCCGGTGCCTTCACATGGGAAACGGAGATAGACCGATCTCCATTTCTGATGTGGCAATATCAGCAACGGAGATATTCTTTCCTCCGTTGCCTATATATGAGCAACGGAGATCTTTTCAGCCTCCGTTACCATTGTGTCGGGCCCATCGACCGACTAGCGCGCGAGTGCACGCGGAGCTCATTTTTCCGTCACCTAACTCTTGCCATTGCCATAGAGGGGTATCCGATGTGTCGTTCTGTACTAGTGCAAGGACCTTGGTGCTTGTTTTTCTCCTCGCAAGGCGCACATGAGGAAAACCTATAAGCGTGTGTGAGTTGCTTCAACCTGGAAAATCCTTGTGAGCACACCCTCGTAGGAAGGATACGATCCCCGCTGAGGCCGCAAAAAGATCTCCAAAGGAACACGGTGCCCACGGAGGAACGAGACCCCACGCAGCTAAGTCCAGAACTAAAGCCACTTGCTGTTTTTCCCTCTCGCCGATTGTTCTGCCTCTCGGGCTCCTTTTTCTCACTTACGCCTCATTGGCTGATCGCGCATCAAAAGGGGGGCTCCCGAGCATCGTGCCTCGAGAGCCTTTACCTCTCTATGCCATATGCATCCCCCGGCCTTGTCGAGCCCAGACTCTGACATACCGTAGCGGCGGTGCTAAAGCGCGAAGAAAAGGGTCCTAGCGACATAGAGCAAGAAAGACATGGGCAAGGGATAAAAAGCCCCTCGAGAGGCACACGGTGGCAATACCAACATACGAACTTTAACAAGTTATTACAGCACATGGCAGTATTCAAAGGCTGCAACAATGTCTCCAGGCACACCGCAACGGAAGGAGCTCCTTCAGGCCTCATCGTCGTCAAGGCCTTCTCCATCAGAGTCTTCACCGCTCCCCTCGGAGTCTTCATCTTCCACTGCCTCAAAACGCTCGACGTACGCTTTCACGTCATCCTGCACTTTAGCGGTCTGCTCCATGGTGTTGGGTCCCTCCAAAGGCTCCGTCACATCCTCAAAAAGGAAGAAGGGCTGGAAGCGACGGAGATTGGCAAAGATGCGGCCGACTGCAAGATGAAGCAGCTTGCGACTCTCTTCTTCAACTAGGTGGTCCATGGTCGTCACGGCTCCCTCCAAGTTCTCCACGAGTCGTTCGAAGAAGCCCAGATACCCCTGGACGCCGGCGTCACCCTCGGTCGTGAAGTCAGGGATCTCGGCACCCAGGCGCTGCGCGACAACCCGAGCCTGAGATGCCAAGGAACGGAGCATGCTCCGTTGCTCTCTCTTCATGGCCTTGGTGTTCCGCGTGGAGGCTTTGGCCTCCTCAGCAAGCGCAGTGGCCGGTGCCACTTACTGTTGATGATCCTTCATGTCCCCCTCCAAGGTGCGGAGATCAAGCTCCACACGCCGACGGGCGTCCCTAGCCATCTTCAGACGGGACCGAAGCTTCTCCATATTCTGCTCCAGCTCCTGGACGTGCTGGTCAGACTCGACGCGCTTCTCCAAGAAGCGGTCCTCCTGCATCTTCGAGAAATCTTCCTTGCAGCTTTTGCAGAACTCCTTCTGCTCCTCGTTAAGCTTCTCCTGCAGCTCCTTCGCCCGCACCTGGAGTTTCTCGTTGGCCCTCTTGATGCGACCCTGACGCCCAGCCTCGTCATCAACTATTGCGCTCTCGCGAGCTTCCAGGCGATCTTTCTCGGCAGCCTGGTCCTTCTCGACCTGCTCGACTTGTTCTTCGCGCCTGCGGACTTCAGACTCGCGGAAGGCCAATTTTGAGAAGTGTTAGAGCAGTGGATCCAGCAAGGAAAGAAGCGCGCATGCACGCTACCAGAGAGCACATAGAGGGTTTGGAGGAGAGGCTACAAGCGCTGCTATTTGAGCAGCAAGAGCTCATTGTGCATGGAACACTCGGTCGCCTTGGAGACTAATGAAATAGATGGCCGGGTCTCCTGGTGTCTTTACATGGTAAGGCCGGGTTCTACCCGTACTCGGAGTTCTATTCTATCTCCACCTCTTCGTGATCTCCAAGCCTTGGACTCCGTGACGCGCACCGCCTCCGGGTCTTCTAGATTCTTCTTTAATTAGGCCGGGTTACCACCAAATGTTCCGGCCCATGGTTAAGTTCAGCCCATGATGATGATAGCAGGCCAAGCCTGGCCTCCTGCCTGGCGGGTCTATTTTCATCTTCCTGGGTATCCCGGGTTATCTTTCCCCCAACATTAGCCCCCAGATTAGCTTGGATAACAGGATGGTAAATTCTTGAGATGTCTTGTAAACTTCGTCCTTCTTTGCTCAAGCATTGCCATCCGGGCTATTCAAGTTAATCCCTGAAAACACATAAAGAACACACATATAATTTGTTAGTTGTAACCATTTTTCTTCTTTCCCAGGCCAGCTCATCTTGGCGGCCATTCTATAACCCGGCCGTTTTCTCGAGTCTTCTTACGGTAAATTTTGTTTCTCAACACTTAGCGAAGATTTTTCCCATCGAACATATGAATCGCCAATCAACCTTTTAGTCAAAGATCTTATCTTTCTCTCTCCAAATCTTTCACCAGATACTTCAATCATGAATATTCCTTTTTGTCGTTACCTGTTTGGCATTGACCGTAGGTCAAATATCCTTATGTCTCCACTTTTTACCTTATTACCCCTGGTCAACCACCGTGGCTATATAAGGGACGCTAGGGTTTACCCTTATGTCACTTTCCCCATTTTCACCTCGAGCACTTCATCTTCCTCCTCGGGCCGCCGCCGCCATTTCTACTTCCAATCGAGCTCGAGATCAAGGACGAACACCGCTGCGCTCTCCTTCTCTCCATCCCAGAAGGTAATGCCATTGATTTTTCGCTGAATCGATTCCTAATTCATTCCGCATCTCATTCCCCTCGAGTCTGTCTCGAATCACATCTGCAATTCATCGATTTTGATTTCCCTTTCATCTATTCTTACCTGTTCTTGCTCTGTTCTTGCTCTGTTCTTCACGAATTCCATACTTGCTTTTTACTTACTCTTGATTTATTCTCCTCTGGATAGATTGATCTTCTCCTTCACCCCGAGACCATGGGGAAATAGAAGGTCAAAGCGGGTGGCCCAAAAGCGGCCAAGAAGGGGCCGAAGGATGCATCTAGCTCTGGTGTTGCTAAAGCATCTGCTCCGGTGAACTGGACGCGCTCCACTGCTTCAGAATTGACGATTCAGACCTTCGTCGATCGAGGCGAACTTCCCCCCAAGAACGAAATCGAATGGCGCGCTCCAGGAGAAGAAACCCGGCCTTCTCCACGCCAAGGTGAAATCGTTGTCCTCTTGGACCATGTGACCCGGGGTTTCCGTTCTCCCGGGTCTCTCTTTTTCCGTCAAGTATTCCAGTACTACGGTATCACCCCACTAGATGTTGCTCCCAACTCTATTTTAAACATGAGCAATTTCGTAGTACTTTGTGAAGATTACTTGCAGATGGCTCCCAGCTTAGAGCTGTTCTTAGAATATTTCTACTGCAATCCCTCTAGTAAAACCAAGTCATTAGGCCCTTACGGCGGTGTCTCCATCCAACGCCGTAAAACATCAGATCTCCCTGCTCTTATGTTAGCCAGTCACCCAAAGGGTGGCAAAATACATACTTCTACTGCAAGGACACCTCCCCAACCACTGACGAGGCTCGTTACCTAGCCTTTCGTAACTCGGCTTTGGTATTCGAGGCCAAAATGAACAGTTACGCCAGTGACGAGAACCGGGTCCTGGTTGACTCCCTTCGCGTCCAGGTCAGAGCCCTGCAAGGTCATGGCCTCCGTGGCACTGATCTAGTGAAGTGCTGGATAGGTTGGATGAGCCAGCCTCTCAGCATCAGGACCCGGCTGATCCATGAACATACCGGGTCAACCACTGATGACCTGCGTTATTCCGAAATAACACTCCTTGATACCCAAATTGTGAACAACGCCAAGACCTTACTTGCCGAGAAGAAAACTGTGATTGCTGAAACCGGGCTTGCCCCATTTTATATCAACCATCCTGCACCCACGGTAAAGACTCACTCCTTACTTTTATTCACTTGCTCACTTTTTTTAGTTGACTAAATGCTTCACCTTTCTACCTTATACAGGACGAGGCCTGGTGGAAAGTGGATTACACTCCCACCCCCTCTCCAGCTGATGAAGAAGCTGAGGCTTCTGAAGAAGAAGAAGAAGAAGAAGAAGAAGGTGAGCTCGACTCAGTAGGCCGGCTCTTCCTTAACTTAATCGAGAACGGAGCTCACTCAGGTTTTACTAACAATCTAACTTTTACTTCTTATTCAGATCTTGTTAAGCCGGCTAACGAGAATTTGCTGGCTCCAGATGTTATTGAAGTGCCAACTCCAATCCTGGCTGCCGCTCCTTCCCACAAGAGAACCAGAGGCGCAGTACAGAAGGTGCCATATTCTCGCATTTCTAGTTATATGATGAACACCTCTCAACTTCAAGCACTTCAACAGGAAAAAGATGCCGCCAAGGAAGCTGAATCTAGCAAGCGCCGCAAGACACAGTCCTGCGTGAGTGAAGATCCTTTGAACACAGGTATCCCCTCGTGTTCTCTGTCTCGCTGGACCAAATCAATACAAAAGACTCCCAGTACTTCTCACCCTTTGGCGGGCAAAATCCGGGTCTCAAAATCCCAATCTTTGTCAGTTTCTTCAGGTGACAGTGTGAACTTGCCCGATGATTTTCTCGTCAACGTTGGGTATGCTTTTCTTTCACTCTTAACTTTTTCAACCCTTCTCATTTTACTTCTTTGCATCACTAAATTTCATCTATTACATACAGCGCTAAAGCCACACCCCTAGATGCAGCCGGGTCTTCTTCCCACGCTGTCGTGACCGAGCCTGCTCACACAGAGGCTCTTGTTCATGACACAATTGTGGAGGAGACCCCAGAGAAGGAAATGGAAGAAAAGCTGCCCTCACCTCGAGCTTCTCCGCCTAGGGCAGATCCGGGCAAAACTCCGGCCGGATCTCCCTTGGTTGCTGATAAGTCTCCCGGGTCTAGCTCAGGCACCAACGACGAGGTGGAATACCTAGGCACCCAGACCATTACTGCAGATGCTCCACCCATTGTGGTAGCAAAAATTATGGAGCCCGAAGTGAAAGCCGAAGCCCGTACTCATGGGAAAGAGCCCATCATTTATTCTGAGCCACCGGCTCTGGAAAACATGGAACAGCCGGCTCTCATCTCAGAGTATATTCTCCCGGCTTTCCCAACACAAGGGACTCGAAGCTAAACTTTTTACTGCCATCAAGCAGCGCCATGAGGTAACATAACTCTCTTCTATACTCCCTAACCCCCAAGCTCCAAGTTTATTTGAACTTGTCTAATAAGCTTAGTGCTTTGAAAGAAAAATTAGAAAACAAATTAGCCCCCAAGTGCTAGTTTGTCTGTTTACAGCATCCTAGGACTCATTTCTTTAACTTTTTATAAACTTCAAATTCCCCAGCCCCCAAGTGTCGGGTTTCATGCTTGCAGTGATCTGGGACTTGTCCTTCTAACAAATCATTCAATCCTGATACTGTAAAGCTTTTACTTGCTTTAAGAACTTTCAAATCTGATAGACCCCAAATGCTGGGTTGTATGCTCGCAGCAACCCGGGACTTGTAATTCTAAATTTCTTTAACAAGTGTTTCGCTGTCAAACCTTATATTCAACTGAACTTCAACTACTTCTTCAGCAACATGTGACCCAGACTACACTTGAAATCCAACAGCTCAAGGAGCAATTATCAACTGAGACCCGGCTAAAGGCCGAGGCACAAGCAGAGACCCGGCACCTCAAGACCTCCCTCGCTGATGCAAAAGAAGAAAACATTTCCTTGAAAAAGGACATGGAAGAACACGAGGAGGACTGGAAGACCCGGCTCGAAACTGCTGAGAAAAAACTGGCTGAAGTGCAAAAGGCCTTCAACTCTTTTAAATTGCTTCTGAAGGAAATTGTTGCTGTTGTTTGGGGTAAACATTCACTTTATTTGCACATTCATCAATTCATTTATACTCGCACTTCTAACTCAATTCTCCTGTAACCACTCTTTTTTCAGGTCCTCGCAACAGCATGAACCTGACAACTCCTGACGTCAAACTCCAGGCCCTGCTTACTTTGGTGAGACAATTATACTACGGAGCCGGGTGTGCCATTGCAACAGCCTGTGGCCTAGAAGAGCCCCCAAGCCAATTAAAACAATTTCTAGGTCACTTGTCTACAATCCCTGAATGGATAACCCGGTGGAAGCTTTCTGGCTGCCGTAAAGGCGCGATGCGTGTCATGGCCTTGGCCAAAGCGCACTACCCAGATTTAGACCCGGCAAAGCTTGCTGGCAGGTTTCCCCAATTTAACTTGGACAACTCCGAGTTTGGTGGAAAAGACCTTGCTGCTATAAGCAAGGAGACCCGGTATGCTGCCACGGTGATTGCAGAAGGCTTGTTCCTAGAGAAATTCCAACATGGATATGACAAGAAAAGCCGGCGCATTGACACGCCAGATCCCGTGCCTGCAATACTGATTCCACCGCAACTTTTGCGCGGCCAAGCTCAGAAATGCACTGTCACTGGAACTGGCACTCCTGCACTCACTCCACCGAGTCGGCCTGTGATCACTGATGATGATCCAAAGAATCAAGGCATTGCTCTGATCTGCTGGAAGACCCCGACTCAAACAATGACAGGAGGACAGCAGGTAGCTACCGAGTCTGAAGTTGCAACAGTGCAAGAAGCCCCCAAGTCTCAAGAACAACCCAGCAAGACTCTTACAGCAGATGACCCAGCCAAGAATGTCGAGTCTTAATTTTATCGAAACACTTATCCATTTAGCCTGAACAGGCAGTCTGTAATAACTTGCGAAACTTTGTGCCTCATATTTTGATCGTGCGCTTGTGCACGTATGCTACTTTGGTCTGTAATCTTGGTAGAACTTATGGTTTGAATATCGAATCTTTTAATGGTCTAGATGACCCTTTTGGTTTCTTTTAACTATGAGCCGGCTTTCGCATGGATATTTCTGTCGCAACTTCTCTGAAAAATAGGGTCAAACCAAGTCCTTTTAGGCATCATGGTTGATTGAATTTCCAGGTGAGCGATCAGACCATATAAGTGCGAGTCACATCGAGCTCAATAGCAAGAAAACCAAGAATTATACTGGTGGCATCAAGGCCGGGTCTTGAGATTTGAGCTATAGGCTATTTTAGCAAGAGCCCCCAAGACCCGGGTCAATGTTCTGGAAAGTAATGGCTTACTCTGCACATTTACCCCATTGACCCAAATATCTGACTTGCTCGATATCATTATATAATAACTAGAACTTTATAAAAGAAATAACTAGTCAATCATAAAGATAAAAAGGAACTTCATAATTCTAAAACATGAAAGAAAAAATAGCAACAAATGTAGGTCGGGCTATGAGGTTAGGTGTTCACTTTTGAACAGCCAACCCCCAAGCCTCAGCACATGAATTTTAACTAGGACACCAGAACCGGGTCTTGGGTTAGATGTTCTCTCTGTGAACATCTAACCCCCAAGACCTAATATCTGAGACTTGGTCAAGCTAGATAAACCGGGTCTTGGGTTAGATGTTCTCTCTGTGAACAGCTAACCCCCAAGACCTAACATATGATACTTGAATAAAATGAATCGCCCGAGTCTTGGGTTAGATGTTCTTTCTTAGAACAGCTAACTCCCAGGACCTGATATATGAGACTTGAGCGCAAATAAACATGATTCCGGGTCTTGAGGTGAGCCATTGTGAGACTTCAATGGCTAACCCCCAAGACCTGAAACAAATAAACATAAAGGATAATACAAAAAGTAAATAACTGGAAAGACACAAATTTCTGTTCAACCTTCACTTTATTGATAGGAAAGGTTAGGTCAGCAAGCCGCCTCATTAAAAACCTTCCAGTCCCCTTAGGTACCCTGGTAAGGAAAAGAGCGCGTCTGAAACCTGCTGCCTGTTACATCGTGTGTTACATATCAAGACCCGGCCTATTGCTAGGTATAGTAAGGGCGCATGTGGGCAATATTCAATGGCCGCTCACGCTCTTGCATTGAAAATGTGGATCTTGTAGTGTCATTAACTGTGTTCGAGGATTCTCTTGCGTCCACCAGATAATAAGACTCATTGTGCAAGTTCTTGCTCACAATGAAAGGTCCCTCCCATGGAGGAGATAACTTGTGCATCCCATCTCTATTTTGCGTCCATCGCAACACCAAGTCACACTCCTGGAAAGTATGAGTTCTGACCCGACGAGCATGATATCGCCTCAGATCTTGCTGACAAATTGCCGACCTTTCTTGTGCTTTCTCTCGATGCTCCTCTAACAGGTCCAGTGAATCCTGCCGGCTCTTCTCGTTTTCTATCTTGACATAAGCCGCCACGCGCGGCGAGTCATGAATAATATCACTTGGTAACACGGCTTCTGCCCCATAAACCATGAAGAAGGGAGTCAAATTGGTGGATCTGTTGGGTGTTGTGTTGATGCCCCAAACTACTGATGGTAACTCCTCTACCCAAGCTCCAGCTGCTCTAATGCACGGGACCCGGAGTCTTGGTTTCAGCCCTTTGAGCACCTCTTGATTAGATCTCTCAACTTGCCCATTGGCTTGAGGGTGAGACACGGAAGCTACATCCAATCTTATGTCGTTTCTTCCACAAAATTTCTACATCTCCCCAAGTGACATATTGGTCCCATTATCTGTGATGATGCTATGTGGATACCCAAATCTATGGATGATCCTCTTCAAGAACACCACTACTGTAACTGCCTCGCAATTTGTGACTGGCATCACCTCAACCCACTTGGTGAACTTATCAACTGCCACCAAGAGGTGACTTTTCTTGCATGGGGACATCTGAAAAGGCCCAACCATGTCCATCCCCCAAACTGCAAACGGCCAAGTTAAAGGGATAGTGTGCAACTCCTGAGCCGACACATGAATCTGCCGGGCATACCTCTGACACCTATCACATCTACTCACCAAAGGCTCTACATCTTCATTTGCTGTGAGCCAGTAAAAGCCGTGTCTGAATGCCTTTGCGACCATTGATCTTGTGGAGGCATGATGCCCACAATCTCCCTCATGTATCTCCCTCAAAATTTGCCGGCCTTCCTCTGGTGAAACACATCGCTGAAACACACCAGAGGCACTTCTCTTGTAAAGCTCATCATCAATGACCACGTAAGCTTTGGCCCGGCGCACAATCTGCCGAGCTACAATCTCTTGCTGAGGCAACTCCCCCCTCATAAGGTAAGAAATATACGGCTCTGTCCATTCAGGAATCACATGCACCGCTGCTACTAACTGAGAATCCGGGTTACCCAAATACGCATAATCTTCCTCATCTTCAGGCTTAACTGATGGAACTCGTAATTCATCTAGGAAGGTATTGGGTGGAACCGGCTCTCGTTTGGAGCCGAGTCTTGAGAGAGCATCAGCTGCATCATTTTTGCGCCGGTCTATGTGATCCACTTGATATCCAGAAAGAACCCGGCAACTCTATCTACCTCTCTTCTGTAAGCCGCCATCTTTGCATATTTTCTGTCCCAAGTACCAGAAACTTGTTGAGCCACAAGATCTGAATCTCCATAACATCTGATATACTTGATGCCCATCTCATGGGCTATCTTCAAACCATGCAACATAGCCTCATACTCAGCCACATTATTGGAGCAATCAAAGTGTATTTGCAAAACATAGCTCATCTTTTCTCCTTTTGTGGAAGTTAACACAACCCCGGCTCCTGATCCTTGCTCCTGTTTAGACCCGTCAAAATGCATAACCCATGACTGAATTTTTGGAACTAGTTGTGGTGCACTTAGCTATGTCAGTCATTGAGAAACTCCACCAGAGCTTGAGATTTGATAGATGTTCTAGGCGCGTAGTTGATATGATAATCTCCCATCTCAATAGCCCACTTGGCCACTCTTCCTGTAGCTTTAGAATTTCGTATGATATCTGCAAGTGGGATCGAGCTCACCACCGTAATGGGATGCTCTTGAAAATATGTCTTCAAAACACACCAAATACCAACTTCTGCCAATGAGGATATCTTTGCTTTGTTTTTGACAAAACTTCACTAACATAATAAACCGGCCTTTGCACCGGGTGTTCTTTGCCTTCCTCTTTACGCTCAACCACAACCACATCGCTCATAGCTTGAGGCCCGGTAGCAACATACAGTAACATGGGTTCCTTGGGACCTGGCGCTGCAAGTACTGGCGCTTTAGACAACTACTCCTTCAAAGCTTCGAATGCATCATCTGCCTCTTGATCCCACACAAAATTGTCTGTTTTCTTCAGGAGTTTGCACAACGGTATTGCTTTCTCCCCGAGCCGGGATATAAACTGGCTCAAGGCTGCCACGCAGCCTGTAAGTTTCTGAACATCCTTCAGCTCTTTTGGTTTCTCCAAGCACTGTAAAGCCCGGATTTTGTCCGGGTTTACCTCAATTCCACGCTCTGACACAACGAAACCCAGAAACTTTCCAGCTGGTACACCAAACACACACTTTGTTGGATTGAGCATCATATTGTATCTTCGCAGGTTCGCGAACGTTTCCCTGAGATCTTTGATAAATGACTCAGCTTTTTATGACTTGATCACCACATCATCAACATAAGCATGGACGTTGCGCCCAATCTGATCCGCAAAACAATTCTGGATGCACCTTTGATAAGTGGCACCCTCATTTTTTAGTCCAAAAGTCATGGTCTTGTAACAAAAAGCCCCAAAGGGTGTAATGAACGAGGTCTTCTCCCAATCTTCTCTATTCAACTTGATCTGATGGTAACGTGAGTAAGCATCCTGAAAGCACAGGAGCTCACTTCCTGCCACGACATCAACAATCTGATTGATACGCGGCAAAGTAAACGGGTCTTTTGGACAGAATCTGTTCAAACTGGCAAAATCTATGCACATCCTCCACTCATTGTTCTTCTTCAGCACTAGAATCGGGTTAGCCAACCACTCTGGGTGAAAAACTTCCATGATAAAGCCGGCTGCTAAAAGCCAGGCTATCTCTTCTCCAATGGCCTTTCTCCTTTCAGCGTTCATTTTTCTAATACCCTGCTTTACTGGCTAGGCTTTAGGGTTAACATGTAATTTGTGCTCAGCGAGTTCAGTCGGAATACCTGGTGTAACATCCCAAATCTATAATAAGAGTAAATAAGACCCAAAATTCAGAACCAACAAAAACTTTTTGAATTATCTCATAAATGATTGTGTTTCCTTTTAAAATTGTTCTGTTTGACCTTGTGTGACTTGAATGCTTGTGATTGTTTGACTAGTAAATGTCAACCTAAGAACTCAACCTAAGTAAAAATATATTTTCAACACTGGTGACCATGTTATGACAAGAAAATATTCCATATGCCTTTCCCATTCTTATGTTGGCCAAAAGTTTATTTCAAAAATGACTTGGTTCTAGCAACAAATAAAATGCCCTTTATTTTGAGACAGTAAAAGTATTTTCAACACTTTCATGTTTATAAAATATGGAGAACTCTCTGTGATCTCCTATCCTTTCCTCAACCTTGACTTTTCAAAATTCCAATCTTTATGAACCCCAAGGTTTCAACTCTGTTTAAAAGAAATTCTAGTGGGAAATGTATTACCCACATATTTTTTCCTTTTCAACCCATCTTTGAAAACCACTAAGTTATGGGATGGTATATCCCTTAAACAACCTCTTGTCATAATTGGGTGTGGCCACTATTACAAAATAGCATTGCTAGTTATGGAAAAAGGTGTGTGACTTATTCCTGTAGTTTGAAGTGTGTGGCTTGTTTGAATTGTGGAAAATTGTTGTGTTGTGGATATTGTTGTGTTGATTGGTATTTTGGTGCTGTTGCTATTGCTGTGATTTTGCTGTGTGTGTGATCTTCTTGTGAGGATGATTCCTCAGTGGAGTTGTTACCACTTTAGGACCCCTTGGCCACCAAACTTGGAGGGTGACTTGAAGAGGAATAAATCCTCTACAATTAGGCACCCCAAGTTAAAATCCTAAAATTTAGGGAGGTGGTCTCAATAAAACTTCCTCTTTTATCTATTCCTCCATTTTCTAAAAACATAAATATACTTTCTTTATCAAAATTCTAGGGAAGGAGATGAAATGCTAATTCTCTCCATCTCATATCACTCTCTCCTCTAGTAAGCCTACTTGTTGTTTTAAAACAAACCCCTCCTTTATCTTATTAAAAAGAAATGAAGGTCATGGGTTAAAATGATCTTCATAAATAATTTTCCCTCCCAATTTCTCTATTTCCTCAAACAAATGTTTTCTCTATGAAAACAAAACTTATTTGAAGTATCTTATTTTTCAAGAAAGCTCCAAAGGTTCTACAAACTATTTTATCTCTGGTTTTAAATATTAAAGGAGTATCAAATTATTAATTTCCAAAAATGATTTATTTAGAACCCTATGAACAAAAATGGAGCAAAACATTTTATTTTCAAAAACCAATTTTTTTGGAACCTCTACATGTATATGGGAGGCTACCCAAATATTTTCAGAATTTTTAAAAATGTATAAAGGCCTCAATTAAATCCCAGAAACCCTACTGGTTTTGAAAAGGAATTTAAAAGAAATGGGCAAGGACCTATCTGTGAGAGCAGAAAGGAATCCAGGGGGCGTATTGCAAAATCCTCTTTGACTTCCTGTAGCATGTCGCCGGCACGGCACCGTGCTGCCGTGCTCGCTGCGCCGCCGTGCTCCCTCCTGCAGGTCACCGAGCCCCACGCCACTCCTCTGCCTCCCCCGTGCTCCCTCACTCTCCCCCCCCCTCTCCATTTTATTTGCGGCAGCCCGAACCCCCAACTCGAGCTGCCATCGCGTGTCACCGTCACAGGAGAGTTCCCCGTCCAAATCAAAGGGCACCAGTAGCCCCGCCGCATCGTCCTCTCTCTCATCGTGCGAGGAATCGAAGGATCAAGCCCGGGATCGCCGTCGCCGTCCCGATCCTTTTTGCTCCGGCCGCCGCCTTGCGAGCAAGCTCGCGAGTGCCACGGACCCTCATCCTCCGCCATTTGCGCATCATTGAGTTCCCCTTCTTCTTCTCTCCCTCATGCACCTTCTCTCTTTGCCCAGGAAGCACCGGAGCCACCGCGCCGTCCTCGCCGTGCTCCCTGCCGTGCCTCGTTCGTCTCTGCCTATCGAGAGGAGGAAGAAGGCCGCGTACCGCTTTGCCTCGCGCGAGCTAGCGGGCCGGCCCATCACCGCACGACCGGATCTGGGCCGATCTGGCCCGTTTATCTTTTTTTTCTATAGGTCTATTCTCTGTTTTAATCTCCTGTGATAATTGCAGTATAGGTTTAATTCATTTGTGGTTGATGTGTGCTAGCAATTTGAGTGTTTTAATTTTTGTAGTGTTTTGGTATGTTTTCTTAGACATGTAGCACTGGTACTTTTCAAAAATATGATTTGGTGTGTTGTCTAGAATAAATCTTGTAGAAAACATAATTTTCACTAAATAATCAATATCTAGAGTTTTATAACTCCAAATATTGCAAACTAAAATTCTATGGAAAGCCTGAAATAATACTTTTCCAGACCTGTTAGCCTTGCTTGCCAATTAAGTAGGAAACGAAAGTACTTTTCATTTCAATAAAACCACCAGTGGCAATTTGGTGATTTTTGTAGATTTTTGTGAAATGATTTTTGATGTGAATCCAATTGTGTAGCCTTATGTATGACTAGGAGTACCTAATCCTAGATTGGTATGATTTTTGGAGCTATATTTTATTTTTGGTGTGCATAGCTAGTTTTAATGCTTTCCTGTGAAATCTTGGATTTAGTTCTATTTAAGTTTGTGGAATGTGTTAATGTTTTATTTGTGATTACTAGCATGCATAGGTTCTGTACTCTTTGTTATGAGTGTGTTACCCCTTATAATTAGCATGTTAGGAAAATTTAGTGTTGCATGTGTTCGTTAGGAAATAATATCACTAGTGTGAATATTTCCTAGAATATCCCTAGTGTTTAGGAATTGTCTGTGGATGAAATTCTTTGAGTAGTTTGGTTTTTGGAAACATTGCTTCAACATCAGTAGCATTTCATGGCTACTGATATAGTAGCATGTCACCCCTTGTTACCTATTGGTTGATCCTTAGCAAAGCATGTTTAGTTGGGGGAATAGTTATAATTATTTAGGACTCACTAGCACGAGTAGCCTTATGTTGTGTTGTTGTTTTAGTAAGCTTCCTATTGTAGCCAGAAGATATTTAACCTCTTAATGCCTTGTTATGGTAGTGTAACACCCACTGATTCCATTGCATATTGATTGAAGAATAAGTTTCTCAATCATAAGCATAGTTCCGATAGCCTTTTATCTACTGGGTGTGAGTGGTGGTTTTCTCTGTTAAAAATTGAGTGGTTGTGTTGTAGTGAAGTATTTCCTGTTTAGATAAAATGCTTGCTGTTCACCCTTGCTTGAGATAGCTTTGTGATCTAGGCACCTAGCATGCACTAGTCTAAGGCCCTTATAAGCTTAGATCCTAGTTTGTTGCTTGAATAATTGGTTTGATGCTTGTGGATGTTATCTGTCTGTGCACCACTTGTGATTCTGTTTGGTGTATTGATTATTGTTTATTTCCCTGTTTGCGACGCTAGATAATAACGCTACCGGAGTGGTTTTCGGAGAGATTTGATCGAGGAAGGATTGGATTTTTATTATATTGATCAACGAAGAGAAGTCCAGGGACATTTTGCTGAAACCAGGCAAGCTACTTCACTGAGCTTGCATCTATATACATCTATTTTGATTTACCTGTTTTACTTATAAAGAGCATAAATGATTTCTGTGGTGTCTGCCACGAAAGCGATGATTTTGAAAACCCTTTTCCAAAATTACAAGTATATTGTTGGCACCCGATATAGAGGTGTTAGCGGTATACAATGATTTCTAAATGAACTTGTTTTACTCAAAGCCTTCTATGAAAATCTTTTGGTGGGATTACAAACCACCCAAGTTTTGATTAAAAGTATTTTGCTCTGAAAATTAGAAATGATTGTGAAAACCTTTTTAAAAGGGTTTATGAAAAACTATTTTGCCACCTTATATAGAAGTATAAGGTAGTTATTTAAAACTATAGGATGGGAAAAAACAATGTTTTCTCGAAACTCTCTTTTAAAAATACTTGGATAGACCTGCCGGAAGGTCGGTGCTCAGTTGAAGAAGGTTGGTGTTGTTTTTGAGAAAAATGCACATTGTGTCCTAGCACTATGACGACCAACCATTATCCTGTGCGACCACACTTACCCACATATGGGCAAGGGCGTAGTCATATAATTTGCTCGTGTTAGTACTGGATGCCTCAACAACGAGGATAACCTCGTTCCATGAGGGGATGGTCTGAGGACCTACCCCCTGACCTGGGTCCTCTTCAGTGTTGGTCTACCGGAAGCCGGTATGGACGTGTTTGGAGGAAGAGGATTGAAGGGCTCCCTTGGGTCCGCCGGGCAGAACTACGAGTCCTCACACTTAGTTCCTGAGGGTTTGAGTGTCGATGGAATGTGTCGTAGAGGCAGGGTCCTATACTAGCATGAGCAAAGGACAGGCTATGGCCGGGAACTCAACTTCGCATACCTCCGGTATGGCGGGACGTGGCTGACACGATGAGTGACCGGATGGGTGTGGGAAAAGCGTACTACCTCTGCAGAGGTAAAACTATTCGAATAGCCGAGTCCTCGGATACGGACAGTTGGAAGGCTGTCCTAAGACCATGTGCAAGTTTTGAGAAAGGTGTTGAGTTTTGGAAGGAAGTTGGCTGGAAAGGTTATTTCGTACCTGTACCAATGAGTTGGTTCGAGGTAGCGACGGGCTTGGAATCAGGGCAAGAAGTTGTTTTTCGAGGAAAAAGTTTTAAAAGAGATTTCTTACCCTTTTAAAAGAAGGTGTATTTTCGGGAAAAGATTTAAAAAGACTTCTTACCTTTTTAACCAAGATAGTGAGAAAACTACTTTCCAAAATGTCTTGTCTTCAACAGGATTTAAAAATCTATTCTTCTCCTTTTTAAATCATGATTTAGTGTGGTTTTTCTCCTAAAAATAAAAGTCTTTGAAAATGAAAAAAAAAAAACTAGTGCATGTTCCTGTTGGGGTAGTTTGCGAGTACAATCAAATGTACTCATATTGGTTTCGTCCCTGGCTATTGTCTTAGCCAGATCCAGAGAAGAGCAGTTCGACGAAGAGGAGTTCACTGACGTCTTTGCGAACTAGGGCGCTTCCCAGTCAGCTGCCTGTAGGGTAAAGGCGAATGACTTGGGCTCCACGTTGATTTGGTGATTCCGCTGCAAGTACCTTATTGAAGCTGATCACTTCAAGCACGTAAGTATAATTATTCGGTATTTGTGGGTGTTCTGTGATACCAACTCAAGTTATGTGCAACAGCACACTGATCATGGGACTGTTGCAGGAAACATAACGAGTATCTCGGATAATTAATCCGGGGTCCTCACAGACTTGGTATCAGAGCCATCCTGACTGTAACAGACCTTAGTTAGCATGGACGTTAGTTAGGAAGAGAATATTTTGTTAAAAATATGTTAACACCAAAAATATATCCTTATTTAGGGAAGTCCAAAAATGACTCCCGCTCTTCTCGCCTTCTCAATTAATTTCTGAGACTTACCTTTCTATTTTAAAATTTACCAAGGATTTCTCTACTCCCTCTTACCTGTTCAAAATACTTGACGATGTCCAATGGAGACCTAATTAGCTAGCACCTACAAGAAGAAGCTTCCATCGCAAATACTCAACATTCAACATCAAGGTGGTTGATATGCAAATGCCAAGATCGTCGACACCAACAAAGCAAGAGACCTCCGAAGACCTCAGCTCAGCCTCAGCAATTCTACTCAAGTTGCTACTTCGACAATCTCAGTTTTTCCAGCTGAAGACTAAGGCGACGAAATGAGGATTTCAGCACCCCTGTTTAACCAAGACCCATAGGAAAAACATATGATAGGAACCTTGGTTGTTTCACCCCTATTACCACGCGTACTAGACATCCGTTGGTACTAGACGTACCTTGTGTGCACCTTGCTTGTGTGTACTCTGCTTGTGTGTTGTTTGTGAGGTGGAAAAACGTAGTTTTACAAAAAGGAAAAGTTTAGTTTCCTTTTTGCCACCTAAGTGCACCTTGTTACGGATGTAAACCCGCCAAGGAAAAGCTTTCTAAAATATTCTTCCCTCTTATCTAAATCATCTCCCAAACAGAACTGACAGTTCCTCAAGATACCAAAAGACCCCCGATCTTTAACCAAATAGCCTGAGGTTTTGTATCCTTTCAAAAGTCCGACCTAGAAAACCCTCCAGAAAATTTTGACCTAGTAAGAGGAACAAGATACCGAATACTCTCTACTTCAACCTTGAGGCCCAAGACTCTACGACCTTCTGCAAGACGGATAGCGGCCTTCATACGTCGTTTTGAGCAACCACATCAAGCTATCGAGAAGGATGAAGATTCAAGACCCGACGTTCGATGACACTAGTTGGATTCTGTCAGACTAACAAAAGATTATGAAAGCTAACATAACTAACATAATTTATCTAACTTTAAATCTCTCATCTAACCAAGTTTTGCAAAGCTACTAACTGCTTTTTCTAGACAAAGGAAATAGGTGCCATAGGACGACTCAAAACTATTTGGTAGAAAGGAGAACTTTAGGGGATATACAAGTGTTGAACTATGAGATTATTAGTTAAAAGGGTCCCTTAAGAATCTAGTTGAGGAGATCAGAACTTGTTGGATGATATTGGTAATATCAAAAAAAAAATTTGGGGTTTAGAATAGAAGTGAAAACTTGGAGTGGATCGATAAATTAATTGGATTTGGACAAATGATATATCTGAATTATGCTTTGGGGCTAACCAGTTGTGGTCCCCAACCATTGGTGGTTATCTGGAGCTAGAAGATGTGACCCTTGATTTAAGGTTTAGAAATAAAGGTGAAAGTTCTTGGATTTTTAGGAAGCACTTGCTGATAAAAGGATAATTGGATTGGTTAGAAGCAAGTAGATTAAGAAAAATACTCCGGTGTGGAAATGTCTAGGGTGATTCTTGGCGCAAATGACCCTTGCAATAAACTCTTATGGAATTATGGGAAGTGATCAAGGATGAGTTAGCCAATGAGTAGATCGTTGTATGCAAGAAATAATTAGTGGAGGATAAATGAATGCTTATCGGATTCTAGGAGTCAATATGACTTGGTCTAGTAGCCAGACATTCTAGGTGACAGTAGTTTTCAGAGCTTGTCACGCTCTGTTTGGATTGTTTTTGAAAGATCATTTATTAAGAGATCAAGGCCCAAAAGTGTTGAGATAAAATCTGAATTTGGTTAGAAAGTGGGTCAATTCAGATGATATGATCACATGATTGTTGGATGTTTTATGTAGCTTTGATGATATGGTCGTGGAAAATGACCATCTGAAGGAGTCAGATATTATGAGGTATGCCTATCTGGAGAGAAAAATCAATAAGGAAATAATGGTGGAGCATAATGATTTTGTGATAAAAAGGCAATGGGAAGAATATGCCTAAAAGATTTGATGGGTACCCGATAGATTGAGATATACCATGATAAAGAGTTTATGCCCAAAGAAGATGAGGGTGGATTAATAATTTTAGCTTGAGCAAGGACCATGTTTTAAATTAACTGATTGATAGTAGTGGCCTTACCAGAAATATTGGAATGGTATTTTGAAAAAAAAAATCGAGAATTAGAGACCTAGGTAAAGTTGATCGTTCAGGATCATAGGTATAATAAGTTTGATGTCTAAGGTATGGCACCCAACTCCCTTGAAAACTAACATAAGCCCCTCAACCATAAAGTTTTCCCGAAGACCCTAACTATTTTGGAGCACTCTAGCTTACTTATGAAGACACCTGCGAAGCTGTGTGAAGACCCGGAACCAAAGAAGCATCTACCAGACGATCTTTGAGTATTTGGAAACTCTTATGTCAGAATCTACTATTCTTAACCTCTCTAGAAATAGTGCGATCCTCCAATGTTCGGGTTATATAGAAGTAATTGGTAACAAGCCTCATGAACTTGTTAGCAACTCACTTTTGTATGCTCAAACAATGGAGTGTCATACACAAATAATCGGAACATCAGATAATTCAGTACATCTCAGCCTCTGGAAATGAAAAGTGATTTGATGACAAGACTAGCTACCTTGTTACCAAATTCTTCTTGTATGACTAAGGCAATTTGATGTCATAGAAGACACCCACATTCTTATACACCAACCAATAGGAGGCCTCGCAACATCGAGTTGTTAAGATCTCACTTAGCGACCTTATTGAAAGAAGAACGACCTCGGAAGAATCTTCAGCCCAAAACCCGTGCCCTCGTACTCCCCTGTACCCCCGGGCAAATCTCGAGGACGAGATTTATTTTAAGGGGGGAAGGATCTGTAACATCCCAAATCTATAATAAGAGTAAATAAGACCCAAAATTCAGAACCAACAAAAACTTTTTGAATTATCTCATAAATGATTGTGTTTCCTTTTAAAATTGTTCTGTTTGACCTTGTGTGACTTGAATGCTTGTGATTGTTTGACTAGTAAATGTCAACCTAAGAACTCAACCTAAGTAAAAATATATTTTCAACACTGGTGACCATGTTATGACAAGAAAATATTCCATATGCCTTTCCCATTCTTATGTTGGCCAAAAGTTTATTTCAAAAATGACTTGGTTCTAGCAACAAATAAAATGCCCTTTATTTTGAGACAGTAAAAGTATTTTCAACACTTTCATGTTTATAAAATATGGAGAACTCTCTGTGATCTCCTATCCTTTCCTCAACCTTGACTTTTCAAAATTCCAATCTTTATGAACCCCAAGGTTTCAACTCTGTTTAAAAGAAATTCTAGTGGGAAATATATTACCCACATATTTTTTCCTTTTCAACCCATCTTTGAAAACCACTAAGTTATGGGATGGTATATCCCTTAAACAACCTCTTGTCATAATTGGGTGTGGCCACTATTACAAAATAGCATTGCTAGTTATGGAAAAAGGTGTGTGACTTATTCCTGTAGTTTGAAGTGTGTGGCTTGTTTGAATTGTGGAAATTGTTGTGTTGTGGATATTGTTGTGTTGATTGGTATTTTGGTGCTGTTGCTATTGCTGTGATTTTGCTGTGTGTGTGATCTTCTTGTGAGGATGATTCCTCAGTGGAGTTGTTACCACTTTAGGACCCCTTGGCCACCAAACTTGGAGGGTGACTTGAAGAGGAATAAATCCTCTACAATTAGGCACCCCAAGTTAAAATCCTAAAATTTAGGGAGGTGGTCTCAATAAAACTTCCTCTTTTATCTATTCCTCCATTTTCTAAAAACATAAATATACTTTCTTTATCAAAATTCTAGGGAAGGAGATGAAATGCTAATTCTCTCCATCTCATATCACTCTCTCCTCTAGTAAGCCTACTTGTTGTTTTAAAACAAACCCCTCCTTTATCTTATTAAAAAGAAATGAAGGTCATGGGTTAAAATGATCTTCATAAATAATTTTCCCTCCCAATTTCTCTATTTCCTCAAACAAATGTTTTCTCTATGAAAACAAAACTTATTTGAAGTATCTTATTTTTCAAGAAAGCTCCAAAGGTTCTACAAACTATTTTATCTCTGGTTTTAAATATTAAAGGAGTATCAAATTATTAATTTCCAAAAATGATTTATTTAGAACCCTATGAACAAAAATGGAGCAAAACATTTTATTTTCAAAAACCAATTTTTTGGAACCTCTACATGTATATGGGAGGCTACCCAAATATTTTCAGAATTTTTAAAAATGTATAAAGGCCTCAATTAAATCCCAGAAACCCTACTGGTTTTGAAAAGGAATTTAAAAGAAATGGGCAAGGACCTATCTGTGAGAGCAGAAAGGAATCCAGGGGGCGTATTGCAAAATCCTCTTTGACTTCCTGTAGCATGTCGCCGGCACGGCACCGTGCTGCCGTGCTCGCTGCGCCGCCGTGCTCCCTCCTGCAGGTCACCGAGCCCCACGCCACTCCTCTGCCTCCCCCGTGCTCCCTCACTCTCCCCCCCCCCCCTCTCCATTTTATTTGCGGCAGCCCGAACCCCCAACTCGAGCTGCCATCGCGTGTCGCCGTCACAGGAGAGTTCCCCGTCCAAATCAAAGGGCACCAGTAGCCCCGCCGCATCGTCCTCTCTCTCATCGTGCGAGGAATCGAAGGATCAAGCCCGGGATCGCCGTCGCCGTCCCGATCCTTTTTGCTCCGGCCGCCGCCTTGCGAGCAAGCTCGCGAGTGCCACGGACCCTCATCCTCCGCCATTTGCGCATCATTGAGTTCCCCTTCTTCTTCTCTCCCTCATGCACCTTCTCTCTTTGCCCAGGAAGCACCGGAGCCACCGCGCCGTCCTCGCCGTGCTCCCTGCCGTGCCTCGTTCGTCTCTGCCTATCGAGAGGAGGAAGAAGGCCGCGTACCGCTTTGCCTCGCGCGAGCTAGCGGGCCGGCCCATCACCGCACGACCGGATCTGGGCCGATCTGGCCCGTTTATCTTTTTTTTCTATAGGTCTATTCTCTGTTTTAATCTCCTGTGATAATTGCAGTATAGGTTTAATTCATTTGTGGTTGATGTGTGCTAGCAATTTGAGTGTTTTAATTTTTGTAGTGTTTTGGTATGTTTTCTTAGACATGTAGCACTGGTACTTTTCAAAAATATGATTTGGTGTGTTGTCTAGAATAAATCTTGTAGAAAACATAATTTTCACTAAATAATCAATATCTAGAGTTTTATAACTCCAAATATTGCAAACTAAAATTCTATGGAAAGCCTGAAATAATACTTTTCCAGACCTGTTAGCCTTGCTTGCCAATTAAGTAGGAAACGAAAGTACTTTTCATTTCAATAAAACCACCAGTGGCAATTTGGTGATTTTTGTAGATTTTTGTGAAATGATTTTTGATGTGAATCCAATTGTGTAGCCTTATGTATGACTAGGAGTACCTAATCCTAGATTGGTATGATTTTTGGAGCTATATTTTATTTTTGGTGTGCATAGCTAGTTTTAATGCTTTCCTGTGAAATCTTGGATTTAGTTCTATTTAAGTTTGTGGAATGTGTTAATGTTTTATTTGTGATTACTAGCATGCATAGGTTCTGTACTCTTTGTTATGAGTGTGTTACCCCTTATAATTAGCATGTTAGGAAAAATTTAGTGTTGCATGTGTTCGTTAGGAAATAATATCACTAGTGTGAATATTTCCTAGAATATCCCTAGTGTTTAGGAATTGTCTGTGGATGAAATTCTTTGAGTAGTTTGGTTTTTGGAAACATTGCTTCAACATCAGTAGCATTTCATGGCTACTGATATAGTAGCATGTCACCCCTTGTTACCTATTGGTTGATCCTTAGCAAAGCATGTTTAGTTGGGGGAATAGTTATAATTATTTAGGACTCACTAGCACGAGTAGCCTTATGTTGTGTTGTTGTTTTAGTAAGCTTCCTATTGTAGCCAGAAGATATTTAACCTCTTAATGCCTTGTTATGGTAGTGTAACACCCACTGATTCCATTGCATATTGATTGAAGAATAAGTTTCTCAATCATAAGCATAGTTCCGATAGCCTTTTATCTACTGGGTGTGAGTGGTGGTTTTCTCTGTTAAAAATTGAGTGGTTGTGTTGTAGTGAAGTATTTCCTGTTTAGATAAAATGCTTGCTGTTCACCCTTGCTTGAGATAGCTTTGTGATCTAGGCACCTAGCATGCACTAGTCTAAGGCCCTTATAAGCTTAGATCCTAGTTTGTTGCTTGAATAATTGGTTTGATGCTTGTGGATGTTATCTGTCTGTGCACCACTTGTGATTCTGTTTGGTGTATTGATTATTGTTTATTTCCCTGTTTGCGACGCTAGATAATAACGCTACCGGAGTGGTTTTCGGAGAGATTTGATCGAGGAAGGATTGGATTTTTATTATATTGATCAACGAAGAGAAGTCCAGGGACATTTTGCTGAAACCAGGCAAGCTACTTCACTGAGCTTGCATCTATATACATCTATTTTGATTTACCTGTTTTACTTATAAAGAGCATAAATGATTTCTGTGGTGTCTGCCACGAAAGCGATGATTTTGAAAACCCTTTTCCAAAATTACAAGTATATTGTTGTGGCACCCGATATAGAGGTGTTAGCGGTATACAATGATTTCTAAATGAACTTGTTTTACTCAAAAGCCTCCTATGAAAATCCTTTTGGCGGGATTACAAACCACCCTAGTTTTGATTAAAAGTATTTTGCGATGAAAATTGGAAATGATTGTGAAAACCTTTTTAAAAGTTTATGAAAAACTATGTTGCCACCTTATATAGAAGTATAAGGTAGTTATTTAAAACTATAGGATGGGAAAAAAAAAACAATGTTTTCTCGAAACTCTCTTTTAAAAATACTTGGATAGACCTGCCGGAAGGTCGGTGCTCAGTTGAAGAAGGCTGGTGTTGTTTTTGAGAAAAATGCACATTGTGTCCTAGCACTATGACGACCAACCATTATCCTGTGCGACCACACTTACCCACATATGGGCAAGGGCATAGTCATATAATTTGCTCGTGTTAGTACTGGATGCCTCAACAACGAGGATAACCTCGTTCCATGAGGGGATGGTCTGAGGACCTACCCCCTGACCTGGGTCCTCTTCAGTGTTGGTCTACCGGAAGCCGGTATGGACGTGTTTGGAGGAAGAGGATTGAAGGGCTCCCTTGGGTCCGCCGGGCAGAATCTACGAGTCCTCACACTTAGTTCCTGAGGGTTTGAGTGTCGATGGAATGTGTCGTAGAGGCAGGGTCCTATACTAGCATGAGCAAAGGACAGGCTATGGCCGGGAACTCAACTTCGCATACCTCCGGTATGGCGGGACGTGGCTGACACGATGAGTGACCGGATGGGTGTGGGAAAAGCGTACTACCTCTGCAGAGTGTAAAACTATTCGAATAGCCGAGTCCTCGGATACGGACAGTTGGAAGGCTGTCCTAAGACCATGTGCAAGTTTTGAGAAAGGTGTTGAGTTTTGGAAGGAAGTTGGCTGGAAAGGTTATTTCGTACCTGTACCAATGAGTTGGTTCGAGGTAGCGACGGGCTTGGAATCAGGGCAAGAAGTTGTTTTTCGAGGAAAAAGTTTTAAAAGAGATTTCTTACCCTTTTAAAAGAAGGTGTATTTTCGGGAAAAGATTTAAAAAGACTTCTTACCTTTTTAACCAAGATAGTGAGAAAACTACTTTCCAAAATGTCTTGTCTTCAACAGGATTTAAAAATCTATTCTTCTCCTTTTTAAATCATGATTTAGTGTGGTTTTTCTCCTAAAAATAAAAGTCTTTGAAAATGAAAAAAAAAAAAAACTAGTGCATGTTCCTGTTGGGGTAGTTTGCGAGTACAATCAAATGTACTCATATTGGTTTCGTCCCTGGCTATTGTCTTAGCCAGATCCCAGAGAAGAGCAGTTCGACGAAGAGGAGTTCACTGACGTCTTGGCGAACTAGGGCGCTTCCCAGTCAGCTGCCTGTAGGGTAAAGGCGAATGACTTGGGCTCCACGTTGATTTGGTGATTCCGCTGCAAGTACCTTATTGAAGCTGATCACTTCAAGCACGTAAGTATAATTATTCAGTATTTGTGGGTGTTCTGTGATACCAACTCAAGTTATGTGCAACAGCACACTGATCATGGGACTGTTGCAGGAAACATAACGAGTATCTCGGATAATTAATCCGGGGTCCTCACACCTGGCATGTCACTAGGTGTCCATGCAAAAACATCCCGATTCTCACGGATGAACTCGATGAGCGCGCTTTCCTATTTGTCAGTCAGGTTTGACCCTATGGAGAACTAGTTGGAAGAGTCCCCCTCCACAAAATCTATCATCTTTGTATCTTGGGCCGATTTGACCTTTGCCCTGTCATCTTCTGTGGTTGGCCTTTTCAGGACCGTATTATCTGCCGGGTCAAGATTTGCCCTGTAACTTTTCAGCTCCTCTTGGGCACACGCGTGCTCTGCCATGGCCGCATCTCCCTTGTCACATTCTACAGCTATCTGTCTGTTTCCATGCACAGTAATGATCCCCCTAGGACCCGGTATCTTCAACTGCAAGTACACAGAACAAGGCCGAGTGATAAACCTGGTATAGGCCAGCCTTCCCAGCAACGCATGATAAGGACTATGAAAATCTACCACCTCAAAATCTAGCATCTCTGACCTGAAGTTCTCCCGAGACTTGCCAAAAGCCACTTCAAATGTGATTTTTCCCAATGGAGTTGCTAATTTCCCTGGAACTATGCCATGAAAAACTGTGGATGTTTTCTGTAATTGAGACTTTTTGAGACGCATGCGCAAGAAAGTTTCCCAATATAAGATGTTGATGCTGCTTCCTCCATCCATCAGGACCTTTTTCAGCTCATAACCCTCCACTTGAAGGGCCACGACCAACGCAAGCAGACCCGGGGTTCCACATGATCCGGGTGATCTGCTCTGCTCCAAGTGATTGTTTGGTCAGACCATCTTAGATACCTAGGTGTTCCCATAGACACCGCATTAACAGCCCTTAGAATTACTTTTCTCTCCCTTTTAGAAGAGTTTGACGTGTAAACATGGTATGAACCAAGCTGCTTAGGCTGAGTGTTGAACCCGCCCTGTCCTTGAGAACTTGAGCTGGCTGGAGGGCCGGTTGGTTTTGCATTGGCTCCAGTGGCGGAGCCGCGGCCGGCTTGCACCCGTGCCGGGTCCTCCACCCCTGTATGCTGCTTGTAGCGCCCTTTGAATCTCGTTGTTCTTCCATCTGTTGAGAACTGCACACTGAGCCAGCGAATGATTTGCCGGCTTACCGTTCCTGCTGTGACGAGGACACGACATTCTGAACGCCTCTTCCATACTCATGGGTCATGGTCCATTGAAACTGTTGTAACCTCCACTGTTTCCTCTGTTGTTATCATTATAGCCTCCATTGTTTCCTCTATTTCTATCATTGTATCCACCATCAGTCCTGGGCCTTTGAAACCCGGTATTTGTGTTTGCCACGAACTCTGAACTTCCCTCATTGTGCCCTCTCTTATGCGAGTTGTTGTTGTTGTTGCCATTGTTGTTCCTACCATTGTTTGCCAGGTTTTTGCCCTTTCCTTCTTCAGGATCGTCTTGCGTTTTGTCTGTTGCAGCATGCTTGTTATAGGCCTCCAATAACTCGGCCATCGTGACGGGTTTGCCCTTGTGACTCTCTTTCAGGCGTCCCAGCTTCTGGACCAACGATGTATAACTAGATGTCATTTCCAACGTCGAGATTGCATCCTTCGGTTCAATTCCAGATGATGAGTGCCAAATTTCCACGACCCTACCCATCCAGTGTCGGGTTGACTCTCCCTTCCTCTGAAAATAGTGATCAAGGTCTTCAAGTGATAACAGACGCTTGCTTGTGCCCCAGAAGTGCTTGATAAAGATTGCTTTGAGCTCTGACCAAGTGTTGATCGATCTCTCAGGTAAATTCTCGAACCATAACTTTGTTGCACCATCACTCATCATCAAATACATATACTTTGCACACACATTCTCTGTCGCATTGCGAATACACATTGCCATCTCATAACTGCTCAACCAACTTGCCGGGTCCATGCTTGGCTCGTAATTGGCCACTTTGCTTGGCTCTTTGAACTTTTCAGGAAAAGGCTCGGATCTGATTGACTCTGACAAACACTTAGGCCTAGCTAACCCGGAACCTCCGCTTTGAAGATTAGGACCCAGCTAACCTGCCGATACCGCAGGCTGAACAACTTGTTGCGCTGGAACTAGTACAGGAGCTGGGATGACCGGGTGAACACTCGCGGCTCGCCCTGCTCTTGACATGTTCACGATCTGTTGTGCCACTGAAACTGCAGGAGCCGGCTGATACTGCTGGTTATTCTGCTGAGGCTGGTGGCAGTGTCTCCCCATGTCTACTGTGGGTACGTTTACTGTTGTAAGGTGTTGAGTGCAATGCGCTCTTGTTTTTGGAGTACTGACCTTGCTGCACCACGGCCGTGCGTAACATATTGATGGCTCGCCGAGCCTCCAACTCCGTAGGTGAGTTTCCCAACGGGATACGATCAAGTGCTAAAGTTGCTGCATAAACGTTATCCGCCGGGTTAGAGAAGTGACCCTCTGGCGTGTGATACCTTGGTGTGGCTGCAATATGACCCGGATTTCCCCCAGCTCCTCCGGCGGGCAAACCAGGCGATCTTCCAACCGGACCAACTGCTGTTCCTGGGTTTCGTTCACCCCTGCACTTGTTCTAACCACAGGCGCCGCCTGAACCGCACCAATGGGTTCATCCACTGGGGTTCTAAACAGCACCGCTGGTTGTATGATATTTTCTCCCGGAGCCAGCCGGCTCTGATGTCTCCTCTGATGCTGCATGGTCAAATCGTTCTGGCGAGCTTGTAACATCTCCTCGTTCTGCCTCAAACGGTTCTCTCTTTCCTTGATCTCTTTTGCCCTTGCTACAATTTGTTGCTCATATGCCACTGCGTTCCGCCGGGTCTGCTCCAGAGCTCTACGCGCGGTTTCCAACTCCATGGCCCGGGCTGCCGCGTTCTCCGGCGTGATGATTCTTGTGAGCGTCGTTTGGTCCAAAACCAAGCCGTTGTTGAACAGGGCCGACGCTGGTGCCGGGTTAGTGTGACTTCTCCCTGGCCCGATTATTCAAGAAACCAAAAGAATTTCTGTACTGTGCCCGGCCTTCACTTTCCTCCGAGACTGACGCAATCTCACCATCCACCAGCCTCTGGTTTAACTTGAGCACCGGGTTTGGCTGTTGTTGATCGTTGATATTCGGTGAGGGTGCCGCTCTTGACCCCCCAGCTCCCAAAGTGAGATCCAAATTCGTCAAGGGCGCCGTGTAAACTGCTACCCTTCGAATTGGACCCGGATAAGATTCCATCTCGAACTGATCTTCATCTTCCTCTTCTTCCGGGTCATACCCATACCTTCCATCAAGCAGGGCCAAGATCGATTCCGTGTCGTCCTCGCTGCCTGGTGTGTCACCCGGGATCCGTGCCGGGTTTACCGACTGTTCCACGTGTCTGACCACCAGATCCGCATGCTCAGCTGTTCCCACGGATTCTTCCCCGTCTGATTGGACAAGGTATCAGCTCCTAACACAGAATCATATTCTTGATTACTAGCAGACCCGGTTGCATGTATCATACAAACAAAAACATTAATCTAGCCAATTGGAATAACATCACCTGATTCAAGCAGATCTGACTCCGGCCACCAGCCAGAGTCATCGGCGATGTGTTCTCCTTCCATGTTGATGATGATCCGGCCTACCACCAGATTCTTCATACCTTCCAGCGCAGCTCCCTTGATGATGACACTCTTGGCCGCAGGCCCCACGGTGGGCGCCAAATGTCGTGGGGTTGTCATGGCATATGTTACCATAGGGTAACTTTGAGTTGGGGGCCAGGCGAAACTGGTGTCAGGAAGATGGTTTAGCGCGGAGGGGACAAAGGATTTACCCTGGTTCGGCCTCTCCATTGGAGGTAAAGACCTACTTCCAGCTACTCTATTATTGATCTTGATGTCGATAACCCGGCTACAACAACAGAGCCGGATCTCGATTAGGGTTACACTATTTCTCTTTCGTGGGACTTGTGTGATCTGAAAAGCTTGACCTAACTATGACCCAGGAGCCCCTTATATAGATGGCCGGGTCTCCTGGTGTCTTTACATGGTATGGCCGGGTTCTACCCGTACTCGGAGTTCTATTCTATCTCCACCTCTTCGTGATCTCCAAGCCTTAGACTCCGTGACAGGCACCGCCTCCGGGCCTTCTAGATCCTTCCTTAATTAGGTTGGGTTACCGCCAAATGTTTAGGCCCATGGTTAAGTTCAGCCCATGATGATGATGGCAGGCCAAGCCCGGCCTCCTGCCTGGCGGGTCTACTTTCATCTTCCTGGGTATACCGGGTTATCTTTCCCCAACAGCGGCTGCCTCATCCTAGAGAGCCTCGCGCTTGTGGTTCAACTCCGCAAGGACTTCCTCGGCCTCACAAGTAACACTGGCCCGAACCTCGTTAGCAAAGCGACGAGCCTTGGCACGCCGCTCCTGGGCTTTCTCATCCTCCTAGCGGGCACGCTCGAACGCCGCCTAGAGGTGGTCCCAGCCTCGTGCGCGGTCCAAACGGTCCTCGTCCGCAGCGCGCTCCTCGTCGACAATGTGGAGTTCTAGGCCATCGAGCATTTCCCTCGCCGAGAGGAAGATGGCCTCACGGCGGGACTCACACGGGCGCCGTTGCCGCAACGTCAGAGCCAAGCTCCCCCGGACGGCGCGGAGCCTGAAGCTTCCAGGACTCTGCGCTCAAGGTCTGGGCCCTCTCCAAGGCGGGCCCTCTGGTGCGGGGCCTCCTCCTCGTCGACGGGCTCTTGGAGGCCTTGCTGAGTTTTCCTGTCTTCAACTTCCCCCAGAATGCCCCGAGGACTGGGAGCACGCTCGTCACCGGCCTAGCACCCTCTTGCCAGCCTTGTCTCCGCCTCACCCTCGACCTCCATTGCCACAACATCTGGATCCGCGCCTGGAGGAGGCGGCAACGCCTCCTCACGGGGTTTTTCTGGCTCAGGAAGGGTCGTTGTCCCGACAAGGTCCTTGACCTCGGGAGACTGGGCCACGGTAGCGGGAGGCACCCCGTCCGTCGTAGAAGCCGCGGGCATCTCCGACGCCCCTGAAGCCTCCCCGGGCTGGCAGAGTTTTTTCTGCCTCGACGCCGAGGAAGACCTGAAGGAAGAAGATCAGGAAACGGCCAAGGCAAGGAGTCCCAACAGGAAAGAAAAGGAAGGAAAGAGGGCTTACACAGGGGCGGCGTCCACCCACCTCCTCTTCCGCACACGCTGGGGCAGAGGGGCGCTGGCCGTAGGAGTCTCCAGAAGCCACCCTGCCTTTGTCCCAAGAGGGATGCCCCCGGGGCACTCGGCAGGCTTAGCGAGAGGCGACTCCACCTGAGGCCTCCGGGGACCAGCCGAAGGGCCCTCATGGGGTTTGCCCTCCACGCGCTGCGATGGAGCGAAGCGGTAGGACGATTCGTCGCCAGAGGAGATGTCCAGGGGCTGCGTCTCAGGCTCTGCGGTGCCCAGCGGGCGCTCATCCCTCCCCGAGAGATCAGCACCACGAGAAGTGCCTCCGCCCTTAGCAACAGAGCTGGCGGAGGTCTCCAGCGAGCAGGTCCCGGCTTCCACCGGTGCCACCACGATGAATCCCTCTTGGGGGCACGTCCGCTCTTGCGAGCGCAGCCCCCACGCGGTGAATGACGACATCGACGCCAAGTAATGGAAGCGGCCCGACTTCTCGAACAGATATAAGGGTTTGGAAGAGTTGTTCGCTGGTTCAGGTATCTGCGAGGAGGGGAATAGAAAGCCCATGATATCATCCACCACCTCCGACGAGAGGCCCTCCTTGTCCAGTCGCATCCTGTCCGACACACCGGTGTACATTGATGACCCACAAGTATAGGGGATCGCAACAGTCTTCGAGGGAAGTAAAACCCAAATTTATTGATTCGGCACAAGGGAGCCAAAGAATATTTATAAGCCTTAACAGCGGAGTTGTCAATTTAGCTGCACCTGGAAATGGACTTGCTCGACACAGATTATCAGTAGAAACAGTTTTAAAGCAGTAACAGTAGTGAAATAATAGCAGCAGTGTAATAAAGACAGCAGTAGTGATTATAGCAGACGGCAGGATTAAAATACTATAGGCATAGGGATGGATGAACGGGCGCTGCATGGATAAGATAATTCATGTAATAATCAAGACAAGGCATTTGCAGATAAATAATAACATGGTATCCAAGTACTAAGTAACCCATGTGTTCCGTATTTAGTCGTACGTGCTCGCAATGAGAAACTTGCACAACATCTTCTGTCCTACCAGCCCGTTTGCAGCGGGGCCTCAAGGGAATCTACTGATAATTAAGGTACTCCTTTTAATAGAGTACCGGAGCAAAGCATTAACACTCCGTGAACACATGTGATCCTCACATCACAGCTATCCCCTCCGGTTGTCCCAATTTCTGTCACTTTGGGGCCTCGGGTTCCGGACAACAATATGTGTATACAACTTGCAGGTAAGATCTTAAAACAATGAATATCATCATGAATCAATAACATGTTCAGATCTGAAATCATGGCACTCGGGCCCTAGTGACAAGCATTAAGCATAACAAGTTGCAACAATGTCATAAAGTACTAACAACGGATACTAGGCACCATGCCCTAACAATCTTATAGCTATTACATGAATGATCTCATCCAATCCCTTCCATCCCCTTCAGCCTACAGCGGGAATTACTCACACATGGATGGGGGAATCATGGATGGTCAATGGAGAGGCATCGGTGATGACGATGGCAATGATCTCCTCCAATTCCCCGTCCCGGCGAAGTGCCAGAACGGAGTTTCTGGTCCCGAAATAGGGTTTTCGATGGCGGCGGCGCTCTGGAGGTTTTCTGGAATTATGGTCGAACCTCTCGTCATTTTTAGGTCAAGGGGGTTAAGTACTCCAGAGGAGGACTCGGGGACATGGCCGAGTCGGCCTCCCATAGGGTGGCGTGGCCCAGGGTCCACCCGCGCCGCCATGTGGGGAGGGCGGCTGGCTGCCCCCCTTCGACTCCTCTTCTGGCTCCGTGGGTTTCTTGGTAAAATAGGGCTTTTGCAATTATTTCCACGGATTTTCTCGAAAGTTGACTTTCTGCACAAAAACAAGACACCGGAACAATTCTGCTGAAAACAGCGTTAGTCCGTGTTAGTTGTATTCAAAACACATAAATTAGAGGTAAAACAACATCAAAAGTGTTCGGGAAAGTAGATACGTTTTGGACGTATCATACATCCACACTGGCTTCTGATGCGACTGCAGTGGGGCGATGTGTCGCCTCACAAACTCTCTGGCAACCATCTGACCTCTGAGGCCGTATGAGCAGGCTTCGACGAGGCGCCTCTCCACGGTCTCGAGAGACTGGTGCACCAATGGCTGCCTACCCCATCCTTGGTGTTTCGTCGGAGGACCAATGGGTACCTCAAGGAAAGGGCAGACCTCCAAAACCTTCACGAAGAGCCACCGCTGACGAAATCCCTCCACCTCCTTCGTCGCCTCGGGGATGGGGACGTCGCCATCCCGGGCAATGGGAGGATAGTTGCCGAACATGCCATCGCAGAGACGGAAGGAGACGTAGCCCATCGTCTCTGTGTGCGACGAGAAGTACAACGAGAAGAAGTTGCGGAAGAAGTCCACAGAAGGCCTGACTCCGACGTACGCCTCGCAGAATGTAACATCCCAAAAATATTAATCAGTATTATTATTCCAAAAATGAGAGCCAACAAAAACTTTTGTTTAATTATATGTGTTGACCTCATATTGTTGCTTGTGTGGTTTATTTCTTGCTAGTTGTTTGTTGTTTGCTCTAAATAAAGACATGAAGAAAAGAAGAGAAATAAAATAAAAAGAAAAGCAAGAAAATAAGAGGACAAGTGTCACATAAAATTCTCCAAGTGAGAATTTGTTTTCCTTTACAATAAAATTCAGAGGAGTGGTAATGTAAACACTCCCATGTTATCCTTACTACTTTTCTATCTCAAACGATATTTTAAATTTGTTTTAAAATTCAAAAGAAAAATTCAATTGGAAATAAAACCAAATTCAATAATTAAAACCCTATGAATAAAAATGATTCAAAACATTTTATTTTGTAAAGCCAATTTTTGTGAAGCTTCTGCATGCCATGGGAAGGCTTCACAAATTTTCTTGAATTTTTATAAATAGATTTAGTGCCCTAATTAAATTCAGGAAAAGCTTCTGGTTTGAAAAACAAAAGAAAGAAATGAAAAGGAGAGAAGCCAGGGGGTTTTCTGCAAAACCTTCTTCGCCTACCTCTCCGTCGCCGTGTCGACGCCGCACACCGCGCGCCTCGCCGTTCCCCGGGCCCCCCAGGCCCCCCTGCTTATGTCCACCCTCGCTCCCGTGCCTCTGCACCCTCTGCCTCGCAGAGGAGGGCACTCGAGCTCTCTCCCATCGCAATTACGCCGCGGTTCCCCGACGACCGCCGCGGAGGAGTTGGACGGCGCCGGCCAAATTGGCCCCCCTGGCAGCTCCTCGACACGCGATCAGCTACGCCGTGAACCCTAGCTCCATCCCGGACCCCCCAGACAGCACGCACCGGCCTCTCCCGCTCTCTGGACGCCTCTGGACCGCGACCACCGTGCGCCGACGATGCGCCTATATAGCTCGACCCCGCACCTCACGAATTCTCCACTCCCTTCACCCCTGCTTCCCTCCCTTGCTTCACCACCTCACGTACACCGCAAGGAGAGCAGAGCCGCGGCGGCTGAGCCGCGGTGGCTGAGCCGCCGCTGCTCTGGATTTCTTCCCGAGAAGCTTCGCCGGAGCCGTAGGTGAGCACGACCACGGCCGTGCCGTCCTGCTGCTCCATTCTCCCCTCTGACCCCTCTACGATGTTGCTCGAGCTCACCGCACTCACCCCATCCCTTTTTCCCTTTGATTAGTGCCCAGACGCGACCATTGGACCTCGCCGGAGTTGCTGTCCGTGGCCGTAGAAGATCGGCACCTCGCCACCGACGAACCAGCCCTCCCCAGCAAGTGGAACTCGCGCCAAGGTATTCTCCGAACCTCCGCCGTCGATCCGCTTCATCGCCACGACCTCCCGAGCCCCCTAGGTGAGCCAACCATCCACCTCGCCGTCGCCGGAGCTTCGGCGCCGCTCGTTTTAGGTCGCCGGAGTTCGTCGACGACGTGGGCTAACGTGAGCCATTGGATCTTAATCCAATGGCAGCGTACCGATTCGTTTAGAATAGGAGTCACTGACGTGTGCCCCCCACACGTCAGGTTTTTATTAGTTTCCCTCGCGCACCCAGTGTCGCTGACATGTAGACCCACATGTCATAACTTTCAACATTATCAAAACAGAGAGAAATTCTAATTTAGTTTTCTCTGGAAATCCAGTACTGGACCTAACTTCAAAAATCAATAACTTGATATTTAGGCATCCAAATAAATCAAATCCGATTGTTCTGGAAAGCTTATGAAAATGTTTAACCAACCCAATTGGTCTCATGTATTTAATAAAATAGATAAAAAGTATTATTAAAAACACTACAGAGGGTATAAATTCTAAACTTGTTTGTTTCTAATACTCTGTTAGTCCAAATAATTCCAAACCAATTTTCCTAGCTTAGTACTGCCATGTATTAGCTTCCCTAATTTTGGTAGAATTATTTGTGCAGTAGGATTTGTTTAGTTTAAAGTAGAAGTTTAAACACCCTTCTGCACTCAAACATTTAAATATGTTAAATGGTTAACCCAAATTAATTACGACCAATTTTGTTAGGTCACATTTAGTCGTGTTTAGTTACCCCTAAAAGGATTTAATTTTAGGAGGAACAGAACTTAATTGGTAGCTAAAACTTGATTATTAAGTGACTGGACTCAAACATTTGTGTAGGGAGTTTGGTAACTCAAATTAATCCAAACTCAATTGTGTTGTCTTCTACACATCAGTAGCTTTCCATAGAATTTACTTTGTGTTTTTGTGACCAGCAGAACTCAAGTTGTGGAATTAAACATGTTCCACAAGTTTCTGCCATAGTTTTGAACATAAATAAGTATTTTTGTGACCACATCTACCCACATATGGGAAAGGGCGTAGTCATATAATTTGCTCATATTAGTATGGGATGCCTCAACAACGAGGATGACCTCGTTCCATGAGGGGATGGTTTGGTGACCTACCCCTGACCTGGGTCCTAACACGTTGGTGGGAGGATTGAAGGGTTCGCTCGCCGGGCAGAACTACGAGTCCTCACACTTAGGTTTCCCGACGGGGAATCTGGACTGGGTGTTGATGGAAAGGATGATAAATTCGTAGCGGTAGGGTCCTATACTAGCATGAGCAAAGGACAGGCTATGGTCGGCGGCTTACTTCGCATACACCTTGTATGGCGAGACGTGGCAGACACGATGAGTTGCCGGATGGATGGGGAAAAGCGTGCTACCTCTGCAGAGTGTAAAACTATTCGAATAGCCGAGTCCTCGGATATGGACAGTTGGGAGGCTGTCCTAGACCATGTGCAAGTTTTTGGAAAAGCTTTTAAGTTTAAAAGAAACTGAAATGGTGATGGTGTTACACAGCTATACCAAATGGAGTGGTATGAGTTGTTGGAATAAATGGACCATGGTGAGCCATGGTCAGAAAAGGAGGAGTTTTGGAGAAACAAAATGAGATGGTGACTTCTTTCAAAGATAGTTATAAAACTCTTCTTACCTTTTTCAATAAAGATATAGAGATGTTTTAAACAAATAAAAGTTGTAAGTTAAAATAAAACTAGTGCATACTCATGTTGGGGTAGTTTGCGAGTACATTCAAATGTACTCATATTGGTTTCGTCCCTGGCTATTGTCCTAGCCAGACTACGAGGAGGAGCACTACGCCGAGCAGGAATATGGCGACTTCTACGCAACTAAGGATCTCCACAAGTCAGCTGCCTGTCGGGTCGTCATCGTTAGAATATGATGTCTACTACGCCGTAGCTTCCGCTGATATTTTGGTTTGGCCCATGAAGGCACCTATGTAAGACTTGGTCTAAATGACCATTTATGTAAGACTTTTATTCGGTATTGTAATGGATGTAAACTTTGGTATCCAATTCGGATTATGTGCAACGACAGACTGATCACGGGATCGTTGTGTTAAGCATAATCGGGTATTTCGGACAGCTAGTCCGGGGTCCCCACAGACTTGGTATCAGAGCCATCCTGACTTTAGGAAACCTTAGTTAGCATGGTCGTTGTCAAATGTTACAAAAGATAATTTCTAAAAGAAAGGAATGAAGTATTTTCGAAAACTGCTTATCTCCAATCCTCTTACTTATGCAAAATTTTTCTCATTAAAATTACATTTTCCTTGTATCCTAAAATTTTGCAACATCTCATTAACTTAAAATTTGACTCACTTGTTACCTACTAATTAAAATTTTGTACACTTCACTAACTAACTTAAAATTTTGCTTAAAAATGTAGATGGCACTCCATTGGACCGAGTTCGTTCAGCTGGAGAAGGACAGCAAGCTGACGTTTGAGAGGGACTTGTTCGAGTTGACAAGCTGTTAGGTCGCCCCGCTCCAGAGTTTGAGGGAGCTCAGATTGATGTTCACGGTGTCGGAAGGCTGAGCTGGCTCATCAGTCGTCAGTTCGCAGGAACATCAAGTCTCCCAGTTCCAGGACGCTCATCTTCACCACCAAGGAGGCCACCTGGGTTGATGGTCTCTGTACTGCTACACAGAGGATGCTAGCCCGACTTTGTGAGGAGCACAAGGCGGAGTTAGTAGACTCCCGTTTCCGGTTCTACGGGAGGCGCAACTGCGATGGACACCCTACTCCTTCCCTTACCACCCGATGTTTGGGAGCTACATCATGGACATGGAGATCTTACTTCAGTGCACTCAGGATGATCTGTTGCGCACTAGGATTCAGCTTCACTTTGACCGCGAGTCGCTCGTTGAGCTTCGCGAGAACGAGAAGCTGATGGAGGAGAAGGTCGCTCTTCTCAGGAAGAGGGCCCAGCTGAGGAAGACTATCGTGAAGCTCCGCACGAAGGTGGCAGAGCAGGACGGCTGATTGAGGATCTAGAGCACCATACTGACGAGATGGAGGAGGAGGGCGAGGATCTCCGCAAGGAGAACAACGCTTTCCTCAGTGACGATGATGACTTCGTGGAGGAGATGGACTGTGAGGAGGAGGATGATGAGGAGGAGTTAGTTGACGAGGAGGAGGAGCCACTCGAGCAGTTCTCGAGGACGAGGAGGAGGATCCCGAGGAGCCACCTACCAGTCAGATGCTGACGTGTTAGAGCTGGAGGTTCCACCTCAGTAGGCGAGTGACTTGATCACTACCGCAGGATTAGGTTGACCCCTATCGCTAGTCGAGTCGAGTAGTGGTTCTTTTGGAAACCAGATGCTATGTATCTTAGATGTAAGGTGATGTTGTAAGCTTGATGTTGTTATGAACTCCTTGATGTGTGTTTGTGAAATATAAGTATGTTTGTCTTGTTTGATCTGTGTGAAATATTTTCATATAATCTTAAAATTAATCAACCACTTGAGAATCGTCTTTTCCCTTAGTCGAACTTTTCTTGCCTTGCCTCTTATACCCGGTGTGCTTCAGGATGCCGCCCCGTCGCAGCAATGCGGAAGGATCAGGATCAGCACCACCACCACCGGACCCAACCCCCGCCCAACTTCTCGCGCTTATCATGGAGGAACGTGAAAATGCCCGGCAGGAGCGCCAGGCTCATCTCACTGCCCTGCAACAACTCGCAGCCGCTTATAACAACAACAATAACAACAACAACAATGGTGGTAATGGCAATGGCGATGGAACCAGCGATCTACCTTAGGTGATTTCAGAAGACCAACCCACCCACCTATTCCAAGGGACTTCACCCACTGGAGCCGATGATTGGCTTCGCACCATCGACAACAATCTGGAAGTTGCTGCTGTGGGAGAAAATGAGAAAGTGTTGTATGCAACCCACTATCTCGCTGGACCTGCAAGAGCTTGGTGGGAAACTACCAAGGCTCTCCAGCAAGCTGGTCATGTTATCAACTGGGCTGAGTTCCAGGAGAAGTTCCGCAAGAAGCACATTCCCTACGGACTCATTGAGAGGAAGAAGGATGAATTCCGCAAGCTGAGGCAGGGAAGTAAAGATGTGGTCGGTTATCTGATGAGTTTACCGACTTATCTCGGTATGCTCCTGATGACACCGACAAAGAAGAGAAGAAGATGGAGCGTTTCATGAGTGGACTTCATGATGAACTGCAGTGTGCTCTGGTTATCCATGACTTCCGTGATCTGGAGTCACTTGTGGACAAAGCCATCCAGCTGGAGACCAAGCGCAAGTCTATGTATGAAGGTCGCAAGAGGAGGATGAATGCTCAGGAAGGTTCGAGCAGCCAGAAACCTCGTATCTTTCAGCAGAACCCCAGGCCTGCCTATCGTCCACCCCAAGCACCACGCCCCAATTTCCCTAACCGCCCAAACAACTTCAACCGCCCCAATGACAATAACCGTTCTGGAGGAAACTTCAATAACTTCAATCTCCGCCCCAAGGTTGTCTGCTTTGAATGCGGCGCCCAGGACATTACTCCAGAGAATGCCCCAATCCCAAGAAGCCTGTCCAGCGCCCCAATGCACCGCACCGAACAATGGTCAAGGCCGCAATGGAAATGGTAATGGCAAGAATGCCGCACCCCGCGGGAATGCTGCTGTTGTCAGAGGCCGTCTGCACCACATCAATGCTGAAGAGGCTGAAGAAGCGCCAGATGTTGTGCTGGGTACGTTCCTTGTCAACTCAGTACCTGCAACTGTTCTGTTTGATTCTGGTGCCACCCATTCGTTTATTACCAAAGAGTTTGTTTCTAAGGGAGGTTTAGTCGGGAGTCTTTTACCCAAACCATGTTGGTACAAACCCCAGGACTGTTAGCCAAAACCAACCAGATGTGTTCCGAAACCCCCATAGAAATTGGAGGAGGAAGGTTTGCAGCCGACCTAATTATCTTAGGAAACCAAGGCATAGATGTTATTCTTGGAATGGATTGGTTAGCCAAGTATCACGGTCGTATTGACTGTGCCCGAAGAGCTGTTTCTCTCACTTCTGATGATGGAGTTGAAGTGGAGTATGCATCTGAGACCAGCCAGACCAGACCCGGATGCCATGAGAGCATAGCTCGACCCGCCCTAGATGAGATCCGTGTTGTTCACCTGTTCAAGGATGTTTTCCCAGAAGAATTGCCTGGTATGCCGCCAGACCGGGATATTGAGTTCATAATTGAGCTTATCCCAGGGACATCCCCCATATCCCAAAAGCCTTATCGGATGAATCCGGAAGAACTGGTTGAGTTGAAGAAGCAGTTGGCTGATATGCTAAGCAAAGGTCTTGTCCGCCCAAGCGCTTCACCATGGGGATCACCCATTATTTTTGTGGACAAGAGAGACGGTACCACACGCCTGTGTGTGGATTATCGCAAGCTGAATGACGTGACCATTAAAAACAAGTACCCTCTTCCCAAGATCGAGGATCTGTTCGATCAAATGAACGGAGCCCGAGTCTTTTCAAAGATCGATCTTCGGACAGGTTACCATCAGTTGAAGATCCGAGAGACAGACATTCCCAAGACCGCCTTCACCACCCGTTACGGTTTGTTTGAATACACCGTGATGTCCTTTGGTCTGACCAATGCCCCAGCCTATTTCATGAATCTCATGAACAAGATTTTCATGGAGTACCTCGACAAGTTCGTGGTAGTTTTCCTTGATGACATCCTTATTTATTCCAAGACCGAAGAAGAGCATGCTGAACACCTGCGTCTAGTTTTGGAGACCCTCCAGAGCACCAGCTGTATGCCAAGCTTAGCAAGTGTGAGTTTTGGCTCAGTGAAGTGGCATTTCTCGGACATATTGTATCTGCTGGAGGAATTTCTGTTGACCCTGAGAAGATACAAGCCATTCTTGACTGGTTATCCCCAACCATGTGAAATCCGAAGCTTTCTCGGACTTGCCGGTTATTACCGCAAGTTCGTTGAAGGATTTTCCAGTATAGCCAAACCCATGACCCAACTGTTGAAGAAGGACAAGAATTTGAATGGACTCAGAAATGTGAGGATAGTTTCCAAGAACTGAAGAAGAGACTAACCTCAGCCCCAATTTTGATTATGCCAGACGTCACCCAGAGTTTCGACGTGTATTGCGATGCATCACGCCTCGGACTTGGTTGCGTTCTGATGCAAGAAGGCAAAGTTGTGTCGTATCTGTCCCGGCAGTTGCGACCGCATGAAGAGAATTACCCAACCATGACTTGGAGTTAGCTGCTGTAGTCTTTGCTCTTAAGAAGTGGCGTCCCTATCTTGCGGGACATCGCTGTGAGATCTATACGATCATAAGAGCTTGAAGTATATTTTCACCCAGAAGGAGTTGAACCTGCGACAGAGGAGATGGATGGAATTAATCAAGGATTATGATATTGGAATCCATTATCACCCTGGAAAGGCTAATGTAGTTGCCGATGCCCTTAGTCGCAAACCTTGCACCCTGAATGCCCTGATCCAAGCCGAACAGCCAGCCTTGTTCAAAGAGTTCGAAGACTTTGGACTAGAACTTGTTAGCCATGGTTATCTCGCCAATTTAGAGTTAACCCCAACCCTGATGGATCAAATCAAAGAAGCCCAAAAAGACATGAAAGCATTGAAGGAATTAGGAAGAAGATTTCCCTCGGCAAAGCACCCGGTTTTACCGAAGATGCTGAAGGAGTACTGAAATTCAATGTCGTATCTGTGTGCCCAATGTCACGGAACTTAAGGAGTTAATCCTAAAGGAGGCCCATGAGACCCCTTATTCAATCCACCCCGGCGGAACCAAAATGTACCAAGACCTTCGAGAAAGATTTTGGTGGCATGGAATGAAGCGAGAGATTGGTTCTTCGTAGCCAAGTGTGACATCTGTCAGCGAGTCAAGGCTGAACATCAGCGCCCGCTGGATTGCTTCAACCTTTGAAAATTCCCGAGTGGAAGTGGGATGAGATTGGAATGGATTTTATTACCGGACTTCCAAGATCCAACCGAGGCCATGATTCAATCTGGGTCATCGTTGATCGACTGACCAAGGTTGCTCATTTTATACCCGTCAAACCACTCACAATGGAGCCCAGTTAGCAGACCTGTATATTTCCAGAATAGTAAGCCTGCATGGTGTGCCTAAGAAGATTGTATCTGATAGAGGCACGCAATTCACCTCAAGATTCTGGAAATCCCTTCATGAAGCCCTCGGAACCAAGTTAGCATTTAGCACAGCTTATCATCCCCAGACCGATGGCCAAACTGAGCGAGTGAACCAGATATTGGAGGACATGCTTCGTGCATGTGTTCTATCCTATGGTTCCAAGTGGGAAGATTGTCTTCCGTTTGCAGAGTTCTCGTACAACAACAGTTATCAGTCCAGTCTGCAAATGGCCCCTTTTGAAGCCCTTTACGGCAAGAAGTGTCGTACACCCCTGAATTGGTCCGATACCGGAGAAGGCAAATTGTTTGGACCAGATACCCTCCGTGAAGCTGAAGAGCAAGTTCAGCTTATTCGTGAACGCCTCAAAACTGCCCAATCCCGTCAGAAGAGTTACGCTGACACCAAGCGCCGTGACCTCACTTTCAGTGTCGGAGATTATGTTTATCTCCGAGTGACACCCCTCAAAGGAATGCAGCGTTTCCATGTCAAAGGAAAGTTAGCGCCAAGGTATATTGGACCCTTCAAGGTCATTGCTCGTCGAGGAGAAGTATCCTATCAGCTGGAATTGCCCCGGAGTTAGGAGATTATCATGATGTCTTCCACATTTCCTTGCTCCGGAAGTGTCTCGAAGTTCCTGACCAGCCTGATGTTTTCAAAAACATCGACCACCTCTCCATCGACCTGAACCAAGACCTGACTTATCGTGAGAGACCCCTCAAAATTCTCGAAGAAGATGTTCGTGTTACCCGAAGACGTGCGATCAAGTTTTACAAAGTCCAGTGGACTAACCACTCTGAAGAAGAAGCAACTTGGGAACGCGAAGATTATCTTCGAAGCGAATTTCCAGACCTCTTTAGTACCCAGGCCTAGCAAATCTCGGGACGAGATTTATTCTAAGGGGGGAAGGATTGTAACATCCCAAAAATATTAATCAGTATTATTATTCCAAAAATGAGAGCCAACAAAAACTTTTGTTAATTATATGTGTTGATCTCATATTGTTGCTTGTGTGGTTTATTTCTTGCTAGTTGTTGTTGTTTGCTCTAAATAAAGACATGAAGAAAAGAAGAGAAATAAAATAAAAAGAAAAGCAAGAAAATAAGTGACAAGTGTCACATAAAATTCTCCAAGTGAGAATTGTTTTCCTTTACAATAAAATTCAGAGGAGTGGTAATGTAAACACTCCCATGTTATCCTTACTACTTTTCTATCTCAAACAATATTTTAAATTAGTTTTAAAATTCAAAAGTAAAATTCAATTGGAAATAAAACCAAATTCAATAATTAAAACCCTATGAAAAAAATGATTCAAAACATTTTATTTTGTAAAGCCAATTTTTGTGAAGCTTCTGCATGCCATGGGAAGGCTTCACAAATTTTCTTGAATTTTTATAAATAGATTTAGTGCCCTAATTAAATTCGGAAAAGCTTCTGGTTTGAAAAACAAAAGAAAGAAATGAAAAGGAGAGAAGCCAGGGGGTTTTCTGCAAAACCTTCTTCGCCTACCTCTCCGTCGCCGTGTCGACGCCGCACGCCGCGCGCCTCGCCGTTCCCCGGGCCCCCCAGGCCCCCCTGCTCGCGTCCACCCTCGCTCCCGTGCCTCTGCACCCTCTGCCTCGCAGAGGAGGGCACTCGAGCTCTCTCCCATCGCAATTATGCCGCGGTTCCCCGACGACCGCCGCGGAGGAGTTGGATGGCGCCGGCCAAATTGGCCCCCCTTGCAGCTCCTCGACACGCGATCAGCTACGCCGTGAACCCTAGCTCCATCCCGGACCCCCCAGACAGCACGCACCGGCCTCTCCCGCTCTCTGGACGCCGCTGGACCGCGACCACTGTGCGCCGACGATGCGCCTATATAGCTCGACCCCGCACCTCACGAATTCTCCACTCGCTTCACCCCTGCTTCCCTCCCTTGCTTCACCACCTCACGTACACCGCCAGGAGAGCAGAGCCACGGCTGCACTGGATTTCTTCCCGAGAAGCTTCGCCGGAGCCGTAGGTGAGCACGACCACGGCCGTGCCGTCCTGCTGCTCCATTCTCCCCTCTGACCCCTCTACGATGTTGCCCGAGCTCACCGCACTCACCCCATCCCTTTTCCCTTTGATTAGTGCCCAGACGCGACCGTTGGACCTCGCCGGAGTTGCTGTCCGTGGCCGTAGAAGATCGGCACCTCGCCGCCGACGAACCAGCCCTCCCCAGCAAGTGCAACTCACGCCAAGGTCTTCCCCGAGCCTCCGCCGTCGATCTGCTTCATCGCCACGACCTCCCGAGCCCCCTAGGTGAGCCAACCATCCACCTTGCCGTCGCCGGAGCTTCGGCGCCGCTCGTTTTAGGTCGCCGGAGTTCGTCGACGACGTGGGCTAACGTGAGCCGTTGGATTAATCCAACGGCAGCGTACCGATTCGTTTAGAATAGGAGTCACTGACGTGTGGCCCCACACGTCATGTTTTTATTAGTTTCCCTCGCGCACCCAGTGTCGCTGACATGTAGACCCCACATGTCATAACTTTCAACATTATCCAAACAGAGAGAAATTCTAATTTAGTTTTCTCTGGAAATCCAGTACTGGACCTAACTTCAAATCCGATTGTTCTGGAAAGCTTATGAAAATGTTTAACCAACCCAATTGGTCTCATGTCATTTAATTAAATAGATAAAAATATTATTAAAAACACTACAGAGGGTATAAATTCTAAACTTGTTTGTTTCTGATACTCTGTTAGTCCAAATAATTCCAAACCAATTTTGCTAGCTTAGTACTACCATGTATTAGCTTCCCTAATTTTGGTAGAATTATTTGTGCAGTAGAATTTGTTTAGTTTAAAGTAGAAGTTTAAACACCCTTTTGCACTCAAACATTTAAATTTGTTAAATGGTTAACCCAAATGAATTAGGACCAAATTTTTTAGGTCACATTTAGTCATGTTTAGTTACCCCTAAAAGGATTTAATTTTAGGAGCAACAGAACTTAATTGGTAGCTAAAACTTGATTATTAAGTGACTGGACTCAAATATTTGTGTAGGGAGTTTGGTAACTCAAATTAATCCAAACTCAATTGTGTTGTCTTCTACACATCAGTAGCTTTCCATAGAATTTTAGTTTGTATTTTTGTGACTAGCAGAACTCAAGTTGTGGAATTAAACATGTTCCACAAGTTTCTGCCATAGTTTTGAACATAAATAAGTAATGTTTAATTCAATGATTTTGAAACCAAATTGTTTGGTTTGATGTGGGCAGTAGCTAATTGTGATGTTTATGATTGAGATGTTGTGATGCTTGCTTGAGTAGTTTAGTAATTGGTTGCATTGCTTGTTTGACGTTTAGACGAGAACGTTGCCGGAATCTACGAGGAGGGGGAATTCTCTGATCATCAAGCACAAGAGCCCGAGAACTTTGCCGAGCAAGGCAAGCTACTCCCTGAGCTTGCACCTAAATACATATGCATCTACTTTGATCAAATGATTTACTCTTAAGGCATTGGTTTACAAAACCTTTTCAAAAAGTATATGGATATTATTTTGCCACCCTATGTAGAAATATAGGGTAGTTTATATAAAACTATAGGATGGGAAACAATGTTGTTTATTCAAAACTCTTTTGAAAAGACTTGGTGGTTATGAAATACCAAGATGTCGATGTGGAAGTAAAGAAGTGGAAAATGGAGATATTTATGAAAAATGCACATTGTGTCCTAGTACTATGACAACCAATCTTACCCTGTGCGACCACATCTACCCACATATGGGAAAGGGCGTAGTCATATAATTTGCTCATATTAGTATGGGATGCCTCAACAACGAGGATGACCTCGTTCCATGAGGGGATGGTTTGGTGACCTACCCCTGACCTGGGTCCTAACACGTTGGTGGAGGATTGAAGGGTTCGCTCGCCGGGCAGAACTACGAGTCCTCACACTTAGGTTTCCCGACGGGGAATCTGGACTGGGTGTTGATCGAAAGGATGATAAATTCGTAGCGGTAGGGTCCTATACTAGCATGAGCAAAGGACAGGCTATGGTCGGCGGCTTACTTCGCATACACCTTGTATGGCGAGACGTGGCAGACACGATGAGTTGCCGGATGGATGGGGGAAAAGCGTGCTACCTCAGCAGAGTGTAAAACTATTCGAATAGCCGAGTCCTCGGATATGGATAGTTGGGAGGCTGTCCTAGACCATGTGCAAGTTTTTGGAAAAGCTTTTAAGTTTAAAAGAAACTGAAATGGTGATGGTGTTACACAGCTATACCAAATGGAGTGGTATGAGTTGTTGGAATAAATAGACCATGGTGAGCCATGGTCAGAAAAAGGAGGAGTTTTGGAGAAACAAAATGAGATGGTGACTTCTTTCAAAGATAGTTATAAAACCCTTCTTACCTTTTTCAATAAAATTATAGAGATGTTTTAAACAAATAAAAGTTGTAAGTTAAAATAAAACTAGTGCATACTCATGTTGGGGTAGTTTGCGAGTACATTCAAATGTACTCATATTGGTTTCGTCCCTGGCTATTGTCCTAGCCAGACTATGAGGAGGAGCACTACGCCGAGCAGGAATATGGTGACTTCTACGCAAACTAAGGATCTCCACAAGTCAGCTGCCTGTCGGGTCGTCATCGTTAGAATATGATGTCTACCACGCCGTAGCTTCCGCTGATATTTTGGTTTGGCCCATGAAGGCACCTATGTAAGTCTTGGTCTAAATGACCATTTATGTAAGACTTTTTATTCGGTATTGTAATGGATGTAAACTTTGGTATCCAATTCGGATTATGTGCAACGACAGACTAATCACGGGATCGTTGTGTTAAGCTTAATCGGGTATTTCGGACAGCTAGTCTGGGGTCCCCACACAGAAGTAGGCAAGAATGGAGAGGGTAAGAAGAGCATTGGGGTGGAGATGGAGCAACTAGATTTAGTAATGCTCCAAAATCACGATGAGGAACTCCGAAAAGGGGGAATCACGCCCGCGAAAAGAGAGTGGAGGAAAACGGGATAGAATGGAGCACGAAGAGCGCTGGGGACGCCCCCCGGCTAAAGCTCATTCTCGCCCCACTCATTGAACGCCAAGGCCATCAAGGGGCGCACCTTCGCCAGGTGCGCAATGCTTGTTACGCGGTTGTCCTCCAGCGCGGGCCTGCAAACACGGCCGCGGCTCGTCGGGGTCCCTTCGCCGGCGGGGACCACCGCCTTGGCTTTCTGCGTAGCGGTAGCCCTCTGGGACAACATCGTGGCGGCGGCGGAAGGCACGGGGAGTCACGATGCTGGGAGGAAGAAGGTGGAGTACGAGCGAAGAGTTCGAAGTGATGGGGAACCGCGCTTTCCCCCTGCCATTTATCGCCACGCAGAACAGTTTTCGGTCGTGGCGGGACCCACCACGCGACCGGACTGGTCGATGAAGGCGACTCGGCGTGTGACGGTTGCACGCCAGGTGTCTCGACCTGAGAGGGCCAAGTTGGGGACCGCAACGCTTCGCCTGCGTAGTTGGGCTCTAGTCTGCCCGTCGTGGGCCCGGGAGCTACTGTCGGCCCAGTAGAAACCAGGGTATCACGGGCCGGCCCTCTGTAGGGCTCAACACTCGGCTGGGAATGCTGTGACGAACCAGGCGAGCCCGCCTAGAGAGCCTCGCCAGGATCTCCGCCTCGCGAGAGCTTCGACACTGGAAGAAACGACTAAGTCCCCCCTTACAAGGAACTGCTTCGTGAGACCTTCTCCTCCCGAGGCGTCAGAGCACTCGAAGTGCTCGACGAGGCTCTGCCATCTCGGCAGAGCGCACATGGTCCCTGCCCCCAGTGCAGGATGACGTGCGCATCTGCGCACGGTGACGGCGAGGCGCAGTTGCCATTTCCGTGCTTAAAGGGGAGCGACAGAACTGCCCAAAGCAAAGCGGATTACCAAATATGCCGCTTTGGTGCTAAGGGGATAGCCTGCTGCTCCACTCCAACGACGACGTCACTGGAGAGGCACTATGGATCTCTGGAGTGCCGGCCGCTACTCAGGCCGGACAGTGACACGACCTGACGAAGACTAGCAAGACCATCACCGTGGACCGCGTCCACAAGGTCTTGGACCAGGGGTGCGCCGCTCTCCTGCACCGGTGCCATGGTGGAACCCTAGCTTCAACCCCTGCGCCTATATAAGGAGGAGGAGCACCACTGGAGAAGGGGATCAATCATTCAACACCCAAGACTACTTTCCCACATAGAAAGGAGAGCTTCTTCGCCTCTGTAGCTCCACCATTATTGTAGCTTTGCCCTCGACAAGCATCCCTGTACTGTGACCCCTTGAAGCAGTGCAATACGACATAGCAGGAAGTAGGGTCTTTACTCCTCAGGGAGGGCCTGAACCTGGGTACGAGCTCATGTCCATCTCTGTCGTGATGTGTTTCGTCAAGTTCGTCCAGCTTGGTCGCCGAGGTTGATGAGAGTTTGCTAAGTGTCGTGTTCAGCCCCTCTCAATTCCTGTTTCTCGGGGACTATTCTCCGACACAAAGGATTAGATGTATAGTGTGGAAAATGATGTTTTTTTGCAGAGAATGTAAAAGAGCGGTGTTTGCAGTAGGTTGTATTATCAGTGTAAAAGAATGGACCGGGGTCCACAGTTAACTAGTGGTGTCTCGCCATAATAAATAACTAACATGTTGGGTAAACAAATAACAGCTGGGCAATTGACAAAATTGAGAAGAGCATAAGAAAGCATGTACAAGTCATGATGACTACTATGAGATTTATTTGGGCATTACAACATGATACATAGACTGTTATCCAACTGCATCTATGACTAATGATCCACCTTCAGGTTAACATCCATGTCCCCCGTTGGTATTAGGTTGCAAGCAACAGATCATTGCATTAAGTAAAGTGCGTAATGTAAGCAACACAATTATCCTTAGACAAAGCATCTACTTGGCCAGAGCATCTACTAGTAAGAGAGAGCGTGCAAGATCATAAATAACATATATGATAATTCAATAATCAACTTGACATAGTACTCAATATTCATCGGATCCCAGCAAACACAACATGTAGCATTACAATAATATGATCTTGATCATGATAGGCAGCTCACAAGATCTAAACATGATGGCACAAGAGGATAAGACAACCATCTAGCTACTGCTATGGACCCATAGTCCAAGGATGAACTACTCGCGCATCACTTTGGAGGTAGGCATGGCGATGTAGAGCCCTCCGGTGACGATTCCCCTCTCCGGCAGAGTGCCGGGAAGAGCTTCAGAACCCTTCCGAGCTAGGGTTGACGGCGGCGGCGGCTCTGTAAGTTTTCGTGGAATATGACTCGGGTATTTAGGGTTTTCCCGAACAGATGAATTTGTAGGTGAAGGGGCAACGTCGGTGGGCACCCGAGGGGCCCTCACCATGTGGCGGCGCGCCAGGGGGTGGGGCCACGCCACCATATGGTGAGGCTGCCCCTAGGCCCCCTTCGTGTCTCCTTCGGACTCCGTGTACGTGACAGAAAAATAGGGACCTGGGGTTTGGAATATTTCCAGAACAACTTTTCTGGAATACAAAAATAGCAGAAAACAGGAACTGGCACTGTGGCATCTTGTTAATAGGTTAGTCCTAGAAAATGCATTAAAATGCTATAAAGTGTAAGTAAAACATGTAGCAATTGGTATAATATAAGCATGGAACATCAAAAATTAGGATACGTTGGAGACGTATCAAGCCACGACAGCCATCTCTCTGCACGTCACGCGCGTCCCGCCGATCGCCATGCCTGTCGTGCCCGTCGTCACGGCCGCGGCCACGACCATCACCCGAGCCACCGCTGACGTCCGGGTCCGGTGAGAACGAACGCGTCGCCCCCGCCACTCAGCCACACACACAAGCCGCAGTGATATGATGTACTTGAGCATCGATTTCTCGAGCGGCTTGGGCTCCTCCCCCGGCAAGAAGAGTGTGTCATCCTCGTCAGGAATGTCGCCAGGCTCTTCAATCCGATTTCCTTCTTTGTGGGGATTCGGTCTGGATCGTTAACCAATGCCGTGACGCAGAACGTACGCAGGTCTTCTCCGCTCGCCATCGCCGTTCCGAGCCCCTCGATCCATGGCGTAGAACCGAGCAAGGCGCCGGCTGTCGTGCGGTTCCAAGCGTGTGCCGGAACGCCTGAGAGCTTGAGCTGCACCTGTTGACGCAAGGTGCAGTGCACTGACTGCAACTGTCGGTTCCACGGGGAGAAACGAATGACGAAACCTCGCCTATCCACGACGTCGGCGGTGGCCGCCTCGTCCCGCATCCTCCTGCTCGAGAACCGGAACAGAAAATCTGCCGACTAGTAGCGGTGTACAGAGAAGTTGCCCTCCAGCTTGAGCAGCTGCTCCACGACGGCCCTCTCTGCTCCCCGGCGAGATATGCCCGTGGCTGCCGGAAACGAAGGCCATCAATGCCCAACGGAATGCGGCCTCATCCCTGTCGATTTTTGCCGTCCTTGGGAGCAAGACCACCTCCCACGCCGGCCTGTCCCCCACTGGCTGCTTGCCCCGCGTGCGGTCAGCGGCCAGCACGCGCAGCGGTGAGCGGGATCGCCGGTCCGTCCTCCCCAAGCGGAGAGGCGGAAAATCCTCTTCCGGCGGCGCCCAGCGACTGCCGGACTCCACGGCGCGGCCACGCCCCAAGTCCTCGCGCCGCTGGCCACCATGGCCTCCACGGTCACCGACCTCGCGCCGCTAGCCTCCACGATGTTGTAGGTGCGGTCCCGATCTTCACGGATTTGGTCGGATTTCACGAAGAACACGAAGAACACGAGGAAGACACGAAGAAAACCAAACACGAAGGGGCAAAGGAGGGTAAATAGCAAGACACAAGCAGCCAGTCGATCGGTAACATGCCCCAAGGGTAGCCCCCGATCCTCAAAGATGCAAGCACACTTACTCTTAGATTCTTTTATCTCACTTTTCGAATCTACCGGTTCAACCACCGACATGGAAGACGAGTAATCGCAACTACAAGGAGGAATTCATCTCCACATGGGGAGGCCTTGATTCATCTCACAAGGAGGCATCTCATAAGAGGCAACACCAACAAGGGGTGGAAAAGGAGCTATGCTCAACTCAAGTCTAATCTTAGTCGAACCCTAACCCTAGGCAACAAGGGGGTATTTATAGTCTTATCACAAAACAGGTGCAAGAAATAAAGGGGATCAGGTCGAGTCACTTAAAGTGGCGGTGGCTGAGGTGGGCTGGCCTGGAGGCCGGCGGCTTCTGTGGGGTGTCCGGCCCTGGGACCGGCCTAGGCCGGCCTTGATGTCGGCTGCTTCTGTGGGGTGGCCGGTCGGGCTGCCTTCCGCCTCTTCTTCCCAATCTTATTCCTTGCTTTGACGCCACTCTTGGCCATCTTGATCCTTGTCTTCTTGGCGTCCTTCACGCTCCTCCATGCTAAGCAGACACAAAGTATCGGAATGAAGTAGCAAGCCATTCAATGGAGTATCGAGGTCACACAAAGATAGGAGCGAGTTCACCTTATCGTGTAGAGCTTAGACTCGTGCTCTTGTCATTGGTCCACTTGGCGTGTCATGCGTAGGAACCGTAGGTTGGGCTACATCATCTCCCCCCTTTGGAAAGAGTCGTCCTCGACTCTTGTTCATCCTCATCGCTTGATGATCCATGGTAAGGAGATAAGTCGACGACATCGAAGGTGTCATGCACCAAGTATTTGGAGTTGGCGATGTCGATCTTTTATACGTTGTCATTGATGCGCTTGATGACCTTGAAAGGTCCATCTCCAGGAGGGTGAAGCTTGGACTTCCTTGCATCCGGAAAGCGATCCTTGCGAAGGTGTAGCCACACTAGGTCTCCTTCTTCAAATATCATGGCGCGCTTGTTCTTGTTCATCTTCTAAGCAAGGTATCCATTGTGCCTCTCAAGTGTGATTCTTGTATCCTCATGTAGCTTCTTCATGAAGGCGGCGCGCTTGTCGAAGTCCATGCTTGATTGTTCACGTAGTGGTAGTGGTAGCATGTCCAAAGCGGTGTATGGGTTGAAACCATAAACGATCTCGAATGGGCTTCTCTTTGTTGCTCGGTGTTGTGCTCGATTGTATGCGAACTCGGCATGTGGGATGCACTCCTCCCAATTCTTCAAGTTTGGCTTGATCAACACACGAAGAAGTGTGGATAGACTTCGGTTCACCACTTTGGTTTGACCATCTGTTTGAGGGTGATAGGCGGTGGAGAAGAGTAGCTTGATTCCCAACTTGGCCATCAATGTCTTCCAAAAGTAGCTCACGAACTTGACTTCACGATCCGAAACGATGGTCTTTGGCACTCCATGAAGACGAACGATCTCCCTAAAAAACAAAGTTGCAATGTGTGAAGCATCGTCGGTCTTGTCGCATGGTATGAAATGTGCCATCTTAGAAATCGATCAATGACAACAAATATGGAGTCCTTATTTGTTTTAGTGCGTGGTAGTCCTAAGACAAAATCCATAGCAATATCGCACCAAGGTGTTTGTGGAATTGGCAAAGGAGTGTAGAGACCATGAGAGTTTAGTGTAGACTTAGCTTTGAGACAAGTGGAGCATCGGCGGACTAAGCGTTCCACATCACGCTTCACTCGTGGCCAATAGTAGTTGGTGGCGAGCATGGCGTAGGTCTTGTCGCGGCCAAAATGTCCCATGGGCGATCCTCCATGAGATTCCTTCAAAAGAAGCAAACGAAGCGAAGACTCGGGAATACAAAGTTTGTTAGCCTTAAACAAGAAACCTTTATGCGTATGGAAATCCTCAATCCCTTTGCTCTCCAAGAATTTAGCAAAAATGTCTCCAAAGTAAGTATCGGTAGCATACAAATCCTTTATCTCTTCCAAACCCAAGACATTAACTTCAAGATGTGTAAGTAGGTTGGTCTTGCAGGATAATGAATCCGCAACCACATTGTCTTTACCTTTCTTGTATTTGATTACAAAGGTAAAAGGCTCAATGAACTCAACCCACTTAGCATGTCTCTTATTCAAATTCGTTTGGCTTTTCAAATATTTCAAGAATTCATGGTCGGAATGGATGACAAACTCCTTAGGACGAAGGTAGTGTTGTCAAACATCCAAAACACGAACCAAAGCATACAATTCTTTGTCATAAATTGGATAATTCAAGCGAGCTCCATCTAGTTTCTCACTATGGTATGCGATGGGTCTACCATTTTGCATGAGAACTCCTCCAATACCCAAACCACTTGCATCGATTCAATTTGAAATGTTTTAGAAAAATCCGGAAGTGCAAGTAGTAGGGCTTGGGTTAATAACCTCTTGAGCTCATTGAAAGCAAAATCATGTGCATGGCCCCAAATAAAAGGCACATTCTTCTTTGTAAGATCATGAAGAGGGCATGCAATTGTTGAAAAATATTTAATAAATCAGCGATAAAATCCGGTAAAACCCATAAAACGTCTCAACTCCTCAAGTGACGTAGGAAAAGGCCAAGATCGAATAGCTTCTATCTTTGCTTCATCAACTTCAACACCATTCGAAGAAACAACAAAACCCAAGAAAATGAGCTTATCGGTGGCAAATGTGCACTTAGAAATATTAGCATAAAGCTTTTCATTGCGAAGGGCCAACAAATCTTGAGCAACATGAGAAGTATGTTCTTCCACCGACTTGCTATAGATGAGGATATCATCAAAATAGACAACCAAAAAATTTCCAATGAAAGGACGAAGGATATGATTCATGAGACGCATAAAAGTTGAAGGTGCATTGGAAAGACCAAATGGCATGACAAGCCATTCATAAAGACCAAGCTTTGTTTTGAAGTAGGTCTTCCATTCATCACCCTCACTCATCTTTATTTGGTGGTAGCCACTCTTGAGATCAATTTTGGAAAAGATGGTGGAACCACAAAGTTCATCGAGCATATCATCAAGTCTAGGGATAGGATGGTGATACCTAACGGTTATGGCGTTGATGGGGCGACAATCCATGCAAAGGCGTAGAGTGTTGTTGTGCTTGGGCACCAAGATGACGGGCACCGCGCAACGACTCAAGCTTTCACGGATGTGTCCCTTGTCAAGTAGCCCTTGTATTTGCCGCTCAATATCCTTCATTTCTTCGGGGTTGGTGCGGTAAGGTGCGCGGTTAGGTAGCGGTGCGCCGGTGACAAGGTCGATGCGATGCTCGTGCCGCATAGAGGAGGTAGTTCCGGTGGCACCTCTTGAGGGAAGACATCTTCAAACTCCTTCAAAAGAGACAACAAAGATGGAGGAATGTTTGTTAAGGTGTTAGTAAAAGAGGCTTCACCCTTGCATATGAGCACATAGTGAAGGGTGGATGGTTCCTCTCTCAACTCCCCACGTCTCTCTTATTGGCACATAGAGTTAAGTTTGGTGTGGCTCTTTTTGAAGATTCACTCATGTTTGGCTTCTGGCTCTCACTCACATTTTGGTGGATCACTCTCTCACCACTCATCTCACTTGAAGCACGCTCGTGTTGTGCCCTTGCAATAGTCTTGACATTGTCGACAATTACTTGACTTGGTGTCATTGGGCGGAGGACGAAGGTCTTGTCATTGCTCTTGAAACTATAGTAGTTTGTCCTTCCGTCATGTGTAACACTCCTATCATATTGCCAAGGTCGTCCAAGAAGTAAGTGACAAACGGTCATGGGCACAACATCACAATCGACGGTATCTTCATAAGCTCCAATCTTGAAAGACACTTGCAACATATGTTTATTCTTGACGATTCCGCAATCACTCAACCATTGCACATCGTATGAGTTGGGGTGCTTCTTGATCTTCAAGTTGGGCTTGTCACATAGTTCCTTACTTGCCAAGTTGTGACAAGTTCCACCATCTATGATGACCATGATGGACTTTCCATTAACTCCCGCTCTTGTTTGAAATAAGTTGCATCGTTGGTCTTCTTCTACTTGGACATTGGTGGTCAAAGTTCTTGTCACAACCAAAGTTGGTTCATTGGGGTCACCATCACAAAATATCTCCTTGGAGTTATCTTGAGCACTTTGTGTGGTGGTGACTTGGTTGGTGGCGAGGTACTCCTCTTCACTCATCGACTCATATTCTCCCAAGTCATTGATGATCATGACTTTCTTATTTGTGCACTCGAAGGATTTATGACCTTGTCCGCCACACTTGAAGCATTTCAAGAGTCGTGTGCCGGAGGAGGAACCTTGAGGTGCATTTGTTGAAGGAGGCACCTTCTTGAAAGGTTGGGGAGCTTGCGGTGTTGATGATGAGACTTTTGGAGGACCTCTCATGCTTGCTTGAGGTGAAACTTGTGTCGTTGGAGTTGTTGAGGATGAAGGCTTGTTTGCAAAGAAAGATTTTGTCTAGAGATACTTGAGTTCTTCAAGCACGTGATGCTCGGCTTTTGTTGCTTGATGGAGTAGCTCAACCAAATTGGTATAAGGTTGGAACTCCATAATCTTCTTCATAGGATAGTTGAGGCCGTTCATGAAACGAGCCATGGATTGCTCTTGTGACTCCTCAACATGGACTCGTATCCTTGAGATTTCCATTTCCTTATAGTACTCATCCACGGACCTCACACCTTGCTTCAACTCTTGTAACTTCTTGTATAAGTCTCGAGTGTAGTGACTAGGAACAAAGTGCTTGTACATTTCTTCTTTCATTTCAACCCAAGTGTTGATAGGTTGTTGGTGGTTTTGCAAATGCGCATCTTGGAGTTATTCCCACCATAAGAGAGCATATTCCTTAAACTCCAAGGATGCTAGATTCACCATCTTGTTGTTGGAGTAGTTGTGAACACGAAAGATCTTGTCAACCTTGTGTGCCCATGAAAGATAGGCTTCCGGATCACTTGTTCCATAGAACTTGGGCATATCAAATTGAAGGTTGGCTAAGTTGTCATCGTCATCACGACGGTTGGGAGGTGGGAATGCACGTCCACGTCTCCGGTGATTGAGCCCATCCCTATGGTGGTGGCTTGACTCGCTATCACTTGACTCAGACCGGTGGTGGTGATGATGACCATGTTTGCGATCTTGGCGAGGACGAGGCTCATGATGCGCCATTGGGTTCTCTTGATGGTTGCCATGGTTACGGTTGCGGTGACGTGTCCTTGGAGGATGGTGATGTGGATTTCCTTGGTCACCATAGTCATTGCCATCCGGTACACCATTGTCAAAGACCAAAGGGTATCGACGCTCTTGATGTTGGGGTGGTGGTGAAGGTGTTCGATCATGCTTTGTACCATGGTGACCGTTATTTGCTTGATGGCCATTGTCACGGTGTGTTCTAGGCGAAAGTGGACGCTCCTCGGCATGACGATGTCGATCATGTTCGTCATGCCTTGGTAGTTCTTGGCATTCTTGACGGGCACCTTGGTCATCTTGTCGCCGATGCGGTGATCTTCAAGAGTCCCTTGAGCGGCGTGATGATGAGGAAGATCCACGACGTGCAAGGTTCGCCATGTGCTCATTCATTTGCGACATTTGCTCGTTGATGTTGGCTTGCATGGTTTGCAAGTCTTGTCGCATGTTGTTGAAGTTGCCTTCTTGAGCCTGGAGACGGTGTTCATAGCGTCGTAGGCTATCACGCACAAGGTGTCGAAGACCCACAAACTCGCCATTCGTGACGTAGACATGATCGCCTTGATGACCTCAATTGATATCCCCTTCCGAGCTCGAGCTTCCATTTGTACTTCGCCTAAACATGATTCTCAATGAACAAGTGAGATGTATTGGAACAGACAAGCAAGATAAACTAAACCGAAGGATAAATGTGCTTGCTCAATGCGAATCCGGTTCTCACACCCAACGCACACACTTATGTGGATAGGTAGGTATGGTGGTTGGAAAGTCAAATGAAATCAACCAGAAACCAAGATATTGTCTAAGCAAGTAAGAACCAAAATGATCAACAAGCCAAACAAGTCAATCTCAAAAGAAAAGGAGAAAGAAACACACACGTGGCGAAGAAAGTGACTTGTGCAACTATCAAAATGAGCAAGAAAACCTAGGGAATACTAAGCTCGTTGTTGCACAAGTGCTCGATGAGCCACTAGCTCAATTGCAAAAATATGAGTGGACTCCAAGATTTGCACTAAAGACACCACCTATAAGATGTTCATCGAGCGTTGGCGCACCCCACAAAATGGCGAGTGGTGTTTTCTTTTTCTCTTTTGTGGCTCTTTTTGCTTCTTGACTTGTTCTCTTTTCGAATATGGTGGCTCTCTTGCTTCTTGAGCTCTTTTCACACTCACTTCCTTGAAACCAACACGATATGCAATGAAAACTAGTGCACAACTTTTGCTCGGAAACTACACGGTATCGATGTGCAAAGTTCACGCAATCATCAAGAGCTAGCCTCAATAGGATATGGTAAACAAAAGATATAATGTGGCTTGCAAGGAAAATGGTAAGAGGTAAGGATTGGAGAGGTTATACCTTCATCGACAACCTTACCCGTTTGTTGTCAGAGTCTCGTGCTTGCCCACGAATTTAGGGTAGTGGTGGATGGTGAAACAACCGGAATGGTGACGTCGGCCTTGTTCGTAGCTTCGAAACGAGCCGAAAAACACCAAAATCGGAGTCCGGAAACTCAAGATATCGTCGAAACAATTTTGTTGAATTCGTAGTTTTCGGTCAACCGGCCTGTGCCGGGCTGGTGGCCAGCCGGGCTGTTCGATTTGTCCCTCGAAAATCCGCGATTTTGGCAGAAAAACGGCCCGAAAAACCTCAAATCGAAGGGGAAAACGATGGAATTGGCCTATGGAAACGCAAAGGAAGTAAGATCAACATGTTTAGCACGAGATCCATGGATCAAAACTTCCAAAAACGCACAAGCTTCACAGATCGATCCAAAAGCAATTTGGGGCTATTTTTTATGGAAATTTTCAAATTTCTCAAAATCATAGAAAAATTGGGAGAAAAGTGGGGGAAACACAAATCAAATCTGTGGCAACCGTTGCTCTGATACCATATGTTGTAGGTGCGGTCCCGATCTTCACGGATTTGGTCGGATTTCACGAAGACCACGAAGAACACGAGGAAGACAGGAAGAACACCAAACACAAAGGGGCAAAGGAGGGTAAATAACAAGACACAAGCAGCCAATCGATCGGTAACACGCCCCAAGGGTAGCCCCGGTCCTCAAAGATGCAAGCACACTTACTCTTAGATTCGTTTATCTCATCGATCGAATCTACCGGTTCAACCACCGAGATGGAAGATGAGTAATCGCAACTACAAGGAGGAATTCATCTCCACACGGGGAGGCCTTGATTCATCTCACAAGGAGGCATCTCATAAGAGGCAACACCAACAAGGGGTGGAAAAGGAGCTATGCTCAACTCAAGTCTAATCTTAGTCTAACCCTAACCCTAGGCAACAAGGGGGGTATTTATAGTCTTATCACAAAACAGGTGCAGGAAATAAAGGGGACCTGGTCGAGTCACTTAAAGTGGCGGCGGCTGAGGTGGGCCGGCCTTGGGCCCGGTCTAGGCCAGCCTGGAGGCCGGCGGCTTCTGTGAGGTGGCCGGCCCTGGGCCTGGCCTAGGCTGGCCTGGAGGCCGGCTGCTTCTGTGGAGTGGCCGGCCCTGGACCCAGCCTAGGCCGGCCTGGGGGCCGGCCGGGCTGCCTTCCGCCTCTTCTTCACAATCTTCATCCTTGCTTGGATGCCACTCTTCGCCATCTTGATCGTTGTCTTCTTGGCGTCCTTCACGCTCCTCCATGCTAAGCAAACACAAACTATCGGAATGAAGTAGCAAGCCATTCAATGGAGTATCGAGGTCACACAAAGATAGGAGCGAGTTCACCTTATCGTGTAGAGCTTTGACTCGTGCTCTTGTCATTGGTCCACTTGGCGTGTCATGCATAGGAACCGGAGGTTGGGCTACATCACACGACATTCATGGTCTTGCACATCTCGACGGCCCGTGGTCTCCACCACATCAGGGCGCTGCTGCTCTGGCGGCGGCCGGTTCGACGGCGCGGCTCGGGACGCCACGAACCCCGGCGGCGGCGAGGGAGGGTCCCGCACGCCTATGCGCGCATGCACCGGGGTTTGGCGCTGCTCCATGAACTCTGGCTTCGGCGAGGGAGGGTCCCTAGGGCCGATGCGCGCGTGTGCCGGAGTACGGCGATACTCCACAGGACCCGGTGGCGGAGAGGCTGGCTCCCTGACTCCGATGCGCACCTGCACCGGAGCGCGCAACCGCGCGTCCTCCACAGCCCAAGGGCCAAGCTGGTTCTCCACTCCTCTCGGCCCCGCCGGCGCTGCGAACCGCTGGGGGCAGTTCTTCGCGTGGTGGTCGTCCGCCTTGCACTTGAGGCACTTGGTCTCGTTCGGGCACTCGCGGGAGATGTGCCCCGGCAAGGTGCAGTTGAAGCAGCACCCTGCCAGGTCCTTCGGCATGTCGTCCCTGATCACCAGCGCTGGGAGCTGTGGTCACGGTGCCGCTTGCCGCCGCTGCCATGGAGGCAGGGACGAGGGCCGCCAGCCATCGCCGGAGGCAGGGGAGAGTGCTCGCGTCGCAACGGCGCGACCCGGGGTGGGGAGGGGACTGACCTAGAGGAGACCGGCGCCGGGGAGGAGGTCGGGGAGGACGCCGGGGAGCGGGCCGTTGATGCATGTAAAATGCATACATGAACTTTGCACTATATTTCTTGTATTCCAATCATATTTGCATCATATAAGGGTTATATCAATGTTTTATAATGATTTTTAGGAATATTATATTTATTTCCTATTTTTATGGAATTAACCCTGCGCAGGCAGAAAACCCTATTTCTTTATTTTAATGTTTCAGGGACCCAAACATCATCCAAATGACCTGCAAATTTACGAGCGTCAATATTTGGAAGGAAGAAGACTTGGGAGTGAAGGAAGCAAATGAGCGGAGGCCCGAGGCCCAAAAGAGGGGGCCCACGCGGCCAGGTACAGGGGCCGCGTGGGACCCAACATCTGGAGCCTGGTGGCTCTGCTGCCGTCGATCTTTTCTCCACTGACTCGGGTTTGACCTAAAACCGACTATAAAAATAGTCCCCCAACGTTCTCTGGAGGGGGCGCCGCCGAAACACGGAAACACCGAAACAGAGACCTGGAGCTGCAGATTGGAGGGGAAAACTCCGGCGGGGCGCTGCCGGGTAGTCTCCATCCTCTCCAACGACTTCTCCACCGTCTCCATGATGAAGGGGAGTAGTCCACCCCCTGGACTTGTTTTGTGGTGGTAACTTATGTATCTCTCACTTGTAGGGAAGTGCCTTTCTGTGGATCACTTTTTGTGGCGCACCAAGTATCCATGCGCCACAAAAAAAATGTGGCGCACCAGGCCACATGCGCCACAGAAATGTCACTTTCTGTGGCGCACCTTTCCATGTGCGCCACAGAATGTGACTTTCTGTGGCGCATGGGGAGCTCCAAAAGAGTAAAAAGTTATTTCAAAAAGAAGATTTTTTTCTACAAAATCAAAAAAATAAAAAAATTGGAAAAGACAATTTTGTGGCACATGACTAGGGATGCGCCACAGAATTGTTGGGCGGGATTCGAATTTTGAATCCCGCCCAAGCCCTCCTTCTCCCTCTATTTTCCCTTCTCTCCTCCACTTCTCCTCCACTTCTCCTGATCTCCTCCACTTCTCCTCTCCCCTTCTCCTCCCTCCTCCACTTCTCCTCCACTTCTCCTCTCCTCTCCTCCACTTCTTCTCTCCTCCTCCACCTCCACCTCCGGTGTCCTTCTCCACCACCCCGGCGACCTCCTCCTCCTCCACCTCCGGCAACGGTGACCTCCTCCAACACCTCCACCTCCGGCGACGACGACCTCCTCCACCGCCTCCACCTCCGGTGACGACGACGGCGACCTTCACCTCCACCTCCGGCGATGGTGACCTCCACCCCGGCGACCTCCTCCGACGACATCCTTCTCCTCCTCCACCATCTCCAGCGACCCCCATCCTCCACCCAGCCACCTCCGGTGACCCACTCCTCCACCCACCTCCGGCCTAGCCACCTACGGCTATGGCCACGGGTACCACGGTCTCCGACGAGCTCCGGCCAAATTCCAGCGAAATTTTGAAATTCCGGTGAAATTCCGGCGGCCAGATTTAGATCCAGATCTAGATCTGGCCGCCCTTTTTTTGAAATTCAAAAAAAAAATTGTGGCGCATGGTAGTGGGGTGCGCCACAGAAATGTTTCTGTGGCGCATGCACTTGGGGGTGCGCAACATAATCTTGCACTTTTCTGTGGCGCATGGGCCGTGCGCCACAGAAATAATATTTTTGTGGCGAGGATTTAGTGGCGCACCCACCTTGCGCCAAAGAAAGGCTTTTTGGTGCGCCACTAAAAGGCCTTTCCCTACTAGTGTCTCCTCTCTTTGAGCTTCACTAATTAGTACCGTATGAGCTGTTGAACATGATTACGGTCATCTATGTAATTCCTATGGTGGATATTGTGGTATGAGATGATATTTGTTATGCATTTACTGTTGTGTTGGAACTTTTATGACTTGTCATACTTTGGAGATATTCTATGATGCATGTGATAGTTAGATTTATTCAAAATGCCTTGTTTATCCTTGTCATGAGTTGATTGACACCACCAAGTGTAGATAGACAAGAGAGATGTGGTCACACACACGAAATATAAATCATTACACTAGTCTTTAGAATATTTCCCATTAAGAAGTATGATGTATGTAGGTACGGGATAGCCGATGTGACACAACATAGGTATTGAGTGACACAGTACCGCCCAACATCCTTTATCTGGGGGTAAAAAGGGAGAAGTATGATGTGGGAGTGACAACAACCACGCTAGCCTTACGAGGGTGACCTAGCAACACAAATGAGTATTTCTTTCAACTATGTGTTTTAGGACATATAGCCGTCATAAAAGCTACCATAAAACATGACAATTGTGTGTACTTTATCTATAACATGATAATCACCGTAGATGAGAGAGAGGATTAAGTGAACCCATGAACCCATGTCCATTGTTCCTATAAGAGAAAACCTTTGTCTTGTCCTCTTGCATTGAAGAGGATTGGGACACTTTTACATTCTTGCTTTGTTACATTAAATTTCCATCCATTAAATCAACCACCTTGTTCTTTAAACTTGTTTAAGTGCATAATCAACTAAAAGTTGTGACAATTTAGTTGTAGGGAATAGATAACTTTTCCTTCTTGCTCCTGCGGATCGATACCTTACTTCCACATTGAGAGGTGCTACAGTGATCCCCTGCTCTTGGGGGTTATCAAGTACTTTTCTGGCGCCGTTGCCGGGGATCGTAGCGCTTAAGTTTCGTTTATTGTGTGCACTAGACTTTAGATTTATTTTTGCTTTATATCTTGCAAACATCTTAGCTTGGGGAGGTTCCTTTAAACTTGTTTGGTTGTAAGGTTCTCATTAGTTTTATTTTTAGTTGTCATTAAAAACATAAAATACATAAAATTATTGATACTTTTACTATAGCTTTTATGAATCGTGCATCGCTGCACCTTGCTTTATATGATAGTGCTTATGCCACTACTCCTAAAGTGGTTGGAACTACTGTGTCTGAGGTACCTAAAGTGGGATATAAAATTCCCCTTGGTCATGTTAAAGGAGTTATGAAAAACCATTTACAGGGGATGGAACTAAGTCTGTACGTGAACACATAGAGACAATTGAAGAAATATGTGGATTATTTAGGCTTCCTTGTATCTCTGAGGATCAGGTTAAAAGGAAACTATTATATTTGTCTTTATTTGGTAATGCTCGTGATTGGTACATGTCTTTGGATGAAGAAGTGAAAAGTGAATGGAGTATTTTGAGGAAGGTTTTTCTTAAATATTTTACTCCTGAAGAAGCTTATAATAACCCATGCTATTATGATGAAAGTAATGAACTTATTGATGATGATGATGAGGAGTGTGGTTTAGACATTCTATATGATAATGCTTCAGATGATGGTCCTATGCTTATTGATAATCCTCCATGTTTAGCTGTTACTACTTTATGTGAGGATAAAAATTATATACTTGTTGTTTATGATAGTGCTCTTACTAATGAGAGTCCTACTTTGTTCCTGAATTCTCCTAATTACACTATAGAGGAGAAAATTGCTTATGTTGAGAAATACTTATCTGGTTGGCAATTATCTTTAGTTCCAAATCTTTGTTGCAACCATGATATTAAACTTGATATTGATCTTAATAACTCTTTTGAAAGAGGGAAGCATGCTAATGAATTCTAAAATAAATTTCATGATCCTCTTTATTTGCCAAAATTATCTAAGTTGAATGATTCTTGTGGTTATATGGTTGAATTTGCTTCTACTACTTGCAACTATTATGAAGTAGGTGATAAGAACCCTCTGTATGGTACTAATAATTATGGACTAGAAGTAACTATTGTTAATATGCATTGGAAAACTTCTATTTATTGTGATTCATTCATATACAAAATGCCAATGCATAGAAAGAAAGTTAGACTTTGTTGTTATTACTTTTGTGTTTTTTTTCTCTCTACTAGGGTTCAACTTGACTCTTATTTTGATCGGTTTGAGAGCACCATGGGACCCTGGTATTATTCATGAACACTTTCCAAGGAAGAGGGGCACATCAAAATTGAAGCTCCCTCATGAGCTTCATCTTCAATAAACATCAAGTAAGAAGCCTAGCTATATGGCTATAAAGAAAACGCTTTACGGGAGGCAACCCGGTTATTTTTATGTGTGATTTCCTTTGTGTCCTCTTGCTGTAAGAAGAGACTTTGTTTTTCGTTTAGTTTCTGGAATTTTTAATAAAGTGCCACGTTTTACTCATTTTGGTTTGAAAAAGTTGCGTATAGCGTTCGGAGATTTTATTCCTACACGAATCTGTGCACGGTATGATTTTAATTCTTATTCTGTAACTCCGAATGAGCTCATATTTGAACTGTAGTTGCAACTTTTCATCCTCTGTATGCATGAATTGTTTCGGAGTTTTTTGAAAAAGTTTAGTAGGGTAGAAAAATACATTTTGCTGCTGCTGTTTTTCTGGACAGATTCTGTCCCATTTTGTTTGATGCATGCTTTGAGCTTTTAACTTGAATCTTTTTGATCCAATTGAGTTTATGAGTAGGCATAAAACATTGTACACTTTCTGTACTTCATATGAATTTTTTTCTAAGGATTATATGCAGCAAGAAATCTATTTGTTTATCACTACTAATGCACCCCATAGAAAAAGAAATGGGAGAAACGGTGTTTTGAAGTTTTTTCACAGGGATTGGAGGAGATGCACCAAGAGCTATCCAAGGATGGTGAAGATCATAAGCTTGGGGATGTGAAGACAACCCCACTGGACCAACACATTCTCGGTTTGCACACGTCTAACTTCTCTTTTTCGATTGAAACTCTTTATCGCATAAACTCGGAGCGTCTTTTTGTTTGTTTGCTTGGTTTGATTTTTATTTTGTGAGACCACCACATTATCATTTATATATGAAAGAGCTACTGGAAATATGGGTTGAATTATTTTGGATGCTATTATAAGATTGGGAAAAGGGATGTTTGAGTTGATTTTAAAAGATACATATAGTTGCATGATTCATGAGCTTGTTAATGAGTAATAATTTGCAAATGCTTTATCAAGAGCTATCTCTTATTCATGTTTTGATGTTGAATGATATTTTACTTTGTTTAACATGGATTAGTTAGTTCTGTGGACACTCATGCATGCATTTAGATGGTCAACTTTCTCCCTCTTGCTAGCCCAAAAATTCCAACAAGTAAAAACTTGTTTCCAACACCTTCAACCAAAGTTATTCCAGTGAGTCCACCATATCTACCTATTAGCTTTATGCTATTCCGAGTATGTTTATCATGTTATTTGTATTATCTGTACCTCTGAATGAAAATGTTTATGTTATTGATTGTCATGGGAAAAGTTGGTTATATAGCTCTCACAAACTTGATGCACACTTTACTTTTATTCCATAAATAAAACATGACCCATTGTGATTAAGATTATGATGTTGTGGGCTTGACAAATGTTCGATGTTGGGAGTTAGCTCATATGTGCTGTCACATGGCAAGCTTTCAACATGCTCTTCATTTCATTTAGTTGATACCATGTACTTTTGTCTATGGATTCTTATCATGGTGAAATAAATGTGGAAGTAAACCAAGTTTAAATGAGTTTGTATAAATAGTTAGAGAGACGCCTGGGCCGCTAATCTAAGCCATGCATCATTCATGGTGGAAATTTACTTACATACTATGGTGAACCATCAGTGATACACCTTACAATAAAAAGCTATTCCAATGGTAAATAAAAAGGGTGTTGAGGTCGTTCATTTTGTTTGGTTTCTGTCATTTTGATATGGGCTTGTTCCATATCCTGGGACAAGAGGTACCCCAGTTGACGCTCTTTATGATACTATTATACTTACAATCATATATAACTTGAACTTGCTTTGTGTCCCAAGTTGAGTAACCCATGGTGTAGGTACTTGTATTCAAGGGCATGAGAGATTCAACCTTTACTTTGTCAAGCACACTACTCATATTTGCTTTCACTTTAAACTTTAATCATTCAAGATGCTATGATAGGGGTAATGAGAGCTTGACACCAAGGATTACCACATTGCAATCATTAACTTAAGTAGTACAGTTTGGAAGTTTTATGAAACTTATGCATGCTTTACCTCTACTCACATATATATCTTTCCAAAGTGTCCACCTTTTTATATTGAGATTTTCATCAATACTCTATGACCAATGTAGGATGTTCTTACTTATCATTGCGCATAAATGTGGTCCATATTACTTTCTTCTATGTTACACTTTGTGAATTATCATTGAACATTCTTGCATATTGCTACTCCTTTTAAGAATGAATCATTTGACTCTATGTAGCAATAGTAATCACTTCATAAACTATCTTGCATATTGCTACTCCTTTTAAGAATGAATCATTTGACTCTATGTAGCAATAGTAATCATCTTTGATATCCATTGTTAGTATTAAATTGCAAAGTCCATGTTAGTTTTATCACCTTCATACTCGAGGACGAGTATTGGTTAAGCTTGGGGATGTTGATGCATGTAAAATGCATACATGAACTTTGCACTATATTACTTGTATTCCAATCATATTTGTATCATATAAGGGTTATATCAATATTTTATAATGATTTTTGGGAATATTATATTTATTTCCTATTTTTATGGAATTAACCCTGCTCAGTCAGAAAACCCTATTTCTTTATTTTAATGTTTCAGGGACCCAACCGTTGTCCAAATGACCTGCAAATTTACGAGCGTCAATATTTGGAATTAAGAAGACTTGGGAGTGAAGGACGCAAACGAGCGGAGGCCCGAGGCCCAAAAGAGGGGGGCCCACGCGGCCAGGTACAGGGGCCGCGTGGGACCCACCATCTGGAGCCCCGTGGCTCCGCTGCCGTCGATCTTTTCTCCACCGACTCGGGTTTGACCTAAAACCGCCTATAAAAATAGTCCCCCGACGTTCTCTGGAGGCTGCGCCGCCGAAACACAGAAACGCCGAAACAGAGACCTGGAGCTGCAGATTGGAGGGGGAAAACTCCGGCGGGGCACTGCCGCGGTGGTCTCCATCCTCTCCAATGACTTCTCCACCATCTCCATCATGAAGGGGGAGTAGTCCACCCCCTGGACTTGGGTTTGTGGTGGTAACTTATGTATCTCTCCTCTCTTTGAGCTTCACTAATTAGTATCGTATGAGTTGTTGAACATGATTACGGTCATCTATGTAATTCCTATGGTGGATATTGTGGTATGAGATGATATTTGTTATGCATTTACTATTGTGTTGGAACTTTTATGACTTGTCATACTTTGGAGATATTCTATGATACATGTGATGGTTTGATTTATTCATAATGCCTTGTTTATCCTTGTCATGAGGTGATTGACACCACCAAGTGTAGATAGATGAGAGAGATGTGGTCACACACACGAAATATAAATCATTGCACTAGTGTTTAGAATATTGCCCATTAAGAAGTATGATGTATGTAGGTACGGGATGGCCGATGTGACACGGCATAGGTATTGAGTGACATAGTACCGCCCAACAATCTTTATCTGGGGGTAGAAAGGGAGAAGTATGATGTGGGAGTGACAGCAACCACGCTAGCCTTACGAGGGTGACGTAGCAAAACAAATGAGTATTTCTTTCAACTATGTGTTTTAGGACATATAGCCGTCATAAAAGCTACCATTAAAACATGACAATTGTGTGTACTTTATCTATAACATGATAATCACCGTAGATGAGAGAGAGAGGATTAAGTGAACCCATGAAACCATGTCCATTGTTCCTATAAGAGAAAACTTTTGTCTTGTCCTCTTGCATTGAAGAGGATTGAGACACTTTTACATTCTTGCTTTGTTACATTAAACTTCCATCCATTAAATCAACCACCTTGTTCTTTAAACTTGTTTAAGTGCATAATCAACTAAAACTTGTGACACTTTGGGGTTATCAGCCGCCGGCGGGGTGCCACTGCGCAGCACTTCGCAGTAGGAGCGTGGCGAGTAGTCCTCGTCATCGTCAGAGTAGTCCACCCAGCGGCGTGACCGCGAGGATTCCGGCGGCGAATCCATGGCGGGGCGGCGAGGCGGCCGAGGTGGCCACCGGGAAGCGCGGCGAGGTGCCCTAGCTCTCCTGCCCGCAACTCATGCTCCGCTCCTCACTGGATGAGAGTTAAGCGAGTTGTTGTCCTTACCGGACACTGTGGCAGGTTTCCCCCTGACTGAAGGGGTCGCGGATGAATTCAGGTTGAACTGGGAGGGCAATCACAAGTACTTAGCGCGTTCGGCTTATAGAGCCCTCTTTGAGGGCAAGATTGGGCTGGCGGGTGCGCAACAGGTCTTCCTTTGGCTGGCATTGAAGAACATATGTTGGACTGCAGAACGCTTAGGGCGGAGAGGGCTGACTAGACCGACCGCCTGCCCACTGTGCGACCAAGTGGGGGAAGACATAGATCACCTTCTTCTCGCATGTGTCCTCTCTAGAGATGTCCGGCACTCCTTCCTGAGCAGGTGAAGTAGAGTGGATTGGGTCCCTGCCCACGACGATCGTCTTGTGGATTGGCTACCAGCCAAGGCTCCGGGAGGCCGAGATGAGAAGGACTTGTGGACGGCGGTCAACTTGATCTACCGGACCTTGTCGAGACATAGGAACGGCGTGGTCTTCAAAGGTCATGGGCCTTCAGCACAGACAGCCATTAGTATGGTGGAGACCGAGGCTGAACTCTGGCGGGCCGCGAGGATGTTTAGGGGTAGCATAGGACCCGTAGACAGGTGGAGGGTTGGCGAGTGATCCTCTTTCTTTTTTTGGTGGATTGGCGTTTTTGGCGCATGTGCCTAAACGCGTTGTAAAGGCCGCTTGGCCTCGCCTTCTTGAAACCGATGCGTCTTCTTGGACGTATCCTTAAAAAATCTAGACTTCCACTATTCAATCTAGCAGCTCATTGTCACCTTTTATGATCTATTTCCTCGATGCAGAATTTACGTAGTCAGATTCAACTAAAGAAGAGTGAAGTTTGGGTTAGATCAATTATTACTCTGGTATATCTCAAGTACACCTCAAGTACGAATTGGGCTCTAATGCAGCCGTTAGAGGGCGATGAGGCGACTGCAGCGGTGGCTTCGGCCTAGGCCGGGGCCTCGCCTTCTGTTCCCTTCAGCGGCTCGCTGCAGGAGGAGATCACGGCGTCAGCCGTGGCTTCGGATGCGCTTTTGATGTCCGTCGATGTCGGAAGGTCGCCAGAAGAGGAGATCGCTGACAAACACTTCCGACAGATCCATCTCCACATCGGGGACGCGGATGGAGAGATGTTTGGAGAAGCGGCAGCAACAGAGGTTAGCACGACTAACGTTTTTGTCTAGTGATTCGGAAGATGTAGGTACACCGGCGACGAGGAGTTTACCGAAGCCAACGTTTGTGAAGAAGAGGACGGTGATCACTTCGTCGTGCGTGGAGCAGGTGGCGAGAGCATTGAAGGTGCCGGTTCTGCTAGCGTCTTTCTTCACCGAGGAGGATGGAGCGGAAGAGTGGATCTAGGTTTCCCGGCGACGGAGACCATCGAGAACCGAGGTGAGTTCGTCGGAGCTGCGATCCACAATTTTTGGACCAAAATTCAAATTTCAAAATAGACGGGACTAGGTGGGCTTCGGCTCGGCCAGGCCCGAACTGCATGGTAGCCCATCGGTGGGTCAGAATTCCGAAAAAATAAAAAAACCAGACGCAACCCTAATACGCCTGGAGTTTGTCTCCGAGGCATTTTTGGGGTTTTCTGGGATCATTATCCCGCGCCGGCTTCTGGAGACGGCGGCGAGGATAGGATGGCGTATTGCGGCGGTGGCGCTGGTGGAGGTAGAGACTATGGCCGCGGCGGTGGTGCACCCCCAGGGCGAGGCGGTTTCCCGGGAGCTAGGCCTGCTAGCACCTTCGAGATGGGCGGCCCGAGCGGCGCTGCGGCACTGCGGTTCGATCAACAAGGAGCTTTCCATGGGGGCTTTGACGCGGGCGCTGGCTTCGTGGCGCCGGGACGGCTTGGTGGTTTCCATGGTGATCGTGGTCGCCGTTTCGACAGGCATGGCAGCGGCTATGGATATGGAGATCGCGGCCGCGGATACGGAGATAAGAGCTGCCTGATTTGTGAAACAATGTTATAGGTGTGGAGTGGAAGGACACCGATCTGCGGACTGCTCAGTGGACATTTGTGTGATTTGTGAAGGACCTGCGCATGGAGATAAGAGCTACCTTTTGTTGTCAGCTCCAAAGCCCAGGATTTTGGTCTATGGGTATGCTCATGAGGAGGTTCTGTTCTTTGCGTATCCATGCATGACGTCATATAAACCCAAGATGGAAAATCTCTGGTTGGCATCATTGGTTGTATCAGGAGGTGAGATGGATATTCCGAGTATTGTTCCTATTGGTATAATGACACCTAGGGGTGCCGCCAACATGGCCTAATCCGGCTAGTCCAGGGTGGCCCATAGGTGGTGGTGAAGGCTTTTGCCTACCGGGCGGCCCGGATAGCCGATGACCAAGGAACGCGGATGCCGGCAATGAGGAGGCCCAAGAGCGAAGCCCAGAAGGCCACCAAGACCAAGATGGAAGGCGGCAGACTTGCCGGCTAGGTTTAGGACTCTGTATACATAATCCCTTTGTAACCCTAGGTCCGGCAGCCTACATAAGCCGGACCAGGGAAGCCTCTAAGGCATCCAATCTACTCATTGTAACCTGCAATACGGCGGTTTGCCATATAGTGAGTTATAGCAGCACGTAGGGCTCCGCCACCGCCGTGGAGCCTGAAGCTGGGTAAACTACCGTGTTCAATCTTGACCTCGACGACGTCCCCCTTCTTCCCCTCGCATAACCCTCGGCTAGAGGACCCCCTGTCTCCTATATCAGATGCAGATACGACGACAGTTGGCGCCCACCGTGGGGCATAAGGCGTCAGGCGTCACGTTCCAGGCGGGAACACTTGGCGGCATCGGCGAGACCATCGCCGTTGGCCGCGCCATCCGCGTCGGCTCCATGGGCTATGTCCAAGACGACGCATCTTGGACGCCGTCAAACGATGGGCTCATCACGTACACTCTTGTTCCAATCGGTGACATCGAGCTCTTCACCGGCTTCACCCCAGAAGCCATGGGGTTCCCGAAAAACCACACCCTTTAGGGACCCACCCGCCACCCGGAGTCCGACTACTCGCAAGACAGATCTTAATCCGCCTCCTCCTGGGAGTCCTCCGGTTTAGATTCCCACTTCATCGGCGTTGCCGGCATGGGATCTGACTCCTAGCCGCACAGCGGCGATCCTGAATCCATCCTCTCTGCCATGCAGGACGATGCGTTGTCAGATGCCGGATCCAGATCTACTATTCATGTCAACGTAGATTCTGAGTCCGAAGAAGACTCTGCCAGCATGTTCGAAACCCACGTAAAGCAATGCTTCACTCTAGCCGATCCGGCACCTTCCGAGGTAGCAGCAAGCTCTAGGTCAACCATGCAGCAGGCCTTTGTGGCAGATGTCATTGTCCCGGATCCAGCAAAAGAGGCGGAAGCCAATGGTGTCGGCATGACCGCAGCAGACAAAGCCAGTCTCGAGCCCCCGCCGGCTCCCAAAAATAAGACAAACATGGAAAAAGGCGGCACCAGCGGCAAGGATGACCCGCCTCTCGATGAAATCTTGAACACACTGGTGCCCGACAATACTGATCCGGCATATTGGGAGAAGCTCCACGCTTCGGTTGCAAAACAAACCTGTGTTCTTGACGAGCAGGAGGGCAGGGTCAGAAACCTGATCAACGAATCCAAGGCAGAGCATGCCAAGGTTGCCGCTGCCAGAAATCTCTTCACCACAACCCCAGTCAACAAAGCACCTGGGGCTGGAAAGAAAAGCAGGAGGAAGCAAGATCCGCCTCCTGTAGAATACAAAAACCCATGCTCAGAAGCTTGGCTTTGAGTGGGCCTCCGCACCGTAGCGACGAAACAAGGAAGGTGCTCCAGTTTTCGCAACTCCGGTGCTGAACACGGCGGCTACCGTCGATATCCTAACGGGTAACGAGTACAACAAGGAAGAAAAGATTTTCTACACCGCTGCTCTCGTTGAAAAAGACCTAGAGCAACAAGCCCACGCTGACTCCCGCGCGGAGTTGGCGGACGTGCTAGGAGGCAGATTGGAGTCAGAATCTAATGCATTCAAAGCAACCGCCAATGGACATCCTGAAGATCCATCCGGCTCTAGCAGCCACGGGAAGGGAAAGGACAAGAGCAAGGAGCCTCGTAAACCGTCACCTCCTAGAAGGTAGCGAGACGAGGCATCACGCACCGGCGGCCAGAAGCATGAAGCACCTCCCCCGCCAAGGCGCAACGAAGGCGGCAGCCGGGGAAACAACCAGCAGTCGCGCGGCGGTGGCAGCCGCAACAATGACCCACCCCCGCCAAGACGAAGCAGGGAGAGAAAGCGTTCCCCACCTCCCGCGCCCAGGCATGAAGGCGGACGCGACGAGCAAAAACTTGGCAGAAGCCAAGCAGCGCAGGACGAGCCACATGTTGACAGATACAGCAAGCAGCTCGAACCAGAAGATGCACGTCACCGCCTCAATGACATCAAGGCGGGAAAAGAGCAGTCATACATCAGCCCTGATTGCTTTGGCCCTGCTATCCGCAGTGTGCAAGTCCCTAGGGACATGACATCCCTGTCAAAAAGCTGCCCAAGGTACAATGGAGGAGACAAGCCCAACTCGTGGTTGTCAGACTATGCGCTGGCAGTCCTGATTGCCGGAGGCGATGGTCTTGTGGCTGCGCGTTTCCTTCCCCTGATGCTTGAGGGAACTGCCAGAAGCTGGATTGAAAACTTGCCAGAAAAATAGGTACATAGTTGGCGTGACATGGAGCGGGTCTTCACCCAGCAATTCCAAGGCACGTACAACCGGCCAAAGACCTACACAGATCTCACACGATGTGTGCAAGGCCGCGACGAGTCGGCAACATCCTTTCTGGCAAGATGGATACAGACACAGGCAAGCTGCGAGAACATAGATGACAACCAAGCTATACATGCTTTCACCACAGGTCTTTTGAAAGGCTCTATCCTTCGACACAAGCTGGTGCGCATGCAAGTAAAGAACCTTGGAGTCATGTTAGAGGTTGCCTCTACGTACGTGCAGGCGGACGATGACGCTCGGGATCCAGACGCCGTCCTTGACTTGGCGCCAGGAAGACGCGCTAACAACAAGCGCAAAAACCCCCAGGAATACAAAGCCGGAATGTCTGGTCAAGTTGTTGTCGCCTTCAAGGGCAAAGGCAACAACCGAAAGTGGAAAGGCAAGGCAGAAGATGCGGGCCCTAATAAGCAACACATGACATACGAGCAGGCAAAAGCAATGCCCTGCCCCATCCACGCCGGACAAGGCAAGGTCAACCACACTTTTGGGGAGTGCAGATTCCTGGACGACGCAAACAGGACCCCGAGGTCGGCTGGAAGCCAAAGAAGATGAGGAAAGCTAAGAAGGCAAGAAAGGAAGATGACGAGGAGTCCTTGTCCATGTCAGAGGACGAACAACCTAAGCCGCCAAGAAAGGAGAAGAAATAGCCCAAAGTTCATGGCCAATTGGTCTGCTTCATGGGAACTCCATCGGCAAAGGAGGAGAAGGAGGAACTTCGTGAGCTTAATGCCACGGTGCCTGACGTCCCACAGTACTTGAACTGGTCTGAGATGCCCATCACCTGGGATCGGGAAGATCACCCGGACCGTGTTCCAAGTCCCGGCAAGTACGCCCTCGTCGTCGACCCTATTGTCGACAACTACATGCTGACCAAGGTACTAATGGATGGCGGCAGTAGCCTCAACATCCCGTACGAAGAAACCCTGAGGCGCATGAACTTGACGGAGGGCTAGCTTGACTACAGCAAAGTCAAGTTTCATGGCATCGTTCCGGGAAAGCAGGCCAAGTCCATGGGAAGCATCAAATTGGAGGTTACCTTCGGGACGGAGGCAAACTATCGTTCTGAACATCTCCGTTTTGAGGTAGTCCCCTTCAAGAGTGCTTACCATTGTATATTTGGGCGGCCGGCTTTCGCCAAGTTCATGGCCAGACCGTGCTACATCTACAGCAAGTTGAAGATGCCTGGACCCAACGGTACAATCACCGTCAATGGCGACTTCGAGAAGGCAAAGCAATGCGAGCGTGGAAATGCCGCCTTTGCCAAAGCTGTCCTCCATGCAAAGGAGTTGGTTTTGCTGAAGAAGGAAGTAGACACGTCGCAGCTCCCTGCCCCCCTGAAAACCGCTGAAAGCAAAACATCCTTCAAAGCATCTGAAGAAACAAAGAAGGTTGACCGGTGCCGGGCGACAACTCCAAGCAAGTCACCATTGGGTCCGCCTTGGATAGCGCATAGGAAAGCGCGCTCGTCAGGTTCCTCTGTGAGAACGGGGACATCTTTGCATGGTCATCCGCTGACATGCCAGGTGTACCCAGGGAACTTGCCGAGCACTCTCTCAATGTCTTTGAAGGATCTAAGCCAGTCAAGCAGAGCATAAGGCGACAGGGAGAGAAGAAAAGAAGAGCGATAGGAAAAGAGCTTCTCAAGCTGCAGGAGGCAAAATTCGTTAGGGAGGTGAAACATACTGATTGGTTGGCAAACCCTGTAATGGTTCGGAAACCTAATAAAGATCTAAGGCTTTGCATCGACTACACCGGTTTAAACAAGTGTTGTCCAAAAGACCACTTCCCTTTACCACGTATAGATCAGGTCGTAGATTCCACGTCCGGCTCCGAGCTACTTTGTTTTTTGGACGCGTACTCCGGGTACCACCAAATCAAAATGCGAAAGTCGGACCAGCTGAAAACTTCGTTCACCACCCCCTTCGGAACCTTCTGCTATGTTACGATGCCCTTTGGCATAAAGAACGCTGGAGCACCATACCAGCGATGCATGTAAAGATGCCTAAACGAGCAGATCGGCCGCAATGTTCACGTCTATGTTGACGACATTGCCATCATGTCTCATAAAAAGGCGTATTTGCTGGACGACCTGCGAGAAACCTTTGATAATCTCCGATCATACAGGTTGAGACTCTGTAACACCCCGGCCACCCGGGCCAGGCCTGTCACCCTGGCAGCTCTCTAGGATCTCTAGACTGGCCCCACAGATCAACACCGGTCTTTTCTGCGCACTTTGTCCTCACTCGTGCGCACCCGGGAACCAGTTCCCGGTCGGTCACCCATCCTTGGATTACTCTGGGCCAAGCACGCTTAACCTCGGAGTTCCTTCCAGATGAGCTTCCGGAAAAGAAGTTGCAACTTGTTGATATGAGTATTCTATCAATCCTGTTAAGCCCTGAGCCAGGATCTCACAACTCAATCCAAAGAAGTGTGTCTTTGGGGTTCCTCCCGACAAACTGCTTGGCTTTATCGTTTCCGAACGAGGAATTGAGGTCAACCCGGAGAAAATCAGAGCTATTCTCAACATTACTAGACCACATTGCCTGAAGGACGTGCAGCGCCTTGCCGGCTCAGCTCCAGCCGTCAGTCGGTTCATAAGCCGCCTAGGAGAAAAGACAATGCCTCTCTACCGGCTCTTGAAGAAGTCCGACAACTTTGAGTGGACAGACGAAGCAAATGCCGCCTTGCAGCAACTCAAGGCCGCATTAACGACTGCCCCAATCCTGGCTGCACCCCAGCCAGAAGAACCAATGATTATGTACATATCAGCAACTAACGTGGTTATTAGCGTAGTCTTGGTGGTTGATCGAAAGCCGGAAGGTGCAGATGTTTCCGAACAGCGCCCCGTCTACTTCATCAGTGAAGTCTTCTCTCCATCTAAGCAACGCTAGCTCCCCGCACTACCAGAAACTGGTCTACGGCGTATTCTTCGCCGCCAGAAAGCTGAGGCACTATTTCTAGGAACACTCGATAACTGTAGTAAGTAAGGCACCTCTGGGAGACATCAACAATGCCGACGCAACGGGTCGAGTCGCCAAGTGGGGCATCGAGCTCGCCGCCTTCGACATTGCATACAAACCCAGGAATGCCATCAAATCTGAAGCCCTAGCTGACTTCGTGGCTGACTGGAAGCGTCCTGCATGGGTTACACATAGCCAAGGAGATCGACGTCCAGAGAATCCTATGCTACGGAGACTCAGACTTGGTGGCACAGCAAATACGCGGCACATGGGACACCAAAAGCGCCACCATGGCGGCTTACTGTGCTACCGTGGACGAATTTGCAAAGTGCTTCCTGGCGTATGAGGTCCGCCACATCCCAAGAGCACAGAACGAGGCAGCCGACACACTGGCTAGACTCGGCTCTGAGCGAAAGAAGGTCCCAAGGGACGTTTTCCTGGAACACCTCTACAAGCCATCCATCAAAGGAGCTGACATCCTTGATCCTGAATCTGCAGAGCCGGTGGAGGAAGCCAGTTACGCCGTGTACCTGGTCAAGCTGGATTGGACGACGCCATACATGGACTTCCTGGCTGAGCAGAAGTTGTCGGATGATGAGGTTTTGAGACGTCAGATCATAAGAAGAGCCAAGGCATTCATGATAATCAATGGAGAGCTATACAAGTGCAGCCTTTCAGGAATATACCAGCGATGCATTTCGCCTGACAAAGGCAGAGAGTTGCTGGATGAGATACATTACGGAGTCTGTGGGCACCACACATCATCCTTGTCACTTGTCGCCAAAGCCTTCCGCCAAGGGTTTTACTGGCTGACGACAAAGCAGGACGCAGAGGATATAGTGAGGACATATAAGGGTTGACAGCTATACACTCGACAACCAAAGATGCCGGCTCAAGAGCTCAGAACCATACCCATCACCTGGCCCTTTGCAGTCTAGGGCTTGGACATGGTTGGCCCATTCTAGACGGCACCTAACGGCTACACACACTTGCTTGTGGCCGTAGACAAGTCACCAAATGGGTTCAAGCTAAGCCTATCAAAAAGCTTGACGGCGCTACCGCCACCAACTTCCTGTGCGGAATAATGTCTCGGTTCGGGGTGCCTCATAGCATCATCACCGACAACAGCACGAACCTCTCCCAAGGCGAAGTCAAGGAGTACTGCCACCAGCATGGCATTCGTTTGGATATGGCTTCTATTGCACACCCTCAGGCAAATGGTCAAGTAGAGCGTACAAATGGTTTGGTCCTACATGGGCTACAACCCCATCTCGAAGTACCATTGCACAGGGCTGCAGGGGCTTGGGTCGATGAGTTGCAATCTGTCCTTTGGAGTTTGCGAACAACTCCAAATAGATCAACCAAGCTTACCCCTTTCTTCCTAGTCTATGGTGCAGAAGTTGTACTGCCATCCAACATGATATTCGATTCCCCCAGGATCCAAGCCTATGTCGAGCAAGACGTAGAAGATGCAAGACAGGACGCATTGGACCTACTTGATGAAGAGCGAGACATTGCCTTGGCGCGATCCGCCATCTATCAGCAAAACCTGCACCGCTGTCATAGCCGCATGGTCAAGAAACGCAGCTTCAAGGCAGGTGACCTGGTCCTCCGCCTAATCCAAGATAGGAAGGGCTTACATAAGTTATCCCTGCCATGGGAAGGACCTTTTGTGGTCAGCAAGGCACTGCTCAATGGATCCTACTACCTGATGGACATACGTGATGCTTACAAGAAGAAAAGGGGACGCAAACGCAAGCGCGGAGTTGACGACCAATATGATGAAACTAAGCGTCCATGGAACATTGAGCAGCTACGTCCTTTTTGCACTTAGCAATTATCCATTGTAATAAGTACACTATGATCATGAAATAAAAGGCTGTGGTTTGCTCATCCTGTTTTGAGACCATGCCATCTTTTGTCTTTTCTTGTCATCATATTTTTTCCTATGTCAAATTGTTACCCAAGTTTTTTGCCTTGTGCCAGTGGTTCCAACGTTTTTGACATGCGCCGCCTGTCGGCAACATTTAAACGCAAACAACTTTTGCACTCTGTAAACCTGATTACTTGTTTGCCTGTGTACGGGTCGCCTAGTAGTATGTAGTTGGCAGCAAAATGCCGGCTTCGGTCTCTGTGTCTAAACTATTTGGTATAGCACCTGGTTGGCACAGCCGAAGTAACTGTGATGAGGTACTGCCGGCATATGAAAAGTTAAATACATAGACACAAGTACTTGTTTAGCCGGGCCACTTAATAAAAATAAGACTACCATCAAGTGTAGCACAAAAAGTTGGCCCTTCACAAAATAAATTTACATGCATAAGTTAAGTTTTTTCGCGTCACAGTGTAACGCATCTACTTAATAAATGTGTAGGATTACATGGCGCTGAGGCCGCCAAACCACGGAGGAGATCCTGGATCTACTGAGAGCTGTCGCCAACATTCTTGGGGCTGGCATCGCCTTCCGGCAGGATGTCTTCAGCCGCCAAGGGCTCGACAGCAACACTTCGGGCTGCCGCCAAGACACCTTCTGCACTTGGGGCTGCCGCCAAGTTTTCTTCTGCGCCAGGGGCTTCTGTTGGAATGGCTTGGGCACTTGCGTTTGGAGCCGCCTCGGAGGTGGACACTTCGCCCGCAACAAGGTGGGGATCAGGATGTTCCTTGAATAACTTGGAAATATCCACCATGTTGGCTACGCGCGTGGCCTATCCCTGGGTGGCTGCCAGCACTCCCAGCTTGTCGATCGGGTTGCCTTCGTCATCCTCGGTCGGCATGAACTCTGTGGCTTGTCGGATGTCGGCGTCAGAGTACCAAGCCTTAGTCAGAGCCAGTGCAATCTTCGCGCCCCCGCGTGCCGCCGATCGGTTGATGCTGTCGTGCTCGGTGCCAATCCTGTCCAGCAGCTCTGGAAGGACTTTGAGATCAACGCCGGCACGGCCAGAAGCAGGAAAGATCTTGGCGGCCATCGCTTTTCCTGACTCGATGGCACGAGTTACCAGCGCGCCGACAAGGCGGATATGTGAGGAGCGTGGAGAAGTGTCGGCAGAGTCCCCGAGACCTGCCGGCACTAAACATTGTAGACAAAAAAGTTACGCGCCCGGATGCTCTCAAAGAACAAAGATGTGAAGGAAATGAGCTTACCAAGGATGTGCTCATGGATCGCAGCCGCCTTGTTCTCGTGCTCAACAAGCTTGTCTTCAGCGTCACGGAGCTTGCCGGCCAGCAAGTCTTGTTGCTCCTTGGCATTCTTGGTCACCTCGGCCAAGTTACGGCCAAGGTTGTCCAATTGACCTTGCAGTTAGTTGAGAGCGGTGGCGTGCTCCAAGTCTCGCTTCTCCAGCTCCTTGGTATACTCCTCTTTCCGCCGAGTCAGCTCGGCCGCTAAATCTGCAGCTTCATTTATCAGCGCTTGCATGTTAGTGGAGCTCTTGAGAATATCCTGAGCGGCGTTTAACAGTTCTACAATGCAAAGAATTGAAAGACCGACTAAGTAACTTGTCGGCAAGCAAGCTAGCAAAATGGCGGACACAGAAGGCAAAAATGCAAGAAATTTTTTGCCACCTTCATCCTTCTTGCGCGCCTCTTCAAGGCTGGCAAGTTGGCCGTCACGAAGCTCGAGGTCCGCCTTAAGTTGCCGGCATTCCCGCACCTTTTTCTCAAGAGCGTGGAAAATCTCTTGGTTTGAGGCCAACACAGTCTGCAAAAAGACGGGGAGAGCGTTGTTAGTTAAGAACCTTGGCGGCTAAAAAATAGTTTTAGTCGTCTAAGTCCTTAGGGGCTAGGGGTATACTTACGTCAACTTGCGCCTCTAGTTGGTTGTACCAACCCCGGGTGCTTTTGCGCATGTTGGCCACGGTGTGGCGCAACTCCTTGGAGTTAGCCGGACTGGGCATGGCCTCAGAGCCCCCGGCAGCTTCCTCCACCTCTGCCACCTCCTTCTTCATGGCAATAAAGCGTGAGGCATCATTAGCCGGAGCTTCGGCCTGAGTTGAGGTAGAGGTAGTGGCGGCAGCGGGCTCACTCGCCACATATGTTCCCTCCATGAATATCACGGGGATGGGAGTTGAGGGCGCAATTGCCGGCGAGCTGCGAAGAGGTCTGCCCCTGCCGACGCCCACTTTGAGGTTAGCCTGGAGCTAGGGCATAGCGGGCCTCGCGTTGAAAAATTCAAAGGCAAGTATCAAGTTAGCATAAAGGGTTGATATAAAGAAAGGCAGTCAGCATAAGTCAGAAGCTTACCGTTTGGTGGGGACGTTGCCTCCCAGGGCCCCGCCATCCGCCTCGGCGACCATCGACGCCTTCCTCTTCTTCTCTGCCTCCTTGGTGGCCACAGCGCCCACTTTGCGCTTGCGGGACCGGCTGGCACCTGGCTCATACTAGTTGGGAGCCAGCTCGTCGTCCCCCAAGGTGGCCAGCTATGATAACGACAGTTGGTTAAAGGCGGCAAATAAGTAAATAGCATAAAGACATAAAAATATGCAAGATGTCGGCTTACCTCGGGGACTGGGTTGTCATGGGTGAACATGGGGACACCCTTAGTGGTCTTGATCTTGCTGGGCACAATGAGTGCCCGCAAACGGTACAGCAGAGTACTTTCCGGCAAAGCACGTCTGCCAGAGGGATCTGCCTGGTACTCGCACATCTTCAAAGGTCAATGGCGGAGTGGCATGATCTTCCTGGATAGCCAGCAGAGGACGGTGTCTACACCGTCAATGCATGGCGGCACCATGGTCTTGGTGAGGAACTCGATCCGCCTAAAAATGCGGCACTGTTCCTCCAGCAACACGAGTGCCGCCTTCTCCGTCCAGCACGGCTTGTGGATGGGCGGGCTGTTCACAAACTCCGGAATCCCCCCCCCCCCCCCCGCCTAGCCGGGAGTCGGGATATCCTTGCAATAGAACCAAGTGCTGGTCCAATGCTTTACCGACTCGATGTACGGTGTTTTGGGGTAGAAACTGGGTTGGCGGCAGTCGAAAATGACACTGCCGCACGTTGCTAAACTACCGTCCACCAATGTTTGTCGGCGACACAAAAAGCAGTACTTGAAGAGATCTACCGTGGGAGAATGCCTAGGTAGCCTTCGCAAAGCGCCTGGAAGCCGGCTAGCACTAATATACTATTGGGCGCGATGTTGTGTGGTTGCAGCCCATAGTAGCTAAGCACGGCGCTAAAGAAGGTGGAAGGAGGAAATCCCATACCGCGTAGTAGGTGGGAGGTGAGGACGACCCTCTCTCCGTCTTGAGGATCTGGGACGGACTCGTTGCCTGGCAGCCGCCAAGTACAGTCCTTCTTGGGCGGGAGAAAGCCGCCATCCACCATCTCTTCGTGGAAGGGCTCCGTCACGATTGACGGAAGCCAGTAGCGGGAGCCTAGCTCTGCCGGCTCATCTTCCATGGCGAGCTCGTCGCTGCTGGACTCCACTTCTATGGTGGCCTCCGCCGTCCCCATTGAAGGAAGGGGATAGGATGATGAACAGGCCGGTGGTGGTGGTGCCGGAGCCGAAGAAGACAATGGCGAAGCACCCGTCGCCGCGAATGGAGGAAGGGAAGACAGCAGGACGGCGTCTGGAGCCGCCGCTGTAGCAGCCGCTGCCATGGTCCTTTCATCGCCGGAGTGGGCCATCTGAAGGTTCGAGGTGCGGTGGAAGGAGTTCGCCGAAGTTGCGGTTTGTGTGGAGGAGCACGAGCAAGAGGAGCGCGAAGCGTCGGGGAGAAATGGCACGGTGAAAGATTCACCAGAGTCCCCGAAGCATTTAACCTCCTCGTGCTCCGAGATTCGTGTGAAGTAGTGGGAGGCCACGATCTCCGACACGTGTCCACCATCCGCGTAGTGGCGGCGACGAGCGGTGCTGGCACCTCGGTTCTCGCGAATCGTGGGTAGGTCATCATGGCTTGTCAGGGTTTCAAACTGTCGTGGACCCTCTGACGTTATCCTTGACCTGACCCGTCAAATCAACAAGACATCTCAGGAAAGATTCCTGACAGGCGGTCAGTCCGTCTATTCCATGTTGACGGCACTGGTCCAGCTCATTACTTGTCGGATCACTGCTAGTTTCAACTGTGGAATGGTTCAAGCTCTACATTTGTCGGAAGATTGAACATCAACTACAAGGCGGCGACTGAAGAACTTCAACCTTTCCAGGGGCTAATGTTGGTATAATGACACCTATGGGTGCCGCCAACATGGCCTAATCCGGCTAGTCCAGGGTGGCCCATAAGTGGTGGTGAAGGCTTTTGCCTACCGGGTGGCCCAGATAGCCGACGACCAAGAAAGGCGGATGCCGGCAAGGAGGAGGCCCAAGACCGAAGCCCAGAAGGCCACCAAGACCAAGATGGAAGCCGACTGAATTGCCGGCTAGGTTTAGGACTCTGTATACTTGCCGGATACGTAATCCCTTGGTAGCCCTAGGTCCGGCAGCCTATATAAGCCGACCAGGGAAGCCTCTAAGGCATCCAATCTACTCATTATAACCTGCAATACGGCGATTTGCCATATAGTGAGTTATAGCAGCACGTAGGGCTCTGCCACTGCCGTGGAGCCTGAAGCTGGGTAAACTGCCGTGTTCAATCCCACCTCAACGACGTCCACCTTCTTCCCCTCACGTAACCCTCAGCTAGAGGACCCCCGTCTCCTATCTCAGATGCCGATACGACGACAATTACACAACTGCAGAGGTTAGTTCCAACAAAGCAGTATGTCTGGGAGGTTCATCCGATGGGACACAATAGGTATCAGGTGCAGTTTCCAACGAGGAGTGATCTTGACAGGCTGAGGGTATTTGGGTTATGTCGGGTGCCAAATAGTCCATGTGAGTTAATGTTTGATAGTTGGGCTCAAAATCCACAACCTATGAATTCTCTACCAGAAGTTTGGTCGCAGTTGTCAGGCATTCCGAGACCTCACATTGGTGATTTCCTTGCTCTTTGGGCTGTTGGTGATATGTTCGTATGACTTTGGAGATTGATATGGATTTCACTAGGGAACACGATATTCTCAGGATTCAGATAGGATGTGTGAACCCTAAGAAGAACCCTAGGTGGTTTCCTCTCTTTATCAAAGATGGTTTCTATGACCTCTCTTTCGTGGTAGAAGGTCAACAGCCACTTGTTGATGTGGATGTGAAGATGAAAGGAGCTGATGACGAGTACGATGATGATGACGAGGGGCTAGGGGGTGATTTTGCGGATGATGTGGCCAAACTTGGGTATACTGAACAAAAGGGGACTTCAGAGAAGACAAAAGAGGCATCTACTGCGACTGATAAGGGGATAGTTCCACCTCACAGCCACCTGTTTTGGAGGTGAAGGTAGGGGTAGTGTTCTCTCCACAGGTGCGTAGAGCTATTGACAGTGTATGGGAGGAATATCGGCTACTTAGGTCTGGCAAGGAGGCTGGACAGGACATGGACGGGGAGGCCGAGGGTGCCGTGCTTGGAGGGGACGAGGAGGTGACCAATGCCTCTGCTTTAGGGCAGGGCAAGGTCGGCCGGCCCGTGACCCCCTCGATGCTGATGGTGGGAGTGGGGAGGCAGGAGCTGATTGCCTCTCCTCCCGTCGAGCTGGCGCAGCAGGAGACTAGGGCATCGTCATTTTTGGGAACGACGGGTGCTTCTAGTCCATAGAGATCCACTGAGGGTGGGGCTGCCCGTCGCTCTCCTAGTACCCCAGGTGTCGGGGGGCTACCCCCGGGTAGGGTCATGATAAGGTATTAAGTGTGACCAAGTGTGGTTCGAGGTATGGTAATGACCGAGGTAAACAGGTCCGAGATGACTGATACGTGTTATGTGAGATAGTTGGTCCGATATACTTGGGCCGACATACCCGAACCGACTTAACCATACTGACATATATATGTCGGTGTCACCAAGTTGTTCTTATGTGCAGGTGAGGAGTCTATACCGAGGTAACGAATCCGGCATATCCATGCCGGGTTAGTCCAAGGCAATGATCCGGCATAGCCATGCCGGGTTAGAGCCAAGGATGATCCGAGATATCCTGGCCGGGTTAAAGGAAGAGAGCGAAGTAGTGTCGGAGCAGGAGTCAATGCTCCTGTCACTTCCCTTCTGGCACGGAAGCGCCTGACACGGAGAATGTCAGGAGCGTGCTGTGTAAAGAGCGGGAAAGGTGGTACTTGACCGCTGACTCCTGAGCAACCGGGGAAAAGGCTACGAGGTAGCACGGCCAGGCCGCGTCCTGTCCCTGTCAGAGGGGACATCCTAGCTCTACCGTTGTGCAGCAGGGAATGGGCAGGCCACATCTTGTCCCTGACAGGAGTGCCATAATGACTCCTCAGTGGCATGGCAACAGTGTACTTCGAGGGGCATAACCGTAACTCGGTTGGCCTATATAGAGGGCATCTCCCCCTCCTGCGCGAGGGACGATGCCCTGGGTTTCATTCCCCCCCCCCCCCCCCCGTAGCTTCATCTTCTTCCTTGAGAGCTTCACCACTTCACCATTGTTGGATCATACAGCTCGAGGAGCATCTTGTACTTGTGATACACTGAGATATACACAGAGAGGCAGGCAGGAGTAGGGGTTTTACCTCCATACGAGGGCCCCGAACCTGGGTAGATCGGTGTGTTCTTGGATCTGTGTGTTCTTCATCACGTGCCCCTTAGCACGCAAACCCTCCCCGGATCCCCCTGCGTCCAAGCGAGCCCTAACTTAGCCATACCTATGGCCAGAACCAAGAAGGGAAGAAGCCCTGGGGTGATCAGAAGCAGGTTTTCACTTATGAGTCCATGTTGGATGGACCTTGCAGCTTCCACACCACCGACTTCCACTAGCCGGTGAATCGTACAACTCGGCAATGCAGCTGGTACTCCCGAGCAAAAGGAGAAGGAGCAAGAGCTGGAGGAAATCAGGGAGGAGCACCTCAGCGAATTCCGCCGAGGCAGAACTTACCGCTCTCCTGGGCAAATGCTATCCCGGTAAATGCGCCTGCTCAGAGGCAATCTGCTCCAAAGCCTGTGAATCAGGTGACTGCTGGAGGAAACAATAACAATGCTGGCCCGAGTTATCAGAATGAGTATCCCCAGGGGGAGTACAGAGAAGCTCATGCGAGCTATGTGGTCTTTGTGACCGAGGCAACTGACAAGAAGAGCTTGCATCGGCGTGCACTGGTGGTGAACGCCGTTATGCCGGCAGTGACAAAGTTTATGCACTGGTCCGAGCAAGAATACTTGGAGCAGAAGAGATCATCCCCGAGTTATGCCAACTCCGGGAGGATATGCTCTGGTGGTGGATCCGACATTCATTGGACCCACCATCAATGTTCGGTTCACCGAGTTCTGATTGACAATGGCAGTGCCATTAATATCATGTACCGAGACACCATGGTGAAGATGGGCTCGATGAACATGCTGCTGCCAAGTAGCACGACCTTCCATGGCATAGTGGGGGTTTCTTGTGCTCCCATGGGTAAAATCTGGGTGGATGTGCTGTTTGGGACCAAGGACAATTGCAGAACTGAAAGTCTCCAGTTCGAGGTAGTGGACCTCGAAAGTCCATACCATGCATTGCTTGGTAGGCCCGCGCTGTCCAAATTCATGATCTCCACCCATGTGGGCTATCTCAAGATGAAGATGCCGGGTCCTAACGGCATTATCACTATCTCGGGTGATTACAAGCGCTCCATGGAGTGTGCCTCGGCTGGTTCTTGCCTAGCCGAGTCTCTGATCATTGCTGCTGAGAAGAAGAAGATCCTTGAAGTGGTGGCCATGGCTCAGGCCACGCAGCTCGGCATGCCGGGATTAACCCGGAGCTGAATGCTTCGTTCCAGGTGCCGAAGGAGACGAAGAAGATCAACGTTGACCCGGAATGCTCTGACCGCAATGTCATCATTGGCTCCGGGTTAACTGAGAAATAGGAAAGCGAGCTCAGTCACTTCCTCCGTGAGAATCGGGATATCTTTGCATGGTCAAATCAAGACCTGCCAGGTGTGCCGAGGGAGTTGGCTGAGCACTCTTTGTTCGTCAGGCCCGACATGAAGCCTGTGAAGCAACCGACACGTCGACTGTCGGATGAGAGAAGAAAAGTGGTGGGAGATGAACTGGCCAAGTTGCTTGCGGCTGGTTTCATCATGGAAGTGCTGCACCCGGACTGGTTGTCTAACCCGGTCCTGGTAGAGAAGAAAAAGATGAGCCTCTGGTGGCCAAAGTGTGGCGTATGTGTATCGATTTCACGAACCTTAACAAGGCATGTCCTAAGGATCCATTCCCGTTACCTCGGATAGATCAAGTGATCGATTCCACGGCCGGGTGTGAGCTGTTATCCTTTGTAGATGCTTACTCCGGGTTTCATCAGATTCCTCTGAACCCGGCTGATCAATTGAAAACTGCTTTCATTACCCCGTACGGGGCTTATTGCTATCGTGTCATGACTTTTGGTTTGAGAAATGCGGGGCAACATACCAGAGGTGCATGCAGAAATGTCTGCATGACCAAATAGGTCGGAATGTGCAAGTGTATGTCGACGATGTCGTCATAAAAACCAAAGAAAAGTCCTCTCTGATCGATGATCTCAGAGAGACATTATAAACTTGAGAAAATACCGAATGAAACTTAACCCGGATAAATGTACATTCGGTGTGCCGGCAGGAAAATTACTCGGTTTCCTCGTGTCTAGCCGAGGTATCGAGGTTAACCCGACAAAAATCCGTGCTATTGAAAGCATGAGGTTACCGACATGTCTCAAGACGTGCAGAAATTCACTGGATGTTTAGCATCTTTGAGTCGGTTTGTAAGCCGGTTGGGTGAAAAGGCATTGCCTTTGTATCAGCTCATGAAGAAAACCACTCACTTCGTGTGGACTCCGCAAGCAGATGCGGCCTTCACCGAGTTAAAGAAGATGCTGCAACAGCCGATACTGGCCTCACCATTGCCCAAAGAGCCGATGTTGCTCTACATTGCAGCCACAAACCGAGTTGTGAGTGTCGTAGTGGTGGTGGAGAGAAGAAGAGGGCAAAACTGTGCAGAGGCCGGTGTATTATTTGAGCGAGGTAATCTCGCTATCCAAGCAGAACTATCCTCACTACCAGAAAATGACATATGGTGTCTATCTGGCTGCAAAGAAGTTGAAACATTACTTCCAAGAGCATTCAATCACAGTGGTGTGTGAGGCTCCTATCTCGGAGATCATCGGATGCAAAGATGCAACTGGCCGAGTAGCCAAATGGGCTATCGAGGTATCACCTTACACTCCACACTATGAGAGAAGAGATGCTATCAAATCTCAGGCTTTGCCAGACTTCTTGGTGGATTGGGCCGAGATGCAGTATACACCACCTGTGCCGGACTTTAACTATTGGAGATGCACTTTGATGGTTCCCGAACCAAGATTGGTTTAGGTGCCGGAATAGTCCTTACCTCGCCAAAGCAGGATCAGCTAAGATATGTGCTGCAGATTCATTTCGCGGCATCTAATAATGTGGCAGAGTATGAGGCACTGGTCCATGGGCTTAATGTGGCCAAAGATTGGCATCCGCCGATTGAATGCTTCGGAGATTCGGATTTGGTGGTGCAGCAAGTCTCAGGAAACTGGGATGCTTGGATGCCAATATGGCACTGTATCGGTTTCATGTCCAGAAGATCTCGGGATTCTTTGAAGGGTGCGAGTTCAAGCACGTACCTCGGGCGGAGAATGAAGCTGCTGATGTGTTATCCAAGCTCGGTTCATCCGGGAAGCTATTCCGCCCGGGATATCGTTGGAGCATCTGAGGAAACCATCGATCAAGCCATCCCCCGAGTCTGAGTCAATTTTTATCCCAGCAAAACCGGAGTCTGGCGCTGTTCCCATGGACGTTGATGTCGGATGCATTTGGGAAAACCCGGGACTGCTTGGCAGAACTCGGGGACTGGTCACCTAATCTCGGAGGAAGCAATGTCGGTTGATCCCATGGATGAAGACATAGAGATCCCGGTCTTTCCTGTGTGCCCTGTCCCGGAATGGGCACAACCAATCATGGCGTACATGACAGATGGGAGTTTGCCGAGCAATGAAGTGGAGGCCAGGCAAGTGCAGAGAAGGTCCAAAGCTTACACCATCATCAACAAGGAGCTGTACAAGAGAAGTGTAACCGAGGTGTTGCAGCGCTGTGTCGAACCAGCAGAGGGACAAGAAATGCTTTGGAAATTCATCAAGGGGAATGTGGTCATCATGCTTCTTCAAGAGCCCTAGTTGCTAAAGTATTCCGGCATGGGTTTTACTGGCCCAAGGCTATGGAACAGGCAGAAGATATTGTCAGAAGGTGCGAGGGATGCCAGAGATTCGCCAAGAAAATCCATTTACCAGCCTCGGCACTGAAGACAATTCCTATCACTTGGCCCTTTGCTGTTGGTGTTTGGACATGGTGGGAGAGTTCAAACCAGCCCGAGGTAACATGACTCATATGCTGGTGATGGTGGATAAATTCACCAAATGGATCGAGGTAAAGCCTATCCGGAAGTGTGATGGTCACACAGGTGTCCTTTTTGAAGGACATCATCTTGAGGTATGGATACCCCCATAGCATTATCTCGGATAATGGCACCAACTTCGCTGTGGGGGAATTCGCTCGGTTTTGTGCAGAAAAGGGAATCCGGCTGGACATAGCCTCGGTGGCACATCCTGAGGCAAATGGCCAAGTGGAAAGAGCAAATGCACTGGTGTTGGCCGGCATTAAAGCTCGGTTGATTGAACCCTGTTGAGAACTCCGGGTTGTTGGATAGAGGAGATACCAGCAGTATGTGGGGTCTAAGGACCACACCGAATCGCTCAACTGGCTATACGCCATTCTTTCTGGTCTATGGAGCAGAAGCGGTTCTGCCAACCGACATACAGTATGACTCGCCGAGAGTTGCGATGTACACTGAAACCGAGGCAAAAGAGGCTCGGGCAGATGCTGTTGATCTGCTCGAAGAGGCACGAGAATTGACCTTATCTCGGTCAGCAATATACCAGCAGAATCTCGACGCTATCATAGCAAGAAAATCAGCCCTCGGGTATTCCGAGAAGGAGATTTAGTACTGAGGCTGGTGCAGAGAAGTGCAGGCCGACATAAATTGTCACCTCCATGGGAGGGACCGTTCATTGTGAGCAGAGCTCTGCACAATGATTCATACTATCTTATAGATGCACAGGCACCAAGGAAAAATGTAATGGACAAGTCCGGAGAGGAGACCAAACGACCCTGGAATGTAGCTCTACTCCATCCCTTTTACTCATAAAGGACGTAATGTATGTATCTCGGTTTCTTCTGAATGAAATGTCGGCACTCCGAGCTGTAACTCGGGGACTGCCTTGTCCATATGCATGTGTTTTATTTCGGTTTTTTATATGTCGTTCATGTGTCGGATTATTTTTTGACTCGTTTCAAAGTTCAAGTAATGTATGCTATCTTGTTGTGATCTTGTGACTCGACTGACGAACGCCGAAATGGTAGTCAAGAGCAAGGTTGTGGTATATGGTAAACATGAAAGTGGACTCGGGGACTCGGTCCTAAGATGATTCGACATATGTCGTTTACTAACCCCGGTTTTTCTTTCCTTTTCCTTGTGTCGGATAACTTTGAATCATACCTCAAAATTTTACTAAGTACTGTATGCTATAATTTTGATCTTGTGACTCGACTGTCGAACGCCAAAAAGGTAGACAAGAGCAAAGGTTACTAAGTATAGTAAACACGAAAGTAAACTCGGGGACTTGGTCCAAAGTGGTCCGGCATTAAGCCTGTTCGAATAAAAGTAGCATAATAGAGGTAGCTCGGTGAAACACTTAAAGTATATTACATCTGCACCCGGCATCCGGGGATTTAATAGTTCTACTTGTGAGAAATTCAGGACGCGGAGCCGGAAGAACTCGGATCCGCAGGGCCTGTGGCAGGAGCAACCTTGGGAGCAGGAGCATCTTCAGGTGTCGGAGCAGCCTTGGTAGTTAAAGTGGTAGCCGAGACTCCGGCAGTGTCGGAGGCTGTCCCTGAAGGGACGTCGGTGGCAGGTTGCTCGGCAGTATCGGTGGCAGTGTCGGCTGCCTCCGCTTTGGTTTCTTCGTCCACCGCCTCTGTGTCGGTCTCCTCATCATCGCTATCAGCAGCGTAGTCTTCAGCATCGGAGTAAACATCCCCGGGGATGAAGTACTGAGTTTCAGCATAGCTGGCCATGAAAGCAGCGGCACTTTTGCGGCGCTCGACTAAGATGGGGTCGTCAGTCCATTGGAGCCGGAGCGCAGGGACCTCACCTTCTCGAGCTCAATTTCCTCGTACCAAGACATCAAAAAGGTGAGCGCTTGGTCTGCGCCGGCGCGAGCTGAAGAAGATCTCCACTCCCAGAGTCTTTCTCGGCAGTGTGCAGACATTTGGCTAGCTCGGCGGTGGTTGCCGGGGTTTGGGCAGTAGGCTATAATGTCTGGTAAACATGGATGCTAGCTTCAAGGAGCTCATTGCCAAGGAGCTTCAAGCGAGAAATCCGAGCTTTCATTGCAGTCAAATGATCTTCGATATCCCACTTATCCGAGATGGGGCCAGCCTCGGATCTTCTTTCTCGGGCCTTGTTGGTTATGTTGGAGCAGCAACTTGAGTATGCACGAAGTGTTCTATAGTAGGAAAAACTGTTATCAAAGTAAAATCATAATCCGACATATGGAAAATGTCGGTATGAGTAGAAAGATGAAGGGCAGAAAGAGCTTACTGTCCATCTCTTGATTAATCTAGGTAAGTTTCTCCAGCCAGCTGTCACACTGCGCCTTTGTGGGTACCCCGGACTAGCTGTCTAAAATACCCGATTATGCTTAACACAACGATCCCGTGATCAGTCTGTCGTTGCACATAATCCGAATTGAATACCAAAGTTTACATCCATTACAATACCGAATTAAAAGTCTTACATAAATGGTCATGTAGACCAAGTCTTACATAGGTGCCTTCATGGGCCAAACCAAAATATCAGCGGAAGCTACGGTGTAGTAGACATCATATTCTAACGATGACAACCCGACAGGCAGCTGACTTGTGGAGATCCTTAGTTCGCATAGAAGTCGCCATACTCCTGCTTGGCGTAGTGCTCCTCCTCGTAGTCTGGCTAGGACAATAGCCAGGGACGAAACCAATATGAGTACATTTGAATGTACTCGCAAACTACCCCAACATGAGTATGCACTAGTTTTATTTTAACTTCCAACTTTTATTTGTTTAAAACATCTCTATATCTTTATTGAAAAAGGTAAGAAGAGTTTTATAACCACTTTTAAAGAAATCACCATTTTATCTATTTCTCCAAAACTCCTGCTTTTTCCGACCATGGTCCACTTCCTCCAACAACCTCATACCGATCCGTTGGTATAGGTGTAAGGAACATTCTCCACTTCATTTTCTTTTTAAAACCCAAAGTCTTTCAAAAACTTGCACATGGTCAAAGTAGGGCCTCCCAACTGTCCATATCCGAGGACACGACTATTCGAATAGTTTTACACTCTGCAGAGTTAGCACGCTTTTCCCACATCCATCCGGCAACTCATCGTGTCCGCCACGTCTCGCCATACAAGGTGTATGCGAAGTAAGCCGCCGACCATAGCCTCTCCTTTGCTCATGCTAGTATAGGATCCTTCCCATATGACACTTCCATCAACACTTAACCCAGCCCGTCGGAATCTAAGTGTGAGGACTCATAGGTTTTGTCCGGCGGTTTATGGTGGAACCTTCAATCCTCCTCCTTATCTTTTCATAGAGTTTGAGCGAGGACCCGGGTCAGGGGTAGATCAACACACTATCCCCACATGCATAACAGAGTCATCTCCGTCGATGAGGTATCCCATACTAATATGAGCAAATTATATGACTAAGCCCTTTCCCATATGTGGTAAATGTGGTCGCACAGGGTATCGGACGGTTGACGTAAGTACAAGGACACACTGTGCATTTTTCATAAACAACTCCATTTTCCACTTCCTCGTTCCAACACCGACATCTCGGCATTCCATAATCACCAAGTAATTTCAAAGGAGTTTTGAATAAACAATATTTATTTTTCCCATCCTATAATTTGACATAACTATCTTATATTTCTACATAGGGTGGCAAAATAATTTTCATATACTTTTAAAAAGGGTTTTATAAATCTTTGCCTTAAGAGTAAAACATGTTATGAAAGTAGATGCATATATTTGGGATGCAAGCTCAGAGAGTAGCTTGCCTTGCTCGGCAAAGTGACCTTGGTCTTGATCTTCAGATTCAACAAACTCTCCTTGATAAATCCGACAGCGTTCTCGTCTAATTAATAAACAAATAAATACAAACAATCACTAAACTACTCAAGCAATCATCTCAACATAACAATCATAAACATCACAAATAGCTACTGCACACATCAAACAATACAATTTGGTTTCAAATTAATTGAACTAAACAATATTTAATTATGTCTAAATTATGGCAGAAACTTGTTAAACATGTTTAATTCCACAACTTGAATTCTGTTGGTACTACTCAAGCAATCATCTCAACATAACAATCATAAACATCACAAATAGCTACTGCACACATCAAACAATACAATTTGGTTTCAAATTAATTGAACTAAACAATATTTAATTATGTCTAAATTATGGCAGAAACTTGTTAAACATGTTTAATTCCACAACTTGAATTCTGTTGGTCACAAAAATACAAACTAAACTAGCTGGGTGGCCCGCGCAATTGCGCGGCTAGTACCAAAATTTTGAATCTTCATAATAAGCTTGTTTTTTTCTTGTTCATAGCAGAATCATCAATAGTTTATGAGAGATAATTTATATGGTTTGGAGTTTCATCTTCCGTTTCACCCGCGTGTGGAACCTGCACTCTCCCAAACATACAAACACATTCACATGGGACAGGGAACCTTGTATAACATGTAAATGAACATACGCACTGTTATTGTCAGTGCGACCAACAAATGGAAATTGCATAAATAAATAAACAATTGGTTTATGTTACGTGGAACCAACACTCCTATAAGAACCATATAACAAATCAATTAAATAAAAGGAAGATTGTTACTGCAACTAAAAACAATATTCTAGGTTGCTCTCCCTAACCAAATCTCTCGGTTTTGTATTAAAGTAACATGGATCGGACTAACTACTTACTGCTCATATCTGATTGCTGTCCTTATACGTCTTCCCTCCAAATTCATCGCTTCAGATCTTAAAAATGGTCCATGGTCCTCCCATGATCTCTTCAAATGCCCCAACGTCTCTATGTAACGCTCCTCCTTTTTTTGTTATATTTTATCTTGGAAACAATTGGGGGCACCAACGTGTTCAGCACTTGAATATATTATTGAATTCTATTCTCCATGAGCCAGCTAATTTCAAAAAAATGTGGTACTGTCGTACCCCTATAAAAGTTCAAGGTTTTTACTTGCCATGTATTGGTTCATAAGTTAAATAATCGTTACATGATGTCGCATCATAACTGTCACCTTGACTTAGGGTATAACGGGTGCTTTGTTACGACACTGTCTTAGAAGATTGGTCTCACTTATTTACTTCGGGAACACTCTTTTTGTCAATAATGCTGGAAAGCACGGCACCGTTGAACTCGGCTTTGTTTCTGGGAAGTCTCAGTTTGGGTTATTTGTAACATTTGGAAAGGAAAAATGGATGTATCTTTGAGCTCACAGATCCTACCTTTGCTACATGATAAGTATTATTATTTCAAAAAAATGGAGGCGGTTCTTATTTCTCATAGTCGAGGATACACACATATCAATGATTTTGGCTTGTATAAAACCTCTCTTATAATATTTTTAGCGCATTTTCCCTTGTACATGTCTCATTATTTTCTCCCTATGGTACTCTTCCGAATTTACGGATGATAAACACATACGTAATTTCTTATCTAAAGATCTACGAACAGCGCACTGACCTATTGCTTTGACCAAACAGAAAAAATGCAAGAAGCAAAAGTTTTACCTGATATACGCCAAGAAGATTTGGCTGAAGTTATACCGTCATGTATTCCACAACCTATTACCCGAAAAGATTTTACACCTGATGAATATATAAACACAGGCTGATCGAGTTGAGGATGCAAGAAGAAGTTATGATCATCCAGAAATCTTCGAGCAATGGGAATTTTCTGTGCATGATACATACCAAGCAAAATATTATTGTTAGGAAACCAAATGGCATCATTAGTGGAGTGATTGTAAAGTAACAGAATATGCAGAATATAATCTAAGAACCGATCAGCTTAGACGTACGAAATTTACGGGACGAAACGCTCACATAAATATTCACCGCAGTCCACATGGACATAACAAATGTAGAAAATCCAAAAAAGATACAATATGTAGTTTTTGCATCTATCTACATATCTCCTTGCATAGTAAAACATATTCGATCATGCAAGAACCACAGCAGCCAACGTTCAGTGAGTCAAGCTGACGTTGTCCATCAGTTAAAATCAAAGCAAATAAATCAAAGAGACATGGCAATAATGCTTTGTGGCTCATAGTGCAGTAGCAGTACTGGCTACTTGCACACAAAAAGACAGCAGGTGCGTCCTGTTCAGATGGACAACATCTAACACTGGCCATTGGAGTGACGTACGTTGGCCTCAACATAGAATTAATCCATATATGTATGTGATCTACTCCAAATAATCACCCATTTTTTAATGCAAGCAGACCTCATCTATGAGAAAAGTAAATATTAATCGACCTATTCGGATCAGGTACTGATTATTGACTGGCTGAGCCCATATTTGGAGACGTTGGACTCAAACCTCACAATACACAGGCGGCCAGCAGCAAGCGGAACGCGATAATGTTCGTGATGGACATAAGTGAACCAATTCCTTGAACTTAAGATCCATTCTCCGGGAGGAAAAAATATGGGGAGCCATGTATTCTATCAACAGAGGCCAGAACGGCACCAAAATTGCTTTCTTTCGGTCCTTCCTAAGCTCGGGCTGGTAGAGTTCTTCGCTGGCGACAGCCAGCTTGCGGGGATGATTTTTTTCATCCATTAGCGCACATGCGCCATTGAATCTCCCACTCCGCGCCACCGCCATTAGAGCTGTTCAAAGGCTTACAAAACACTAAAGTTGAAGCAAATCGTTAAATCCAAAACTAATAATGAGAAAACACGTACGAAGTTGGTGTTTGAGACTTTGAGTAACTACTACCTGCAAATGCCGGGCTGGAAATTTACATTATGATGCCTTCCCGGTTAATAGATTTTGAAGTTTTCTACAACGGAGTCATTTGATGCCAAGAAGAGAACATGGGCAATCTGGCAATGAGACACACAACAAACATAGTACTTCCAGCAGTAAAAATATCAGTATTATTACTCCATCCATATGTAATGTGAATAACAACATCAGTTAACAATTCCATCAAACAGTCCTAAAGGAAAAGGAAAACCATAAAAACTGAATGCACCAGATCACGAATAAAAAAATCTGGAAGGAGGCCACATGCTATGATCTGAAAGCTCCCTGCAAGGGGGTAAACCGAAAAATAACGGCGACGTACGTACGGTTATAATCCGAAGTTGTACCCAAACCTAATTAAAACACGGCCATGAGCAAATTGCCCGTGCGTTGCAACGGGTCTAAATTATAAAATTAGGTGTGACATGTAATTTCTCTCAGGCAAAAAAACATTTGACACAACATAATCTTTATACAACATAATCTCTATACAATAGAATAATACAAGTAAATAAAATTATAAATAGTCTATAAACCATCTTGCTTTTGTTGCCCTTGTTTATATTAAAAGTCTAGAAATAATATCACACGCCAGTACTTTAGATTTGATGGGCTAGGCTTTTGTTTGGTGTTTATTAGACTGGGCTCATAGAAGCTAGCTGGGCCAACTGAAATAGCTTCAACAGAGAACTGAACATGTTCAGAACGAACAGAGAATTAGGTTCAGATCAGCCATGGCAGGGCTGCTCGTTAGCGCTACCCCTCTACATCTACTCGTCGCCGACTCGCCGCTGCCCCACCTCTTCCCCGCCCCTCCCCAGGCTCCCCTCCACATCTACTCTTCCTTGCTGCACCTTCATGCACGCCGTGGTTCCTCCTCCCCTCTCTATCCCCAGCCCACTGCCGCCTCCCATCCCCATTCCTGCACCCACCAGCAGAACTGCTCCTTCTCCCTTCCTCACCTTCCCTCTGTCTGGCCCTCTTTCTCCCCGTCGCGAGGCGCGCATCTGTTAGATAGGGGGCTAATTGGGGAGGAAAGGCACCCCTCTACTTCCTCTCCCTGGCGGCGGATTGATCTTCTCTCTCCGCCGACCTCTGCAACACGGGCTACCTCGCCTAAGGGAACCAAAAGTCACTTCGAGGGACTTGATTGAAAAATGGAGCAAAGCGGTATGACCGTATGAGCCATACAATTGGACTGCGGGTTGATATCATATTTTACAAGGGGGTAAACCGAAAAATAACAGCGACGTACGTACGGTCGTTTACCAATATTATATAGTAGAAACATCTAGCATGGAGTACGTACGGTCGTTTACCAATATTATATAGTAGGCCACATGCTATGATCTGAAAGCTCCCTGCAAGAATACAGATGCAGGATTAGCAAACATGACAGCACAAGAGTAGTCATCTGTCTAGTTTTAGGGCCAAAGAATTGAGAAATACGTGAGTCATGAGTGAAAAGTGGTTCTTTTAATTGTATTGTACTGTCAAGTTGGTCCTTGCACTGACACAGAGGTCTTTTGACAAAGCTTACCTATGATCCATCGGAGCATCATGCTATGTCTATGCTGAAATTCATACATGTTGATACAGCTGATGCGTGAGAAGCAACCAATTTGAATCGTAGTGCTGGTGCGTACTTGATAGGAAATAGATAACGTACGTGAACCATTATAGAGATGAGTAGTTGCAGTCAAGGAATAACATATTTTCTTATCAATGCAGTTATTAAATCTTGATTCTTGATGCTCTTGCAGCAAACGGGATAATCATGTGCACGTGGATCTTGTCCTTTCTCAATATAGACCAGAAACCTGAGGTTGCGAAAAACAATATATCAGCATGTGCCCCCAACAATTACGACATGATAAATATCTCGGATCAATAAAAGAAAATCGGAAAAAGTATTTGCCTACGCAACTGGTCATCTTTGCAGTATCCTAACTTGCAAAGAAGGCTAAACTTCTAGGTTATATCACTTCAATTGCTTCTGGAAAATCAAACATGATCTTGAAATTGTAAGGACTCGGAATATATTCCCACCTCGACGCGGCTCATCAGTTGCTGAGCAACGGACGTGTGGATTGATTCCTTCTGTGGTGACTCTGCACGTAGCGAAGCTGGCCTCGGTCGTCAAGTTGCCTAGCAGCAATCCAATCAATTACGTATCAAGGTAGCTTGCTTTGCATCATGCTAGCTTGACTGTAGGCATCAGGAGCAAACCTGGAAGCCGAGGCCGGCCGGCCGGCCAGAGAAATCTGTCCCGCGCGAATCCATGTCCTTCTAATCGATGTTGACGATGATCTCCTCGTGTGCGTATCTCTCTGGGTATCAGATATGCATATGGACATGCCTGCGTATGGCGTACAGAACGCCGGCCGTCCGGCCGGAGAAAATCGCCCCGCGCGACTCTGGCCGTGTCCTTCCAATCGATTTTCAATGCTCTTCTCTATCTCTCTTGGTATCAGATATGCATACGCTACGATACATCTGTTCGGAAAGTATGATCAATGACGTGTGCATGCAGAACTCTTTATCCTTGTCGTGATCAATATTGCTTGCGCATTAGAACTTTTAAATCTACATCGTTCATTATTGTTGGTTAATCTCAGCCGTTAAATGTCTTGTGTTTTAATTATATAATAGATTATTCAGAGGAGGATACCATCCTGTCATACCGTTTATGAATAGAACAATGCATGTAAATATCTATATGACATGTTATTCACTATTAGCAATTTGGTACTGACCATAAGAAGACATGAACTACTAAGTAATCATTAAATAACATAACCACTACCATGATAGCTAAGCATGTTCACATGAGTAGGTATATTTACAAAAATGAAAAACAAATAGAGTTCATACCAGCCTTTTACCACATCCGAATTGTCGTAGATCGTCATTATTGCTTTTCACTTGTGTGGCTTGAATGATGTGAAATGATAACCAAGCCCAAGTGGAACCACGAAATTTTTGAACTCCTGAAACAACTATACAAAACAGCAGAAGAACAACAAATATTTTTGGGTTTTCGAATTAAAGCAAGCATAGAAAGAAACAAGCAAACAAAGCAAAATCTTTTTGGATTTTTGAATAACAAACCGAAAAAAAATAAAGTAAACTAGCACTACAAATTCAAAAGCAAGAGAAATAAAGGAAATATTTTTGGTCTTTTGGTGTTTTGCGAAAATGAAATGGATACAAGAAACAAAAGAAAAGAAAAAACAAACTAAAACATGGATATACAAAGTACCGACATGATATGAATATGATAAAATGAGTGAACTTGTCGGCATACCTCCCCCCAAGCTTAGGCTTTTGGCCTAAGTGGGAGACCAATCATCCCCATGGCCGCCAGCTAGGCGCGCCCTCAGTGTATGACGAGGAGGGTTCCTCGTCCGGTAAAAGCTCGAGGATGCACCACCGTAGTACACGGTGTAGTCCTCAGGGGGTGCCACGAAGGTCTCCTGTCGGTGCTCAGGGTAGTGCTGTAAATGGAAATCCGGTGCACCGAGATGGTTGTCCAAATCCTCCCTCGAATATGATAGAGGACCCCTGAAAACACTGAACAAACTAGGCTGTGGAAGCCGGACCTCTAGCTCAGGTCCATTAGCAAAAACAACTCTATACATCAAATGTCCAGTAGATGAATTAGTAGTAACAAAATCATGAAGTTTCATGGCAGCAAGATCAAGTCTTTCCGGAATCAACAATTCATCAGAAGGATCGACAGAAAGACCAAGATCAGCTAAAACACGTGCAGCAATAATGCCTCCAAAGATGGGACCTTTGGCGGCAAGGCGGCGAGCAATCAAGGCACCAAGGTTGTAGGTTTTATCATTTTTAAGTGCATGAGCAAGAAAAGCTAGATGATAGCAAGAAATATTACTAGTGTTCTCTCTAGCAAGGACACTCGTGGCAAGATAATATGTGAAGTACCTGATGGCTGGAAATTGAATGTTCCTTATCTTACCACGCTGCACTCTACGGTGATCATCATAGCTCAGCTCATGGTAAAGATCCAACAACTCGGGCGGCTGTGATTTGATCTTCCTTGCTGTCCCAGATGGAGCAACACCTATGACCCTGCAAAATCTTTTCAAGTCCATGTTGCATGCACGATCATAAATCTTAAACTCAACAGTGGGGTTAAAAGTAGAGTTATTGAACTTAAAGCTTTCAACAAAAATCTTAGTGAGGTTAGCATATTGTGGCCTCTCATCCTGCATAAATTCCATCAAGCCAACATTGTTAATCATCCTTATGAAGTCATCATAAATCCCTGCATCTCTCATAAAGTTAAAGCATGGAAAAATAGATGGATGAGGAACACCATCATCTTCCTCTTCACCGATTCTTGGTGCCAAAAGATCCTCATTGTATGATGGCCTAGGTGCACCTCTTGATCTTGAAGCCCTTGTTTCCCTTGAGGAGGATGGTGTTTGCCTCTCAAAGATTTCTCCATAAGTGTGTTTATCCATCTTCCTTTTCTGAAATTTTAAACAAACCTCATAAAAAATGATTTTAGAGTGATTAATTCAAGGGAAACACTAGGGAGACTTGCTAGAGGACTAAACATGCATCAAAACTAGTTAATCTAAACAAGAACAAGCATGCAAGCTCTAATAACATGTCACCTACAGTACCAAAATGCCAAAGATATAAGCAACTAAACAAAATTCTATTTGGATAATCGGAGGAGTCACATACCGGAGAGCAATTGATCCAAATTTCAGCAGCAAAGATGGGCTGAGCAAGTAGATCGAAAAATCTCGAGCAAGAGCAGCAAGAACACGAGTTTGAGCAATGGTGGTGTGTTTGGTCGGGAGAGAGAAAGGAGTGGGAGAGAGATGAGTGAGTGGAGGGCCAGGTGGACCCCACACCAGGGCAGGGCGCGGCCTGCCCTCCACCGCGCCGTGGGGGCGTGTGGTGGCCTGGTGGGTCCCCCTGGTCATCCTCTGGTACTCCCACGTTCCTTTTAAAAACTAGGACTTGTAGAATTTTTTCAGAATTTTTTGAAAACTTTTATTTCTGACATTTTCTGGGTGCTTTAAACAATGAAAACTAGACAAAATGAATTTATAAAGACCAAGCATTACTTAACTTTGCAAATTACAGTAGCAAAACAGTAGGTAAAAACAAAGGAGAAAGAAAAATGTTGTTTAGCAATTTTATGCATGTAAAACATATTTGTTAACAAGGTTGATCAAGTCTTGCCACCAAATACATTTTATATGACATAAAAGAATTAAACCACATTGAACAATCATGTTACCTTAAATGGTATAGCTATAGATCCAATCATAAGATATTGAAGTTCTTCATGAGGTTCATATATAGGGCAATCAATACTTCCCACTTTGATACTTTTAATATTGGTAATTGTATTAACTCCAAATATTTGTCCAGCTTCTTGGGAAAATAAACAGTATGCTCTTTGTCATTAACATGGAAAGTACTTTTCCTTTGTTGCAATCAATAACAGCCCCTGCAGTGTTAAGAAAAGGTCTTCCAAGAATAATAGACATATTATCATCTTCAGGCATTTCAAGCACAACAAAATCAGTTAATATCAAGCAATTATTAGCCACTTGAACAGGAACATCTTCACATATACCAACAGGAACAGCAGTAGATTTATCAGCCATTTGCAAAGATATATCAGTTGGTATCAATTTTTCCAAGTAAAGTCTCTTGTAAAGAGAAAAAGGCATAACACTCACCCCTGCACCTAAATCACATAAGGCAGTTCTAACATAGTTATTTTTGATTGAGCAAGGAATAGTTGGTATACCTGGATCTCCAAGCTTCTTTGGAACCTTACCATTGAAAGAATAATTAGCAAGCATGGTAGAAATCTCTTCATTAGGAATCTTTCTCTTGTTAGAGACAATATCTTTCATGTACTTTGAATAGGGAGGTAACTTAATAGCATCAGTCAAAGGAATTTGCAAAAACAAAGGTTTCATCCATTCACAAAATTTGTTATAATGTTCTTCTTCCTTAGATTTGAGTTTCTTAGTAGGAAAAGGCATTTGTTTTTGCACCCAAGGTTCTCTTTCATTACCATGTTTCTTAGCAAGAAAATCTTCTTTAGTGTACTTTTTGTTTTTAGAATGCTTTTCAGGTTCCTCTTCACTTTCCTCTTTATCAGAAGCATCATTCTTATCTTTATCATTAGCATGTTCATTACCACTCTCAGTTTCAGCATCAGAGATAGATATACTATTTGGATTATTAACATGCTCATTGTCTTTAATAGGTTCAGGAGATTCCTCAACATGTTTATGTTTCTTCTTCTTCTTTTTCTTAGAAGGAGTAGTAGTTTCATTAACTAGTTGAGAATCTTGCTCAATTCTTTTAGGATGTCCCTCAGGATACAAAGGATCCTGAGTGGAATATCATTTTCTCTAGAAGCATTATCTAGCAAATCTTTTTGCACTTTAGTCAATTGCTCAATTTGAGTTTGAACCATACGAAAATGTTTAATGAGTATTTTAACATCATTAGAAGTTCTTTCCAAAACATCATGCAAATGATTAATGACATGAGAATTCTTTATGAAGCTATTTTCTATTCTCCATTGAAATTGTTTTGCTTAACAATGAAATTATCAAACTCATCTAAGCATTGATCAGGAGGTTTAGAATAAGGGATATCTCTATCATCAAAGCGTTGGAGAGAGTGTACCTCAACTGTAGATGAGTGAGGAATTGGCTTACACAATTCTTCTATAGGTGGAAGATTTTTCACATCTTCAGATTTAATACCTTTCTCCTTAAGAGATTTCTTGGCTTCTCTCATTTCTTCATCATTCAATTCAATTACTCCTCTTTTCCTCGGCGTAGGTACCGGAGTTGGTTCAGGCAGGGTCCAATCATCATGATTTTGGCTTATCTTAGCCAATAATTCCTCGGCTTCATCTGGAGTTCTTTTCCTGAAAACACAACCAGCACAACTATCCAGGTATGTCCTAGATTCAACAGTTAGTCCATTATAAAATATATCAAGAAGTTCATTTTTAGCTAGTTGATGTCCAGGCCGAGCTCTAAGTAAAGAACAAAACCTTGCCCAAGATTCAGGCATTTTCTCTCCCTCATTTTGCTTAAAGTTAAAGATTTTCTGTAAAGCAGCATGTTGAGCACTAGCAGGAAAATATTTCTGAAAGAAAGCATTGACTAAACCCATCGGGCTCTCAATAGATCCAGGAGATAAATCATTAAACCAAGTTTTAGCTTCATCTTTCAATGAGAAAGGGAAAATTTTAGTAACAAAGTAACTGCGTTTCTTAATATCATCAGAAAACAAACTACTCAGAGTAGAGAGAGTGTTCATATGTTCTACAGCACTTTCATTTTCAGTTCCTCGAAAAGGTTCTTTCTCAGCAATAGTTATAAAAGACAAGTCCACAGAGAAATCATAATCTTTATCTTTTATATTTATGGGAGATGTAGCGAATTTAGCATCAGGAGAAAGTTTATAGTTGACAGCACGTCTTTGAAGAAGATTTTTAATAGCATTAACATCTTTAGAGGTATCACAATTCATGCATTCATCAATAAAGTCATCATCAAGTTCAACATAAGTTTCCTCAAGATCATCACTAGTAGTTTCTCTCGTTTCAGGTGAATAAGCAGGTGTAACAGGAGTTTCATTAGGTGTTTCAGTATTTTCAAGTTGTTTAGATTTAGCAATTGTAGCATCTAGAAAAGGACCTAGTGAACCTCTTTCATCAAGCACAGTAGAAGCATCATCAAATTCATCAGAAACATTCTCAGATTCAGCAGAAGTAGCAGCACGTGAAGCATGTGCATGTGGTGGTGTGACAAGTTGACTTATAACAGACGGTGAATCAAGAGCAGCAGAAGTGTTCAGAGTTGTACCTCTCCTTGTAGTGGATGGCAATATGCGAACCTTATCATCACGAGGTTTACCCATGATGAATGAATTGCAGCGAGCAGTATGACTCCCTGGTGAGCTTATAAATAGAGCTATGCTCCCCGGCAACGGCGCCAGAAAATAGTCTTGATGACCCACAAGTATAGGGGATCGCAACAGTCTTCGAGGGAAGTAAAACCCAAATTTATTGATTCGACACAAGGGGAGCCAAAGAATATTTATAAGCCTTGACAGATGATTTGTCAGTTCAGCTGCACCTGGAAGTAGACTTGCTCGACACAGTTTATCAGTAGCAACAGTTTTATGACAGTAGCAGTAGTGAAATAATAGCAGCAGTAAAATAAAGACAGCAGTAATAATTGCAGTAGACAGCAGGATTAAAATACTGTAGGCATAGGGATGGATGAACGGGCGTTGCATGGATAAGATAATTCATGAAATAGTCATACATAGGGCAATTGCAGATAAATAATAATAAGGTATCCAAGTAATAATCAATCATAGGCATGTGTTCCGTATTTAGTCGTACGTGCTCGCAATGAGAAACTTGCACAACATCTTTTGTCCTACCAGCCCGTTTGCAGCGGGGCCTCAAGGGAAACTACTGGTAATTAAGGTGCTCCTTTTAATAAAGCACCGGAGCAAAGCATTAACACTCCGTGAACACATGTGATCCTCACGTCGCAACCATCCCCTCCGGTTATCCCAATTTCTGTCACTTTGGGGCCTCGGGTTCCGGACAGTGACGTGTGTATACAACTTATAGATATGATCCAAAACAATAATTATCATCATGATTCAATAACATGTTCAGATCTGAGATCATGGCACTCGGGCCCTAAGTGACAAGCATTAAGCATAATAAGTTGCAACAATGACAATAAGCACTACCGATGGATACTAGGCACCATGCCCTAACAAATCTCACAACTATTACATGAATGATCTCATCCAATCCCTACCATCCCCTCAGCCTACAGCGGGGAATTACTCACACATGGATGGGGGAGTCATGGATGGTCGATGGAGAGGTGGCGGTGATGATGATGGCGATGATCTCCTCCAATTCCCCGTCCCGGCAGGGTGCCAGAACGGAGTTTCTGATCCCCGAAATAGGGTTTTCGATGGCGGCGGAGCTCTGGAAGGTTTCTGGAAAAAGCGTCGATCCCCCGAAGTTTTTAGGTCAGAGGCTTTAATAGTCCAAAGGGGAGCGTCGGGGGCCACACAGGGTGGCCACACCACCCCTGGGCGCGGCAAGGGCCACCGCGCCCTGGGTGCGTGTGGTGCCCCTGTGCACCCTCTCGCTTCGTCTTCTGGCTCCGTGGGTCTTCTGGAAAAATAGAACTTCTGGAATTTTCCTGAAACTTTGACTTTCTGCACAAAAACGAGACACCAAGGCAATTCTGCTGAAAACAGCGTTAGTCCGTGTTAGTTGCATTCAAATCACACAAATTAGAGGAAAAACAATAGCAGAAGTGTTCAGAAAAGTAAATACGTTTTGGACGTATCAGCATGTCACTAGGTGTCCATGCAAAAACGTCCCTGTTCTCACGGATGAACTCGATTAGCGCGCTTTCCTATTTGTCAGTTGAATTGGACCCCACGACAAACTGCTTGGAAGAATCACCGGGTGTGAAATCAACCATCTTAGTATCTTGGGCGGGTTTGAACTTTTCTTTCTCTTCAGCCGTGGTTCTCTGTAACACGGTTCTATCAGCCGGGTCTACCTGAGATGTGTAGTACCACAGCTCCTCCTTTACGCATGCTCGTTCTGCCAAAGCTGCATCGCCATTGTCACACTCAGCCGCCGTATCCGTGCTTCCATGAATAGTGATAACTCCATTTGAGCTTGGGATCTTCAACTGTAAATACACGTAACAGGACCTGGCCATGAATTTGGCAAAGGCCGGTCTTCCGAAGAGAGCATGATACGGGCTCTCCAACTTCACAACTTCGAAAGTAATTTTCTCCATACGAAACTTGTGCTTGGACTCACCAAACGCAACATCAAGTGTTGGGGATATACCTACTAGGGGTATCACCAGCATGGATCAATCCGGCTAGTACAGGGGTGACCCGTAGTGGTGGTGAAGGCATTGCCTGCCGGACGGCCCAGATAGCTGACGACCAAGGAAGGCGGATGCCGGCAAGGAGGAGGCCCAAGACTGAAGCCCATGAAGCCACCAGGACCAAGACGGAAGGCGGAAGACTTGCCGGCTAGGCTTAGGACTCTGTTTGCTTGCCAGATACGTGTGTGGACCCAGGACTAGCTGTCCGAAATACCCGATTATGCTTAACACAACGATCCCGTGATCAGTCTGTCGTTGCACATAATCCGAATTGGATACCAAAGTTTACATCCATTACAATACCGAATAGGAAGTCTTACATAAATGGTCATTTAGACCAAGCCTTACATAGGTGCCTTCGTGGGCCAAACCAAAATATCAGCGGAAGCTACGGCGTAGTAGACATCATATTCTAACGATGACGACCCGACAGGCAGCTGACTTGTGGAGATCCTTAGTTCGCATAGAAGTCGCCATATTCCTGCTCGGCGTAGTGCTCCTCCTCGTAGTCTGGCTAGGACAATAGCCAGGGACGAAACCAATATGAGACATTTCAATGTACTCGCAAACTACCCCAACACGAGTATGCACTAGTTTTATTTTAACTTACAACTTTTATTTGTTTAAAACATCTCTATATCTTTATTGAAAAAGGTAAGAGGAGTTTTATAACTGTCTTTGAAAGAAGTCACCACCTCATTTTGTTTCTCAAAACTCCTCCTTACCATGACCATGGTTCACCATAGTCCATTTATTCCAACAACTCATACCACTTCATTTGGTATAGCTGTGTAACACCATCACCATTTCAGTTTCTTTTAAACTTAAAAGCTTTTCCAAAAACTTGCACATGGTCTAGGACAGCCTCCCAACTGTCCATATCCGAGGACTCGGCTATTCGAATAGTTTTACACTCTACAGAGGTAGCACACTTTTCCCCCATCCATCCGGCAACTCATCGTGTCTGCCACGTCTCGCCATACAAGGTGTATGCGAAGTAAGCCGCCGACCATAGCCTGTCCTTTGCTCATGCTAGTATAGGACCCTACCGCTACGAATTTATCATCCTTTCCATCTACACCCAGTCCAGATTCCCCGTCGGAAAACCTAAGTGTGAGGACTCGTAGTTCTGCCCGGCGAGCGAACCCTTCAATCCTCCCACCATCGTGTTAAGACCTAGGTCAGGGTAGGTCACCAAACCATCCCCTCATGGAATGAGGTCATCCTCGTTGTTGAGGCATCCCATACTAATATGAGCAAATTATATGACTACGCCCTTTCCCATATGTGGGTAGATGTGGTCGCACAGGGTAAGATTGGTTGTCATAGTACTAGGACACAATGTGCATTTTTCATAAACATCACCATTCTTCACTTCTTTACTTCCACACCGACATCTCGATATTCTATAACCACCAAGTCTTTTCAAAAGAGTTTTGAGTAAACAACATTGTTTCCCATCCTTTAGTTTTATATAAACTGTCCTATATTTTTACATAGGGTGGCAAAATAATATCCATATACTTTTTGAAAAGGTTTTGTAAACCAATTCCTTAAGAGTAATTCATTTGATCAAAGTAGATGCATATGTATTTAGGTGCAAGCTCAGGGAGTAGCTTGCCTTGCTCGTTAAAGTCCTCGGGTTCTTGTGCTTGATGATCAGAGAATTCCCCCTCCTCGTAGATTCCGGCAACGTTCTCGTCTAAACGTCAAACAAGTAATGCAAACAATTACTAAACTACTCAAGCAAGCATCACAACATATCAATCATAAACATCACAATTAGCTACTGCCCACATCAAACCATACAATTTGGTTTCAAAATCAATGAATTAAACCTTATTTATTTATGTTCAAAACTATGGCAGAAACTTGTGGAATATGCTTAATTCCACAACTTGAGTTCTGTTGGTCACAAAAATACAAAATAAATTTCTATGGAAAGCTACTGATGTGTAGAAGACAACACAACTTGATTTGGATCAATTGGAGTTACCAAACTCCCTACACAAAGGTTTGAATCCAGAAGCTTAATAATCAAGTTTTAGCTACCAATTAAATTCTGTTGCTCCTTAAATTAAATCCTTTTAGGAGTAAGTAAACATGGCTATCTGTGAGCTAACAAAATTGGTCCTAAATCATTTGCGTTAACCATTTAACATATTTAAATGTCTGAGTGCAGAAGGGTGTTCAAACTTCAACTTCATACTAAACAATTACTAAAGCACAACTAATTCTACCAAAATTAGGGAAGCTAATACAAGGCAGTACTAAGCTAGCAAAATTGGTTTGGAATTATTTGGACTAACATAGTATCAGAAACAAACAAGTTTAGAATTTAACCCTTCTGTAGTGTTTTTAACAATACTTTTTATCTATTTAATTAAATGACATGAGACCAATTGGTTTGGTTAAACAATTTCATAAGCTTTCCAGAACAATTGAGTTTTATTTATTTGGATACCTAAATCTCAAGTTATTGATTTTTGAAGTTAGGTCCAGTACTGAATTTCCAGAGAAAACTAAATTAGAAATTCTCTCTGTTTGTATAATGTTGAAAGTTATGACAGGTGGGGCCTACACGTCAGCGACAGAGTGTGCGGTTGGAAATTAATAAAATCCTGACGAGCGGGGCCCACCCATCAGTCTCTCTCTCTTTCATTTAATCGAAGTGGTACGCGTCCGTTGGATCGAGATCCAACGGCCCACGATCAAAGGTATCGGCGACGACCTAAAATCGGCGGCGCTGCCGCGCCGGCGACGGCGAGGTTGATGAATCTCTCACCTAGAGGGCTTGGGAGGTCGCGGCGATGATGCAGATCGACGGTGGCGGTGAGGTGGAAGCTCCTGGCTGAGTTGCACTTGCTGGGGTGGAGTGGTTCGTCGGCGGCGAGGTCTCCGTCTTCCTCGGCCACGGACAGCAACTCCGGCGAGGTTCAACGGCCGCGTCTGGGCACTAATCAAAGGGGAAAAGGGATGGGGTGAGTGCGGTGAGCTCAGGCAACAGCGTAGAGGGGTCAGAGGGGAGAATGGTGCAGCGAGGTGTTGCGGCCACGACGGACCTCGACGGCGGCAGAGCTTCGGCAAGGCACGCCCTCCTGGCGGCTCACGATGAAATTGGAGAGGGGGAGCGAGGGAGTGGAATGGTGTGCTGCTTCCAGAGGGGTGCGGGGTGGTCTTATAGTGTGGGAGTCGGTGTATCATGGATGGGGCGCACGGCCGTGTCCATGGCGCACCGGCGATCTCTCGGCTCGAATCCGAGGCAGTGGTGCACGAGGCGTGGCGCTGCGAGGTCAAGCGGGGTCCGGGCACGTTCTAGAAGGCACTGGCCGAGCCGTGCGTGTCGGGGAGCAGCGAGCTGGGCCAATTTGGCCGATCGCCATCCGTTCAACCACGGCGGAGATACAGGGGACAGGGGCAGCATTGGGTCAAGGGAGGTGCTCGAGCGACTGCGGCGGCTGCAGAGGCTCGAAGCGTGGACGGCTGCGAGCAAGGGGGGGCCTGGGGGGCCCGGGGAATGGCGCGATGCGCGGCGTGTGGCGTCGACACGGCGACGGAGAGGTAGGCGATTAAGGTTTTGCAGAAAACCCCCTGGCCTCTCTCCTTTTTCTTTCTTTCTTTTGTTTTTCAAACCAGAAGCTTTTCCTAAATTTAATTAGGGCACTAAATCTATTTATAAAAATTCAAGAAAATTTGTGAAGCCTTCCCATGGCATGCAGAAGCTTCACAAAAATTGGCTTTACAAAATAAAATGTTTTGAATCATTTTTGTTCATAGGGTTTTAATTATTGAATGTGGTTTTTAATTCCAATTGAATTTTACTTTTGAATTTTTAAAACTAATTTAAAATATTGTTGGAGATAGAAAGGTAGTAAGGATAACATGGGAGTTGTTACATTACCACTCCTCTGAATTTTATTGTAAAGGAAAACAATTTCTCACTTGGAGAATTTTATGTGACACTTGTCACCTTATTTTCTTGCTTTTCTTTTATTTTATTTCTCATCTATTCTTCATGTCTTTATTTAGAGCAAACAACACATAACTAGCAAGAAATAAACAACACAAGCAACAATATGAGACCAACACATATAATTAAGCAAAAGTTTTTGTTGGCTCTCATTTTTGGAATAATAATACTGATTAATATTTTTGGGATGTTACAATACATAAACACCTTGTAACCCTAGGTCCAGCCGCCAATATAAGCTGGACCTCGGGACGCCTTTAGGGCACGATTAAACACAACCAACTCATTGTAACCTGTATCACGGCTATTGCCTTATAGTGAGTTATAGCAGCACGTAGGGCTCCGCCACCGCCGTGGAGCCTGAAGCTGGGTAAACCACCGTGTACAATCCCGACCTCGACGACGTCCACCTTCTTGCCCTACGTTCACCGTCGGCTAGCAGGACCCCGTCTCCTATCTCAGATGCCGATACGACGACAGTTGGCGCCCACCGTGGGGCCTAAGGCGTCAGTCGTCACGTTCCAGGCGGGAACCCTAGGCGGCATCGGCGAAACAATCGCCGTCGGCCGCGCCGTTCGCTACGGTGACAACCACTACATTAGCTGCGACGAGTCCTACATCCCCGCAGACGACTACATTGTCGGATGCGGAGTTGTGCCGTTTGGCGGCGTCGATGTATTCATCGGCTACACTTCTGAGGCGTATGGGTTGCCGCGAATTTATTCGCCATCCCACCCGCCCTACAATCAAGACAGATCTGAGTTTGCCTCCCCTGAGGAGTCCGTAGATTCAGATCTCCACTTTGTCGGCATGACGGGACTGGGATCCGACTCCCAGCCCAATAGTCAAGATCCCGAATCTATTCTTCCTACACTTCAGGATGATGCGATGTCGGATGCCGGATCTAGATCTACCGTTCACGTCAACGTAGATTCTGACTCCGAAGAAGATTCTGCAAGCATGTTCGAGCAACGGGTCAAGCAGTGTTTCGTTACACCTGAGCCTTCGCCTTCTGAGGCGGCTACGGGCTCCTTCGTCAACATGCAGCAGGTTTTCATGGTGGATGTCACCGGTGCAGCCTTAGCACAGGCGGCGGCAACTGACGCCGCCAACCTGGGGACCCCGGCAACCGATCCACTGTTTCCAGAGCCTCCTGGGGCTCCAAAGAAGAGGGTTCTAGAGAAAGGTGAGCCTAGCAAGATAGGGAACATGGCGGCCCTGGCAGAAGTTCTGCACATGCCGGTGACCGACAAAACCAACCCGGCTGATTTGGAGAAACTTCGAAACACCTTGGTGGAGCAAACTGAGTACCTAAAAAACAAGCAAGCTGAGGTCCAGGGCCTCTTAGACGAAGCCAAGGAGGAAAACGCCAAGATAACCGCCAAGTTAGACCCGAAGCGCAATCTTTTCACCACTACTCCATTGCCCAAGCCGGCAGGACCTGTGGCAGAGAAGAAAAGCAAGAAACGCAGGGATCCTGACAACTTCAAATCCCCTACCCAAAAGCTTGGTTTCCAGTGGGCTACAGTGCCGCAGCGTAAGGACAAGAACGGGGACATCATCCTCGCCACCCCTGTCCTCAACATTGCTGCCGCCTTAGACATCCTCAACAATGATGACTACGACAAGGACGAAAAGATTTACTACGCATCGATCCTTGCTCACAAAGCTCTAGAGCAGCAGGCCCGTGCTGATTCTCGCGCCGACATGGCGGACGCAAGAGGAGGAAAGTTGGAATCTAAATCCAACGCTTGCAAAGCTGCGGCCGGTGGCAACCCCGAGGATCCGTCCGGCTCCAGTAGCCACGGAAAAGGGAAAGACAAGGAGGACCCACGCAAGTCACCACCTCCCAAAAGGCAGCGTGACGAGGCGTCCAGAACTGGCAACAGGCGCAAGGCCTCACCCTCTCCGCCTAGGCGGGATGAAGGCGGAAGCAGGGGCAGCAAGGAGCCGCCAAGGAGTGGCGGCAATCGTGACAACGCCCCACCGCCAAGAAGAAGCAGGGACCGCACACCGTCCCCACCACCAGTGCCCAGGCATGAAGGTGGAAGCCGGGGACACAACAACGAGCCTAGGCACAACCGGCAGCGCAGGACGAGCCTAACGCCGATAGATCCGGCAAGCAGCTCAGTCCGCAAGACGCACGACATCGTCTCAATGACATTAAAGCTGGAAAGCAGGATGCCTACCTAGGACCTGAGTGCTTTGGCCCAGCCATCCGCAACGTCCAAGTACCCGAGATATGACTTCAGTGTCAAAAACTCATCAAAGGTACAATAGAGCGGATAAGCCAAAATCATGGTTGTCGGACTACGCGTTGGCAGTTGAAATTGCCGGGGGCAATGGCCTCGTCGCCGCACGCTTCCTTCCCCTCATGCTAGAGGGGATAGCCCGAAGCTGGATCAAAAACTTGCCGAAAAAAAGGATTCATAGTTGGCATGACATGGAAAAGGTGTTCACGCAGCACTTCCAGGGCACATACAAGCGACCCAATACATAGACAGATTTGGTTCGTTGCGTGCAAAAGCCAGATGAAACAGCTACAAGCTTCTTGGCAAGGTGGATTCAGATGAAGGCAAGCTGCGAGAACGTAGACGACAATCAAGCAATCCATGCCTTCACCACAGGCCTCCTGAAGGGCTCAAGTCTCAGACATAAGCTCATACGCACACAGGTCAAGGATCTCGGAGTCATGCTCGAAGTAGCAGCCATGTACGCACAGGCGGATGATATTGCTCGTGATGGAGATGGCGCACATGACATGGTGCCAAGCAGGCGAGCAAGTCACAAACGCAAGGCTCCCCAGGACGACAAAGCTGGATGATGGCGTGAATCACATGCTCGTTGGGAGACCCCAAGAGGAAGGTATGATGCAGTTCAGCAGCAAGTTTTCCCTCAGAAAGAAACCAAGGTTATCGAACCAGTAGGAGCAGCAACTCTTCAGAAGGTTGTTGGTGGCTCGCACGGTGCAATACGATCACGTGGAATCTGCACACAACACAATCAAACTACTTTGCCCCAACGAAACAGTGAGGTTGTCAATCTCACGGCTTGCTGAAAACAAAGGATTAAACGTATGGTGTGGAAAATGAGTATTAAATTGCAGAGAATGAAAAAGGAACAGTTTGCAGTTTGTGGTTGTTTAATCAGTGTAAAAGAATGGACCGGGGTCCACAGTTCACTAGTGGTGTCTCTCCATAAAAGATAACTAACATGTTGGGTGAACAAATTACAGCTGGGCAATTGACGAATAGTGAGCGCATGACAATGCATATACATGACATGACTACTATGATATTTAATTGGGCATTACGACATAATACATAGACCGTTATCCAACAGCATCTATGACTAATAATCCACCGCCGGGTTGTCATCCGAGTCCCCGTTGGTATTAAGTTGCAAGCAACGGATAATTGCATTAAGTAAAGTGCGTAATGTAAACAAACACATATGCCGTGGACATAGCATCGTTAGGTTATCCCTAGTGGCAACAGCACATCCACAACCTTAGAACTTTCTGTCACTGTCCCAGGTTAAACGGAGACATGAACCCACTATCTAGCATAAATACTCTCTCTTGGAGTTACAAGCATCTACTTGGCCAAAGCATCTACGAGTAACGGAAAGCATGCAAGATCTTAAATAACATAAGATAGATTGATAATCAACTTGACATAATATTCAATATTCATCGGATCCCAGCAAACACAACATGTAGCATTACAATAATATGATCTTGATCATGTAGGGCAGCTCACAAGATCTAAACATGATGGCACAAAGTGGAGAGACAACCATCTAGCTACTGCTATGGACCCGTAGTCCAAGGATGAACTACTCACGCATCACTCCGGAGGCAGGCATGGCGATGTAGAAGCCTCCGGTGACGATTCCCCTCTCCGGCAGGGTGCCGGGAAGAGGTTCTGAACCCTCCCGAGCTAGGGTTGACGGCGGCGTCTCTGGAACTTTTCGTGGATATTTGCTCAGGTACTTAGGGTTTTCGCGTCGGGGGGAATAAGTAGGCGAAAGGGCGGCGGCTGCGACCCCCGAGGGGCCCACACCACCCTAGGGCGCGGCAGGGGGGCCCGCGCCCTAGTGCGTGGGGCCCTGGTGGCCCTCCTCTGCTGCTCCTTCGTCCGTCAGGTGTGTTCTGGAAAAATAGGGACCCCGTGTAGTTTCGTCCAATTCCGAGAATATTTCCAGACTAGCTTTTCTGGAATACAAAAACAGCAGAAAACAGGAACTGGCACTTCGGCATCTTGTTAATAGGTTAGTCCCAAAAAATGTATAAAAGTGATATAAAGTAGATGCAAAACATGTAGCAATTGGTATAAAACAAGCATGGAACATCAAAAATTATAGATACGTTTGAGACGTATCAGCATCCCCAAGCTTAGTTCCTACTCGTCCTCGAGTAGGTAAACGATAAAAACAAAATAATTTTTGAGGTGACATGCTACTATCATAATCTTGATCATATAATATTGCAAGGCACATGTAAATGAATGAAGTGATCCAAGTCAATGGTCTATAATTTGCTACCAAATAGATAATGAGTAAACAATGAATCACACAAGCTAAACGTTTTCATGAATAGTACTTTCGAGACAAGCATCAAACAGTTTTGCATAAGTGTTAACTCATAAAGCAATAGTTTCTAATAAAAGGTATTTAATCAACACAAAGGAAGAATTAGTTTCAGCATTTGCTTCAACTTTCAACATATTTATCTCATGGATATTGTCAACACAAAGTAGTATAACAAGTCCAATACATTGCATATAACGCATGTTGTAACAAAGTTGACACTAGTGTTTGCTTGTGGAAGACAGAAAGAATAGGAAAACTGACTCAACATAAAAGTAAAAGAAAGGCCCTTCGCAGAGGGAAGCAGGGATTAAATCATGTGCTAGAGCTTTTAGGTTTTTGAAAGCATATAGAGATTGCATAAAATATTTGATACTCCTCCCAACCTTGCTAACACAAGCCATGGCTAACCGAATCCTCGGGTGCCTTCCATCAATCACATACCATGGAGGAGTATCTATTTTTGAGAGGTGTTTGTTAATTGTCAACGAATGGTAGCGGGTGAGAACAGTATTCTACCTGTCGAACGGACTTTTAAGAGCGGCTCCCATGAAGGACGTTATTTCTACCAGCAAGGCAGATCATCCCTCTTTCTCTTTGGTTTACACACATTCAGGTATTTCACTGTTTGTCATTGCTTACTGATGAATCAGGGCAAAAGTGTGAAGAGAATTAATTGGTTAAAGTTGTAATTAATTGGGACTGGGCACCCCGTTGCCAGCTCTTTTTGCAAGTTATTGGATAAGCGGATGTATATGCCACTAGTCCAGGTGTAAAAGTCCATCACAAATAGAATAAAGAATAACCACACTAATTCCTCATGAGCTAGTAAACATTGACACAAAAAGGGAATAATAACATTTTGAATAATTTAAAGGTAGCACATGAAAAATTTACTTGGAGTGGCAAGGAAATACCACATATAGGTAGTTATGGTGGACACAAATGGCATGGATTTTGGCTCAAGGATTTGGATGCACGAGAAGCATTCCCTCTCAGTACAGAGTTTAGGCTAGCAAGGTTATGTAAGCAAACAAGAATATCAACCCGTACACCAAGTTTTATATGACAAACATATTGCAAACGTTATAAGACTTCATACCGTCTTCCTTGTTAACCAAACCCTGTTATTAGAAAATATCTAGACCTTAGAGATACCACCGATGCAAACCAAATTTTCAACAAGCTTTACGGTAGTTCTTCACTAATAGGCTTAACTCATGTGATGCACAATTTAATCATGATCTACTTGTTAACTCAAAACAATTGACAAGCATCAAGTTATCCATTTTAGTGATCTACAAGATTAAGCAAGTTTTTCCTTATACCAATTACCACATGCAACATTTTCTGAACCAACCAAACACCAATCAATTTATTTCATCAACTCTCCAAACAAATATAAGTGAAGCAAGAGAGTACTTTCTACAAAAGAAAGCTAATAGCTCTGACAAGAGATACATGAAAACAAGAGCTAAAAGCTGAACAGCGCTAGATATGAATACTCAACAAATATAAGTGAAGAATAGGAGTATTCTCATGAAAAAGCGGAGCGTGTCTCTCTCCCAATCAAGAATGCTAGGGTCCAGTCAAGCTTTATTGAAAATAAAAGTGCAATACTGAAAATAAAAGCACACAGACGCTCCAAGAAAAGCACATATGATGTGAAAGAATTAAAATATAGTTTCACTAGAGATGACCTGATAATTTTGACGATGAAGAAGGGGATGCCTTGGGCATCCCCAAGCTTAGACGCTTGAGTCTTCTTGAAATATGCTGGGGAGATCCATGGGAGCCTCCCCAAGCTTAAGCTCTTCACTCTTCTTGATCCTATTATATCATCCTTCTCTCTTGACCCTTGAAAACTTCCGTCACACCAAACTCAAAGTAGATCTCATTAGAGGGTTAGTGCATAATCAAAAATTCACATGTTCTATAAAGACGCAATATGATTTGTTACTTTAAACATTAGCTACAGCCACTGATGTTATGTGAAGCTCTTCCACCCAAAAAAGAATTTCACTCAACACTAGTAAAAGAGAGAATGCAAAATAAAAAGGCATAATCTGTCTAAAACAGAACAGTCCGCAAAGACGAATTTTTTCGAGGCACTTACGACGCTCAGATCGAAAACTCTGAACTAATGAAAGTTTCAGACATTCATAAAGATTACGCACAAAAATTTCAGATTTAATTAACAATCTGGTGATTTTAGGAATTTCGTACAGTGAACAGCAAAAATCTGTTTCTGCGCAGCAATCAAAATTAAGCATCATCTTAACATTAGAGGCTACTCTTGGCACAACAATGCGAGAAAATAAAGATACAAAGGAGTTGCTACAGAAGTAAACACTCCTTGACTCAATAAAAGAAAAATTGCAGAAAAAATAATGGGTTGCCTCCCATAAGCGCTTTTCTTTAACGCCTTTTAGCTAGGCACAAAGCATGCATCAAGTATTACCAAGTGAAGAAAGGTCTAATTCATCAAAAGCTTCATCAAGAACAGGGTTTGTCACACTAGGACTTTTCAGTTTACGTAATTCTTGGGAAGAAAATTTAAATAGACCATTATGTGACTCACCCTCAAGCTCATTGAACACGTTATCCGTTTTAAACACACCCGTGGGTTTTGGTTTAGAAATTTTTGGCACATACATAAATTTTTGCTCTCTCCCCACAAAAGCCTTTTGCTTTTAGTTTTAAAGAGGTAAAAGTAGAACTTATTACATCCATAGCCTCCTCTAATTCACCAATCCTAAGATTTTGATTATCTTGAATAGTACTAGTTTCTAAAACAGCAATTCTTTCATTAATGGTTCCCAGTGATTCATCAACTTTGCTAGTACTATCAAGGAGATTTGGCAAATTTTTCTCTATAGACTCCAATTTCTTTATAACATCTTCCAAGGTGATCTCATTTTTAATGTTACTAACAGGTGGTGTTCCTACTAGCTCTCAATAATATAACTAGCTTCCAACGCAGGGTACCAAGAAAGTTACCTCCGTCAAAGTGTCCAAGACATATCTATACCAGCTAGTTATGCCAACATAAAAATTTCTAAGCAGGATCATAGTGGAATATTTTTTAGTACACCTACGATGAGCATCGCTGATTCTATACCAAGCATCTTTCAAACTTTCTCCACTTTGTTGCTTAAAAGATCGAACCTCAACTTCAGGAACCGAAACATGATGAGCCGAACCAGACATGATAACTAACAGAAAACAAAACTGAAAATAAACTAAATGCAAGTAACTAATTTTTTTGTGTTTTTGATAATTGAAAGCAAACAAGATAAAATAAAATAAACTAAGCAAGACAAAAACAAAGTAAAGAGATTGGAAGCGTGAAACTCCCCTTGCAGAAGACTGCTGTCTCCCCGGCAACGGCGCCAGAAAAATAGCTTGATGGCGTGAATCACACGTCGTTGGGAGACCCCAAGAGGAAGGTATGATGCAGTTCAGCAGCAAGTTTTCCCTCAGAAAGAAACCAAGGTTATCGAACCAGTAGGAGCAGCAACTCTTCAGAAGGTTGTTGGTGGCCGCATGGCGCAATACGATCACCAACGTGGAATCTGCACACAACACAATCAAACTACTTTGCCCCAACGAAACAGTGAGGTTGTCAATCTCACGGCTTGCTGAAAACAAAGGATTAAACGTATGGTGTGGAAAATGAGTATTAAATTGCAGAGAATGAAAAAGGAACAGTTTGCAGTTTGTGGTTGTTTAATCAGTGTAAAAGAATGGACCGGGGTCCACAGTTCACTAGTGGTGTCTCTCCATAAAAGATAACTAACATGTTGGGTGAACAAATTACAGCTGGGCAATTGACAATAGTGAGCGCATGACAATGCATATACATGACATGATGACTACTATGATATTTAATTGGGCATTACGACATAATACATAGACCGTTATCCAACAGCATCTATGACTAATAATCCACCGCCGGGTTGTCATCCGAGTCCCCGTTGGTATTAAGTTGCAAGCAACGGATAATTGCATTAAGTAAAGTGCGTAATGTAAACAAACACATATGCCCGTGGACATAGCATCGTTAGGTTATCCCTAGTGGCAACAGCACATCCACAACCTTAGAACTTTCTGTCACTGTCCCAGGTTAAACGGAGGCATGAACCCACTATCTAGCATAAATACTCTCTCTTGGAGTTACAAGCATCTACTTGGCCAAAGCATCTACGAGTAACGGAAAGCATGCAAGATCTTAAATAACATAGATAGATTGATAATCAACTTGACATAGTATTCAATATTCATCGGATCCCAGCAAACACAACATGTAGCATTACAATAATATGATCTTGATCATGTAGGGCAGCTCACAAGATCTAAACATGATGGCACAAAGTGGAGAGACAACCATCTAGCTACTGCTATGGACCCGTAGTCCAAGGATGAACTACTCACGCATCACTCCGGAGGCAGGCATGGCGATGTAGAAGCCTCCGGTGACGATTCCCCTCTCCGGCAGGGTGCCGGGAAGAGGTTCTGAACCCTCCCGAGCTAGGGTTGACGGGGCGGCGTCTCTGGAACTTTTCGTGGATATTTGCTCAGGCACTTAGGGTTTTCGCGTCGGGGGAATAAGTAGGCGAAAGGGCGGCGGCTGACGACCCCCGAGGGGCCCACACCACCCTAGGGCGCGCCAGGGGGGCCCCGCCCTAGTGCGTGTGGGGCCCTTGTGGCCCTCCTCTGCTGCTCCTTTGGTCCGTCCGGTGTGTTCTGGTAAAATAGGGACCCCGTGAAGTTTCGTCCAATTCCGAGAATATTTCCAGACTAGCTTTTCTGGAATACAAAAACAGCAGAAAACAGGAACTGGCACTTCGGCATCTTGTTAATAGGTTAGTCCCAAAAAATATATAAAAGTGATATAAAGTAGATGCAAAATATGTAGTAATTGGTATAAAACAAGCATGGAACATAAAAAATTATAGATACGTTTGAGACGTATCACCGGACCGTCAAACGAGGTCGCCGCCGCCTTCGAAGGCAAAGGCGGCAACCGCAAGTGGAAATGAAAGGGTAAAGATGGCGGCTCCAGCAAGCAACGCCTAACATACGATTAGGCAAAAGCCTTGCCCTGCCCTATCCACGCGTCCTTAGGCAAAGTTAACCACACATTAGGGCAATGCCGGTTCATGGAGGACTTCAAGAAGGACCCCGAGGTTGGCTGGAAGCCAAAAAGAGCAAAAACCCTGAGAAGACAAAAAAGGAAGACGATGATGGGGCAATTTCCATGTCCGAGGATGAGGAACCTAAGCTGGTGCGCAAAGAAAAGAAATACCCCAAGGTACATGGCCAATTGGTGTGCTTCTTAGGCACTCCTTCGGCAAAGGAAGAAAAGGCGGAGATGCGCAAGCTAAACGCCACAGTACCAGATGTTCCTCAGTATTTAGACTGGTCTGAGGAGCCAATCACTTGGGATAGAGATGATCACCCAGATCACGTACCTCACCCCGACAAATACGCCCTTGTCGTCGACCCAATTATCGATAACTTCAGACTCACCAAGGTGTTGATGGACGGCGGCAGCAGCCTCAACATCATCTACGCAGATACACTGAAGCTTATGAACATGTCGGAAAGCCAGCTTGACTACAGCAAAGTCAAGTTTCATGGCATCGTTCCGGGAAAGCAAGCCAAGTCAATGGGAAGCATCAAACTGGAGGTTACTTTCGGAACTGAACAAACTACCGCTCGGAGCATCTCAGGTTCGAAGTAGTCCCCTTCAAGAGTGCCTACCACGCCATCTTTGGACGGCCAGCTTTCGCCAAGTTCATGGCTCGGCCGTGTTACATCTACAGCAAGTTGAAGATGCCGGGACCCAACGGTACAATCACCGTCAGTGGCAACTTCAATAAAGCAAAGGAGTGCGAGCGTGGCAACGCCACCTTCGCTGAGGCAGTCCTCCACGCAGAGGAATTAGCCATGTTGAAAAAGGAGCTTGATACATCGCAGCTGCCGGAGGATGTAAAGACCGCAGAGCCCAAGAACACTTTCAAGGCGTCCGAAGACACAAAGAAGGCGGACCTGGTCCCAGGTGACAGCTCCAAGCAAGTCACCATAGGGGCAGGCCTGGACGACAAATAGGAAAGCGCGCTCGTCAGGTTCCTCCATGAGAATCAGGACATCTTGCATGGTCGTCAGCCGACATTCCAGGTGTCCCGAGGGAACTTGCCGAGCACTCTCTTAATTTCTATGAAGGAGCCAAGCCAGTAAAGCAAGGAATAAGGCGCTACGGTGAGAAGAAGCGGACAGCAATAGGGAAGGAGGTCATCAAGTTGCAAGAAGCCAAGTTCATTAGGGAGGTAGTACACACTGATTGGTTGGCAAATCCTGTAATGGTTCCAAAACCTAATAAGGAAATGAGAATGTGCATTGATTATACCGGTTTGAACAAGTGCTGTCCTAAGGACCACTTTGCTTTACCTCGTATAGATCAGGCATAGACTCCACAGCCGCTCCGAGCTGCTGTGCTTTTTCGATGCGTATTCCGGGTACCACCAAATCAAAATGCGAGAATCCGACCAAATCAAAACATCGTTCACTACGCCCTACGGGACCTTTTGCTACATCACGATGCCCTTCGGTCTAAAAAATGCCAGCGCAATGTATCAGCGGTGTATGAAAAGATGCCTTCACGAGCAAATTGGCCGCAATGTTCATGTCTATGTTGACGACATTGCCGTCATGTCAAGAAAGAAGGCAGATTTGCTTGACGATTTGAGAGAAACCTTTGATAGCCTCCAGGTATATAGGATGAAGCTCAACCTGAAAAAATGCGTCTTCGGGGTTCCTGCCGGCAAGTTGCTCGGTTTTATCGTTTCAGAAAGAGGAATAGAGGTGAATCCAGAAATAATCAGAGCGATCCTCAACATATCCAGGCCCAAGGACCTGAAGGACGTGCAGCGACTTGCCGGTCGGCGGCTGCCGTCAGTCATTTCATTAGCCGTCTTGGTGAGAAGGCACTGCCTCTCTACCGGCTTCTGAAGAAATCTGACAACTTTGAATGGACAGACGAAGCAGACGCCGCCTTGCAGCAGCTCAAGGACGCATTAACGTCTGCTCCAATCTTAGCAGCTCCTCGAACGCAGGAACCAATGCTGCTTTACATCGCGGCAACTAACTTGGTTGTTAGCGTGGTCCTGGTTGTGGAACGCAAGACGGAAAAATCAGACTTGCCGGAACAATGTCCGGTTTACTTCATCAGTGAAGTATTTTCCGCCTCAAAACAACGTTATCCGCATTACCAGAAGCTGGTCTACAGTGTTTTCTACGCCGCTAGAAAGTTAAGGCACCTCTGGGGGATATCATCAATAATACAGATGCGACAGGCCGCGTTGCCAAGTGGGGCATCGAACTTGCTGCCTACGACATCACGTATAAACCCAGAACGACCATTAAATCTCAAGCCTTAGCAGACTTTGTAGCAGATTGGACGGAGGCCATGGACGAAGTACCTCTCCCTGAAGACGCATATTGGATCATGCACTTTGATGGATAAAAATGCTTCAGGGCTCGGGGGCTGGCATTGTTTTAAGAAACCCTCAAGGAGACAAGCTTAGTTATGTGTTACAAATTCACTTCAAGGCAACTAATAATGTTGCTGAATACGAAGCTCTCCTTCATGGTCTACACATTTCCAAGGGACTAGGCGTCCAGCGTGTCCTCTGCTACGGAGATTCAGACTTGGTGGCGCAATAGATACGGGGTACTTGGGACACAAAGAGCGAGACAATGGCGGCATATCGAGCTACCGTCGACGAATTCGCTAAATGTTTCCTAGGCTACGAGGTCCGCCACATCCCAAGAGCTCAAAATGAGGCAGCAGATACACTTGCCAGAATGGGGTCTGAACGCAAAAAGGTACCAAAAGATGTTTTCCTGGAACACCTGCACAAGCCGTCAATAAAAGGAGCAGACCTCCTTGACCCAGAATCGGCAGAACCAGTTGAAGATGCTAGCTATGCCGTCTACCTGGTAAAGCCGGATTGGATGACGCCATATTTGGACTTCCTGATCAATCAGGAGTTGCCGGACGATGAGGTGATGAAAAGGCAAATCATAAGAAGAGCCAAGGCATTCACAATAATTAAAGGTGAATTGTACAAACGTAGCACCACTGGTGTTTATCAACGTTGCATTTCGCCCGAAGAAGGCAGAGAACTGTTGGATGAGATACATGCTGGCGTGTGTGGACATCACGCTTCCTCACACGCCCTTGTTTCAAAAGCCTTCCGACAAGGTTTCTACTGGTTGACAGCCAAGCAAGATGCAAAAGACATCATCAAAAGATGCATGGGGCTGCCAACTTTATGCCAGACAATCGCACATGCCAGCTCAGGAACTTAAAACAATACCCATCACATGGCCTTTCGCAGTCTGGGGATTGGACATGGTTGGTCCGTTTAAGACGGCGCCTGGTGGCTACACACATTTACTTGTGGCTGTAGACAAGTTTACCAAATGGGTTGAATCTAAGCCCATCAAAAAGCTAGACAGTGCCACAGCCGCAAATTTTCTGTGGGGAATAATCTCTCAGTTCGGGGTGCCTCATAGCATTATCACCGATAACGACACTAACTTATCGTAAGGCGAAGTTGAGGAATACTGTCATAAGCATGGTATCCGCCTAGATCTTGCCTCAGTAGCACACCCGCAGGCAAACGGTCAAGTAGAGCGTACAAATGGTTTAGTCCTACAAGGCATCAAACCACGTCTCGAAGTACCATTGCACAGGGCGGCTGGGGCTTGGGTGGATGAGTTGCAATCTGTCCTTTGGAGCTTACGCACAACTCCAAACAGATCAACCAAGTTCACTCCTTTCTTCATAGTCTATGGCGTAGAAGCAGTGTTGCTGACCGACATGATGTACGATTCTCCCAGAATCGAAGCATACGTCCAGGAAGACGCAGAAGATGCAAGACAGGATGGCCTTGACCTACTTGATGAAGAACGAGATGTTGCTCTCGCACGATCCGCCATCTATTTCAACTTTGGAATGCTTCAAGCTCTTCAGTCGCCTGCAAGCCAAGACGGACGTTGCTGACAAAAGAAGATGGCGCCTGAAGAACTCGAACCCTTCCAGGGGCTAATGTTGGGGATATACCTACTAGGGGTATCACCATGTAGCGTACCTGCACTTAAAATATGGCAAGGTACCTGTGTATAGTGCAAACCCCTGGATCGATTCATTTGCACACACAGTCTAAGATGAAATATCACAACATTGCATCAATTATTACACGATGATCCAGTACTTTGGTAAAGTAATTACAACATGCATAGCATAAAGCTAGCTTGATAGAGTAAAGCAGCGGAAATAAATCTTCATGGAGTCCTCATCCTTTGCATGTGCCACAGGCGAAAACATGTTGGTTGCAGACTCGAAACCCTTAACGTAAACTCACTCGTCATCAGAACAATCTGCAACAAATAAAATTTTGCAACAGAGTGGGTCAGAACCATTAAAAATGATTCTGGCAAGTATTTGGACACTTAATGGAATAACTCTATAGCCTATATGCATATTTGGCTGGTGGAGTTTCAAGGCTATTTTGCATAAAAGCCAATTTTGCCTAACACTTTGTAAAACATTTTTTTTTAAGTTGGAGACGATATGGTATAAAACCATAGTCTCATCTACCCTTGTTCACCATCAAGTTTTACTTTCGAAATTGGAATGATGAAGCCTCCGTTGAATCCTTGATCAGCTGCTCAAATTGTCCGTAACCGAGGACACGGCTAAGTACTTAGTTTTTAACTCTGCAGAGGTTGTGCACTTTCACCATTAGACCCAACAAACCCAAACTATCCTCAAGCACTCAAATTGTGCTAAGGAAAAGGAGAGAGTTGAGACAAGATTTTTCAGAAGCATTTCCTCATCCCATGCCGCCTTGACCCGTTCCCATTCTAACCATCGACCACCACCTGTCAAGACGGGACGAGTCCACGCAACTTAATCCATCAAGTCAGAGCCCATATGACTAATGGTTGCACGGTAAGCAATCTTCACTTAGAGAAAACATTGGCCCCTTAATACCCTGGGTGGCAACCACAAGTGACCATCCCTTAGAGGTCACCCCTAAGAGATGACACTCAACCTTTCCATCATCTTTTCAATACCATGTCCACCCAGGTGATAAATTACTTAGTAGAATTTAGCTTTAAAGAACACACATTTGCATAGCATCAAATAATCTACTAAGTTATCAAAGGGGATTCTAGACACAACTAGTGTAAATGTATGGTGGGTTTAGCATATAGCAATAATACTATCCAACACATGCATATAAGAAATACACTAAGTAATGCATATAAAATACTTAGGAAAATTTCATGGGGTGTGCCACTTGCCTTGGCAACAGGAAGTGTAGTAGTAGTAGTTGCAACCACTTTCGTCTCTCTCCGGAATTTCTAACAAGTCAAACAAATCACAAATAAACATAGAATCATAAATGCAACACTTGGAAAAATATGATATGCATGAGATGCAGGATGTACAAAGAAATGTGGTATGAAAGACAAGCAAAACAAAATAAGGGAAAGACAACAAAATAACATTATCCCATTCAGCTAAGGCAAGGTCAAGGTAGAGTAAAATAAATTTGATAAAACCACCACTTGAAGGTTGTAAGGCTACTCTAAGTCTTCACAAGTTTGGTCTTCAAATAATCTTCAACTCCTTTGCAGCTTCATTGATCTTCAAATAGCACTCTATGAACTTAGTCTTAAACACCAAGGACTTGGTCTATGTCCAAAGTGAGACAAAAATAGAAAGAAAGGAGATAGAAAGAAAAGAAGTAGTTGGTCTTCTAAAATTCTTCTCTTTGCTTCCTTGTAGTTTTACTTGATGTGATGACTTCATTGCACATTTGTGGACTTGTTGATTCTGAAGACTTGATGATGTTGGCAGCTGGTTGATCTTGAATATAACTTAGCCACCATGAAGTTTAAGAGAAGGAGGAAGAAAGGAGAGAACGAAATGAAGACTTGGAAAATGCAGCTGGTTGGTCTTCATGAACTTTCTCTTGATTTCTTCTAAGTCATTTCTTCTTGGAGATGCTTCTGCAGTCTTGTTTTCAAGCTAAGTCCTTCCTTGATTTCTACTAATTTCTAACTTAGTGGTTTTTGACTAGGAGAGTCATAATAGCTAACATGTATCGTCAAAATTTCTAAGGAGGAAGTCATGTAAGAAGTGCAAAATATTTCTAAGTACTTATGCATGCAATGCCATGAAAATTACTCTAAGGAATGCAAGGCAAGTATGTTGGTCCAAAAATGACTAAGGACCAAGGTCATAACACTTGGGGTCGAAATTTTAACTATGGACTAAAGCTAACACATCAAGTCGAAATAATTTCTACGTAAGAGTTCATAAAATAAGGTGTTGGTATTTTTCTAAGGAAAAATACTTTAAAACAATAGTTGATAAATTTTCTAAGGACCAACACTTATCAAAATAACACAACTAAGTTTCAAGATGCTAAATTTTTCTAAGGAAAAGATTTAGCACTTTTAAGATGTTGAAATTTTTCTAAGGATAGTGTTGTCAAAATAATTATCAAATATTTTCAAAGGAAGAAAATTACTTTGTTTGGAGAGGCAAACTATTTCTAAGTACTTTTTGTAACTAAAGTGATCAAAATATGACTAAGTCATTTTATTAGTCGAATAGATGAAGTAAAAATAATTTTAATCATTTTTAATTATTAAAATAACACCTAAAAAGCATTTAATCAATATTAATTACAAAAATCATATAAAGTACGTTTACAAAAATAGTAGAGTATTCCTACGGCCAATACTTAGACATACAAATTTATAGCAAAAGAGTTTGATCAAAAATAAATTTTTAATTTGAAGCTATGTTCAAAATACTATTAAAGCCACTTTTGAAATTAAACAAAATTAATTCGACAAAACATAAAAATAATTATACCAAAAGTTTCTATGTGTCATAAGCTTTCCAAAAATATTTTATTTGCAAAATTTGGACTTATAGAATTAAAGCTATAAATAAAATAATGTTTTACATGTTTCTGTAAATAACAAGTTAGTGCACGACTAAAATATAAGTTTTTATTATACTACTGTATTCCACACGTTCATACGAATCCGTAGAATACAAAAACATTGAAAACGGAGTTACCGTTTATTTGATATGGAATTAACAAGTTTTAACAATTTTCTGAAATTTAAAACGATTTAAAAAAAGAATCGCTGACTGGGCGCTGACTGTGCTGCTGACTTGTCGTCGCCACATGGCTCCGTCCTATTCGTGGATACCCCTTCGTTTAAGTGAAACGATTTCCTCCATTGGATCTAGATCTAAAGGTCTTAATCTACTGCTACACGATCTAATCTAAGACGTACAAAAGCGATCGGATGGTGCTGGGAGGAGATGGCGTTACCAGCAGCTGTTCGCGTCGGAGACGAAGAAGATGGCCGGGGTAGCTCTGGTCGTGGACGCCGACGATGTTCTGACGATCTCCCGAATGCAGAGAAGGCAGCTACGGTTACGGCTCGACGTGGCGAACTTGATGGCACTGCCAGCATGTCCCCGCTCAGCTCCTAGCGGCGGCACTGGTGGTTCCCGAGGCGGGTGTCTCCGGTAAGCTCCGACGAGCTCGAGCTGCTCATTCGAGGGCTCCTGTGTGCGCGCGAAAGGTGAGATAGCGGCGATGGAACAAGTTTACGGAAGAAAATGAAGCTTAGAAGGAGAAGAGAGAAGATACAGTATAGAAACCTTCCTTCCCGAGCTTGGCAATGGCAGCGGCCGGCGAGATCGATCTGGTAGATTTCGGGCTAGGGTTTCGTAGAAAATGGAACCGGGGAGGACATGGGGTATTTAAGGAGGAGTTCCCGTGGAGGTCGGCTCAATGAATCGGAGGAATTTGAGAGAGATTTGCGGGGCATTGATTTGGCTGAACAAGAAACTGTTACGTCCACGATATTTACGGAAGGAAGATGATGACAGAGTCCGTCAGTTAGGAAAAACAAAAGAAGGAAAGAGAAGGGAGGGAGAAACGGCCACGATGCCTGTTAGCTGTAATCTTGTTAGACTAGTGGTTAGCCGCATGCAGTGGTTAGTTAGCCGGGTCATGCGGTAGTGGCCGGTGTGCGTGCGTGCCTGCGAGTCGAGGGCTTACTCGATTGAGTTGGTGCGGCTGGGACTCTCGGCTGCGTACGACTGAGCGCTCAGCTTTGGTTTGATCGATCGGAATTAGAAGGAAGAACGAGTCAAAGAAGCCATCGTCGTGCTAGTGCTAGCAGATCGATCATGTACTAATTACGTGCAGGAGCTAGATGGAAGTTGTGTGTACGTGCAGGCCAAAGAAAAGAACATGTGCGTGCATGGCCACAGCCAATACTTTGCATGTATAGGATTTTGGATAGGAATAAAATAAGCAAGCGATGCTAGGAAATATGATTGGTTACAAAGCTCCGAAAAATACCAAATGAATTTATGAAGACGAAATCAAAATCAGAGGAGGATATTTTAATATGTTGAAAACAAAATAATACGATCAACCTTGAAGGAACAATAAAATAAAATATTTATTCGAGTTGATGCTAAATTCATTTTAAAGCTTCATGTTTATGAAAACAAAATTAAAATCAACAGGGATAAATATTTTATGAGATAAAGGTTTATTTGAAATCCTTTGAAAAAAGAATTTAAACTAAAACTCAAATTTTAAAATAAGGATTACTTGGATATTTAGACTATTAACGTTTTTGAAGATGTCAAATGTTTCCTATTATTTGGTTTCTATTATAATTTTAATGTTTTCTTTTTAACAAAAACAAAAGTTTAATTTTTTAGTGATTTTTAAACATTCCAAAATATTGGGATGTTACACACCAGCATGGATCAATCCGGCTAGTCCAGGGTGGCCCGTAGTGGTGGTGAAGGCTTTGCCTACCGGGTGGCCCAGATAGCTGACGACCAAGGAAGGCGGATGCCGGTAAGGAGGAGGCCCAAGACTGAAGCCCATGAAGCCACCAAGACCAAGACGGAAGGCGGCAGACTTGCCGGCTAGGTTTAGGACTCTGTATGCTTGCCGGATACGTAAACACCTTGTAACCCTAGGTCCAGCCGCCTATATAAGCTGGACCTCGGGACGCCTTTAGGGCACGATTAAACACAACCAACTCATTGTAACCTGTATCACGGCTATTGCCTTATAGTGAGCCTGAAGATGGGTAAACCGCCGTGTACAATCCCGACCTCGATGACGTCCACCTTCTTGCGCTACGTTCACCCTCGGCTAGCAGGACCCCGTCTCCTATCTCAGATGCCGATACGACGACATCAAGTGTTATTTTTTCCTCCGGGCCATGTGACTTCCCCGGTACTATCCCATGAAATATGGTGTTGGTCGGCTGCAACTGTGACTTTTTGAGATTCATGCGCAGGAACATCTCGTAGTACAAGATGTTGATAGCACTACCTCCATCCATCAAAACTTTGTTTAGAACATAACCCGCCACCTGAGGTGCGACCACCAAGGCAAGAAGACCCGGTGATTCAATATTGGGCGGGTGATCCTCTCTACTCCATGTTACTGGAACTTCTGAGTACTTCAAATATTTCGGTACCGCCGATGAAACCATATTAACTGAACGCTGAATCAACTTTTTCTCTCTCTTTGATGTATGGAGCGTGTGAACAGGATACCCGCCAAGTCGCTTCGGGTTTTCCTGATAACCCCCTTGATTTTCTCTGTTCTGGTTATTGTCAGGGTTGCCGGCTTCTGGATTAGCATTGGGCGCAGGACCATTAGTCGGGTTACGTCCTCGGCCGGGTCCTCCACCGTTTCCTGCGCCATGCATTACTCTTTGGATTTCCTTATTCTTCTATCTCTGCAGATCCACGCACTGCTCCAAGGAGTGATTGGCGGGTCTGCCATCTCGACTGTGACGCGGGCACGCCATCTTCATCGGATCAAAGTGACCCGGGGGACGCGGTGGCCCACGGTTGTTGTTATCTCCATTGTAATTGTTCCCTCTGAAATTTCCATCTGTTCTGGGTCTCGCTGACCCGGTATTTGTGTTTGTGACTAGATCTGAATTGTCCTCTGTGTGTGGCCTCTTGTGATAGTTGTTGTTGCTGTTGTTGTTGTTGTTGTTTCTTCCTCCACTGTTTACATTACCCTTTCCTTTATCTTCCTCAGTTTCATCTTTGGTTTTATCTGTGTAAGCATGCTTGTTAGCTGCGTCCAACACTTCTCCCATGGTTATATCATTTGCTCCTGGGTTGTTCGTCATGCGACTCATTTTCTGAACAACCGGGTCATATCTGTAATTTTTCTCCAACGTTGACATCGCGCTAGTTGGCAAAATATTAGTGGAAGAGTGGAGGATCTTTGTAATCCGACACATCCAGTTGCGTGCTGACTCGCCCTTCCTATGTACACACCGATCCAGGTCCTCAATTGTGCATAACCTCTTGCACGTCCCATGGAAGTTCTTGATGAAAGCCGCCCTGAGCTGACTCCAGGAACTGATAGATTTCTCTGGTATAGTGTTGAACCATAGCTTCGCTGCACCTTCACTCATCATTAGATACATAAACTTAGCACAAATATTTTCAGATGCATTACGAATACTCATAGCCATCTCGTAACTATTTATCCATGTCTCAGGATCTATGCTAGGATCATAATTTGAAATTTTACTAGGCTCTTTGAACTTATCTAGATATGGCTCTAATCTGATGGAATCGATGAGACACTTGGGACCCGCCATCGTCGATGCTACTCCAACGTGTCATGCCCTTGCTACTTGCTGATTAGATACGGAACCCGCCCGTGGGACTTCTCCGTCTCCTCCGGCAGGTACCACGGTGGGTTGTACATTTGCTGCGCGCCTCGCCCTGGAACTATCAACTATGGCCTGAGCTCTAGATGCTGCTGGAGCCACCTGTCTCGGTTGCTGCTGTGGTGCTTGATTTTGCTGACCCGCCGGGTCCTGCTGCCCTGCGGCTGCTAACCCGGCAGGCCTTGGTGACTCGCCATGATGACTCCTGGTACGATGGCTGTGAAAAGTTGTTGAATTGAACGCGCTTTTACGATGCGTGTAGTTTGTTTGCTGGGCTACGGCTGTTCGTAGCATATCAATGGCGCATCTTGCTTCTATTTCTGCAGGTGAATTGCCCAATGGAATACGATCTAGTGCAACTGTAGCTGCATATACATTGTCAGCCGGGTTACTGTAATGACCCGCTGGCGTGTGAAATCTGGGTTGTGGTGGTGGCATAGCTTCAACATCTCTACTGGCTCCTCTGGTTGGTACAACTGGTGACCCGGCTTGGGCTGGGGCCGGCAGGTTAGCCACCATCGGTCCTGTAGCTTGAACTACAGGTGTTCCTCCAATCAACTGATCCTGCGGCGTTTGGAATAGATTAGCCGGGTTAATGTGACCACCACGGCCAATCAAACTTTGTTGCCTCTGTTGCTGTTCTCTGGATCTATTTTCTAATGCTGTTGCTGCTTGCCGTAAAACTCGTCCTGCTGATCCAACTGCCGCTGCAACGCCGCTTGCTGATCAAAACGCCGCTGTAATGATGCCATCTGCTGCTCGTAATTGATGCGATCCGGGTCTGTTCCCTGACTTGCGCTGCCGCTGCTGCTGGGGTCACAGGATTTGCTATTGCTGCTAGATCAACTGGCAGGTCACTAAGGAATCGCGGCGGGGGCGGGTTACGTAAAGTTGATGTTCCTTGACCCGTCGCCCTGTTCGCCCAGAATCCAAACATGTTTCTATGTGCCGCTTTATTTGCTGACTCGATACTAACTGATGCATGTTCTCCATCTACTCCAACCCGCTGTTGCTCCTGGATAACTGGTTCTCTAATCGCCAAACCCGGTGCCGCTTGACCCGGCTGGGTTACTACCACCAAAGCTGTTGTTGGGACTGGTTCTGTGTTGATTGCTGGAGCGGCGTAGACCGCAGCGCGGCGCACCGGACCCGGTTCTGACTCGTACTCTTCCTCTTCTACCTCGTATCCATAGCGATCCTCAAACAATTCCAAGATTGATTCTGTATCATCATTGATCTGGCCACGTGGAGCCCAAGCCTGCTTTTCTGACCCAGCTCCCTGCGTGGCGTTCCCTGACTTGATTTCCATCGTCCCAACTGATTCCTCTCCATTCGAGTGAACGGTGGTTCCTGCCTCAGATACAGAGTCAGAAAATTGCAGGGCGGGTTTCGATGTACCTATCATCCCCACGAAGACGTTGATCTGCCCGATCGGAACGACTGAGCCGGTCTCCAGTGAATTGACTCCAGGCTCCAGCCGGAATCGTCCACGACGTGCTCTCCTTGTAGATTGATCACGACCTGGCCGATGGCCAGGTTCTGCATGCCTCGCAGAGCTTCTCCCGTGATGATAACGTTTTTTGACGCTTGCCCCACGGTGGGCGCCAACTGTCGTGGTTTTGTCACGGCAGATGTTACCGGTGGTAACTTGAGATTGGAGGCAAGGCAGTCATAGCATTCGGGAGATTGTTTAGCTTGCTAGGGAAAAAGGATGTATCCTGGTTCAGCCTCTCCATAGGAGATAAAGACCTACTTCCAGCTTGGTGTTTCTCTATTCTCATATCGATCTCGATCACCCGGCGGATAACAACACCGGCGGGTTCCGAGTCTAGGTTACAAGGATTCTCTCGCTATAAGCTTGTATGTCTAGTCTCTCTCTGAAGTTTGTCCTGTTCTACGTCCCAGGAGCCGGTTTATATAGACACCCGGGTCTCCTGGTCGATTACAACGTAAGGCCGGGTCACGCCCGAACTCGGAGTCCTAACCAAAGTCTAGCTCATCTATCTTGGCCTCCAAGTCTCGCATACCGCCTCCGGGTCTTCTAGAACCTTCCTTGTTTACACCGGGTTACCGACTAACTCCTCGGTCCATCAATGTAGCCCGGCCCAAGATGATCTGGTGGGCCTCGCCAGTCTTTCCTCCTGGCGGGTCGTAGCTTCACTGTCCTTGGGCCTACCGGGTTATCTTTCCCCCAACATCTGCAGCAGTATCGGCAGATGACAATGAAGCTGGGGAGTCAGGCGACACCGCGTCATCTTGTGTCAGCGAGCAACCAACATGCGGGCCAGGCGATCCAGGTGATGACGACACGGCAGGCGATGCAGGCCCGTCACGTGATGGCGAGGGAGTAGGCGACGCAGGCGCGGATGTAGTATGATCTGGCATTGTTGATGAAGGCTCCTCCAATATTTCCAAGCGAGCTCCACGACCGGTACCTGCGCCATGATTACAGAGCAATGAAGGGGCATGCATAATATCTTCAAATTGGTCAATAGCAACAGGTGTAACTACGGAAGTGGAGGTGGACTCGGATGAAGGAGAATTAGAGAACAGAAAAACATTCTCATCGAAGATGACATCACGACTAATGTAGACTCTATTGGAGGGAACATGGAGACACTTATAACCTTTGTGCATAGGACTATACCCAAGGAACACACATTTTTGAGAATGAAATTGGAGTTTATGTTTGTTGTAAGGACGAAGATTGGGCCAACACGCACACCCAAAAACCTTTAAAAAGTGTAGTCAGGAGTTTCACCAAGTAAACGCTCAAGTGGTGTTTGCATGTTAATGACGCGAGTAGGCATACGATTGATGAGAAAGACAGCTGTAGTAAAAGCATCACTCCAAAAACGAAAAGAAAGAGATGCATGAGCAAGAAGTGTGATGCCAGTCTCAACTATATGACGATGTTTACGCTCAGCACTACCATTTTGTTGATGAGTATGTGGACATGAGACATGATGAGAGATGCCTAGAGTTTGAAAGAAGGAGTTTAATTTAATATACTCGCCTCCCCAGTCAGATTGCACATGAATAATTTTATGCTAAAGAAGGCGCTCTACATGCGCTTGAAACTGACGAAAAACATCAAAGACATCACTTTTACGCTTAATCAAATACAACCAGGTATAATGACTGTATGCGTCCACAAAACTCACATAATATGAATGACCACTGACGGAGGTCTCAACATGACTCCAAACATCTGAATAAATAAGCTCGAGAGGAGCGTTCGTTACATGACTCGAAAGAGAAAAAAGGTAATTGATGACTCTTGCCTTGTTGACAGGCATCACAAACACTAGTAATTTTATTAGACTCTGATGGAAGCTGATGGCGACTGAGAACATGCTGAACAATCTGAATTGATGGGTGGCCTAGCCGTGCATGCCACTTAGTAGAAGAAGTTTTAGGAGCGCTGAAGACTTGTTTGGCAAACGGAGCTTCTGGACCATCAAGGCAATAAAGACCACCGCGACGCCGACCTCTAAGAAGAATGGCCCTCGTATACAGGTCCTTAACAAAAAAACTGTGAGGATGAAACTCGACAAGAACATGATTATCATAGGTTAAAACGAGGAACAAATAGGAGATTTATTTTGACACTAGGGACATGAAGGACATTACGGAGCTGCAAAGATCTAGACGACGATGTGGGAATAGTTGCATGGCCAACATGAAGAATACGCGTACCCGAACCGTTGGCCGTGTGGACGTGGTCATTGCCATGGTAAGGCTCCTTCATGCTCAGCTTGTTCACCTCATTTGTGAGATGTTCAGATGCTCCGGTGTCCATATACCATGGATGCTCGACGGGGTAGGAGGGAATTTGCCCCTGCGGCGCCTGGATGACATGGTTCGCCATAGCAAGCTGGTGCTCCAGGAACCGTCCATCGTTGCCGACACCGAGGAAGCTCTTGTTGAATCGCTTGAAACACCTTGACGCGAGATGCCCGGGCTCATCGCACAATTGACACACATGGCGAGGACCCGAGGCTTGGCCGCCGTTGCCACGCCCATACACAGGCGCGTTACCACCCGCGCCAGACGAGCCCGATTTGGGCTGAAAGGAGCGCGACGGCCCACCTGCACCTGTGCCAGGACGAGGCTGATACGAGACAGGCGTAGTGTTTCCACCGCTCGTACGGGAGGACTTGGCGCTGAACTTGGCGGCAGCGTTGGCGGAGTGGATGGTGGACGACGAGCGACGAGCAGTCTTGCGCTGCTCCGTAGCGAGCAAACGCGAGCAGAGGTCGTGGGCAGGCATCACAATGTCCCGCCCGATGATGGACTCGGCGAGAGAGTCATATTCCTCATCGAGACCCTTGAGGACGAAGGACTGAAACTCCTCGGGCCAAAGGGGCTGACCGATTGAAGTCAGCGTGTCCGAGAGAGACATCATCTTGTTGTAGTAGACAGCGATCGGCTGATCGAGTTTCTCCAGTTCGCGCATCTGATCAAGAATTTGCATCGGACGGGCAGTGGATTGAGAGGTAAAACTCCTCTCGATTGTCGTCCAAGCCTCCTTGGACGTAGTGGCGAACATGATCATTGCGCCAACTTCAATACCCACCGATCCAAGAAAGGCGGACAGGATTGCCTGATCCTGCTGGATCCACACAGCAGCTTCGGGGTTGGGTTCCTCGGACGCCTTGCCATCCTTGGTGACAGTGATGTTGGCGGGGGGGGGGGGCACGGCAGCGTGCCATCGACGTAGCCATGGAGGAGGTTGCTCCGGAGGTGGGAGACGACCTAGGCTCGCCAGAAGAGATGATTCTGCGGCGAGAGCTTCACCGTGATTAGATGCCCGAAATTGATAGGGCCAGATGTCTTGGTGCCAACGGAAGACGACGGCATCGACGGGAGACCGAGGGTGGTGAGCGCGAGGCTTGTAGCAGCGGAAGACATCGCTCAGGATTTGAGCTCTGATACCATGTAATATTTAGAGTCGAGGAGGAAGGAGACGCTAGGCTCTCGATAGGAGGTGGCGGCAATGAGGCACTCGATGGGAACGATCTCGATACCCTTCTGGGTACGGATCGATAGCTTTATATATTGGACAAGTTACAACACGTACAAACTTAGGTTAGGATTCTACCTATTATACAATCCAGACATATACGAACACGTATTCTATCAATTTGTGCTCAGTGCAGGGCCGGCCCTGAGCTGATGCAGCCGGTGTGGTGGCACAGAGCCCCACCCAGGCACGTACATGCAAGCCCATTAACTAGCTTAGAGAAATTTATAAACCGAGTCAACCCAACTAGTAGAAGCTTAGGCAGACAACACACGCACAAAGTACTCAAACTATCGGTAAAAGTCACTGAGCGATGTGCATTGACTCAAGTAAGGTCGCCTCCCTCGCCGCATCGTCTTCTCACATCTCCTTGATCATCCGTTAAGATTTCTACCTATTGTGAGGAAATTAGTAATGACTTCAGCTGCAACCCCCCCTATACTTTCCCCTTAGGTTAGCCTACTTTTGTTCATCCGATTTGATTTGATGAATTCTGGTACTTAATTCCCTATATACATGAATTGAGAGGTACATTGAAAGGCAAAAGAAGAGTTCCCAATGCAAGGAGAATAAGGCTTGGAGTCACCGTCAACCAAGAGCCAAGGAGGGCAGGGAGCAGCATCCAGGCTCCAAGGAAGCGCTGACAGTGGCACTTGGTATCATGGAACTAGCACGGCGGTGAAAGGGCAAGCGGCAATGAGCAAGCAGTCAAGTGTTATCCCTACACGTTCAACACTTTGTCAAGGTAGAAAACATATATACCCCTTACATCTCCCAGGAGCCTCCCCCCCGTGTCGCGCCCAGGCGACACTGGGGGCAACCCGCGCACCGCCGCCAGGCCTCCACATCCTGTGCCTCCTTGCCGCTGCTGTCGCCGGCCGGCGTGCCGCGACAGTGGCGGCCTCCCCGCTGCCACACAACTGGTAGGCGGGTGATGTAGCCCGACCTACGTCTCCTACAACAAGTGGCCCCATGACAAGAGCAAGAGTCAAAGCCTCCATGATAAGGTGAATTCACTCCTAGCTATGTGTGATCTCGACACTCCTTTGAATGGTTTGCTACTTCATTCGGATACTTTGTGCATACTCAGGAACCACCTTGATGATCACCCTCAATGGAGTGAAGAAGATGACCAAGAGAAGACCCAAGAAGATGGCCAAGAAGAAGAGCAAGGAAAAGAAGCTGGAATTCCTGAAGAGATGCCGGTCGGTACTACCGGGCCAGCAAGGCCGGTTCTACCGCCGAAACGCCAGACGGTACTGGATCAGAGGCCACCTTAAGCGGTACTACCGGAATTAATTACGGTACTACCGGACTTCCGCACGTCCGGTACTACCGGCCAAATTAGGCCGGTACTACCGGCCCTGTGCGTGCCTGCGAGCAGATCTGGGTATTGACCTATGTATTTCGTCCCCTTTTGACTAGACTATAAATAGGACCCCTCCATCTAGATCTAGGGTTAGACTATGATTTGGGAACTAAAGTAGAGGCTTGCTCCTTCTTCTCAAAGTGTCTCTTTCCTCCTATGGAGATGAATCAAGGCCTCCCCTTGTGGAGATGAACCAAGGCCTCCTCTTGAGGAGAAGATCCCTGCGTGGATACCAAGACTTCCGCTTGTAGTTGCGATTACTTGCTAATCTTCCCTCTTTGAGTGGCTAGATTGGATTGGTTGGATTGACCAATTGGACAAACAATACTAAGAGTAAGGTGTGCTTGGGAGAGGAGAATTGGGGGCTACCCTCGGGGATTTGTTACCAATTGAGTCTTGCCGAGTTGCTACTTGCTATTTACCCTTGTGTGTTGATTTCCCCTCTTTATGTTCTTCGTGTTCATCGCGTGTTCTTCGTGTTCATCGCTCACTCTGCACAAATCCGTGAAAATCGGGACCAACCCACATCATATGGTATCAGAGCTCTAGGTTGACGCAGATTTGTTTTGTGTTTCCACCAAAATCCACCAAATTTTTCTTCGTTTTTGAGAAATTCGAAAATTTCCACCAAAAATAGCCTTGCCTTGATTCGAGCCGATATGTCGATTCATTGCGTTTTTGGTAGTTTTTGTCCATGGATCTGTTGCTTTAGGACCCCCTCCACCTTTGTTTGCGTTCCATAGCCTTAATTTTGCCAATTTCCCACGAATTTGAGGATTTTTCGAGCTCAATTTCCGCCCAAATTGCGAAGAACAACTATAGATTTCGAGTCCACCGGTACTACCGGCCAGACTTCCGGTACTACCGGAGCTGCGCACGACCGGTACTACCGGGGCAAAACGAGCGGTACTACCGCCGGGCAGGATTTTCAGAGCATTTTTCTTTTTCCTCGGTTTGTTTTGGCATTTCCTCTTTGGTTTGAGTCCTTTCTTGGTGTGCCCTACGTCTACGACATCGACACGCTTCCGCAGCCACACATCATCAACGCCAAGCGACGACGCCACCAAGGACTCGACATTCCCCCACCATCATAATCCGTTGTGAGCCCTTCTTCCTTTCGCGCAACTTGACCTATTGGACTAGCTCGGTGATATTGCGAGGCATTGCACGTGTTGAGTGTTTGTCTTCAAGTATTGGCGAGTGTGTATCGTTAGAGAGCTTGGCACTAGCAAAAGAGAAGGAATCATCGTCAAAAAGCAAAAATCAAAAAAAAAGAGAAGAGAAAAGAAAAGAATCAAGTGGTGCCAAGTATCATCTCTTGTAGGTTGCGACAAAGCTTATACCGCCAAAGTGAGTGAGTGTGTAACTCTTGTGCAAATCCGTTGCCCATCAAAAAGCAATTGAGCTAGCGTCCATCTTGTGTTGGGTGACATTTGAGCACGTAGTCTTCGTTAGGTTGTCTATCTTCGAGTGCTCGCCCTTTGGTCGCCCAACCCCATTATTCGCTTTTGTGTGTGTTTCTTCATCATTTGTGGTTGGAGTTTCTTTGGTAATTTGATCATTGTGGATTTTCTCTACCTTTGACAATATACTTGTCGTCGGGTTTGCTTGTTTCGTTTGCCACTTCATACCTTCCTATCCTCATAAGTGTGTGTGTTGGGTGTTAGAACCGGATTTTCTCCTCTCAAGCCACATTATACTTGGGATATAGTTTGTCTTGGTTTTTCCTTACCACATATCTCACTTGATCTTGAGAAAATGTTTAGGGGAAGTACAAACGGAAGCTCAAGCTCGGACGATGAAATCCATGGTGGAGTTCGCGGTGATCATGGCTATGTCACACAAACGGAGCTTGTTGGTATGCGACACTTTCTTCGTGATAACCTAGGACGCTACGAGCGCCGTCTTCAAGCTCAAGAGAACAACTTCAACGACCGCATGCATGCTCAAGAAGCAAATATGGAGCGGTTGACCGAAGCTCTCAACAACCTTGTGCGACAACGAGCTTCTTCACGCTCAAGCCGTACAAGAAGCACCTCAAGGTCGACACAAGCACGTCATGGACGTCATGAACCTCGACAAGAACGTCAACATGATCCAAGGCGCGACGCCCATGAACGACCTCCTCCTCACGTTGAACAACCACATGATCTTCACGCGAACAATGCCAATGCGCATCAAGAACAACCTCACCAAAATGATGATCGTCGCGAACGCATACCATCACCACCACCGCAACAACGTGATCGTCATGACCCATTGGCTAATGACAATGGCGTTCCGGGTGCGAATGACTTTGGTGAACAAGGACGTCACCCCGTCATCCTCCAAGGCCACGTCATCAAAATCATGACAATGCGAACAATAACGAACAACCCGTTCCTCAACAAGAGCTACCTCCTCAACATGATCCTCGTCCTCGTCAAGAACTTCCACATGATCGTCCACAACACCACGCTCCGAGTCAAGTGATAGCGAGTCAAGCCAACACAATGGTGATGGACTCAATCGAAGGAGACGTGGACGTGCATTCCCACGTGGTGGCCATCGTGACGACTATGATGACTTGACCAACGTCCGCTTTGACATACCCAAGTTCTACGGCACAAGTGATCCGGAAGCTTACTTCTCATGGGTACTCAAGGTTGACAAGATCTTCCGTGTGCAACGCTTCTCCGACAACAAGAAGGTTGCCTTAGCCTCGATGGAGTTTGAAGAGTATGCCCTCTTGTGGTGGGAACAACTACAAGATGCGCGTCGCTAACCACCAACAACCAATTGACACTTGGGTTGAAATGAAAGAAACAATGTACAAGCGCTTCGTGCCAAGCCATTACACTAGAGACTTATACAAGAAGTTGCAAGAGTTGAAGCAAGGTTGAAGTCGGTTGACGAGTACTACAAGGAATGGAAATCTCCATGATGAGAGCCAATGTCAACGAGTACGAAGAGCAATCCATGGCTCGTTTCATGAATGGCCTCAACTATCCAATCAAGAAGATCGTGGAGTTCCAACCATATGCCTCTTTGGTTGAGCTAGTACATCAAGCTTCCAAGGCCGAGCGCACGTGCTTGAAGAGCTCAAATACCTCAAGACAAAGGCATTCTTCGCCAACAAGCCTTCTTCGTCAACTCCTACACCTTCACAAGCTCTTCCTCAAGCGAACACTCGAGGTCCTCCAAGAGTCTCTACATCGACACCTCAAGCGCCTCAACCTTTCAAGAAAGTACCTCCGCTACCAAGGCGCCTCAAGGATCTTCGTCCGGCACAAGACTTTGCAATGCTACAAGTGCGGCGGACAAGGGCACAAATCTTTTGAGTGCACCAACAAGAAGGTCATGATCATCAATGACATGGGAGAGTATGAATCTATGAGTGAAGATGAGTACAATGCTTTGAACAAGGTCGCCACAATGCAAAGTGCTCAAGAAGAAGAAAGTGAGATATATTGTGATGGCGACAACAACCCTTCCTTGGTTGTGGCAAGAGCTCTAACCACCAATGTTCAAGTGGAAGAAGACCAAAGATGCAACTTGTTTCATACAAAGCGGGAATCAATGGAAAGTCCATCAAGGTCATCATAGATGGTGGAAGTTGCCACAACTTAGCGAGCAAAGAACTTTGTGATAAGCTCGACTTGAAGTTCAAGAAGCACCCACATCCATACCATGTCCAATGGTTAAGTGATTCCGGAGCCGTCAAGATTCAACACATGGTGCAAGTGTCCTTCAAGATTGGAGCCTATGAAGATACGGTTGATTGTGATGTTGTGCCTATGACCGTTTGTCACTTACTTCTTGGCGTCCTTGGCAATTTGATAAGGGTGCTATGCATGATGGAAGAACAAATTACTATAGCTTCAAGAACAACGACAAGACCTTCGTCCTTCGTCCCATGTCACCAAGTCAAGTCATTGCCGAAAATGCGAAGTCAATAGCAAGGGCTCAACATGACTTCAACCATCCAAATGACCATAGGCGCCATCCAACCGCACAAGAAAGGGGGCGAGAGAGAAAGCTTCTAGTGAGATGAGTGGTGAGCGAGAGACCCACCATAAAGTGAGTGAGAGCCACAAGCCAAATGAGTGTGACACTTCAAAGAGAGTTCCCACAAAACTTACACTATTTGCCACAAAGAGAGATGAGGGAGTTGAGAGAGAACCCATCCACCCTCCACTATGTGCTCATATGCAAGGGTGAAGTTTCTATGACTAACACTTTCACAAACCTTCCTCCTTCTTTGTTGTCTCTTTTGAAGGACTTTGAAGATGTTTTCCCTCAAGAGTGCCACCGGGACTACCTCCTCTACGCGGAATCGAGCACCGCATCGACCTTGTTCCCGGCGCACCGCTACCAAACCGCGCTCCTTACCGCACCAACCCCGAGAGACAAAGGAGATCGAGCGGCAAATACAAGAACTTCTTGCCATGGGACATATCCGCGAGAGCTTGAGTCCGTGTGCCGTGCCCGTCATCTTGGTACCCAAGCACGACAACACTCTTCGCCTTTGCATGGATTGTCGCCCCATCAACGCCATAACCGTTCGGTATCGCCATCCTATCCCTCGACTTGATGACATGCTTGATGAGCTTTGTGGTTCCGCTATATTCTCCAAAATTGATCTTAAAAGTGGATACCACAAATAAGATGTGTGAAGGTGATGAATGGAAGACCGCATTTAAAACAAAGCTTGGTCTTTATGAATGGCTTGTCATGCCATTTGGTCTTTCCAATGCACCTTCTACTTTTATGCGTCTCATGAATCATGTTTTGCGTCCTTTTATTGGAAATTTGTTGTGGTATACTTTGACGACATCCTTATCTATAGCAAATCTTTGGAAGAGCACACTTCTCATGTTGCTCAAGTTTTGTTGGTTCTTCGCAATGAAAAGCTTTATGCAAATCTTTCTAAGTGCACTTTTGCCACCAACAAACTTGTTTTCTTGGGTTTTGTTGTTTCTTCGGATGGAGTCGAAGTCGATGAAGCAAAGATACAAGCAATTCGGACTTGGCCTTTTCCGATGTCACTTGAGGAGTTGAGACGTTTTCTTGGTTTTGCCGGATTTTACCGCCGTTTCATCAAGGATTTTTCCACAATTGCTTGCCCCCTCCATGAACTTACAAAGAAGAATGTACCTTTCATTTGGGGCAATGCACATGATTTTGCTTTCAATGAGCTCAAACGGTTATTAACCGAAGCACCACTCCTTGCCCTTCCGGATTTCTCTAAGACATTTGAGATTGAATGCGATGCAAGTGGATTGGGCATTGGTGGAGTGCTTATGCAAAATGGTAGACCCATCGCATACCATAGTGAGAAACTAGATGGAGCTCGCTTGAATTACCCCATTTATGACAAAGAGTTATTTGCTTTGGTTCGTGTTTTGGATGTGTGGCAACATTACCTTCGTCCTAAGGAATTTGTCATTCATTCCGACCATGAATCCTTGAAATATTTGAAAAGTCAAACAAATTTGAACAAAAGACATGCTAAGTGGGTTGAGTTCATTGAGTCTTTTACCTTTGTAATCAAATACAAGAAAGGTAAAGACAATGTGGTCGCGGATGCTCTATCCCGCAAGGCCAACCTACTTACACGTCTTGACATTAGTGTCTTGGGTTTGGATGAGATAAAGAGTTGTATGCTACCGATGCTTTCTTTGGAGACATTTTCGCTCAATGTTCGGAGCACAAAGGAATTGGTGATTTCTATTTGCACCAAGGTTTCTTGTTTAAGGCTAACAAACTATGTATACCCGAGTCTTCGCTTCGTTTGGTCCTTTTGAAGGAATCTCATGGAGGAACACTCATGGGTCACTTTGGCCGCGACAAGACCTACGCCATGCTCTCCACCAACTACTATTGGCCAGAATGAAGCGTGATGTGGAACGCCTAGTTCGACGATGTTTTACATGTCTCAAAGCTAAGTCTACTCTAAACTCTCATGGCTTATATACACCTTTGCCTATTCCACATCACCCATGGTCCGACATAGCTATGGATTTTGTCTTAGGACTCCCACGCACTAAAACAAACAAGGATTCCATCTTTGTCGTCATTGATCGCTTCTCTAAAATGGCACACTTTATACCTTGCAACAAGAGCGACGATGCTTCACACATTGCTACTTTGTTTTTCAGGGAAATCGTCCGTCTTCATGGCGTGCCAAAGACCATTGTGTCGGATCGTGACACCAAGTTCGTGAGCTATTTTTGGAAGACTTTGATGGCCAAGATGGGAATCAAGCAACTATTCTCCACCGCATACCACCCTCAAACCGATGGCCAAACCGAAGTGGTGAACCGAAGCCTATCTACACTCCTTCGTGTGTTGATCAAGCCTAACTTGAAGAATTGGGAAGAGTGCATCCCACACGCCGAGTTCGCCTACAATCGAGCACTTCACCGCGCAACAAAGAGAACACCTTCGAGGTCGTCTATGGCTCAACCCCTACACCGCGCTCGACATGCTACCACTTCCACTCCGTGAGCAAGTTAACATGGACTTCGACGAGCGAGCCGCTTACATGAAGAAGCTCCATGAGGAAACAAGATCTACACTCGAGAAGCACAACAAAGACCATGCTACGAAGATGAACAAACACAAGCGCGCCATGATATTTGAAGAAGGAGACCTTGTTTGGCTACACCTTCGCAAAGATCGCTTTCCGGATGCAAGGAAGTCCAAGCTTCACCCTCGTGGAGATGGACCTTTCAAGGTTATCAAGCGCATCAACGACAATGCCTACAAGATCGACATCTCCCACTCCAAACACTTGGTCCATGACACCTTCAACGTCACCGACCTATCGCCATACCTTGGAACATCAAGCGATGAGGATGACCAAGAGTCGAGGACGACTCTTTTCCAAGGGGGGGAGATGATGTAGCCCGACCTACGTCTCCTACAACAAGTGGCCCCATGACAAGAGCAAGAGTCAAAGCCCTCCATGATAAGGTGAATTCACTCCTAGCTATGTGTGATCTCGACACTCTTTGAATGGTTTGCTACTTTATTCAGATACTTTGTGCATACTCAGGAACCACCTTGATGATCATCCTCAATGGAGTGAAGAAGATGACCAAGAGAAGACCCAAGAAGATGGCCAAGAAGAAGAGCAAGGAAAAGAAGCTGGAATTCCTGAAGAGATGCCGGCCGGTACTACCGGGCCAGCAAGGCCGGTACTACCGCCGAAATGCCATACGGTACTGGATCAGAGGCCACCTTCAGCGGTACTACCGGAATTAATTTCGGTACTACCGGCTTCCGCACGTCTGGTACTACCGGCCAAATCAGGCCGGTACTACCGGCCCAGCGCGTGCCTGCAAGCAGATCTGGGTATTGACCCATGTATTTCGTCCCCTTTTGCCTAGACTATAAATAGGACCCCTCCATCTAGATCTAGGGTTAGACTATGATTTGGGAACTAAAGTAGAGGCTTGCTCCTTCTTCTCAAAGTGTCTCTTTCCTCCTATGGAGATGAATCAAGGCCTCCCCTTGTGGAGATGAACCAAGGCCTGCTCTTGAGGAGAAGATCCCTGCGTGGATACCAAGGCTTCCGCTTGTAGTTGCGATTACTTGCTAATCTTCCCTCTTTGAGTGGCTAGATTGGTTTGGTTGGATTGACCAATTGGACAAACAATACTAAAAGTAAGGTGTGCTTGGGAGAGGAGAATTGGGGCCTACCCTCGGGGATTTGTTACCAATTGAGTCTTGCCGATTTGCTACTTTCTATTTACCCTTGTGTGTTGATTTCTCCTCTTTGTGTTCTTCGTGTTCATCGCGTGTTCTTCGTGTTCATCGCTCCCTCCGCACAAATCCGTGAAAATCGGGACCAACCCACATCAGCGGGGGTGAGTCCTCTCCTCGCGTGGCGCTCGTCCGGACCGGCTGGGACGGAAACGGTGAACCGCCGGCGGGGATAAGCCGGAGCGGCGGCTCCGGGGACGCCGGGCTTCGGAGTGGTGGTGGATCCGGGGCTCTCGCGCCCGGATCTGGTGGGGACGGGCCCTGCCTGGCCATGAGGGCGGCAGGCTGGGGTCGTCGATGGCGCGGCGGCGCGGGCATCGGTGCCCGTTCAGACGCGGAGCTGGCTGCAGCGGCGGCGTGGCTCCCGGTTGCGGCGGCGCGAAAGCCGGGGCGGCGGCCCCGGAACGTGAGTCCAGTATGGTTGGCGCGGCCAGGGGCGCCGTGGCCGCCATGGCTGGTGCGGGGTGAGGCTGCAGCGGCGGGGACGGCGGTTACGTCTGGGCGAGGTCGAGGGAGGTTGGAAGGCCGTGTGTGATGGTTGCGCCGCAGTCGCGCACGATGTGTTTGGATCAGTGGGTGTGTAAGTCGGCGGTGCTGCGGGTCTCCCCTCCTTGGTCCGGCTACGCGAGGATGGAGAGTCTCGAGTGCTCCGGGCAAAAGCTCGGCAACACGACGTCCGTGTATGCCGTTCTCCCTCTTGAGGGGTCGTCTTGGAGCTCCACGATTCTCCTCAAACCTGGACGTCCTCTTCGGGTGAAGACCTGGACCCTGTTTCTGCAGGGTCGGATGACGGCATCGATCTTCGTCGCCTCCCCTCTTGAGGGCGTTGTCTTGAAGTTGGTGGTTCCTGTGTGCTCAACCGTGGGCTGGACTCACACAACATCGTGGTTGGCAACGGCTGAGGATGTCTTGGGTGCTTTGGTGGTGTTGCGAGCTGTGTGCCAACGATGATGGTGGTGAGCAGAGCCGAGACGCGGCATGCCCTTCGTCACCGACAGTCCGTGCTGCGTCCCGCTGTGAAATTGTGAAGTCGGAGTTGCGTGTCTCGGGGCGGGCAGGCTGGCAACGATGCCACTTTTCTACAGTGGCCTCCGGATTCCGTGGGTGCAAGGTGTGCAACTTTCTCTCGTGAAGCTCTTCGTCAAAGTCGGAGTTGTCTCTTCCTCGACGCTTTGGGTCGACTGTATGGCATAGGCCGACATGGTTTTCTGCGTCAGCTATGGCGAGGGCTTCGTCGGTGGTCGTCGAAGGTGAAGTCAGAATCGCTCGCTCGGGGAGGAGTGACGACGATGACGCTCGGTGACGACTTTGATGATGTTTTTCTCCAAGGCGGTGTTCCATGACTACATTGGTGCACTTGTAACGGTTTTCGGCCGGTTCCTGTCACATCCCAAATTTATAAACTAAGAAAAACTTAGTTTCATAAGACCCAAATTTCAGAACCAACAAAAACGTTTTGAAATGTTTCACTGATGATTGTGTTTTACTTCCCATTGTTGTGTTGACTTTGTGTGATCTTGGTTGTGATGCCGATCTGATTATGTTTGTTGCTTGTGAGCACAATTCCTCAGCTGTGCCTAACACTAAAAATAAAACACACTTGGCAAAAATTTGGAATGTGACTTAAATTTAAAGCAAACTCCTCAAATTATTCAACAAATGGAATTTCAGATCATGAGTTAAGGAAATGATCATAATAAATAATTTTCCCTACTTAACTCTCTATTTCCTTCAAACAAATATATTCTCTATGAAAATGAAAATTATATAAAGTTAAAATATTTATCAAGGAAGTTCCAAGAGTTCCAAAAATAATATTTGAACTTGCTTCAAAATTTCAAAGTATTATAAATTTGTATTTAAGAAAAATACCATTTTAAACCCTATGAACAAATGTGGTTCAAAACATTTTATTTTTAAACACCAATTTTTGTGGAGGCTCTACTTGGTAAGGGGAGCCTACCCAAATAATTTCAGAATTTTTGAAATAGTTTAAATGCCTCAATTAAATATCTAAAAGCTACTGTATATTAAAAGGGAAATAAAAGAAACAGAAAAAAAAGGACTTGGTTGTAAAAGGAAAAAGAAGTTCAGGGGGCGTTCTGCAAAAATGCCGTCTTCTCTGTAGCAGTAGTGGCGCAATGGCGCCGTGTCGTCCCTCTGTCTCTCGCCGCCCGGACCCCCCCTCCCGCGCGTCTCCTGCTGCTCGATGAGGAGATAAGAAGGCCACCGAGGCGCTCCTCTGTGCCCCCTCACGCTTCACTCGCTTGCCCCTCTCCCTCTCTCTCTGTTCTTCCCCACCGCACCAAAACCTAGCCTTGGCTGCCGTCGTGCATCGCCAGCGATTGGCACCTCCCCGAGCAAATCGAAGACCGCCGCCGTCACCGCCTCATCGTCCTCTGCCTCCTTGTCCAAGGAATCGTCGCAGGAAGCTGCAAACCCAGCGGAACCTCCCCATCTTCGTCAGCTCCGGCCGCCACCTTTCCAGGAACCTCGCAAGCAGTACCGTCCACTATTCTCCGCCATTCCTGAACCCCCGTGATCCCCTTCCTCTGCTCTACCTAATGGACATCGCCATTGCTTCTAGGAACCTCGGAGTCGACGACGCTGTCCCCGCCCGAAGCTCCCGCTCGCCTCCTCGTGTTGCCGTGCGTGTCGAACAAGAAGGTGACCACATACCCATTTGCCTCGTGTGCGTGGGCCGCATCTGGGCCGCCTTCTGTGTGGCTCGGATGGATCTGGGCCAGATCGAGCCCAGTACTATTTTTTTTAGTAAATTTATTTGCTGTGATATTTCCTGCTTAATTGACAGTGCAGCTTTAATTCATTTTTGGTAGGTCGGTGCTAGATAATTAAGTGATCTAAATTTTGTAGTGTTCCTGTATGTTTTCTTAAACATGCCACACTGGCTGTTTGCAAAAATATGATTCTGAGTGCCTTCTAGATTTAATCTTATGAAAAGTATGTTTTGCACTAAATATTTAATATCTAGAGTTTTATAACTCCAAATATTGCAAACTAAAATTCCCTGGATAGCTTGTGATACCTTTCCATCTCTGTTGGTCTTGTATGCAAATGAAACCCAAAACAAAAGTTCTATTCTTTTTACTAAAACCACCAGTGGCACTTTGGTGATTTTTGTAAATTTTTGTGAGAGGATTTTGGTAGCAAATCCAATTGGGATAGTTTCTAATAGTAACATAGAACACAAAAAAAATTTGCATGATTGTTTGATTTACAGAACTCCCTAGGAGTAATATTTAGTAAAAGTGTAGTTCTGCCTCAAACAAAAAGAAGGGAATTAAATTGTCTTGTTAATAAAAATGTGTTTTATGCTTGTTGATGATTATTTTGGTACTGTTACATGTGTGTTACTGATGTTAAGCAAGCTAATATATGTTACTACTATTTGTGACGTGTGCTAATCTTGTTTGAGTAAACATGTGTTGTTAAAATGAATTTGATGTTTCCAACAAATATTCAACTTTGCTTGTGTGCTTGAAAATAAAAATGAGATAAATAAATCTTTAAACTAACAATTTAGCTACTGATTGTTCAAGTTTGCTAATTGTGCTTAGCCTTGCATGATTAGTAGAAGTCCCTAAAAGATGATTAATCACTACTCCAACCCTACCTTTGTAAAAAGAGAACAGTGTGGTGATTGTCAAACTTGTTGCTAATAGCCCTCTGTCTTGTCTGATGCTTGATAGACATTGCTTGTTAAACTTGGTTGCCCTTAAGTTGAATACTATCATAGGTGTCTGGTTAATGTCTCCACCTTAACTTGGTGAGATATTTTTAATTACCAAGATTAATTGGTAGTTTAACTTTTGTCTGAAGTATTTCCTGATTAAAGAAAAGTGGTTTTTAATTACCTCTAATTGAGGATGTCTTTGTGCCCTCTTGTTTTAGCATGTTTGTGGTGTTATACTCCTGATTAGTATAATGCCCTTGTAAATGTAGATCTTAGTTTGTGGCTTGAGTGATTAGTTTGATACTTGTGGTTTGTTCCTTGTTTGTATACCACTTGTGGTTTGGTTTGCTTATTGTGTGTTGTTTTATTTTCATGTTTGTAACGCTAGATATAAACGCTACCGGAGTGGTATCGGGAGAGGATTTATCGAAGAAGGATGGGATTTATTTCCCTGGGCAATGAGAAGAAGCCCAGGAACATTATGCTGGAATCAGTCAAGCTACTCTCTGAGCTTGCACCCCAAATATATGCATCTACTTTGATAACATGTTTTACTTTTAAAGCAAAGATTTATAAAACCTTTTCCAAAAAGTATATGGAAACTATTTTGCCACCCTATGTAGAAATATGAGATAGTTTATATAAAACTATAGGATGGGAAACAATGTTGTTTATTCAAAACTCCTTTAAAAATACTTGCGTGGATGTGAAACGCCGAGATGTCGGTGTGGAAGTGGAGAAATGGAAAATGGTGATGTTTATGAAAAATGCACAGTGTCCTAGTACTATGAAGACCAATCTTACCCTGTGCGACCACATTTGCCCCCATATGGGAACGGGCTTAGTCATGTAGTTTGCTCTTATTAGTATGGGATACCTCATCGACGGAGATCACTCCGTTATGCATGAGGGGATGGTCCGAGGACCTACCCCCTGACCCGGGTCCTCACACAAGTTGGTGGGGAGGATAGAAGGTTCCACCATAAACCGCCGGACAAAACTATGAGTCCTCACACTTAGGGTTTCTGACGGGAAACTGGACTGGGTGTCGATGGAAAGTGTCATATGGGAAGGATCCTATACTAGCATGAGCAAATAAGAGGCTATGGTCGGTGGCTCAACTTCGCATACACCTAGTATGGCGGGACGTGGCTGACACGATGAGTTACCGGATGAATGGGGGCTAAAAGCGTGCTACCTCTGCAGAGGGTTAAAACTATTCGAATAGCCGAGTCCTCGGATATGGACAGTTGGAAGGCTGTCCTAAGACCATGTGCAAGTTTTGCAAAGTTTTGAGATTTGAAAATAAAATGGAGACGTGTTCTGTCTGAAACTCTACCGACGAGCTGGTATGAGGTTGCTGGAGAATGATTTGACCATGACGGGCTATGGTCGAGAAGTGAAGAGTTTTGTGCTTTAAAGTGGAAAATGTTTTATGCAACTATACCAAAGGGCCGGCATGAAGTTGTTGGGATTGAATGACCATGAAGGGTTATGGTCGAAAAAGGAGGAGTTTTGGAGAAATAAACAAATGGTGATTTTCCGGGAAAATGTTTATTAAAGAGACTTCTTACCTTTTTCAACAAAGATGTATTTTCGGGAAAAAGTTTTAAAAGAAAATTCTTACAAAGATAGATTTATGGGAAAAAGTGCTAAAAGCATTCTTTCCTTTTTCAACAAAGATATAGAGATGTCTTCTCAAAATAATTCTTTTATTATAATAAAAATGATGCTATTGCACGCTCATGTCGGGGGTAGTTTGCGAGTACATTCAAATGTACTCATATTGGTTTCGTCCCTGGCTATTGTCTTAGCTAGATTTTGAAGAAGAGCCGCTCAAAGAGAAAAAGGGCATTCACTGACGTCAATGCGAACTAGGGCGCTTCCCAGTCAGTTGCCTGTGGGGTTGTGGCATATGACTTGGGCTCCACGTTGTTTGGTGATTTCGGCTGCAAGTACCCGTTGAAGCTTATGGCTTCAATCAAGTAAGTAATTTCCTTCGGTATTTATGGATGTTCTTTTGATACCAGTTTGATTGTGCTCAGCGACAGTATGATCATGGGATCGATGATGTTGTAGGCACAAGGGTATTTTGGACAGCTAGTCCGGGGTTACCACAAGATTTGGTATCAGAGCCATCCTGACTGTAACAGACCTTAGTTAGCGTGGACGTTAGTTAGGGAAGAAATATTTTATTAAAAATATATCGTTACCAAAAACATATTTTTATCTAAGGAAGTCCGAAAATAACTTCCACTCTTCTCACCTTCTCAAATATTTCCGAGTCTCATCCCTCTATTTTAAGATTTTTAAGGATTTCTCTACTCCCTCTTACCCGTTCAAAATACTTGACGATGAACCCAAGTGAGACCTAATTAGCTAGCACCTACAAGAGAAGCTTCCATCAAGTACTCAACATTCCACATCGAGGTGATTGATCTGCAAATACCAATATTATCGATATCAACAAAGCAAGAGACCTCCGAAGACCTCAACTCAATATCAACAAATCCACTCAGTTACTACCTCGACAATCTCAATTTCTCCAGCTGAAGAATAAGGCGACAAAGTGAAGACTTCACCAACCATATTTAACCAAGGCCCATAGGAAAAACATATGATAGGAACCTCGGTTGTACTACCCGACTACCACGAGTATTAGACGTCCGTTGGTACTAAAGGTACCTTGTGTGTTGTTTGTTGGTGTGCTCTACTCTGGTTGTGTGTTGTTTTGGTGAGTCCTCTGTTTGGGTGTTGTTTTTCTTGTGCGTTCACAATCACGCCTTGATGGCAACACAAAGTAACCCAAAATTTTCTTTTTATAAAACTCCTTTTGTCACCCAACAAAAACTAATTTTGACCTCTTCGCCATAGTTGCACTTTGTTGCAGATGTAAACCCGCTTAGGAAAATCTTTTCATCCTCTTATCTAAACCGTCTCCCGATAAGAACTGACAGTTTCGCAAGATACAAAAGACCCCCGATCTTTAACCAATAGCCTGAGATTTTTGCAACCTAACCGGCAAATCAGATAATGGCCTTCATGCACCATCTGGAGCAAGTGCGTCAAGATCTCGAAGGAAACTGCAATTTTACGCCAACCTCGTGAAGACACGAGCCTTACCTCGCAAAATTAACTTGTGAAATTACAAGAATACCACACTAACTTATCGTATCTAACTTAGGTTAACATCTGACATAAGTCCACGATAGTACTAACTAATCTTCTAGGACTGCAAGCCTTGACAAGAGACGAGGACATAAGGAGACCCATTTAGAATCGGTAACTAGGAGAACTCAAGGAGTGTAAGGAGAGTTGCTATGAAGATTCGAGCTCAGAGACCGCAAGAAGGAGGAACTGCGACAAGAGACTTTGAAGAGGATTTCTTAAGTTGGCAAAGAAGTAATTAATATACCAGACTATCCTTGAGTATTTGGAAACTCATATATCAGAATCTACTATTATAAATCTCTCTAGAAATAGTGTGATATTTCAATGTTCGTGTTATATAGAAGTAGTTTGGTAACAAGCCTCATGAACTTGTTAACAAATCGCTTTTGTATGCTCAAACAATTGAGTGTCATATACAAATAAACGGAACGTCAGATGATCCAGTACATCTCAGCCTCTGAATATGAAAAGTAGTTTGATGACAAGACTAGCTACCTTGTTAGCAAATTCTTCTTGTATGACTAAGGCAATTCGATGTATAAAAGACCCCACATTTTATACAACTAACTAATAGAAAGCTTGCTCGGACTAGTGGAGTCGTCACCAAGGGTGAGCAAATGTGTTAGAACTCAAATCAAGGACAATAATAATTTTCTTAAATCAAGTGTATACCTTAGGAAATACTCAAGTTCTAAGTAAGAAAATCACATGAAGATTTATAGTGTTTCCCCAAGGATATGATTTCCGAAAACAAGAAAAGAAAAAGGTACCTTTTGAAAAACAACTGGTGCGAAGGTTCCTCACTAACTTTTTCTAGGGACCATTAAGAGGTGCCAGTGGACGACTCAAAACTAGTTGGTAGAAAGGAGCTTTAGGAAGATATAAGAGTGTTGGACTATAAATTATTATCAAAAGGATCCCTTAAGAATCTAGTGTTGAGATAAATTTGGTGGATGATGTTGGTAATATCAAAAATTTGGGGTTTATAGAAGTGAAAACTTGGAGGATCGATAAATTAATTGGGATTGACTGATGATATATTTGATTAATACTCTGGGGCTAACCAGTTGTGGTCCCCAACCATTGGTGGTTATCTGGAGCTAGAAGACGTGACCCTTGATTTAAGGTTTAGAAATAAAGGTGAAAGTTATTGGATTTTTAGGAAGCACTTGCTGATAAAATGATGTTTGGATTGGTTAGAAGCAAGTAAATTAAGAAGAATACTCCGGAGTTGGAATGTTTAGGGTGATTCCTAGCGCAAGTGACCTTGTACTAAATTCTTATGGAATTATAGGAAGTGGTCAAAGATGAGTTAGCAAATGAGTAGATCGTTGTATGCAAGAAATAATTGGTGGAGGATAAGTGAATGTTTATCGGATTCTAGGAATCAATATGACTTGGTCTAGTAGCAAGACATTTTAGGTGACAGTAGTTTTCAGAGCTTGTCACGCTCTGTTTGGATTATTCTTAGAAAGATCTTTTATCTTTGATTAAGAGATCAAGGCCCAAAAGTGTGAGATAAAATCTGAATTTGGTTAGAAAGTGGGGCAATTCTTGATGGTATGATCACATGACTGTTGGATGCTTTATTTAGCTTTGATGATATGATCGTGGGAAAATGACAACCTGAAGGAGTCAGATAATATGAGATATGCCTATCTGGGGAAATCAATCAAGAAATAATTGGTGGACCACTACGATTTTTGTGATAAAGTGTAATGGGAAGACTATGCCTAAAAGGTTTGATGAGTATCCGATAGATTGAATAAGCTATGATAAAGAGTTTATGCCGAGGAAGATGATGGTGGATTAATAACTTTAGCTTGGGCAAAAGCCATGATTCAATTAACTAGTTGATAGTAGTGGCCTTACCAGAGATGTTGGAATGGTATTTTGAAGACTCGAGAATTAGAGGCCTATGTAAAGTTGGTTGTTTTGGATCTTAGGTATAATAAGTTTGATGTTCAGAATATAGCACCCAACTCCCTTGAAAACTAACTTAAGCCCCTCAACCAGAAAGTTTTCCCGGAAACCCTAACTATTCTGGTGCACTCTAAATTACTTGTGTAGACACCTGCGAAGCTTCCTGAAGACCCGAACCAAAGAAGTCTTTCCGGACAGCCTTTTTCTTGCCAAGCCGAAGGAAGAAAAGCGTGAAGAAAATCTACCGGAAGTCACTAAGAAGAATCAAACAACGGAAGCACCTACTGTTGGCAACATCAACCACCAAGCAAGTCCAGACGCCCTTAGAAGTTTATAACATCCCTCTACTAACTAGCAACCGGAGAGAGTCGAGTGCTCAAACTTGACGCATCCTGAGAACAACGCGTCCCCACCTGCGACCCTCGTAAAGAGACAATATCAGGAAGTGATATCTACACCGACCCAAGCACCGAGGAATGACACCCAAGACGAAGATCGTCAAGCTACCTCGGAAGAACAATGCCTCCAATTCAACTCCAGCTGCAACCTTCAGGATGAACCTTAAAAATCCCTTTTTAAGGGGGGAAGACCTGCAATAGGTATACAGGAACATAGTAATAATTAGATCCATGCGCTTTAGCCCTGTAGAATCTGAAAACAGCCAACCACGACTATCCATCGGAGTCGATCGTTAAGTCAACCCTATCGTCAAGGATCTGAACTCAGCACATAAGTTATCCACAAAGAAAGCCTCGCAACATCAATTTGTCAAGATCTCACATGGCAACCTCACTAAAGAAGCAACGACCTCGGAAGTATAGCCATCCCAAAACCCGTGCCCTCGTACTCCCCTGTTACCACCGGGCAAATCTCGAGGACGAGATTTATTTTTAAGGGGGGAAGAGCTGTCACATCCCAAATTTATAAACTAAGAAAAACTTAGTTTCACAAGACCCAAATTTCAGAACCAACAAAAACATTTTGAAATGTTTAACTGATGATTGTGTTTTACTTCCCATTGTTGTGTTGACTTTGTGTGATCTTGGTTGTGATGCTGATCTGATTATGTTTGTTGCTTGTGAGAACAATTCCTCAGCTGTGCCTAACACTAAAAATAAAACACACTTGGCAACAATTTGGAATGTGACTTAAATTTAAAGCAAACTCCTCAAATTATTCAACAAATGGAATTTCAGATCATGAGTTAAGGAAATGATCATAATAAATAATTTTCCCTACTTAACTCTCTATTTCCTTCAAACAAATATCTTCTCTATGAAAATGAAAATTATATAAAGTTAAAATATTTATCAAGGAAGTTCCAACAGTTCCAAAAATAATATTTGAACTTGCTTCAAAATTTCAAAGTATTATAAAATTGTATTTAAGAAAAATGCCATTTTTAAACCCTATGAACAAATGTGGTTCAAAACATTTTATTTTTAAACACCAATTTTTGTGGAGGCTCTACTTGGTAAGGGGAGCCTACCCAAATAATTTTAGAATTTTTGAAATAGTTTAAATGCCTCAATTAAATATCTAAAAGCTACTGTATATTAAAAGGGAAATAAAAGAACAGAAAAAGGACTTGGTTGTAAAAGGAAAAAGAAGTTCAGGGGGCGTTCTGCAAAAATGTCGTCTTCTCTGTAGCAGCAGTGGCGCAATGGCGCGTGTTGTCCCTCTGTCGCTCGCCGCCCGGACCACCCCTCCCGCGTCTCCTGCTGCTCGATGAGGAGATAAGAAGGCCACTGAGGCGCTCCTCTTTGCCCCCTCACGCTTCACTCGCTTGCCCCTCTCCCTCTCTCTCTGTTCTTCCCCACCGCACCAAAACCTAGCCTTGGCTGCCGTCGCGCATCGCCGGCGATTGGCACCTCCCCGAGCAAATCGAAGACCGCCGCCATCACCGCCTCGTCGTCCTCTGCCTCCTCGTCCAAGGAATTGTCGCGGGAAGCTGCAAACCGAGCAGAACCTCCCCATCTTCGTCAGCTCTGGCCGCCACCTTTCCAGGAACCTCGCCAGCAGTACCGTCCACCATTCTCCGCCATTTCTGCACCCCCGTGATCCCCTTCCTCTGCTCTACCTAATGGACATCGCCATTGCTTCTAGGAACCTCGTAGTCGACGACGTCGTCCCCGCCCGAAGCTCCCGCTCGCCTCCTCGCGCTGCCGTGCGTGTCGAAGAAGAAGGTGACCACGTACCCGTTCGCCTCGCGTGTGTGGGCCGCAGCTGGGCCGCCTTCTGTGTGGCTCGGATGGATCTGGGCCAGATCGAGCCCAGTACTGTTTTTTTAGTAAATCTATTTGCTGTGATATTTCCTGCTTAATTGACAGTGCAGCTTTAATTCATTTTTGGTAGGTCGGTGCTAGATAATTGAGTGATCTAAATTTTGTAGTGTTCCTGTATGTTTTCTTAAACATGCCACACTGGCTGTTTGCAAAATATGATTCTGAGTGCCTTCTAGATTTAATCTTATGAAAAGAATGTTTTGCACAAAATATTTAATATCTAGAGTTTTATAACTCCAAATATTGCAAACTAAAATTCCCTGGATAGCTTGAAGTGATACCTTTCCAGCTCTGTTGGTCTTGTATGCAAATGAAACCCAAAACAAAAGTTCTGTTCTTTTTACTAAAATCACCAGTGGCACTTTGGTGATTTTTGTAAATTTTTGTGAGAGGATTTTTGGAGCAAATCCAATTGGGATAGTTTCTAATAGTAACATAGAACACAAACCCAAATTTGCATGATTGTTTGATTTACAGAACTCCCTAGGAGTAATATTTAGTAAAAGTGTAGTTCTGCCTCAAACAAAAAGAAGGGAATTAAATTGTCTTGTTAATAAAAATGTGTTTTATGCTTGTTGATGATTATTTTGGTACTGTTACATGTGTGTTACTGATGTTATGCAAGCTAATAAATGTTACTACTATTCGTGACTTGTGCTAATCTTGTTTGAGTAAACATGTGTTGTTAAAATGAATTTGATGTTTCCAACAAATATTCAACTTTGCTTGTGTGCTTGAAAATAAAAATGAGATAAATAAATCTTTAAACTAATAATTTAGCTACTGATTGTTCAAGTTTGCTAATTGTGCTTAGCCTTGCATGATTAGTAGAAGTCCCTAAAAGATGATTAATCGCTACTCCAACCCTACCTTTGTAAAAAGAGAATAGTGTGGTGATTGTCAAACTTGTTGCTAATAGCCCTCTGTCTTGTCTGATGCTTGATAGACATTGCTTGTTAAACTTGGTTGCCCTTAAGTTGAATACTATCATAGGTGTCTGGTTAATGTCTCCACCTTAACTTGGTGATATATTTTGAATTACCAAGATTTGGTAGTTTAACTTTTGTCTGAAGTATTTCCTGATTAAAGAAAAGTGGTTGTTAATTACCTCTAATTGAGGATGTCTTTGTGCCCTCTTGTTTTAGCATGTTTGTGGTGTTATACTCCTGATTAGTATAATGCCCTTGTAAATGTAGATCTTAGTTTGTGGCTTGAGTGATTAGTTTGATACTTGTGGTTTGTTCCTTGTTTGTATACCACTTGTGGTATGGTTTACTTATTGTGTGTTGTTTTATTTTCATGTTTGCGACGCTAGATATAAACGCTACCGGAGTTGTATCGGGAGAGGATTTATCGAAGAAGGATGGGATTTATTTCCCTGAGCAATGAGAAGAAGCCTAGGAACATTATGCTGGAATCAGGCAAGCTACTCTCTGAGCTTGCACCCCAAATGTATGCATCTACTTTGATAACATGTTTTACTTTTAAAGCAAAGATTTATAAAACCTTTTCCAAAAAGTATATGGAAACTATTTTGCCACCCTATGTAGAAATATGAGATAGTTTATATAAAACTATAGGATGGGAAACAATGTTGTTTATTCAAAACTCATTTAAAAATACTTGCGTGGATGTGAAACGCCGAGATGTCGGTGTGGAAGTGGAGAAATGGAAAATGGTGATGTTTATGAAAAATGCACAGTGTCCTAGTACTATGACGACCAATCTTACCCTGTGCGACCACATTTGCCCCCATATGGGAACGGGCTTAGTCATGTAGTTTGCTCTTATTAGTATGGGATACCTCATCGACGGAGATCACTCCGTTATGCATGAGGGGATGGTCCGAGGACCTACCCCCTGACCCGGGTCCTCACACAAGTTGGTGGGGAGGATAGAAGGTTCCACCATAAACCGCCAGACAAAACTATGAGTCCTCACACTTAGGGTTTCTGACGGGAAACTGGACTGGGTGTCGATGGAAAGTGTCATATGGGAAGGATCCTATACTAGCATGCGCAAATAAGAGGCTATGGTCGGTGGCTCAACTTCGCATACACCTGGTATGACGGGACGTGGCTGACACGATGAGTTACCGGATGAATGGGGGCTAAAAGTGTGCTACCTCTACAGAGGGTTAAAACTATTCGAATAGCCGAGTCCTCGGATATGGACAGTTGGAAGGTTGTCCTAAAACCATGTGCAAGTTTTGCAAAGTTTTGAGATTTGAAAATAAAATGGAGACGTGTTCTGTCTGCAACTCTACCGACGGGCTGGTATTAGGTTGCTGGAGAATGATTTGACCATGATGGGCTATGGTGGAGAAGTGAAGAGTTTTGTGCTTTAAAGTGGAAAATGTTTTATGCAACTATACCAAAGGGCCGGTATGAAGTTGTTGGGATTGAATGACCATGAAGGGTTATGTTCGAAAAAGGAGGAGTTTTGGAGAAATAAACAAATGGTGATTTTCCGGGAAAATGTTTATTAAAGAGACTTCTTACCTTTTTCAACAAAGATGTATTTTCGGGAAAAAGTTTTAAAAGAAAATTCTTACAAAGATAGATTTATGGGAAAAAGTTCTAAAAGCATTCTTTCCTTTTTCAACAAAGATATAGAGATGTCTTCTCAAAATAAAGGTTTTTATTATAATAAAAACTAGCTGGGTGGCCCGCGCAAATTGCGCGGCTAGAAATGGGATTAGTTGAATCTTGATGTCTAATGTATTTATGTTTTATTTGATACCTTTATTAGAACATTTTAAGAGAAATAAGAATTGAAAACTGTAGGTTTATTTATGATTACTACAACCTTCGTTCATAAATATAAGTCAGTTTAGCCTTTTTTTTTCATTCGTACATATAACAGACGTATATTATGGAAGTGAGTAATTTACAGAGCTTCGCTACTGCTCGCTCTTTATAAGACTATGACATTCAATTTATATTCATTCCACAAACTACAACTATCAATTATATCTCATCATCCTATGGTGTTGATTTTTTTCCATTTGAAACATCAACAAAATATCGGTAATATGCCCGCTGGATTCATTCAGTGCCAGCTGGATTTATTCATGAGTCATGACATCCTGTACTGATTAGCCTCTTCCTGCTCCAAACTGCAAACTGCAATATCTCAAACATAATCACCTCATTGAATTTATTATGGTGATAGAAAGGACGTGCACCAAAGATATCTCAAACATATATATGAGTTTCACTTTATTACATAGGTTAAAATAGTTAGCGTTAAATACATTGCATATTGATGAATAAACGAATGAACCTATTTTAATAAGTTTTTTTGTGCCTTAAACACCTGCTGTTGCAATATCTTCTATATTTTCCTGTTGACCCAGTTTCTACTCACACATTCATATAAATTATGGTCTGGGCCTATGCGGTAACTGTTCAATTCCTACCCTTGTATAATCATGCTCTCCCATGCTAAATTTATTTGAAGTCTTAGCCTATCTTTTCCCCTATTAGTCTCTCTCTCTCTCTCTCTCTCTCACGTGGGCATTATAAGTTTGAAAGTGTCCAAAAATAATCTAGCAGAAATTTACGAAAGGAATTAGATCCTATTTGAGTTGCCCTTAATCATATAAATTTATGCATGCCGGAAGGTCAAGGCAGAATATTTTTTATTTTTAATGAGTATATAAAATTTATGTAATTTGTACCGACTCCGATATGCACCCCGTTTTACCAGATATAAGCATTGTGAACAGTTTTATTTTTGAAATAGTGCACTTCTCGTCTCCTCCTGCTTATTCACAACGCGAAGGGTTATTAGTAATTATCTCCTGTAAATCCTTTTACGTTTTTATGGGAGAACTCAATACAAATAAGCCTGTAAATTATTGTTTCTAAAACCTGCAAAAATGAAGATGGAATAAAATGCCACAAAAGAATGCGAAAAAAGATCTATGATGATTTCTACTCAGCCATATACAACCAAGGATTTTTATGATAATCATACTAATAAAAATACATATACTATGCAATACGTTCACTTGAGTCATAACCGTTCAAGTTACATTTAATGGTGAATGTTTGTACCTTTTGAGTTCTAACACATCTTCTATATATCGTGCTAGACTGCTGCATACAGCTCAAGTCACCCGTCCACCATGAGACCTTTTCGTAATCCATCAGACAGAAACTCAACAATCATGAAAAAATTATTTTAATTCTATTATTGTGCCCTCCATCTGGTCCTTGCATTGATGCGCAGCACAGTGGCTGCATGCTAACATGCGTGGTCATCAGCTAGTCTTATTTCGGTTCTCCAAACGCATTTTGTCCTACAGGGTTCGAAGTCACTACTAGAAAATTGCTCGCCGCCGAGTGGTCTCGGCTTCGCCGAGCGCACAATGTCGGGGCCACTCGGCGAAGACGGCCAACGACGGCACAGCTCGCAGGACACTCGGCGACGCCGCGCTATCTCGGCAAAACATACTTTCGCTGGGACACGGGCGAAACAGCACTCGGCGAACCTAGAACCATCGGCAACGACCACAGATAGCTCTCGGCGAAGAGCAGGTCTCGGCGAACAGGACGACCACGTGGCGCCTGTCCTTGGGTCCCACCTTGCGCGGGCGAAGCGTGCATTTCGCCGAGTATCCTACCCGGCGAAGAGGTGACTGCAAAAAAACATTTTGGGTGCTGCTTTCCTTCGCCGAGTGTCATACCTGGCGAAGAACTGGAGGGAAAAAAATTCTTTCGCGGGCAAAAAGATTCCTCTTTGCCGAGTTTGTCGGTGGAGGACACTCGGCGAAGGCATGGGCGGGAACGAATATTTCAATCCGCGCCAAAACTTCGCCGGGTTGGCTCCTTCGCCGGGATCCGTCGTCGGCAAACTGTGTGGGCGGGAACGAAATTTTCATTCCGCGCCAGTTCTTCGCCGGGCATCTGTGTTCGCCGGGATCTTGTCTCGGCCAACCTGGTGGGCGGGAACGAATATTTCATTCCGCGCCAATTATTCGCCGGGTGTCTATTTTCGCCGGGTGTGACCGGCTCCACAAACCCCACTTATCCACCTCGAAGGTTATGCTCTTCTATGCGGAAACCCCCGTTTCGGGTGCAACGGAGGGAACCATGTCATAAGATGAGCCCAAATCATGTTATTTATGTTCACATCGCCCACCCAAACACAACCAAGTATAAAAGGCCTTGGAGCTACCCCCTTTCGGCGCCCGTCGAAGGGGTAGACGACACTGTCGAGTTCTGGTCTACTTTGGGGGGGTTTCGACGGAACCGGGGGCTTCGGGGTGTCGGAACCTCACCAAAACAGAGGTGGTGCCCTAACATTTGCATTAGGTTGTGGTGGTAGGTTGATATAGACATATCGAGACTCCGAGGTGTGACCGGCTCCACAAACCCCACTTATCCACCTCGAAGGTTATGCTCTTCTATGCGGAAACCCCCGTTTCGGGTGCGACGGAGGGAACCATGTCATAAGATGAGCCCAAATCATGTTATTTATGTTCACATGGCCCACCCAAACACAACCAAGTATAAAAGGCCTTGGAGCTACCCCCTTTCGGCGCCCGTCGAAGGGGTAGACGACACTGTCGAGTTCTGGTCTACTTTGGGGGGGTTTCGACGGAACCGGGGGCTTCGGGGTGTCGGAACCTCACCAAAACAGAGGTGGTGCCCTAACATTTGCATTAGGTTGTGGTGGTAGGTTGATATAGACATATCGAGACTCCGAGGTGTGACCGGCTCCACAAACCCCACTTATCCACCTCGAAGGTTATGCTCTTCTATGCGGAAACCCCCGTTTCGGGTGCGACGGAGGGAACCATGTCATAAGATGAGCCCAAATCATGTTATTTATGTTCACATGGCCCACCCAAACACAACCAAGTATAAAAGGCCTTGGAGCTACCCCCTTTCGGCGCCCGTCGAAGGGGTAGACGACACTGTCGAGTTCTGGTCTACTTTGGGGGGTTTCGACGGAACCGGGGGCTTCGGGGTGTCGGAACCTCACCAAAACAGAGGTGGTGCCCTAACATTTGCATTAGGTTGTGGTGGTAGGTTGATATAGACATATCGAGAATCCGAGGTGTGACCGGCTCCACAAACCCCACTTATCCACCTCGAAGGTTATGCTCTTCTATGCGGAAACCCCCGTTTCGGGTGCGACGGAGGGAACCATGTCATAAGATGAGCCCAAATCATGTTATTTATGTTCACATGGCCCACCCAAACACAACCAAGTATAAAAGGCCTTGGAGCTACCCCCTTTCGGCGCCCGTCGAAGGGGTAGACGACACTGTCGAGTTCTGGTCTACTTTGGGGGGGTTTCGACGGAACCGGGGGCTTCGGGGTGTCGGAACCTCACCAAAACAGAGGTGGTGCCCTAACATTTGCATTAGGTTGTGGTGGTAGGTTGATATAGACATATCGAGACTCCGAGGTGTGACCGGCTCCACAAACCCCACTTATCCACCTCGAAGGTTATGCTCTTCTATGCGGAAACCCCCGTTTCGGGTGCGACGGAGGGAACCATGTCATAAGATGAGCCCAAATCATGTTATTTATGTTCACATGGCCCACCCAAACACAACCAAGTATAAAAGGCCTTGGAGCTACCCCCTTTCGGCGCCCGTCGAAGGGGTAGACGACACTGTCGAGTTCTGGTCTACTTTGGGGGGGTTTCGACGGAACCGGGGGCTTCGGGGTGTCGGAACCTCACCAAAACAGAGGTGGTGCCCTAACATTTGCATTAGGTTGTGGTGGTAGGTTGATATAGACATATCGAGACTCCGAGGTGTGACCGGCTCCACAAACCCCACTTATCCACCTCGAAGGTTATGCTCTTCTATGCGGAAACCCCCGTTTCGGGTGCGACGGAGGGAACCATGTCATAAGATGAGCCCAAATCATGTTATTTATGTTCACATGGCCCACCCAAACACAACCAAGTATAAAAGGCCTTGGAGCTACCCCCTTTCGGCGCCCGTCGAAGGGGTAGACGACACTGTCGAGTTCTGGTCTACTTTGGGGGGGTTTCGACGGAACCGGGGGCTTCGGGGTGTCGGAACCTCACCAAAACAGAGGTGGTGCCCTAACATTTGCATTAGGTTGTGGTGGTAGGTTGATATAGACATATCGAGACTCCGAGGTGTGACCGGCTCCACAAACCCCACTTATCCACCTCGAAGGTTATGCTCTTCTATGCGGAAACCCCCGTTTCGGGTGCGACGGAGGGAACCATGTCATAAGATGAGCCCAAATCATGTTATTTATGTTCACATGGCCCACCCAAACACAACCAAGTATAAAAGGCCTTGGAGCTACCCCCTTTCGGCGCCCGTCGAAGGGGTAGACGACACTGTCGAGTTCTGGTCTACTTTGGGGGGGTTTCGACGGAACCGGGGGCTTCGGGGTGTCGGAACCTCACCAAAACAGAGGTGGTGCCCTAACATTTGCATTAGGTTGTGGTGGTAGGTTGATATAGACATATCGAGACTCCGAGGTGTGACCGGCTCCACAAACCCCACTTATCCACCTCGAAGGTTATGCTCTTCTATGCGGAAACCCCCGTTTCGGGTGCGACGGAGGGAACCATGTCATAAGATGAGCCCAAATCATGTTATTTATGTTCACATGGCCCACCCAAACACAACCAAGTATAAAAGGCCTTGGAGCTACCCCCTTTCGGCGCCCGTCGAAGGGGTAGACGACACTGTCGAGTTCTGGTCTACTTTGGGGGGGTTTCGACGGAACCGGGGGCTTCGGGGTGTCGGAACCTCACCAAAACAGAGGTGGTGCCCTAACATTTGCATTAGGTTGTGGTGGTAGGTTGATATAGACATATCGAGACTCCGAGGTGTGACCGGCTCCACAAACCCCACTTATCCACCTCGAAGGTTATGCTCTTCTATGCGGAAACCCCCGTTTCGGGTGCGACGGAGGGAACCATGTCATAAGATGAGCCCAAATCATGTTATTTATGTTCACATGGCCCACCCAAACACAACCAAGTATAAAAGGCCTTGGAGCTACCCCCTTTCGGCGCCCGTCGAAGGGGTAGACGACACTGTCGAGTTCTGGTCTACTTTGGGGGGGTTTCGACGGAACCGGGGGCTTCGGGGTGTCGGAACCTCACCAAAACAGAGGTGGTGCCCTAACATTTGCATTAGGTTGTGGTGGTAGGTTGATATAGACATATCGAGACTCCGAGGTGTGACCGGCTCCACAAACCCCACTTATCCACCTCGAAGGTTATGCTCTTCTATGCGGAAACCCCCGTTTCGGGTGCGACGGAGGGAACCATGTCATAAGATGAGCCCAAATCATGTTATTTATGTTCACATGGCCCACCCAAACACAACCAAGTATAAAAGGCCTTGGAGCTACCCCCTTTCGGCGCCCGTCGAAGGGGTAGACGACACTGTCGAGTTCTGGTCTACTTTGGGGGGGTTTCGACGGAACCGGGGGCTTCGGGGTGTCGGAACCTCACCAAAACAGAGGTGGTGCCCTAACATTTGCATTAGGTTGTGGTGGTAGGTTGATATAGACATATCGAGACTCCGAGGTGTGACCGGCTCCACAAACCCCACTTATCCACCTCGAAGGTTATGCTCTTCTATGCGGAAACCCCCGTTTCGGGTGCGACGGAGGGAACCATGTCATAAGATGAGCCCAAATCATGTTATTTATGTTCACATGGCCCACCCAAACACAACCAAGTATAAAAGGCCTTGGAGCTACCCCCTTTCGGCGCCCGTCGAAGGGGTAGACGACACTGTCGAGTTCTGGTCTACTTTGGGGGGGTTTCGACGGAACCGGGGGCTTCGGGGTGTCGGAACCTCACCAAAACAGAGGTGGTGCCCTAACATTTGCATTAGGTTGTGGTGGTAGGTTGATATAGACATATCGAGACTCCGAGGTGTGACCGGCTCCACAAACCCCACTTATCCACCTCGAAGGTTATGCTCTTCTATGCGGAAACCCCCGTTTCGGGTGCGACGGAGGGAACCATGTCATAAGATGAGCCCAAATCATGTTATTTATGTTCACATGGCCCACCCAAACACAACCAAGTATAAAAGGCCTTGGAGCTACCCCCTTTCGGCGCCCGTCGAAGGGGTAGACGACACTGTCGAGTTCTGGTCTACTTTGGGGGGGTTTCGACGGAACCGGGGGCTTCGGGGTGTCGGAACCTCACCAAAACAGAGGTGGTGCCCTAACATTTGCATTAGGTTGTGGTGGTAGGTTGATATAGACATATCGAGACTCCGAGGTGTGACCGGCTCCACAAACCCCACTTATCCACCTCGAAGGTTATGCTCTTCTATGCGGAAACCCCCGTTTCGGGTGCGACGGAGGGAACCATGTCATAAGATGAGCCCAAATCATGTTATTTATGTTCACATGGCCCACCCAAACACAACCAAGTATAAAAGGCCTTGGAGCTACCCCCTTTCGGCGCCCGTCGAAGGGGTAGACGACACTGTCGAGTTCTGGTCTACTTTGGGGGGGTTTCGACGGAACCGGGGGCTTCGGGGTGTCGGAACCTCACCAAAACAGAGGTGGTGCCCTAACATTTGCATTAGGTTGTGGTGGTAGGTTGATATAGACATATCGAGACTCCGAGGTGTGACCGGCTCCACAAACCCCACTTATCCACCTCGAAGGTTATGCTCTTCTATGCGGAAACCCCCGTTTCGGGTGCGACGGAGGGAACCATGTCATAAGATGAGCCCAAATCATGTTATTTATGTTCACATGGCCCACCCAAACACAACCAAGTATAAAAGGCCTTGGAGCTACCCCCTTTCGGCGCCCGTCGAAGGGGTAGACGACACTGTCGAGTTCTGGTCTACTTTGGGGGGGTTTCGACGGAACCGGGGGCTTCGGGGTGTCGGAACCTCACCAAAACAGAGGTGGTGCCCTAACATTTGCATTAGGTTGTGGTGGTAGGTTGATATAGACATATCGAGACTCCGAGGTGTGACCGGCTCCACAAACCCCACTTATCCACCTCGAAGGTTATGCTCTTCTATGCGGAAACCCCCGTTTCGGGTGCGACGGAGGGAACCATGTCATAAGATGAGCCCAAATCATGTTATTTATGTTCACATGGCCCACCCAAACACAACCAAGTATAAAAGGCCTTGGAGCTACCCCCTTTCGGCGCCCGTCGAAGGGGTAGACGACACTGTCGAGTTCTGGTCTACTTTGGGGGGGTTTCGACGGAACCGGGGGCTTCGGGGTGTCGGAACCTCACCAAAACAGAGGTGGTGCCCTAACATTTGCATTAGGTTGTGGTGGTAGGTTGATATAGACATATCGAGACTCCGAGGTGTGACCGGCTCCACAAACCCCACTTATCCACCTCGAAGGTTATGCTCTTCTATGCGGAAACCCCCGTTTCGGGTGCGACGGAGGGAACCATGTCATAAGATGAGCCCAAATCATGTTATTTATGTTCACATGGCCCACCCAAACACAACCAAGTATAAAAGGCCTTGGAGCTACCCCCTTTCGGCGCCCGTCGAAGGGGTAGACGACACTGTCGAGTTCTGGTCTACTTTGGGGGGGTTTCGACGGAACCGGGGGCTTCGGGGTGTCGGAACCTCACCAAAACAGAGGTGGTGCCCTAACATTTGCATTAGGTTGTGGTGGTAGGTTGATATAGACATATCGAGACTCCGAGGTGTGACCGGCTCCACAAACCCCACTTATCCACCTCGAAGGTTATGCTCTTCTATGCGGAAACCCCCGTTTCGGGTGCGACGGAGGGAACCATGTCATAAGATGAGCCCAAATCATGTTATTTATGTTCACATGGCCCACCCAAACACAACCAAGTATAAAAGGCCTTGGAGCTACCCCCTTTCGGCGCCCGTCGAAGGGGTAGACGACACTGTCGAGTTCTGGTCTACTTTGGGGGGGTTTCGACGGAACCGGGGGCTTCGGGGTGTCGGAACCTCACCAAAACAGAGGTGGTGCCCTAACATTTGCATTAGGTTGTGGTGGTAGGTTGATATAGACATATCGAGACTCCGAGGTGTGACCGGCTCCACAAACCCCACTTATCCACCTCGAAGGTTATGCTCTTCTATGCGGAAACCCCCGTTTCGGGTGCGACGGAGGGAACCATGTCATAAGATGAGCCCAAATCATGTTATTTATGTTCACATGGCCCACCCAAACACAACCAAGTATAAAAGGCCTTGGAGCTACCCCCTTTCGGCGCCCGTCGAAGGGGTAGACGACACTGTCGAGTTCTGGTCTACTTTGGGGGGGTTTCGACGGAACCGGGGGCTTCGGGGTGTCGGAACCTCACCAAAACAGAGGTGGTGCCCTAACATTTGCATTAGGTTGTGGTGGTAGGTTGATATAGACATATCGAGACTCCGAGGTGTGACCGGCTCCACAAACCCCACTTATCCACCTCGAAGGTTATGCTCTTCTATGCGGAAACCCCCGTTTCGGGTGCGACGGAGGGAACCATGTCATAAGATGAGCCCAAATCATGTTATTTATGTTCACATGGCCCACCAAACACAACCAAGTATAAAAGGCCTTGGAGCTACCCCCTTTCGGCGCCCGTCGAAGGGGTAGACGACACTGTCGAGTTCTGGTCTACTTTGGGGGGGTTTCGACGGAACCGGGGGCTTCGGGGTGTCGGAACCTCACCAAAACAGAGGTGGTGCCCTAACATTTGCATTAGGTTGTGGTGGTAGGTTGATATAGACATATCGAGACTCCGAGGTGTGACCGGCTCCACAAACCCCACTTATCCACCTCGAAGGTTATGCTCTTCTATGCGGAAACCCCCGTTTCGGGTGCGACGGAGGGAACCATGTCATAAGATGAGCCCAAATCATGTTATTTATGTTCACATGGCCCACCCAAACACAACCAAGTATAAAAGGCCTTGGAGCTACCCCCTTTCGGCGCCCGTCGAAGGGTAGACGACACTGTCGAGTTCTGGTCTACTTTGGGGGGTTTCGACGGAACCGGGGGCTTCGGGGTGTCGGAACCTCACCAAAACAGAGGTGGTGCCCTAACATTTGCATTAGGTTGTGGTGGTAGGTTGATATAGACATATCGAGACTCCGAGGTGTGACCGGCTCCACAAACCCCACTTATCCACCTCGAAGGTTATGCTCTTCTATGCGGAAACCCCCGTTTCGGGTGCGACGGAGGGAACCATGTCATAAGATGAGCCCAAATCATGTTATTTATGTTCACATGGCCCACCCAAACACAACCAAGTATAAAAGGCCTTGGAGCTACCCCCTTTCGGCGCCCGTCGAAGGGGTAGACGACACTGTCGAGTTCTGGTCTACTTTGGGGGGGTTTCGACGGAACCGGGGGCTTCGGGGTGTCGGAACCTCACCAAAACAGAGGTGGTGCCCTAACATTTGCATTAGGTTGTGGTGGTAGGTTGATATAGACATATCGAGACTCCGAGGTGTGACCGGCTCCACAAACCCCACTTATCCACCTCGAAGGTTATGCTCTTCTATGCGGAAACCCCCGTTTCGGGTGCGACGGAGGGAACCATGTCATAAGATGAGCCCAAATCATGTTATTTATGTTCACATGGCCCACCCAAACACAACCAAGTATAAAAGGCCTTGGAGCTACCCCCTTTCGGCGCCCGTCGAAGGGGTAGACGACACTGTCGAGTTCTGGTCTACTTTGGGGGGGTTTCGACGGAACCGGGGGCTTCGGGGTGTCGGAACCTCACCAAAACAGAGGTGGTGCCCTAACATTTGCATTAGGTTGTGGTGGTAGGTTGATATAGACATATCGAGACTCCGAGGTGTGACCGGCTCCACAAACCCCACTTATCCACCTCGAAGGTTATGCTCTTCTATGCGGAAACCCCCGTTTCGGGTGCGACGGAGGGAACCATGTCATAAGATGAGCCCAAATCATGTTATTTATGTTCACATGGCCCACCCAAACACAACCAAGTATAAAAGGCCTTGGAGCTACCCCCTTTCGGCGCCCGTCGAAGGGGTAGACGACACTGTCGAGTTCTGGTCTACTTTGGGGGGTTTCGACGGAACCGGGGGCTTCGGGGTGTCGGAACCTCACCAAAACAGAGGTGGTGCCCTAACATTTGCATTAGGTTGTGGTGGTAGGTTGATATAGACATATCGAGACTCCGAGGTGTGACCGGCTCCACAAACCCCACTTATCCACCTCGAAGGTTATGCTCTTCTATGCGGAAACCCCCGTTTCGGGTGCGACGGAGGGAACCATGTCATAAGATGAGCCCAAATCATGTTATTTATGTTCACATGGCCCACCCAAACACAACCAAGTATAAAAGGCCTTGGAGCTACCCCCTTTCGGCGCCCGTCGAAGGGGTAGACGACACTGTCGAGTTCTGGTCTACTTTGGGGGGGTTTCGACGGAACCGGGGGCTTCGGGGTGTCGGAACCTCACCAAAACAGAGGTGGTGCCCTAACATTTGCATTAGGTTGTGGTGGTAGGTTGATATAGACATATCGAGACTCCGAGGTGTGACCGGCTCCACAAACCCCACTTATCCACCTCGAAGGTTATGCTCTTCTATGCGGAAACCCCCGTTTCGGGTGCGACGGAGGGAACCATGTCATAAGATGAGCCCAAATCATGTTATTATGTTCACATGGCCCACCCAAACACAACCAAGTATAAAAGGCCTTGGAGCTACCCCCTTTCGGCGCCCGTCGAAGGGGTAGACGACACTGTCGAGTTCTGGTCTACTTTGGGGGGGTTTCGACGGAACCGGGGGCTTCGGGGTGTCGGAACCTCACCAAAACAGAGGTGGTGCCCTAACATTTGCATTAGGTTGTTAGTTTTGTAGTACACGTTATAAAATTTAATTATAAAAGAAATAACAGGGAAAAATATAATTTTAAAAAGGTCTTCGCCGAGATCTCTGCTCGGCGAACAGGCCTACCCGGCGAAGTTTTGGTATTCGCCGAGTAAAGTACCCGGCGAATCCTATACTCGGCGAATATTTGGCGGGGACTAAAGGAAAATTTCGGCCCAATCGGGCCAAAAAATCCCCAACACCCCCCGCGCCTGCTTCTTCTCCACGAACCCGCCCCCGCCGCCGCCAGCCGCCGCCCGCCGCCACCACTCCCACCCCCGCCGCCTGCTCCGTCTCTGCTGCCGCCGCCACCTCTCCCCGACCGCCGCCACCCCCCACCGCAAGAAATCGCAGGCCGCCGCCACGCCCCCCGTCCCCACGCCCGCAAACCCTAGGCGCCACCGCGGCCGGAGCAATGGGGGAGGGTCGGGCTAGCTGCGTGGCCGGCCTCCACCGTGGCAAACCCTAGGTTCCCCGTCGCCACCACCCCGGCTGCTCTTCACCCCGCTGCCTCCTTCAGCCCGCTGCCGCAGCCGGCTGCTGCTCTTCCCCAACACCGACGGCGGTTGCTGCTCTTCCCCAACACCGACGGCGGCTGCTGCTCTTCCCCAACACCGCAGCCGGTGAGTACGCCCTCGTGCTTTTGCTCATCTACGCCTCGCTGCTTTTTCTTGAAGTTCGATCAGTGGCGGAGCTTCAAAAAAAGTTTGGGGGGGCGAAACAAAAAAAAAATCACTGGAACAATAAACTTGAGACAAATTTATACTGATATTGGCCATATTGGCTGCAAAATATATACATGTATGATGCAATCCATGTATACATATATCATTATATTCAACTACTTCCTATAGAACTAACTGTACCAAAATTCAAAAAAAAAAAGAACTAACTGTACCAAAATATGTTACTTGATCACACCGATAAGCCTAGATTTTTTTTTCCTTCTTGAATCGTTGTACCAAAATATACTACTAAACCATGGAGGCGCTACCACTGATAATCCTCTTATAGCAATTCAATCAACTACTCAACAGCAAAATTGAACAAATCTGCAACTCAACCAACAAAAAATCCCCATTAGGAATTTGGAACTGAGCTGAGGTGAATCAGGTATTCAGGTTGTGCTCGTATAGGAACAAGAAAATATCCTAGGCTTTCTAGCTATATACCATTTACCAAGAATCAAAGTAGTAAAGAAGAGGTCTAGCTGGATGTATCGACTGGTGGAGCCGCTGAGTCGCTGCTGCTCAGCTGCTGGCCGCCGGCCGCCAGGTCAGGGATGATAAATAGCTAGCTGAGTGCTGACACAATCTCGATTTTTTGTTTCTATAATTCAGAAGTGTGCTCTGCTTACTCTCTATCCCCAAGCTGAACTGAACCCATGGGAGGGCGTACTCACCGGCGTGCGGCGGGAAACCCATTCAAGAGATTGTTTGATGTCCTTTTTTATTCATATAGTGAACCTGCCCGTTTATTTGTGTGCAGGGTATGCAGCGGGGTTTTCTTTAATTGAGTTTTGGCAATTTCTTCTTACGAGTTTTCTTTAATTGAGTTCTTGTACTAATCAACTCATTCTTTGTGATGACAGGTGATTGAGACATGGCAGGGGGGAAGCCGAACCACAAGGAGAAGCAGCTCGCGGCGAGGAGATCTATTTCCAAGGAGAATGCCAAGAAGAAAAAGGTGGGGCGCAAGGAGAAGCGAGCAAAGCTTGGCACAGTGTCTAACCTATACGCGCAGGATGCTCAAGGGACTAGTGTGGTCATTGGAAGGAAGCGTGACCGGCACGCTACGGTGGAGACTTCTGCATGGCGTGGTAGACAGGTGGTCGGCGCTAAGGCGCCCCGGGGTAGGCCTACTGCTCGCTTGAGTAGTCCTTTGCCCCCGGTTTCGTCTTCCTCTGAGGAGGAGGAGCAGCAGGCCGAGGACCCCTTGCAGGAGGATGCCGTGCCTAGTGACGATGACTACGAGGACCGGGGGGGTGATGAGGGGAGTGAGGAGGAGGCGGAGGAGCGGCGTGAGGAGAGTGAGGAGAGTGAGGAGGAGGAGGATGCCGTGGCGGATGAGGATCTCTTGACAGCTCATCCACTTGAGGAGCTCGGCTTACCGCGCGAGGGTAAGGTGTACCAGCGAGGGCCTTCGGGCTTTCCAGATCGCAAGTCACATGGAGTCCTTGATGTCACCTCGGATGCGTAAGTGGTGGTTTAAAATGTTGTTACCTTCTACTTTAGTTACCTTTCCGTCACAAGCATCTAACTTATGTTTTTGGTATGTGCAGGACATTCACGTGGGTGGGCCCAAAGTGGGACCGCTTACCTTCAGGCGTCCTTGGCCTTCTTATCAAGAAGCTTTACCCTGGCATGGTCGACTACAAGAAGGATGGAATCCCCACAGGTGAAAGGGGGCCTGCTAGGTCTTGGGCCCACTTCACGATGGTTGAGGACAGCGTCCACGGCCACGTCGGCTTCCGGCTGCTCGCCGAGTTCTGGGTTAGTAGTTTCTATAACTTTAGTACTAAAAAATACCAACAGTTTGGATTTCCTCGTGGTAACCCCTTTATCCTATGCTCACTATTTGTTAGGACTTCTTCACTCTCGTTGATGGTGAAGGTAAAGAAGAAGCGGCTCAAAAGGCGCTGATTAAGATGGCGAAGAAGCTCATCCCCGACCAGATTTATGAGGCCCGTATCTCCGCTGTTCAACAGTTCTATGCAGAATATATGCACAGGACAGTCACCAAGGAGGAAGCTCGCCCCGTACACATGTCGACAGCCCAGTACATGAAGGTAACCACATTTATTTTCATACTATTCTCCACAGGACTGATGAAAAGTTCAACTCATATGGATATGTCTTTTGTTAAATAGGTGATTCCGGCATGGCTAGCCGCCCATAAGCCTTGCTACAGGAAGCTTGTACAGAGGTGGGTGTCAGATGGGTTCCTGGCGCAAAACAAGCTGGCACGGTCGCGGCGGAATATGGTAGGCCGCGGAGTCCACCGTCAAGGCCCCCTCACACTCGACGGCCTCGTGGCACACAAGGTAAGAAGTCATGTTTTCCCTTTCCATTCAAGTTTTTATTTCTGCCCCATAATATTTTGATAACCTCTTTTGACCTCACTTGCATGCTTCTTTTTGGTGTCAATTACTTGTAGGAGTTAAAGGAGGGAGTGAAAATGACGAAGATGCAAGTGTTCGTTGAGACCCGGAGGCCAAAGAAGGTGGATCCGAACAAACCCGCGGACAAGCAGTGGATCACCGACACCGCGGAGAAACAACATGACAACTACTGCAAGAAGTTCAAGGAGGTACACGGTGAGGACAAAAATCCTTTGACAGAGCCTTTCGACCCCCATGTTGCTATGCTCGCGGGACAAGGCAAGCTGAATGGCCGGCCTTATATTGGCGGTGCTTCCTTCAATTCATCGGGCCTCCCAACACTCGCCGAGATTCGTGCTAGGCGTACGAGCTCAGCCCCCGAGATCGAGCGCCGCCCAAGGGTCGGACTTGATAAGATTGCTGCAATGGAGGTACTTGTTATTTTTCAACCATCTTTTCCACTATTGTACATGTTTGCATCGCCATGACCGCATCTCTTTCATGTTGCAATCCTCTAGGCTGAAGTTGAGAAAAATAGGAAGGAGGCGGCGGAGGCTACAGCGAGGGTGCAGGCTGCAGAGGAGAACAACAGGCAAATGCATGCACACATGGCCCACCAACAAGCATGCCTCCAGGCCCTTATGGCGGTAAGTGCTTCAACTTTTTCTTTCAACTAAAGCATGTGCTTCAACTTTGCAAACTAACACTCCTCTTCGGTTTGCAGACGATGCCCGCGTCGGCGCTTCCTTCTTTACCTCCTGTACCTCCACTAGTTGCCCCCGTCCTCCTCTTGGTAAGTGCTCTTGCGACTAGGTAGGAAAACATTTATCACATGTTTGCTTACTCGTCTAATGTGATTCATAGGAGCAGCGGTCGGCTGGATCCCACACTCCTTCGGATGCTCAAGACAATGGAGGGAATGGTGGAGGCGGAGCTGCAAGTCCAACGGCCTCCAACAACCCCGAGCAACTCTAGGTAATTAAGCTCAAGTCCCAAATACAAATGTACCTACATTTGAACACTCATGTCTTGAAACTAATGCTCACAGATTTCAAACTTGTAGGATTGCATCCACGAGGCCTTCGCTGAACTTAAGGGCTAGATGCTTGTCTTCAACTTGTTGGCTTGTGGATGATGTGTGAACAACTTGTTGGCTGGATATATTTTGAACCTGTCTTGTATGCTTTAGAACTTGTGGACTCTTTTGTGTACTTTTCGACAATGTGTGATCTATTTTGCTATATGTATCTCATTTTAATGTTCTGGGTGTGCTGGGAGTGATCTGGGATATATTTCCTATATATATATGCATACTGTTTTTGCAAATGCAGGGATTCGCAAAAAACAGAAAAAATCTGGACCAAATTGTCACTTCGCCGAGAAAGGCACTCGGCGAATTTTGATTCGCCGGGAACGGCACTCGGCGAATCTTGATTCGCCGGGAACGGCACTCGGCGAAGGCACCACCCAGGTGCCACTTTGGTCACCTGGGAGCGCCCTTCACCGAGATGGACATGTTCGCCGAGAGGGATGCTCGGCGAAAATGCACCATGTGGCCACCTGGGACGCACGTCGCCGAGAGGAGATGCACTCGGCGAATCGACCACTCGGCGAAGAACACGCACGGCGACGAGGTTTGGCAGGCACTCGGCGAAGCGTGCTCCCGGCGACCTCGCGTGCACGGCACTCGGCGAAACGGCAACACGGCGACGTTGGGCACAAGGCACCCGGCGAAATGTTGCTCGGCGAATACGTTCGCCGGCATCCGCTTGGGGCACACGTGGCGCCTTCTCGTCTTTCCATCTTCGCCGAGTGTCGTCGCTTACGTACCCTGCGAAGTTCTGACGCCCATCTGACACGGGACGATGGCGATGTGCTTTTCTCCGCCGGGTGTCGGACAAATACACTCGGCGAAGAGGTCGCCGAGCATCCTCGATAAAAAGCACCCGGCGAAGGGGAGTCGCCGAGGCGATGTCCGCCGAGATGGCGCCGCCGAGAGCCGCTCTCGGCGAAGGCGTCGCCGAGGCCAATGTCGCCTGTCGCCGGGTGTTTTCCCCACCCGGCGGATGCGTGTTTCTGCCGGTATGAGAGAAACAGATTGAACAACCACATAGCTCCAGGATTCCGTCCTCGTTGACAGGTTGCAGATGTGATTCCCGAAGTCGTTTGCAGAGGGTTGATCTAGACGAAGCATCGGAATTCATACAATCTGTCGGCACGTGTGAATACGTATTCATCTCTGCAAATGCCGAGGGTTGATCTAGACGAAGCATCATGATTCATGCAATTTGCCGGCACGCGTGCGTGACTGCGTTTTCATCCCTGCAAAATTCTTCTCACCAACGGGACACCATAATATGATTGTAATTTGTACAGCTATTACCTCATAATAAATCCTTGCATCATGTTTGGAACAACTGCACTACCAATTCCTGAGCTCGTGCAAGTACAAAGTAGTGACTGCTGGCTAACAACGGTAGCCCCAAACTCAGTGGGCTACATGAATCAGAGTTGTTGTCCAATGCAGCTCGTTGATTCCTTGCGGCCACGCAGATCCTGCGCCACTGGTCTAGGCTTCGCTTGGAGGACTGACTGTGCCGGCCGAGCGAGGCGTCGGCCACGATCGTGCTATTTTTATGCTAGCATGATTTGCCGGAGAGAAATCGCACCTCCGGCCGCCGGCGATAGGAACGTAGAATCATAGATGAGAAACAAAACGATTATGATGCGTGGAGAGCTATGGCGGAGCGAGGCTGCCGGCATTCTGGCCTTGCCTTTCTTGAAGCTAGCCAGATTGCCCGGAGATCAATCGCACCTCCTCCTAGCATGCCTCCTGTAGTAAAGTTGACATCGTCTTGAGGAACATGCCTGAAGAGGAAGCTTCTCCCTGGCCATGTTAGCTTGTCTTATAGACTTCCATGCAGCATGGCGATTGGCATGCAAAGCTTCACGTCACGTGGGTGTGGCATTGGTGACTGCTTCTTATTGACCGGCGGCCTCCACGTGACTCGCGTCGGCTTCTGTGATCTCAGTGACGCCATTGGCCGCTTCAAATATCGCTGGACGATCCTTCGTCTCCCGATTTCTGCCGCCGTTGCTGCTCGGGTACAAACCCTAGTAGTCCTCAATCTAAAGGATTTTTTGGTTTCTTATCTAGTCTACGACAGTTCTCTGCCGTGAATCCCATCGACTCCTTTTTACGTGCTAGGTGGACTTCTAATAGGGCACGCCTGTTGAGCTTGTCCGGGCGACTCCGTCGCGTCCCTTGCTGGGCCGCCCTTGAAGAGTACGCTGCCGGCAAACACCAATGAACTCCTGATATGTACGCCTTCTCCATGGTGTTTTGCTTTGATACGTTTCTATTCCTTTTTTCTGATTTCGAGAAGAGCTTTTCTTTGGTTACATCGTGATGGGCTGTAGTTTTTTTACGTGAGGAAGAGACTCTTCTTTCCTTACGCCGTGATGGGCTGAAGTTTGTAGACGTGAGGGGAAAAAAGGCAGGACACCCTATACGCGCATATCTAGCGTGAGATTTGTCTCAAAAAAAACCTAGCGTGAGATCAGTACATTAAATCTGGGCTGTCCCTTTTCCTTTGCGTAAGATTGGTTAATCCTGGCCATTGATTGTCTTGTGTTTTAATTATATAACTAGCTGGGTGTCCCGCGCAATTGCGCGGCTAGCAATGTTATTTCTATCTTGTTATCTTTTTTTTTCTTGGTGCCATATTTTGGAAAAATGAAGAATTAGGAAGTGAAATATATTAATTAATATACGATATTCAGTTTGTAGAGCCATGTTACTGTTCACATGTATCTATCCCGCCTAGTGATATAACTTTTGTGAATGGTTTTTTGTGGGTGGTTATAGCTAAACCATAATAACTCCATTTTATCCCTCCAAGTTATATCATGCAGAACAAAAACATCGGCTGGAGAAAAGAAAGAGACGTCTAGGAAGACGTGGGGAAGGGAATACTGTCCTCTTCGTGTTGCTTCGCACTAAATTCAACGAAATACAGTGTGCCGCTGAAGTAATTCTATCCAAAATAAAAACTGACTTGCAGTCTTTCATTTTTGATGGTTTAACTTTTGCCAATTAATTTCGAGCAATTTAATGCGACTGGTATATCCAAATTTATGTAACATTGGCAAATATTTGATCGCACTATCATGTCTTCCCCAAATATGCCAATACCTATAAAAATAAGGGGTAATTCTAGAATTCTTATAGACGTGTAGTAGGAATGTAGGATAGAAGAGATTTATGCAACTAAAATTTGATAACCGGAGAGCTCATCTCAGAAAAAATATCATTCCAAGAATATTGCTTGTGTGTAAAATGATGGACAATACTTCACCAAATTAATCCAAAGAAGAACAGGTGTAATCGAGGAGCAAGAAAGAGAAATATACATGGCCTAAGACTAAGATATATAGGTTTTTTATCAACGACTTCTATCGATGTACTGAAGTTTGATAGTCATTTGAAACATAAAAACATGGGATTTATGAAAGGTATCGATATATAACCTGTCTTAAGATTTGGAGTGCCAATAAAGAACTACCAGAAGTAGACATCAGAAAAGAAAGAACAAACAGGCACCGTTGAAGTAAGACTTACCGCAACAATTGGCCAATTGCCTCTCCCTAACTTATTCCTATTTATTTTTATGCATGATCGGTCATCACTTATTTTCGCCAAGAAATAATTAGAATTTCACAATATGGAGAAAAAAAGAGTAGTTAGTACTTCCTGGATACTATATTTGAATTATATTATCACTGTACGATGTACGAACATAATTTGTATGACGAAAGAGATAACAACATAAACATAATAGAAAGAGGATATGAGCAGTTATGGCTTTTGAATGATCTGAAAAATTACAATTACATGTGATATGAATGATGGAATAATAAGAGGGTATCCGCAGTGTACAAAAAACTCACCTTAAGTTCTACGTGGCATTATGACCACCAAACTCGGAATAGATCAGCTCACTTGACCAATTTCTATTTTGAAGCAGTTGATCCTACTCAACAGAACAACATATGTGGTACATGCAAGCGAGTCAATCATTGCAAAAGATCAAGAGGTGAACACCTAATCCATGTTAGATGTTCTTAATCCAAATGGCAATTTAAGTTTTCTTTATTTATTATTATCATAGACCAGCTTTCTAGCTACAGGATACAACACGATGTTTCTGTTTGTCGTAAAACTATTTTTTGCTTAACCACAACCATATTATTGTCTAGGTAACGCAAAGCAAAATATTCCGGACTATCAGCATATTAGATCAAGTAGAGAGGAGAAATTTATCCTGGAACTTGCACGGGGCTGCATGGACATACAACAGAGTAGCTCCTGGCAGATTTTTGTACTGAGTGTACCACCAGTTTTTTGCAAGTTGATGACCCAAACCTGTAGCTCGCCATGTTTCCAAGTGTCAGCTTTTCCTGATCAAATCAGCACACAGTTCTGACTTGGGAGTGGGCAGAGTATTGATTTCCTCAGACCTGCGAGAATTGCTGAGCTTATTAGGGGGCGCCAAAGAATACACAGCAGCTGATGCCTGCACGCCGCAAACTGTATGACGACGAACATGAGAAACAAAAGCAATGTGAAAATACATGTTACCGAGACCAGCTTATTGCTTAGTTTTACCTAGTCACCACCCTAAAATCATATCCAACTCTTCAGCTCTAGCTAGCTACCTGCAACCCAGAAAAAATATTACCTCCAAAACTTTTCCTACATGAGTGAGAGAAATACAACAAAGGTCGTAAAATTGTTAAAATTTTCAGATAGGTTACTGCTAAAGCTTGAAAATTACAGATCTATGCCCCATAAGTCTAGTGCTAAAACTTTGAAAATACAGATTTATGCCCCAAGAGTCTATACCTTGTTCATCGTAGTATGTGGCACGTCGGCATGTCGACAGGGATCTCACCAAGGATAATAGGATAAATATTTATGTTGAATAACACACTTGGTCGGCCTCTTCTTCTCACTTGCGATCCCTTTATTCTTTTCCCTGCACATGTGCTCATCGCGTGGACACGACCGTGAGTCGAGGAAGCCCCGTGGAGATCTGCAGTGCAGACAGGCTGCCGTATTATGCATACATGGGTACACCGTCAGTTCAGACCAGAGAAAATCAACTGAAAGCCATGGGGATAATGCTTTGATCGTAGCTCAGTGTGCAGTACTCTGAACTTAACACATGGCAACGATAGGTGCGTCTTGTTCAGATGGACAACAACTCGCACATGCCACTGATCCGATGTTCGCCTCTACTTCGATTCCGTCCATGTGTATTCAAGTTCTCCGCTCCAAATCATGGCCAATTTTTCATACAATCAGATATCAACTCCGAGAAACTACATATCAATCGATCGCGTGGGGTATGTGGAGTGTGTAGTTGAGAGCACGGATTGAGTTACTAACCGTCTGATCCCGTACTTGAAGTTGTCGGGCTTCAATTTCACCAAGCAGCACGAACTTCGTGCCAGCCGAGCGGCGGCAAGCAAGCAGGTTGCGATCTCGTTCACCACGGCCATGCAGGTGAACCAATTTGAATTCCAATTCCAATCAGGTTTCTATGCTCCAGTAGGAGAAATTCTGGGGAAGTCCTGTACTTATGAAGTCGCCTAGAACAGCGATTTCGTGCCGACCTCTTGTTATGCGGGACGACCATCAGATCGATTCTCCTGAGCTCTAGTTCTATGATTTTGAGAGCCTCCAAATCTATCCGATGTGTTGGAAGCCGTGAATTGCCTAAAATTCCTGTACCTGAAAAGGAAGTGGAAGAGAGTTCTTGATACGTACGTTGGAGTATAGGTTGCCAGCCCACCCGATACAACATGCTTCTCCAATCGCACATGGACTCTTTCTTTAAGCGCATCCTACTTTAACTTCCACGCGACGAATCTCGGCCGTTAATATAGTACCGCTTAAAATTGATTAATCTACACCGTTGGTTATCCTGTGTTTTAATTATATAATAGAACCTGAAAAGGAAGTGGAAGAGAGTTCTTGATACGTACGTTGGAGTATAGGTTGCCAGCCCACCCGATACAACATGCTTCTCCAATCGCACATGGACTCTTTCTTTAAGCGCATCCTACTTTAACTTCCACGCGACGAATCTCGGCCGTTAATATAGTACCGCTTAAAATTGATTAATCTACACCGTTGGTTATCCTGTGTTTTAATTATATAATAGATAGATGATGCTATTGCACGCTCATGTCGGGGGTAGTTTGCGAGTATATTCAAATGCACTCATATTGGTTTCGTCCCTGGCTATTGTCTTAGCCAGATTTTGAAGAAGAGCGGCTCAAAAAGAAAAAGGGCATTCACTGACATCAATGCGAACTAGGGCGCTTCCCAGTCAGTTGCCTGTGGGGTTGTGGCATATGACTTGGGCTCCACGTTGTTTGGTGATTTCCGCTGCAAGTACCTGTTGAAGCTTATGGATTCAATCAAGTAAGTAATATCCTTCGGTATTTATGGATGTTCTTTTGATACCAGTTTGATTGTGCTCAGCGACAGACTGATCATGGGATCGATGATGTTGTAGGCACAAGGGTATTTCGGACAGCTAGTCCGGGGTCCCCACAGTTCTCCGCTAATGAATCGGTCAATTCCCTCCTACTTTTTTAAATAAAATGAGGCAATGTTGCCCGTTTTGTTCAAAAAGTGTTATCCCTACTTCGGTTTTGCTTCAACTTTTAATTTGATGTCCTAATTCCGATAGTGTGTGTGTTTCTACTTGTGTGCTAGATGCAATCTAGAAAATTTATGTTTGGTTATGAAATGCGACAAAAGAGAATTGTGTTACTTAACGTGTCTTCTGAAAATTTGGAGAGAACTGAGTTCAGTTTATAAGTTGCTTTTAATAAATATATATAAAGTTCTACAAGTATTTGCGCATAGGAGCCTTATTTTTTTCTTGCACCAGTCACTAACATCTCAGGCCGGGTCAGGCTTACCGGGGAGCAGAGGTTTGCTGGACGATCTAGAAAACATGCGGATGTGTGTTTCACCATAAATTTTCAGATGATCCCACAAGCGTTTTATATAGGCATTGCGACGCGATTAATTCTTGACAATATTCACTAGTAAAGATTGGGCAAACGCAAACGGTCAATTTTGGCCATCGCACACGATTATGGCGCCCGTCGCTATCCATGGATGGGAGATGGGGCTGAAGATCGCACACAGGTGCATAAATCGTGTGCGATAGCTCCGGCATCGCGGACGCCTGTATTCACGAAATTGTGTGCGATGTTTTAGGTTATCACACACGGTTATCAAAATTCAGCCATCTGTGTTTACTTGTAATTGCACACGCTTTAGTAAGGTCTTTTGTGTGTGTTTAAGAACTTATTGCACACGTTTATCCTAGTCCTAGTCGTGTGTGTTTGAAGATCCATCGCGCACGTTTAGAATTTTCAGGACCATGCTTGTAGGCTTTCATTTCATATTCATACATTGCAATTTGCAATACATGCAAGTATCAAGAACAAGCATCATCCACTAGCAAATCTCCTTGTTTACTAACATTTCATATTCTTACATTGCTGCAAAATTATCAATTTCTACGTATACTAATATGAAAACTACATAAAAGAAAGAACTTTTCTTGGTTACGTCTTTCTTTTGAATGCAAAAGCTAGAAGGAAGGTGGACATTTTTTCCAATCTACTCCTTGTTTGAGGGTATCATCCCGCAGAGGATATCACTTATGTGACCATGTCAAAGGTAGACGCCACTCGATTGAAAAGAAGGTACTTCAGAAATTTCTTTATCCTTATTTGAGCTGAAAGATATTTGAGAAATTTCATGATCCTTCTTTGACCTTTGCATATCTCTCAAGGCAAGGTGCATCCTTCTTTGTCCATTGCAAGTATTGCTCAAAGGGCATGCATGTATCGTGCATAAAATTTATTAAAGTGAGCATGTAGAAAAAATGAAAAGAGTGGAAATCAAAATACTTGTTCACTTACAAGGGACAAAAGAAGGCAAAAGAATGTGGTGAAGCTTGCCTAGCCGCAATGATCTTATACACCAACTAGATATGGGGCAAAACTCTCGGACCCTTTCTTTTTCTTGTACAGTGCCACCAAAGTATGATCCCTGTTACAAAGTATAAAATGACAAGTGTTTTATCAAATCTCTTCTAGTTAGGTATTTCTATGCTGACAAGATCATATATAAATGAATAAACAAGATCAAACAATACCAACCAATAAAGAAGATCTAACTGCGCCAGCCTATTAAACAAAGATGCAACATCATCGAGCTGCACAAAGATCTAATAGTACCACACCAATAAAGAAGTACTAACAATATATTCTAACTGAAGGAGATATGCCCTAGAGGCAATTAATAAAGATATTTTATTTGTCATATCCCGATTGTTCATAATATGTTTTATACCATGTTATGACTGTATTAAGCGGAAACATTGATACACGTGTGGTATGTAAATAACCAGGTCCCTAGTAGCCTCTTTACTAGTCCATTGAGATCAATAGATGATCAAGGTTTCCAGATCATGGACTTGGACGTCAATTGATAATAGAGTCATATCATTAGGTGAATGATGTGATGGACGCACACCCAATATATATAAGACGTAGTACTCATGCCTTCGACAGTGAGATCATATTTAATTGCTATTTCTAGAAGGTAGTTTAATTGCATCAAACGTCACTCCTTACATAGGGTGACAATAAAGGTGTCCCTCTCGGGTATCCGAAAGAAATATGTTGAGGCGTATGATCGAGAGCAGGATTTGCCAATCCGTATAGCAGGATAGATACTCTGGGCCCACTCGGTGAGATTGCATCAATGAGCTTGCAAGCATGTGACTAGGTCACGAGGATGTAATATCACAGACGAGTAAAGATAGTATTGTCGGTAATGAGATCGAGCTAGGTATCGTGATGCCTGAGATCGAGTCTCGGACAAGACTAAGTATTGCCAGGCAAAAGGTTTGAGACTTGACGTCTAAGGTTCAAACGACAAAGATATCCGTGGACGCATAGGGGCTATCATGGGTATCCAAGACCCCATTGTTAGTCATTGATCGGAGAACGGGTCTCGATCATGTCTGGAGTGATCCCGAACCATAGGGTGGCAAACTTAAGGGTAGGCGACGTTTATTTAGATTGGACGCAGAAGAGAAAATGGAGAGAAGAACGCCGGAAGAGTTCCGGGACATATCCGATGGAGTTCGGAGGGCGACAAAATGGTTTTCGGAGCCAGAATAAATTAGATAATATGTATTTAATATTAATTAATGTAATTAATGATTAAATATATTTTATTTTATTTATTTTCTAATTTTTAAAGGCAGCCCACTTTAAATGGGCCAACTCCCGGAGGAGAAGGCCCATAGGGGGGAATTTCCCGCCAATAGTGTCGTGGGGCAGATAACACGGCATATGCTACTTTGGGGTAGCTTGAGTTTTTGGGTAAGGCGACACTGGCGTCTGGGAGATTGTTTAGCATTGCAGGGGACACAGGTTTACCCAGGTTCGGCCTCTCCATTGGAGATAAAGACCTACTTCCTGCTATCTTATTATTACTCTTGGTCTCGATCTCGATAACCCGGCTACGACAACAGAGCCGGATCTCGATCTAGGTTACAAAGCTTATGTGTCTCTCTCGATGGTTCTCTCGCCTAAAGCTTGGGGATTATGAAAGTCTTGCTAGCTATGGCTCAGGGGCCGGTTTATATAGATACCGGGCCCTCTGACCGCGTACACAATAGAGCCGGGTTCTACCCGAACTCCAAGTCCTATCCTAACTCCTTTATTCTTCGTGCACTCCAAGCCTTCAACCGCCTCTCGAACCGCCTCTGGTACCTTCCAGAATATCGCCTTCCTTAGCCGGGTCACCGCCAAGACGCCGGCCCAGAAACATAACCCGGCCCGTGCTGAGGGCTAACTGCCCTGACCGGGCCTCCTTCCTGGCGGGTCACGTTTCCCTCTTCATGGGCCTACCGGGTTATTATCCCTCCATCAGTAGCCCCCAGGTTAACCAGGTAACCAGGTTGCCATGCTTTGCTTCCAACTTTGTGTCGCTTCCTTGATCAATGCTGGTACCCTGGCTTGCCGGGTTAACCACCTGAAATACAAAAACAACAAATACATATAATGCACTATTTTATCTTTCGGCTTACTGGGCCAGCTCTTCTTGGCGGGTCATACCGTAACCCGGCTTTCTCACACTAGGTCAATGTCTCCGGGTCTCTCACCCAACACTTAGCGAAAATCTCAACTCAACTGGGCCACTTGCTAGTCATAACTGGAGCCAAAGAATATTCCTTTTGTCCTGTCTGTTTGTCGTTGACTTCCTGGAGAAGATGCTTATCTTATCCGCTCACTTTTACCGCAATACCCCTAGGGTTTTCACCGTGGCTACAAATATCTGGCCACGACCCCCAGAGTAAATTTCCCCATTCTCACGTTCATCCCCTACCTCACGCTCGCGTCACTGCCACCGCAGCCGCCGGAACTCCGATCTTCAATCGCGCCCTTCAATCTCGTTCAAACTCCAAGGTAACCTCGATTCTTACTTTTATCCATTCCGCGCATCCGATTCCACCTTATTTCTTCTAGATTGGCTCCGTATTTCATTATCCACATCCGCATCTAGAACTAGGGTTCATAACGCCATTGTTGCGCTCTGTCCTCTCCAGAGCTGAAATCCATGACGAAAGAGAAGATAAAATCTGGAGGGCCCCGTGCGGCCAAAAAGCTCACAAAGAAACCCTCTGGTACTGCTGCTGGTGCATCTGGATCCGCGGCTCCCGCAGCCGCTCCAGTGAACTGGACAAGGTCCAGTGCGACCAAGACCACGCTTCAGTCTTTCGTGAACCGGGGCGAACTCCCGGCTCAGAACGAGATCCAGTGGCGCGCACCTGGGGAGGAGACCCGGCCCACACCAGAAAAAGGTGAGGTCGTTGTGCTCTTAGATCACGTGACCCGGGGTCTCCGCCCCCCGGGCTCCCTCTTTTTCCGCCAAGTCTTTAAATACTACGGGCTCACTCCCATGGATGTGGCGCCCAATTCCATTTTGAACATTAGCAACTACGTCGTTTTCTGTGAGGATTATCTCCAAATACCTCCGTCTCTCGAATTTTTCCTTGAAATCTTCTATTGCAACCCATCTCGAAAAAATCAACCTCTTGGTCCGTACGGGGGCGTGTCTATTCAACGCCGCAAAGAATGCACTTTCCCGGCTCTTGCTTTGGCCAGCCACCCAAGGGGTGGCAGAACACTTACTTCTACTGCAAGGATACCTCTCCTGAGGCTGATGAGGCCAAATTCCCGGCCTTCAGAAATTCCCTCTTGTGTACAATTCAAAGATGAACAGCTATGCTAGCCCGAGAAGCGGGAAGCACTTGAAGGCATCCACGCCGGGCCAGAGCCCTACTAGCCCACGGCCTTCGTGGAACTGATCTGGTGAAATGCTGGTTGGTTGGTTCATCCAACCTCTCAGCATCAGGACCCGGCTCTTCCATGAATACACAGAAGAGACCACTGACGACATGCGTTACTCAGAATTCACACTGTTAGAGGATCAGATCGTGAAGAACGCCAAGACTCCTTGGCGAAAAGAAGACTGATATTGCTATGAACGGGCTCGCCCCTTTCAGCACCAAGAACAAACCTCCTACGGTACAACTTGTCATCCACTCACTTCTTAACTGTAACCCGGCTTCTTGCAAACTATCTTACTGATACCTTCTTTTTGTCAGGACTCCAAATGGTGGAGTGCAGATTACACCCCTACATCCTCTGCTGAAGAGGACACAGAAAGTGACGACCAAGAAGAAGAAGAAGAAGAAGGTGAGCCAGACTCCATAGGCCGGCTCTTCCTCGAGCTGATTAACAACGAAGTCCCCAAAAAGGACACTTCTACTGATAACCCGGCTCTTCTCATTCCAGGCCCCAATGACCCGGCTCCGGACGTATTGCCGGGTCCACAAACTGCTGCACCCACTCCTCAAAAGAGGACCCGAGCTGCAATTGCAAAGGTGCCATTTTCTCGTTTCTCAACTTGCATGATGAACTCATCTCAAACTCAAATACCAACACAGGAAAAGGAACTTGAGAAGGAAGCTGAAGCCAACAAGAAACCACGGACCCGGTCCTCTGCAAGCCATGTCACTCTGAGCACAGGTATCCCTCCATGTTCTTTATCAAGCTGGGCCAAATCGATCCAGAAGACGCCCAGCAAAAAGTATCCTTTGGCTGGCAAAATCCGGGTCCCTAAACGTTCTCGTGTATCAGATTCTTCCTCGGACGCGGCTAGCACGCCCGAGGATTTCCTCATCAATACCGGGTTAGGATTACTCTCCTTTTCATTTTTCAACACTTTAATCTTTTCTGTAACTAAATTCACCTCTTTTCGCTTCAGTGCCAAAGCTATTGTGGAGGAAGACCCGGAATCTTCTCCAACCGCATCTCCTCCACCTGCCAGAACTGAACCCTCTCCAATGGAAGTACAAGTTGAGGAGGCGGGTCAAAAAGAAGAATCTGGCGCCGAAAACGTGGTAACCTCACCACCAAGTCCGCCAGTTGCTCCAAAACCAAGCCCAGATGCGCAATCACCCGGGCATGGGTCTGGAACCAAAGAAGTTGACCCAGAAGTCCAGATCACCGGGTCTAAGCAAGGCCCGGCTCCTGGCGTGTCCACTGCTATTGCCAAGGTCACAGCACCAGAAATCAAGGTGGATCCCTCTGCAAAGGGCAAGGACCCAGTTGCTTCTTTGGATCTGGCGACTCTGAACTCCATGTCCACACCGGCTCTGTGCGAGGAATACTTTTCTCGCCTTGCTCATCATAAGAACTTGGAGACTGAGCTTGTCTCTCTGCTTCAGAAACGGTACCAGGTGTGCTTTTAACTTTACTTACCTTCTTACTTCTTGCATAACCATACTCTGCCTAGCCCCCAAGCTCCAAATTTATCACTTGTTGAAAAACTTGGTGCTTGAAACGCCAACATCCTTTACAAAAACTTTTCAACACTGTAGCCCCCAAGTGCCGGGTTAGCTGTCCACAGCAACCTGGGACTAATCACTTGAACAATTTTAAAATTTACCCGTGTAGCCCCCAAGCACCGGGTTAGCACGCTTGCGGCAACCTGGGGCTTTACTTGTCTGTTGCAAACTTTTGAAACTTTGTAGCCCCCAAGTTCCAGGCTAATAACTCCTTAGTAACTTGAGGCTAAACTGTGCACTTTTTTTTTAACAGGAACATGTGAACCAAGCCGATGAAGAAGTGGCCCGGCTACAAGGAGCCTTAAAAGCTGAGACTGAGACCCGGGCTGAAGTGGCAAACAAACTTCAAGCCCTGGAAGAAAAAATAACTGCCTTGACTCAGGAGAACTCAGACTTGAAGCGGGACATGCAAGAGCATGAAGAAAACTTTCAAGAGCAGCTGACCAGCCTCCAACAGAAATTGAATACAGCTACCAGCGAGCTGACCCGCCTGAAGAAGATGATTACTGCCATGGTTGCCTCCCTTGTTGGTAAGCACAATACTCTCAAAACCCGATAAATTTTCGTCTGTTCCAAGCTCGGCATGTAAACTATGCCTGACACTGGTTTCCCTTTTGCAGGTGCACGTGATGGCAACATCCGCAAGACCGCAACTGAGAAAGTCAAATGCATGTATACACTGGTCCGCCAATTATACTTTGGGAGTTGCGAGGTCATCAAAGCTGCAAGAAACTGGGAAAACCCGCCCAGCACTTACACTGAAGTGCTGGGCCATTTGTCCACAATGCCTGGCTGGATTCACCTGCTGAAGAAATCTGCATGCAGGGCCGGGGCCATGCGCAGCCTAGCTTTGGCTAAAGCTTACTATCCCCAACTTGACCCGGCTCCTCTGGCATCGGGTTTTCCTGAGTACAATGCAGATGGCACTCCTTTTGACAGGAAGACCTACAGCCGGGTTATGAAGCAGACCCGGTTCGTGGCTACCCAAATTGCCAACAATCTGAAGCTTAACACCATCCAGTATGGCTACAACGAGGCGAATAAAGAAATTGTGGACGACGAGCCTCAACGCATCGACCTGCTACAGAGCTACAAGGAATCTGTTGCTGGTGATAAAACTGCTCCAAGTACTTCCGCTGCGCCAAGCTCCTCAACTCCCACTGTGCCACCTCCAGCGCGTGCACCAGTAGAAGATGAAGATGAACATTACTTCCAGTCCCTTCAACTTGTCACCTGGCGCACTGATGGAGCCCCCAAGACCCGGGAAGCAGAAGCAGAGACGGCCAAGGATGACTCGACAAGCGCCAAAGACGACACCCCAGCTACAACTCCGTCCACTAACCCGGCTCCAGAAGCCGGCTCTTAACTTATGCAGATGCTGTGTCTCTGCTAGAAAACTTATATCATTCGGCCCTTGGGGCACTTTATTGTAATAACTTAGCTATTCTGATACCATGCCTGTGATGTGTGCTTTTGCACTTGTTTTAAACTTTGGTGAAACTATGTGGAATCACATGACATTTGAAATATCCAATTGCTTATCTTCTGTGGTTTTGATGACCCTTTTGGTTTCTTTAACTGTGAGCCGGCTTTCGCATGGATATCCTGGCGCAACTTCTCTGAGAAAAACAGGGTCAAACCAAGTCCCAATGGGCTTCATGGTTGATTGAGTTTCCAGGTGTGCAATCAGGCCATATAAGTGCGAGTCACATCAGCTACACAGCAAGATAACCAAGAATACTAGTGGCATAAAAGCCGGGTCTTGGGATTGCAGCTACAGACTTTTTGCAGTAAGAGCCCCCAAGACCTGGATCAATGTTTATAAAGTAAAGGGCTTATGCCTCAGTACCCCATTGATCCAAAATACTGGTGGGACGCACTCTCTGGGCATCCTCAAAAATAAAAAACTTAAACAACTGCAACTAAAACTGAAACCCGGGGATACTTATGAGCCGGGTCCTGGGGAAATAACTTTAGCTATCTCAATGACAAGCCCCCAGGACCAAGCTTGACCAGAACTGCCACAATACATATAGAACAAAGAAAAATAACCGGCTTATAAAACTGAAACATAAACTGAGACAAGACAAATTTCTTTTCAACCTTCACTTTATTGATAGAAAAGGTTAGGTCAGCAAGCCGCCTCATTAAAAACCTTCCAGTCCCCTTAGGTACCCTGGTAAGGAAAAGAGCGCGTCTGAAACCTGCTGCCTGTTACATCGTGTGTTACATCTGATACATCTTTTTCATGCTAAGTATAATATGGGCGCAGCTGCGCAATGTTCCACGGCCTCTCACGCTCTTCCATAGAAAAGGTAGAGCGTGTTGAGTCATTGACTGTCTCTGATTTCTCTCTAGCGTCCACCAAATAGTATGAACCATTGTTCAATTTCTTGCTTATGATGAAGGGCCCTTCCCAAGGAGGAGATAACTTGTGCATCCCTTCCTTGGACTGCACCCATCGCAACACTAGATCACCTTCCTGGAAGGTGCGAGTTTTAACCCGGCGGCTGTGATACCGCCTCAAATCTTGCTGATAAATTGCTGATCTTTCCAATGCTTGCTCTCTATTCTCCTCCAGCAGGTCAACAGAATCCTGCCGGGTCTTCTCATTTTCTGTCTCCACGTAAGCCGCCACGCGAGGCGAGTCATGAATAACATCACTTGGCAAAACTGCCTCTGCCCCATACACCATGAAGAAAGGGGTCATCTTTGTGGATCTGTTTGGTGTTGTATTGATTCCCCAAACAACTGATGGCAATTCCTCCACCCACGCTCCGGCGGCTCTGAGACACGGGACCCGGAGACGTGGTTTCAATCCTCTGAGTAACTCCTGGTTAGCTCGTTCAACTTGCCCATTGGCCTGAGGATGAGCCACAGAAGCAACATCCAAACGTATACCATTGTTTCCACAAAACTTTGCCATCTCTCCCAAGGACATATTAGTACCATTGTCTGTGATAATACTATGGGGATACCCAAACCTATGTATGATCTGCTTCAAAACTTCACTGCTGTTGCCGCCTCACAATTTGTAACAGGCATGACCTCAACCCACTTGGTAAACTTGTCAATGGCAACGAGGAGGTGGGTTTTCTTACAAGGAGACATGCTGAAAGGACCCACCATATCAAGCCCCCAAACTGCGAAGGGCCAAGTCAAAGGTATTGTTCTCAACTCCTGAGCCGGCACATGAATCTGTCTTGCATACCTTTGACATCCATCACATCTATTCACCAAGCGCTCTGCATCTGCCTGGGCTGTGAGCCAAAAGAAACCGTGTGAAAGCTTTTGCAACCAAGGACCTGGTTGAAGCATGATGACCACAATCTCCCTCGTGAATTTCCTTCAAAATTTGCCGGCCCTCCTTTCCAGACACACATCTCTGATATACCCCTGAAACACTTCTCTTATATAACTCACCATCTATGACCACATAGGCCTTGCACCGGCGCACGATCTGCCGGGCTATGACTTCCTGCTGGGGCAACTCCCCTCTCAAAAGATATGCAAGATACGGTTCTGTCCACTCTGGAATTTCCCGGGTTACAGCCACCAGCTGCGAATCCGGGTCTACCAACTCTTCCTCATCCTGGGACTTGACTGATGGAGCCCATAGCTCGTCCAAGAAAACGTTAGGTGGAACCGGCTCTCTGCGTGAGCCGAGTCTTGACAAAGCATCTGCAGCATCGTTTTTCCTGCGGTCAATGTGATCCACCTGATAGCCTGAGAAGAACCCAGCTACTCTATCCACCTCTCGCCTGTAAGCCGCCATAGTTGCATCTTTTCTGTCCCAAGTTCCTGAAACTTGCTGCGCCACAAGATCTGAATCCCCATAGCACTTAATACGCTTGATGTTCATCTCCTTTGCCATACGCAAACCATGTAACAAGGCCTCATACTCTGCCACATTATTGGTACAATCAAAGTGAATTTGCAAAACATAACTCAACTTGTCACCTTTGGGAGAAGTTAACACCACTCCAGCTCCTGAACCTTGCTCTTGTTTAGACCCGTCAAAATGCATAACCCAAGATTTGAGACTCGGGGTGAGAGGTGGTGCATTCAACTGTGTCCAATCATTAAGAAAATCTGCCAACGCCTGAGACTTGATAGCTGTGCGAGGCACATAATCAATGTGATAATCCCCCATTTCAATTGCCCACTTGGCAATTCTTCCTGTAGCTTCGGAGTTTCTGATGATATCTGCTAAGGGAATAGAACTGACCACCGTAATTGGATGCTCCTGAAAATACGGCTTCAACTTTCTACTAGCCATGAAAACACCAAACACTAGCTTCTGCCAATGTGGGTATCTCTGCTTTGCTTCTGATAGGACCTCGCTGACATAATAGACCGGCCTTTGTACCGGGTTCTCTTTTCCTTCCTCTTTTCGCTCAACCACCACCACGGCACTCACAGCTTGAGGCCCGGCTGCAACATACAAAAGCATGGGTTCCTTGGGACCCGGCGCCGCTAAAACTGGCGCTTCTGACAACTGCTTCTTCAAGGCCTCAAAGGCCTCATCTGCCTCTTGATTCCACACAAAATTATCTGTCTTCTTCAACAGCTTATACAACGGAATAGCTTTTTCTCCAAGCCGGGAAATAAACCGGCTCAACGCAGCCACACAGCCTGTCAGCTTCTGAACATCAGCCAACTCCTCTGGCCTTTTCAAACTCTGGATTGCACGAATTTTTTCCGGGTTTGCCTCAATTCCACGCTCTGACACAATGAAACCAAGTAACTTGCCCGCTGGAACCCCAAACACACACTTCGTAGGATTAAGCTTCATCTTGTACTCTCTCAGATTCTTGAATGTCTCTGCAAGGTCATTAATAAATGACCCGGCTTTTTCTGACTTGATAACCACATCATCAACATAAGCATGCACATTGCGCCCAATCTGATCATGAAAACAATTCTGGATACACCTCTGATAAGTTGCTCCTGCATTCTTTAACCCAAAAGTCATGGTCTTGTAACAAAAAGCACCAAAGGGGTGATAAACGACGTCTTCTCCCAATCTTCCTTGTTAAGTTTGATCTGATGATAACCTGAATACGCATCCAGAAAACACAAGAGCTCGCTGCCTGCAACTGCGTCAACGATTTGATCGATGCGCGGTAGTGCAAACGGATCCTTGGGACAATACTTGTTCAAACTCGTGAAATCAATACACATCCTCCACTCATTATTCTTTTTTAGAACCAAAACCGGGTTAGCTAACCACTCTGGATGAAACACTTCCATGATAAAGCCGGCCTCCAAAAGCCGGGCTATCTCTTCTCCAATTGCTTTTCTCCTTTCTGCATTCATTTTTCTCAAACCTTGTTTTACCGGCCTAGCCTTGGGATCAACATGTAAACGGTGCTCAGCGAGTTCAGTTGGAATGCCTGGCATGTCACTAGGTGTCCACGCAAAAACATCCCGATTCTCACGGATGAACTCGATGAGCGCGCTTTCCTATTTGTCAGTTAAGTTTGTCCCTATGGCGAACTGCTTGGAGGAATCCCCAGGCACAAAATCCACCATTTTGTGTCCTTTGCTGCTTTAAACTTTGCCCTATCATCTTCTGTCATTGGCTTCTTGAGCGCCGTGTTATCCTGTGGGTCAACATTTGATCTATAAGCTTTCAACTCCTCTCTAGCACAAGTTTGTTCTGCCAGGGCTGCATCCCCTCATCGCATTCTGCTGCAATCTCCTGTTACCATGTACTGTGATGATCCCATTGGGACCCGGCATTTTCAACTGTAGATACACATAACACGGCCTTGCCATGAATTTGGCATAAGCCGGCCTTCCCAATAACGCATGATAAGGACTTGGAAACTTTACTACCTCGAACGTGAGCCACTCTGATCTAAATTATGGATAGACTCGCCAAAAGCAACCTCCAGTGCAATCTTTCCCTCTGGTGTGGCTGATTTCCCAGGAACTATACCGTGAAAAATTGTTGACGTTTTCTGCAACTGTGACTCCTTCAATCCCATACGCACAAATGTATCCCAGTACAGGATATTAATACTACTACCACCATCCATCAGAACTTTTTTCAACTCGAAATTGTGAACTTGAGGAGCCACCACGAGAGCCAGCAGACCCGGGTGCTCCACCACCTCTGGATGATCTGCCCTACTCCATGTGATGGTGTGCTCTGACCACCTCAGATATCTTGGCACCCCAAGGCCACTGTGTTAACTGCCCTCTTGACTAACTTTTTCTCTCTCTTGGTAGTGCCACTGGTGTATATGTGATACTGGCCCAACTGCCTCGGGTTCTGAGAAAATCCTCCCTGATTACTTGTATTCTGGTTCGGACCCTGACCCGGGTTTCCAGTGGGTACCGCATTTGCTCCTGTTAGAGGCCCCGCAGCCGGGTTACCACCCTGGCCGGGTCCTCCACTTCTGTTTGCTCCCTGCAGAGCTCTCTGCACCTCATTATTTTTCCACCTATTCAAATCCACACACTGTGCCAATGAATGATTGGATGGTCTACCCATCTTGCTATGGCGAGGACACGGCATCCTAAAAGCTTCCTCAGTACTCATTGGGCGTGTTCCCTGGTAACTACCTCCACTATTGTGATTCCCACTGTTTCCCTGATAACCCCTGTTGTCCTGGTAGTTCCCGTCCATCCTTTGCCTCTGAAACCCGGTATTGGTGTTTGCTACTAACTCTGAACTTCCATCATTATGACCTCGCTTATGCTGATTCTGATTGTTGTTTCCCGAGCCATTATTGTTCCTTCCACCATTATTTGCCGTGCCTTTCCCCTTCTCTTCCTCAGGCTCATCCTGAGTTTTGTCCGTGGCTGCGTGCCTATTGCAAGCATCCATCAACTCTGCCATGGTGACCGGCTTAACCCGGTGCCCTTCCTTCATGCGACCCAGCTTCTGGACAAGTGGTGCATATTTACAAGTTTTCTCCATTGATGAAATTGCATCCTTGGGCTCAATACCAGATGAAGAGTGCAGGATCTCCGTGACCCGGCCCATCCAATGACGTGCTGACTCGCCTTTTTTCTGTATACAACGATCAAGATCCTCAATGGAAAACAAACGCTTGCACGTACCCTGAAAATGCTTGGTGAAAACCGCCTTCAACTCATCCCAGGAATTAATGGACTTCTCTGGTAGATTTTTAAACCACAACTTCGCTGCTCCATCGCTCATCATCAAATACATGTACTTGGCACAAACATTCTCTGTGGCATTGCGTATACACATTGCCATCTCATAACTGCTCAACCAGCTGGCCGGGTCCACGCTGGGCTCATAATTGGATATCTTACTTGGCTCCTTAAACTTCTCGGGAAAGGCTCTGCTCTAATGGAATCTGAAAGACATTTTGGCCCGGCTAAACTAGAAGAACTTGACGAAATATTGATATTACCGGGTGAGCTTGCAGACGCGGCTGGTGCGGGACCCGGTCCTCCTTGTGGTACTCCTGCTGCAGGTACTGCCGGGTTTGCATTGCCCGCACTTCTCCCCGCGCGTGATCTATTGACTATCTGCTGAGCTATGGAAACTGCTGGGGCGGGTTGATGCTGCTGATTGTTTTGATTTTGATTTTGCTGGGGCGGGTTTTGCTGCTGTGCCGCTACAGGCCCGGCCAATGGCGGGTTACCTCCATTGCGACTCTTACTACGATACGTTGTGGAATGCAATGCACTTTTCTCCCTTGAATACTGAGTTTGCTGGACAACTGCAGTGCGTAACATGTCAATGGCACGCCGGGCTTCAATCTCCGCTGGCGTGTCTCCCAATGGAATACGATCAAGCGCCAAAGTTGCTGCATACACGTTATCCGCCGGATTTGAATAGTGACCCGCCGGCGTGTGAAACCTTGGTGCTCTGGGCGGCAGACCCGGATTTCCCCTGGCTTCCCCAGCGAGAAGACCCGGCGCCGTTGCCACTGCAACCCCAGCTGCTCCTGTTCCTCTATCTGGTTCTACATCTGCCCTTACAACTGGAGCCACCTGGGTGACACCAACTGGTTGATCTTCTGGGGTCCTAAACAGTACTGCTGGGTTTATAGCGTTTTCTCCAGGGGCAAGCCGGCTCTGGTGCCTCCTCCGGTGCGCCCTGGTCATCTCATTGAAACGATTTTCGTTATCCTCCATTTGCCTCTTTCTTGCTTCTATTTCTTGCCTCGGCGTCCCTGCGCATCTGCTCCAACGCTCGGCGTGCTGTATCCAATTCCATTGCTCTAACTGCTGCGTTTTCTGGAGTAACCAACCTTGTAAGGGCTGATGGGTCTAAGACCAGGCCATTGTTAAACAGGGCCGGGGCAGCTGCTGTGTTACTTCTTTCCTCTCCTTGGGCCCGGTTATGCAGGAACCCAAAACTGTTTCTGTATCTTGCCGTATCCTCGCTTTCCTCTGAGACCGAAGCCGGCTCTCCATCAGCTCTCTGTTCTGCCAATTCCAGGATCGGGGGCAGCTGCTGTTGACCCGGGGTAAAGGCCGGTGGAACAACAGCTGATGGTGATGGTTGCATGCTGGACGAAGGCGCGGTGTACACCGCTACCCTACGAACCGGGCTTGGACTTGACTCTTGTTCCTCATCATCTTCCTCTTCTGCATCATACCCGAACCGGCCTTCAAACAGGGGCAAGATTGATTCCGACCCGGCTTGTTCCACCGCGTCACCCGGGATTTCTACCGGGTCAACCAGCCGTTCCTCCAGCGTGTTCAAGACCTCAACTTCAGCTGTGCCAACTGATTCCTCTCCATCAGATTGAACAATTGTGGCGGCTCCTGACACAGATTCATAATCTCCATTACTAGCAGATCTAGTTGTAATCATGCCCACAAAAACATTAAATTTGCCAATTGGAATAACATCACCTGATTCAAGTAGATCAGATTCCGGACCCCAGCCAAAATCATCGACGATGGATTCTCCTTGCTCATTGACTGTGATCTGGCCAAAAACAAAGTTTTCGACCCCTCTCTTTGCTTCTCCCATGATGGTGACACCTTTGGCCGCGGTTCCCACAGACGGCGCCAACTGTCGTGGGGTAGATAACACGGCAGATGCTACTTTGGGGTAGCTTGAGTTTTTGGGTAAGGCGACACTGGCGTCTGGGAGATTGTTTAGCATTGCAGGGGACACAGGTTTACCCAGGTTCGGCCTCTCCATTGGAGATAAAGACCTACTTCCTGCTATCTTATTATTACTCTTGGTCTCGATCTCGATAACCCGGCTACGACAACAGAGCCGGATCTCGATCTAGGTTACAAAGCTTATGTGTCTCTCTCGATGGTTCTCTCGCCTAAAGCTTGGGGATTATGAAAGTCTTGCTAGCTATGGCTCAGGGGCCGGTTTATATAGATACCGGGCCCTCTGACCGCGTACACAATAGAGCCGGGTTCTACCCGAACTCCAAGTCCTATCCTAACTCCTTTATTCTTCGTGCACTCCAAGCCTTCAACCGCCTCTCGAACCGCCTCTGGTACCTTCCAGAATATCGCCTTCCTTAGCCGGGTCACCGCCAAGACGCCGGCCCAGAAACATAACCCGGCCCGTGCTGAGGGCTAACTGCCCTGACCGGGCCTCCTTCCTGGCGGGTCACGTTTCCCTCTTCATGGGCCTACCGGGTTATTATCCCTCCATCAAATAGGCCGGCGCACCTTGGTGGTGCGGCTGGTGTGGGGTTTAGTCCCACACCGCCAAGCCACCAAGCCTGGCAGCCTCCCTCCACCTTTAAATAGGGGTGCCCCCATGCCTTGAAAATTCACCCAGAAATTTCTCTCTATATCTCACCTTCGGACGTGACTCCGCAATTGGGGTTGTGCTTAGGTTGAGGTTTTCTCCACCATACGCACTCCGCCGTGCTGCTGGTCTTATTCAGTCCAAGTCTTCTGCTTCCGCTGCTTTGCTGGATCGGAGCCCGGAGGTCGTCGTCTACACCGTGCGTGTGTAGAGCTATGAGGTGCCTCACATGCGGCACTTGGAGGAGTTCGTCTTCACGACCTTGAGGTCGGCTACATCGGCTTCATCGACAACGCTTGTGCGGGAGCATAATCCCCGCTTTTCGGTCTACAAGGGTATGTACATCGTTCTCCTCCGTTACGGTATATCTGCATAGTAATAGATTCTGGCTAGTTTAAAGTTATCGTTGTTAGGAATTTTTTGTTTTTTTGCCTCTTGATCCCCTTCACTAGCAGATCCGACAACTAACAGATCCGGCTTTGCTAGTGCATGAACACAATATTCTTATAGATCCGGCATCTAAGAGATCAATATACAAACAAATGTGGCATTCCTAGTGAGATACGACATATAAAACATGGAGACGCCCTTGCTTAAAGATCACTAACCTTCGGGATCTTGACGAGAAGACAGCAACATCACCATGGGGGGTTGGTGGCCTTGGACATGCATCCCGCGATGTCATCGGCCGGCATGGAAGGCCAAATGAGACAGCGCCTCAGCACAGGGGTCGGGAGGGCGTGTGCGACTGTAGAGGAGAGGAGGCGGCTGGAGAGGAGAGTGGAGTGTGTGTAAGGGTCAAGTGAGGCTGGTCTTTATTTATATGGTAGGGTTCCACTTAAAGGGCCCTAATGGCCCAGCAGCTATCACACACGGTTAATGCTGCGTAAAACGTGTGCGAAAGTGCAGCCGTCTAGCAAGAGTTATTGCACACAATTCATCTTGGGCCAAACCGTGTGCAACTATTTTCTGCTAAAATGCACACGTCGCACACGATTCTTGTTGGATGGAACTGTGTGCGATATCTCTTGTTTTTGCAAGTTCAACACCTTCTGAACAAAAATTTGAAAAATGCCAAATCTTGCCGTTGGAAAGGAGTACTAGACAAAATGGAGCCTGGTTAATAATATTTGGATAATATAAGTTGGTACTGGAAGGGCACCATTAATTCAAATGCATGGTTTGCATTCCTGCTACAAAAATATTGGACATTCCCAATCTCACATTACATATATATAGCACATAGAAAACACCTAGTACTACCTATCTAAGCATCGTGGTCATCAGAGAGGACGACCACGTCTTCGTCGCTGCTTGTGGCATGGATCACACGTCGTTGGGAGACTCCAAGAGCAAGGTATGATGCAGCGTAGCAGTAGTTTTCCCTTGATTTCAAAAACAAGGTTATCGAACCAGTAAGACTTGGAGAAGGCTTCGACTTGGTGTCAACTCGGCGCCGACAAAAGTTAACATGGACCTGCACACAACACAAACTCCCACTTTGCCCCAACGATACAGGAAGGTTGTCAATCTCCCCGGCTTGCTGAAAACAAAGGATTAAATGTATGGTGTGGAAAATAATAGGAGAGCAAACTAGAGCAGTGAGCAAATGATGAACTAAAGCTATGGAAACGGTTGTAAAGAGTATAAGAAAATTGGACCGGGGTCCACAGTTTACATGTCTCTCCAAAAGATAAAAGGCATGTTGGGTAAACAAATTACAGCTAGGCAATTGACAAATTGTGGGGGCATGACAATGCTATCATGACAAAATAAAGTTCAGTGTAAAATTTAATTTGGGCATTACGTCAAAATACATAGACTGCATGCTAGCTGCATCTATGACTAATAATCCACCCCGGGATCACAATCCAGTTTCACCCGAAAGTATTAAGTTGCAAGCAAGGGATAATTGCAATAAGCAAAGTGAGTAAAGTAAGCAATGGTTACAACATGTAGTAATAAACACCGTTGTTTTCTCCCTAGTAGCAATAACACAACAAGGTCTCAATCGTTTCTGTCAACTCGAGTCCAGACACATGAAGGCATGAACCTACTATCTAGCATAAATACTCCCACTTGGAGATACAAGCAACTATTTGGCCAAAGAAACCACTAGCATCGGATAGCATGCAAGATCATAAATAAAACATAGCATACATAACTGAACAAAGATAATCATAATTCCACAATTCATCGGATCCCAGCGAACACAACATGTAGCATTACATAAACATGATCTTGATCATGTTAGGCAGCTCACAAGATCTAAACATGGTGCCACAAAGTGGAGAGACTACCATCTAGCTACAGCCATGGACCCGTAGTCCAAACATGAACTATTCACGCATCACTCCCGAGGCGGGCATGGTGGTGTAGAACCCTTCGGTGATGATCTCCCCTCCGGGAGGGTGCTGGGAAGAGATTTAGAACCCTCCCGAACTATGGTTAGCGATAGCGGCGGCCTCGGATATCTTTCGTGTAATATGTTCGGGTACCTAGGGTTTTCCCGTGGAATAGAATTCATAGGCGAAGGGGCGACGTGAGGGGATGACTGTGTTGGAGATATGCCCTAGAGGCAAATAAATATTAGATATTTGTCGCATTATCTCATTAGGTTTATAAATAAGTTTTATACCGTGCTATAACTGTATTAATCGGAATTGTTAATATACGTGTGGTATGTAAACAAACCAGAGTCCCTAGTTAGCCTCTATATAAACTAGTTCATCAGTCAACGGATGATCGAGATTTCCCGGTCATATTGATTCATAACAGTTGATGATGAAGTCATTTTTATTGGTAGAATAAGGTGATGGACATTACCCACCAAAGTATTGCAAGAGGATCATATCACTATGTTCAACATTGCAATAGGAAAGTAATGTGACAGCTTATTCCTCAGACCGTGAGATTATACCAAGTCGCTACTTCTGGAATATACTTTGATTGCATCAAACGTCATGTCTTATATAGTATGACAATAAAGGTGACACTTTCGGGTATCCTAAGGAAGTGGTCGAGGCGAGTAATCAAGAGCGGGATTTGTTCATCCGTGTGATGGAAAGATACTCTGGGCCCACTCGGTGAAATTATATCTATAAAGCTGCGCAGCGCATGACGAGGTCATTGGAGATATAATATCACGGAACGAGTTAAGTAACCCTTGTTGGTAACGAGATAAAACACAACATAGGATGTCGACGATCGTATCTCGGACTAGGGTAGTATCGAAGAACAAAAGGAATGAATATATCATGTTAAACGGTTCAACGACGATTATTCTGGAATGCACAAGGGGTCGTCATAGGCATCCAGGTCTCCCTGACGGTCATTGGCGAGCGAGGGGTCTCGACCATGTCTGGAGTATTTCCCAAACCGTAGGGTAACACACTTAAGGTCTTGACGATGCTTAGAGATCGTTTTGGAGTTATCGGAATAAAAGAAATAGAGAGATAAAATGATCCGGAAAAGTTCCGGATGAATCGGAAGGGTTCCGGGGAAGACCGAAGGAAGTTCGGAGTGGTCCGGAAGTTGTTGCGGAGTCACAGGAGATTAAATAATATGCAAATATATTCAATTACGAATTATATATATTTAAATATTAATTTAATAATAAATAAAAGGAGAAAAAGGGGCAGCCCACCTAATGGGCCAAAACCCCGGAGGGAAAGCCCACTAGGGGCCGACCCCCCTTTTGTGGGTGGTGCGGCTGGGCCACATGGGGCCCATGGCCACCACGGCTGCCCTGGCCGGCCGCACCCCCCCCTCCTCCTTTAGTGCCACATGGGGGAGCAAGGGAGAGGGACACCCCCTCTCCCATAATAAATAGTGGGGCATATTTTTGAGAAAAATAGACAATAAATTCAGGATTTATTCCTATTGGCCTGAGGATGCCCCTCCGCCCAACTTCTCTATGTCTCCATCTCCCGCTATGTGTAGTCCCATCGTAAGGACATCGCGCGTGTGAGAAATCTATACCGCAGTACGCCGTCGTGCTGCGGGATTCCACCCAAAAGTTCTACTTCCGCTATCTCGGCTGGATCGGAGAGCCCGGGAGTCATCGTCAAGCTCCGCACGTGTGCGAGTACTCGGAGGCGCCACATTCGTGGAGCCAGGGCGTCATCGTCGCACCACCTTCGGCTTCGTCTTCATCGCGCCAAGTTCTTCGTGACCTCGAGGTCGGCTTCGTTGTCTTCATCGACAACGCTTGTTGCGGGAGCGTAGTCCCCGCTATCGGTCTACAAGGGTACGTTGTCGATATCAGCTCCGTTACCGCATTACTAGATAGATAGATCCTTGGCTAGCATTTCGGTGTTACGATAGTTAGAAAAATTATTGTTTTCTGCTACGAACCCCTACAGTGGTATCAGAGCCGATCTATGCGTAGTATTGCTGGTACGGTTAGAACACATGTTGAATGTGGGCATCGATTCTATAATTGTTACCCTCTCGCGTGCACTTGCTAATGTTGTCGGCATCGAGTTGATGAAGCGGCCCGGACCGACCTTACGCGTACGCTTACGCGAGACTGGTTCCGCAACTGACATATGGCTTGTACCATATATGCGGCTAGCGGGTGTATGTCTCTCTCTCTTTAGACGGCTTAGCATTTTCAATGGAGGGCCCTGAAAAGGGTGTAATAGAGACAATTATTTAATCGATGTTGTGGTTCTATGTTCGTAGGTAAGAAACGGTTCTTTTACGAAAGCCCTAGAAGCCACGTAAAATTTGCAAAAATGATAAAGTAGAAAGCGTCTAACTTTATTTTGCAGCGGGGCATTTTGTATGACATGGCTACGGTAAGTATTATAAATTGTTTAACTTGTCAACGGCAAAGGAGGCACCGCGGACTCGGAGCCCTGCCAAGGCGCATCATGAAGATCAAGGCGCAAGGCCATGTCATATTGCACTTCATTTTATTATTTGATATTGTATTGTTGTGTGTATATCCTATTGATTGCTTATATATATATATATATATATATATATATATATTAGATGTATACAACGGTAGCTATAATAGGATGATCCCTAAATAAAATACCAAAGTTGTGTTCTCCCTTAGTGTGCACCTCTGAAAGTTCTCCGTTACGAGGCAGGCCGTGATGATCGGGTGTCAGACGTATCTGCGTTCACATAAAGTGGGTGTAAGCTACGTTGCACATGCAATACACTAAGGTTTTAATTGGCGAGCCTAGTATGTACAGACATAGCCTCGAAACACGTGAAGATCGAAAGATCGAGCATGAGTCACATGAATGTTGTGATCGACATTTCGATGTCCACCTTTGCAGCTATGCCACTGGCCGTGACGATCAGGAGTGGTAGAGTGAATTGGGGTTGTGTAATCGTTGAGATAATTTTAGGGATAATTATCTTAGCAGAGTATGTTTGATAATTTGATTATAAACTAAGCTCATATTTTTTTATAAACTTAGCCTTATTCATTCTTTGCGATTGTTTATGTAGATGGTGTTCTATCCCAGCGACAATTTTTATTTTGCTTACTTCCTTAGAGATCGGCAACTTTTGGCCGTTGGGTCCAACTTCATCGATTGGTACGAGAAATTAAGAGGAATTCTCTCACACAACAACATACTCTACGTAATAGAAGAATTTCTAGGAGATGCGCCAGATGATTCTGCAAGCGGAGAAGAAGATGAGGCTTTTCGCCAGCGTCGTGATATTTTCATAAGTGTTCAGACCACTATGAGTCACATGGAACCTGAATTGAAAGCACAGTTTCAAGACATGGAACCTATTGTCATGATGGATTCACTCAAGGCCCATTTTATAGAAAAGATAAAAATTGAGCAATTTAAGCAGTTGGATGATTTTCTTTCACTCAAGATGGAAGAACACACCTGCTTAGAAACTCACTTGGGCAAGATGTACGACAAGTATTTGAGACTCACGAATGTCTACGACTACTGGATGGTGGATGCTTTTGCGATCACTATTGTGTTACGTTCCCTTCCTCCCAGTTATGAGGAGCATGTCCGTGGCTATGTTGTGAAGAGTGAGTCACTTACTCTTTACCAGTTCATAAGCCAGTTCAGGAGCGTAAAAGTGGATCCCATTGAAGCAGAGATCATCGACCCATACGGTATATTTGATATACAAATTTATAAATGTATTGTTTTTCTATATACTTGTTGAAAGGTATCTGATACTTGTTCTGTTTTATGAAAACAGGGCCGAATTCTTACAAGGATATGGAGAGTGACAATGTGATGGTGAACAAGTGATGGCAAGCAAGATAGTTGAAGGCCAATGGCATTTTACCCACTGCATTTATTATTTCGGATTAGTATTTTAGAATAAGAGATTTTGTAATCGGTTTTGAGGATGATCTTAGTAAGTGTGTTTTGCATTTTGCAATACAGTTATTCATATTTGTAATGTAACAAGCCAGTTGTTTTTGATTATGAATAAATTCTTCTTGTGATCATGTATCGGTTACAGATGAGTTGTTCGCGTTATAATCCTGATATTAATAAATTGGACATTTATAAAACAGCAAATGCTAAAATAAGATAAACTAGCTGGGTGGCCCGCGCAAATTGCGCGGCTAGAAATGGGATTAGTTGAATCTTGATGTCTAATGTATTTATGTTTTATTTGATACCTTTATTAGAACATTTTAAGAGAAATAAGAATTGAAAACTGTAGGTTTATTTATGATTACTACAACCTTCGTCCATAAATATAAGTCAGTTTAGCCTTTTTTTTCATTCGTACATATAACAGACGTATATTATGGAAGTGAGTAATTTACAGAGCTTCGCTACTGCTCGCTCTTTATACGACTATGACATTCAATTTATATTCATTCCACAAACTACAACTATCAATTATATCTCATCATCCTATGGTGTTGATTTTTTCCATTTGAAACATCAACAAAATATCGGTAATATGCCCGCTGGATTCATTCAGTGCCAGCTGGATTTATTCATGAGTCATGACATCCTGTACTGATTAGCCTCTTCCTGCTCCAAACTGCAAACTGCAATATCTCAAACATAATCACCTCATTGAATTTATTATGGTGATAGAAAGGACGTGCACCAAAGATATCTCAAACATATATATGAGTTTCACTTTATTACATAGGTTAAAATAGTTAGCGTTAAATACATTGCATAAACGAATGAACCTATTTTAATAAGTTTTTTTGTGCCTTAAACACCTGCTGTTGCAATATCTTCTATATTTTCCTGTTGACCTAGTTTCTACTCACACATTCATATAAATTATGGTTTGGGCCTATGCGGTAACTGTTCAATTCCTACCCTTGTATAATCATGCTCTCCCATGCTAAATTTATTTGAAGGCTTAGCCTATCTTTTCCCCTATTAGTCTCTCTCTCTCTCTCTCTCTCTCTCTCTCTCTCTCTCTCTCTCACGTGGGCATTATAAGTTTGAAAGTGTCTAAAAATAATCTAGCAGAAATTTACGAAAGGAATTAGAGCCTATTTGAGTTGCCCTTAATCATATAAATTTATGCATGCCGGAAGGTCAAGGCAGAATATTTTTTATTTTTAATGAGTATATAAAATTTATGTAATTTGTACCGACTCCGATATGCACCCCGTTTTACCAGATATAAGCATTGTGAACAGTTTTATTTTTGAAATAGTGCACTTCTCGTCTCCTCCTGCTTATTCACAACGCGAAGGCTTATTAGTAATTATCCCCTGTAAATCCTTTTACGTTTTTATGGGAGAACTCAATACAAATAAGCCTGTAAATTATTGTTTCTAAAACCTGCAAAAATGAAGATGGAATAAAATGCCACAAAAGAATGCGAAAAAAGATCTATGATGATTTCTACTCAGCCATATACAACCAAGGATTTTTATGATAATCATACTAATAAAAATACATATACTATGCAATACGTTCACTTGAGTCATAACCGTTCAAGTTACATTTAATGGTGAATGTTTGTACCTTTTGAGTTCTAACACGTCTTCTATATATCGTGCTAGACTGCTGCATACAGCTCAAGTCACCCGTCCACCATGAGACCTTTTAGTAATCCATCAGACAGAAACTCAACAATCATGAAAAATTTATTTTAATTCTATTATTGTGCCCTCCATCTGGTCCTTGCATTGATGCGCAGCACAGTGGCTGCATGCTAACATGCGTGGTCATCAGCTAGTCTTATTTCGGTTCTCCAAACGCATTTTGTCCTACAGGGTTCGAAGTTGTAGTCCAACGACATGACTGTCCACGCCACTACAGCCATCTAAAGATCCTCGATTCCTCGGTGATACGCTGCGAGGTGCTGTCGTCGACGGAAACTCATCGGAGACTTATAACTCAGCGACTGCTGTGATTGTTGTTGCACATAATTGGATGCGTGTTTCTGCCGGTATGAGAGAAACAGATTGAACAACCACAGAGCTCCAGGATTCCGTCCTCGTTGACATGTTGCAGATGTGATTCCCGAAGTCGTTTGCAGAGGGTTGATCTAGACGAAGCATCGGAATTCATACAATCTGTCGGCACGTGTGAATACGTATTCATCCCTGCAAATGCCGAGGGTTGATCTAGACGAAGCATCATGATTCATGCAATTTGCCGGCACGCGTGCGTGACTGCGTTTTCATCCCTGCAAAATTCTTCTCACCAACGGGACACCATAATATGATTGTAATTTGTACAGCTATTACCTCATAATAAATCCTTGCATCATGTTTGGAACAACTGCACTACCAATTCCTGAGCTCGTGCAAGTACAAAGTAGTGACTGCTGGCTAACAACGGTAGCCCCAAACTCAGTGGGCTACATGAATCAGAGTCGTTGTCCAATGCAGCTCGTTGATTCCTTGCGGCCACGCAGATCCTGCGCCACTGGTCTAGGCTTCGCTTGGAGGACTGACTGTGCCGGCCGAGCGAGGCGTCGGCCACGATCGTGCTATTTTTATGCTAGCATGATTTGCCGGAGAGAAATCGCACCTCCGGCCGCCGGCGATAGGAACGTAGAATCATAGATGAGAAACAAAACGATTATGATGCGTGGAGAGCTATGGCGGAGCGAGGCTGCCGGCATTCTGGCCTTGCCTTTCTTGAAGCTAGCCAGATTGCCCGGAGATCAATCGCACCTCCTCCTAGCATGCCTCCTGTAGTAAAGTTGACATCGTCTTGAGGAACATGCCTGAAGAGGAAGCTTCTCCCTGGCCATGTTAGCTTGTCTTATAGGCTTCCATGCAGCATGGCGATTGGCATGCAAAGCTTCACGTCACGTGGGTGTGGCATTGGTGACTGCTTCTTATTGACCGGCGGCCTCCACGTGACTCGCGTCGGCTTCTGTGATCTCAGTGACGCCATTGGCCGCTTCAAATATCGCTGGACGATCCTTCGTCTCCCGATTTCTTCCGCCGTTGCTGCTCGGGTACAAACCCTAGTAGTCCTCAATCTAAAGGAATTTTTGGTTTCTTATCTAGTCTACGACGTTCTCTGCCGTGAATCCCATCGACTCCTTTTTTACGTGCTAGGTGGACTTGGCACGCCTGTTGAGCTTGTCCGGGCGACTCCGTCGCGTCCCTTGCTAGGCCGCCCTTGAAGAGTACGCTGCCGGCAAACACCAATGAACTCCTGATATGTACGCCTTCTCCATGGTGTTTTGCTTTGATACGTTTCCTATTCCTTTTTTCTGATTTCGAGAAGAGCTTTTCTTTGGTTACATCGTGATGGGCTGTAGTTTTTTTTACGTGAGGAAGAGACTCTTCTTTCCTTACGCCGTGATGGGCTGAAGTTTGTAGACGTGAGGGGAAAAAAGGCAGGACACCCTATACGCGCATATCTAGCGTGAGATTTGTCTCAAAAAAAAACCTAGCGTGAGATCAGTACATTAAATCTGGGCTGTCCCTTTTCCTTTGCGTAAGATTGGTTAATCCTGGCCATTGATTGTCTTGTGTTTTAATTATATAATAGATATCCAGAGTTAATATTGATATTGTTTTCAGAAACAACACCACCGAATTGTTAATCATGTTGCGTTATTTATAGATACTCCAATCTATTGAAATCAAGCCAAAGTCTAATTGAGACGTGATGATTAAAATATTCAAAATATTGATATGTCAATATATAAGAAGAGATTGATTGAAAATCATACATGATGATAATTAAATCAACATGGTGAATATCATTATTACCGGAGCCTTCAAAATGACTCTAAGTAAATAAAATGTATTTGCTAAAGAGAGACATTAATCCGAAATAATTTGATAAAAGATCAAAGGGATTTCAGAGAAGAAGGTGGATACAAAATCAGGTTATTATGATTTGATCAGATAAAGATTTTGGTTTAGCCTAAAAGGACTTGTGTGATATTGTTCCACAAATTATAATTATTTAATGCAAATCAAACATGTTGATTCATGTAAACTAGCTGGGTGTCCCGCGCAATTGCGCGGCTAGCAATGTTATTTCTATCTTGTTATCTTTTTTTTTCTTGGTGCCATATTTTGGAAAAATGAAGAATTAGGAAGTGAAATATATTAATTAATATACGATATTCAGTTTGTAGAGCCATGTTACTGTTCACATGTATCTATCCCGCCTAGTGATATAACTTTTGTGAATGGTTTTTTGTGGGTGGTTATAGCTAAACCATAATAACTCCATTTTATCCCTCCAAGTTATATCATGCAGAACAAAAACATCGGCTGGAGAAAAGAAAGAGACGTCTAGGAAGACGTGGGGAAGGGAATACTGTCCTCTTCGTGTTGCTTCGCACTAAATTCAACGAAATACAGTGTGCCGCTGAAGTAATTCTATCCAAAATAAAAACTGACTTGCAGTCTTTCATTTTTGATGGTTTAACTTTTGCCAATTAATTTCGAGCAATTTAATGCGACTGGTATATCCAAATTTATGTAACATTGGCAAATATTTGATCGCACTATCATGTCTTCCCCAAATATGCCAATACCTATAAAAATAAGGGGTAATTCTAGAATTCTTATAGACGTGTAGTAGGAATGTAGGATAGAAGAGATTTATGCAACTAAAATTTGATAACCGGAGAGCTCATCTCAGAAAAAATATCATTCCAAGAATATTGCTTGTGTGTAAAATGATGGACAATACTTCACCAAATTAATCCAAAGAAGAACAGGTGTAATCGAGGAGCAAGAAAGAGAAATATACATGGCCTAAGACTAAGATATATAGGTTTTTTATCAACGACTTCTATCGATGTACTGAAGTTTGATAGTCATTTGAAACATAAAAACATGGGATTTATGAAAGGTATCGATATATAACCTGTCTTAAGATTTGGAGTGCCAATAAAGAACTACCAGAAGTAGACATCAGAAAAGAAAGAACAAACAGGCACCGTTGAAGTAAGACTTACCGCAACAATTGGCCAATTGCCTCTCCCTAACTTATTCCTATTTATTTTTATGCATGATCGGTCATCACTTATTTTCGCCAAGAAATAATTAGAATTTCACAATATGGAGAAAAAAAGAGTAGTTAGTACTTCCTGGATACTATATTTGAATTATATTATCACTGTACGATGTACGAACATAATTTGTATGACGAAAGAGATAACAACATAAACATAATAGAAAGAGGATATGAGCAGTTATGGCTTTTGAATGATCTGAAAAATTACAATTACATGTGATATGAATGATGGAATAATAAGAGGGTATCCGCAGTGTACAAAAAACTCACCTTAAGTTCTACGTGGCATTATGACCACCAAACTCGGAATAGATCAGCTCACTTGACCAATTTCTATTTTGAAGCAGTTGATCCTACTCAACAGAACAACATATGTGGTACATGCAAGCGAGTCAATCATTGCAAAAGATCAAGAGGTGAACACCTAATCCATGTTAGATGTTCTTAATCCAAATGGCAATTTAAGTTTTCTTTATTTATTATTATCATAGACCAGCTTTCTAGCTACAGGATACAACACGATGTTTCTGTTTGTCGTAAAACTATTTTTTGCTTAACCACAACCATATTATTGTCTAGGTAACGCAAAGCAAAATATTCCGGACTATCAGCATATTAGATCAAGTAGAGAGGAGAAATTTATCCTGGAACTTGCACGGGGCTGCATGGACATACAACAGAGTAGCTCCTGGCAGATTTTTGTACTGAGTGTACCACCAGTTTTTTGCAAGTTGATGACCCAAACCTGTAGCTCGCCATGTTTCCAAGTGTCAGCTTTTCCTGATCAAATCAGCACACAGTTCTGACTTGGGAGTGGGCAGAGTATTGATTTCCTCAGACCTGCGAGAATTGCTGAGCTTATTAGGGGGCGCCAAAGAATACACAGCAGCTGATGCCTGCACGCCGCAAACTGTATGACGACGAACATGAGAAACAAAAGCAATGTGAAAATACATGTTACCGAGACCAGCTTATTGCTTAGTTTTACCTAGTCACCACCCTAAAATCATATCCAACTCTTCAGCTCTAGCTAGCTACCTGCAACCCAGAAAAAATATTACCTCCAAAACTTTTCCTACATGAGTGAGAGAAATACAACAAAGGTCGTAAAATTGTTAAAATTTTCAGATAGGTTACTGCTAAAGCTTGAAAATTACAGATCTATGCCCCATAAGTCTAGTGCTAAAACTTTGAAAATACAGATTTATGCCCCAAGAGTCTATACCTTGTTCATCGTAGTATGTGGCACGTCGGCATGTCGACAGGGATCTCACCAAGGATAATAGGATAAATATTTATGTTGAATAACACACTTGGTCGGCCTCTTCTTCTCACTTGCGATCCCTTTATTCTTTTCCCTGCACATGTGCTCATCGCGTGGACACGACCGTGAGTCGAGGAAGCCCCGTGGAGATCTGCAGTGCAGACAGGCTGCCGTATTATGCATACATGGGTACACCGTCAGTTCAGACCAGAGAAAATCAACTGAAAGCCATGGGGATAATGCTTTGATCGTAGCTCAGTGTGCAGTACTCTGAACTTAACACATGGCAACGATAGGTGCGTCTTGTTCAGATGGACAACAACTCGCACATGCCACTGATCCGATGTTCGCCTCTACTTCGATTCCGTCCATGTGTATTCAAGTTCTCCGCTCCAAATCATGGCCAATTTTTCATACAATCAGATATCAACTCCGAGAAACTACATATCAATCGATCGCGTGGGGTATGTGGAGTGTGTAGTTGAGAGCACGGATTGAGTTACTAACCGTCTGATCCCGTACTTGAAGTTGTCGGGCTTCAATTTCACCAAGCAGCACGAACTTCGTGCCAGCCGAGCGGCGGCAAGCAAGCAGGTTGCGATCTCGTTCACCACGGCCATGCAGGTGAACCAATTTGAATTCCAATTCCAATCAGGTTTCTATGCTCCAGTAGGAGAAATTCTGGGGAAGTCCTGTACTTATGAAGTCGCCTAGAACAGCGATTTCGTGCCGACCTCTTGTTATGCGGGACGACCATCAGATCGATTCTCCTGAGCTCTAGTTCTATGATTTTGAGAGCCTCCAAATCTATCCGATGTGTTGGAAGCCGTGAATTGCCTAAAATTCCTGTACCTGAAAAGGAAGTGGAAGAGAGTTCTTGATACGTACGTTGGAGTATAGGTTGCCAGCCCACCCGATACAACATGCTTCTCCAATCGCACATGGACTCTTTCTTTAAGCGCATCCTACTTTAACTTCCACGCGACGAATCTCGGCCGTTAATATAGTACCGCTTAAAATTGATTAATCTACACCGTTGGTTATCCTGTGTTTTAATTATATAATAGAACCTGAAAAGGAAGTGGAAGAGAGTTCTTGATACGTACGTTGGAGTATAGGTTGCCAGCCCACCCGATACAACATGCTTCTCCAATCGCACATGGACTCTTTCTTTAAGCGCATCCTACTTTAACTTCCACGCGACGAATCTCGGCCGTTAATATAGTACCGCTTAAAATTGATTAATCTACACCGTTGGTTATCCTGTGTTTTAATTATATAATAGATATTATAATCATACTCTACCTTGATAAAGTATGGTCTTAAAAGTATCTCTTAAAAGTTAAATATTATTTAGAGTAGTGTTAGTAAAACACCCCACTTTAGAAAATTATTTTATCATCCGACATTCGTGTAAAACGACAAACATATAATGAATGTCGTAGTTTGTGAGATTATACGATAATATAGAACTATACACGAATAATTCTTTGTAGAATATTCATAATATGTATGAGTACATTCCATGAACCAGAAATATCAACAAGAGCAAAACTTGTGTTGCTGCCTTGGTATATTGCAAAAATTATTTTCAAAGGGAAAGGTTAATGGAATAGTGCAAAAACTCAAATAAAGGTAATTGACCTTATTCTTATGGAGCAATGTGAAGAAATATGTTTCGGAAACAATACTCCACAAAAGGGAATGAAAAATGATGATAAAAGATCATGATGTTTCATGAGGAGCTTTTTGTAAAAATGATGCGAATCAAGAATATTTTGTCAAGCCACAAAATGTTATTTTTGATTAAAAGATTTTGTTGCCAGAACGAAATACATCCACGAACTACAAAGAAATTGGATGATACCAAATATGAGAAACAATTGAGAATTGTAAAACCCAAGTTACATTTAAGATTACAAAGATAATTGTTATTTGAATCTTATTAAGTAAAATGGTTACTTAATCTTTATATGAAAAGTCATATGGAAAAGGATGAAACTATGGAAAGGACATAAAGCTGATTTTGTCATAAAGAATGCCTTGGACAAAATCAAAAGGTTTGACTACATGAATGTAGACATGCTTGAGTCTTGTTAGCAAAGTGCTAATACTTCGTATGTTGGATTTCGAATTGATAAATGATCAATGATTTTCTATTGACCAAAATATCGAAAGAAATTATGTTTATATAATTTAAGTGGGAGTCAAATTAGCTCACCAAAATCTAATATGTAAGGGACATGTTTTTGAGTGGGAGCTAGATGTGCTGAATAGTCTCAGATGTGATTGACATTTTGAGTGGGAGCTTAATAAATGTCCTTGTATGTAAATGACATATAATGGAAGTACTAGTTAAATTAGGATTGATATGATTATAGAATTTCGATGAAGTCATCTGTGATTTAAAACGTTGGTAATCTATTTAGATAGATCAGGAAGTTTTAAATGAAAAGGTCGAGATGTTTTATTAGATTGGATTCTGAAAGGTCAGAATGGAATAAATCAAGGAAAAGTCCTTGAAAATCTGGTTAAAACATTTAATGGATTTCTACACGATAATAGTGGTTGTGAGATATGTTGCCCCTTTTATTCCGTAGTATTAAGTGGCATCATATAAAACCATATTGTGTGATCGACATAGTGTGACCCATGTTCTTATAAGAAGAACAAGTACTAAGGTGAATTTTATGAATTCACTACAAGTAAAATCTTTATTGTTTAAGAAAACAAAGGATAAAGGTTTCAAGTCTATAGAAGATAGTGAACTCAACAAAGTGTTGTGTTAAAGGATCTATCTGGGTGACTAGAAGAACCAAAAGTCGTAGGAAGGTTTATTTAGACACTAGACTGACAAGAGAATGTCAGAATCTACATAGGTATATAGATACTGCGAAGTTATACATATTAGAAGAGAAAACGTGTTCTCAAACTAAGTGATTTCCAGGTACATTTAGCTGATTATGAATCAGAGTATGCGCGAGGAAAACGGTAGTCCCACTTAGTCATCAAATATGTTATCAAGATAACGGATTGATATCAAACAAGGTGATAATCAATGAATCGCAAAGAATATACGCTTTCTGTATGGTACAGACTGTCAAAGGAAAAACACTTTCACAAGCAAGCATTATCATAAAGTACTTATATGATAAGAGGATATGATCGAATAATAAAATGCAGCTGGTTTATTTGTAATCTAGTGCAAGTGGGAGACTGTTGGAGATATGCCCTAGAGGCAAATAAATATTAGATATTTGTCGCATTATCTCATTAAGTTTATAAATAAGTTTTATACCGTGCTATAACTGTATTAATCGGAATTGTTAATACACATGTGGTATGTAAACAAACCAGAGTCCCTAGTTAGCCTCTATATAAACTAGTTCATCAGTCAACGGATGATCGAGATTTCCCGGTCATATTGATTCATAACAGTTGATGATGAAGTCATTTTATTGGTAGAATAAGGTGATGGACATTACCCACCAAAGTATTGCAAGAGGATCGTATCACTATGTTCAACATTGCAATAGGAAAGTAATGTGACAGCTTATTCCTCAGACCGTGAGATTATATCAAGTCGCTACTTCTGGAATATACTTTGATTGCATCAAACGTCATGTCTTATATAGTATGACAATAAAGGTGACACTTTCGGGTATCCTAAGGAAGTGGTCGAGGCGAGTAATCAAGAGCGGGATTTGTTCATCCGTGTGATGGAAAGATACTCTGGGCCCACTCGGTGAAATTATATCTATAAAGCTGCGCAGCGCATGACTAGGTCATTGGAGATATAATATCACGGAACGAGTTAAGTAGCCCTTGTTGGTAACGAGATAAAACACAACATACGATGTTGACGATCGTATCTCGGACTAGGGTAGTATCGAAGAACAAAAGGAATGAACATATCATGTTAAACGGTTCAACGACGATTATTCTCGAATGCACAGGGGCATCATAGGCATCCAGGTCTCCCTGACGGTCATTGGCGAGCGAGGGGTCTCGACCATGTCTGGAGTATTTCCCGAACCGTAGGGTAACACACTTAAGGTCTTGACGATGCTTAGAGATCGTTTTGGAGTTATCGGAATAAAAGAAATAGAGAGAGAAAATGATCCGGAAAAGTTCCGGATGAATCGGAAGGGTTCCGGGGAACACCGAAGGAAGTTCGGAGTGGTCCGGAAGTTGTTGCGGAGTCACGGGAGATTAAATAATACGCAAATATATTTAATTATGAATTATATATATTTAAATATTAATTTAAAAATAAATAAAAGGAGAAAAAAGGGGCAGCCCACCTAATGGGCCAAAACCCCGGAGGGAAAGCCCACTAGGGGCCGACCCCCCTTTTGTGGGTGGTGCGGCTGGGCCACATGGGGCCCATGGCCACCACGGCTGCCCTGGCCGGCCGCACCCCCCCCCTCCTCCTTTAGTCCCACATGGGGGAGCAAGGGAGAGGGACACCCCCTCTCCGATAATAAATAGTGGGGCATATTTTTGAGAAAATAGACAATAAATTCAAGATTTATTCCTATTGGCCCGAGGATGCCCCTCCGCCCAACTCCTCTCTCTCTCCATCTCCCGCTGTGTGTAGTCCCATCGTAAGGACAGCGTGCGTGTGAGAAATCTATACCGCAGTACGCCGTCGTGCTGCGGGATTCCACCCAAAAGTTCTACTTCCGCTATCTCGGCTGGATCGGAGAGCCCGGGAGTCGTCGTCAAGCTCCGCACGTGTGCGAGTACTCGGAGGCGCCACATTCGTGGAGCCAGGGCGTCATCGTCGCGCCACCTTCGGCTTCGTCTTCGTCGCGCCAAGTTCTTCGCGACCTCGAAGTCGGCTTCGTTGTCTTCATCGACAACGCTTGTTGCGGGAGCGTAGTCCCCGCTATCAGTCTACAAGGGTACGTTGTTGATATCACCTCCGTTACCGCATTATTAGATAGATAGATCCTTGGCTAGCATTTCGGTGTTACGATAGTTAGAAAAATTATTGTTTTCTGCTACGAACCCCTACAGACTGAGGCGGTCAGACGACCCCCCGGCGTGGCCCCACCTTTTACCGCGGCGAGGTGGCGTTTGGGCCCCCTGGGTCGCCTCCTCGGCTGCCCTTTGGACTCCGTCTTCATTTCTTCGTAAAATAAATCCTCGTAAATTTGCGTCCAATTCCGAGAATATTTCCTTAAGAGTTCTCTAAAACAAAAAGACAGCAAAAAACAGGAACTGGCACTAGGCATGGGCATCTTGTTAATAGGTTAGTTCTATAAAATGCACTAAAATCATATATATAAGTGTAAATAAAACATGTGACATCGATATAAAAACAAGCATGGAATATAAAAAATTATAGATACGTTTTAGACGCATCAGTCGCCGGCGGGGTGATACGTCTCAAACGTATCTATAATTTTTTATGTTCCATACTTGTTTTATAACAATGTCACATGTGTTTATTATAGTTTTATATCATTTCATGCATTTATTGGACAAACCTATTAATAGTTGCAAAAGTGCACAATGTTCTTGTTTTACACTTTGATGTGTAGTAATTACTTGGAAATTGACAAAGAACGCAAAAGGAGCCTTGTTGGAGGTGGACTTTGATTTCCCGAAATCTGTCTCTACCAGACAGTTTTTAAAGATGTCCCTGCAGCAACCATGGCCAGGGGTCACCTGGCCTCCTCCTCCACCGCCGCGTGTCGCCTCTTTGCCTATAAAGACCCTCCTGACATAAAAACGACGACCCACGAAGGATTTCTCCAGAAAAACTCCAGAGTTCCGCCGCCACCAAAAACCCTAATTCGGGGGAATAGAAGGTCATGTTCCGGTACCCTGTCGGGACGGGGAATTTCCCCCGGGGCCATCTTCATCGCCGTTGCTACCTCCCATGATGCGCCGGGAGTAGTCCTTCATCGGGGCTGAGGGCTATTGCTGTAGTTATGTGCTTATTTCTCTCTCCCATGGTGTGATCTTTATGTGATCATGAACATTGTTAGTATCACTGAATTCATAAGATGTATATGCTACTCAATTGGTTTATCTAGTATAATTTCCAGAGTCAATTTTGAGAACACAAAGACTTGGTGACAGTGTGGGTGGCGTGTGTGACTCTTTGGATAATGGATTAGAGGGATATTTACCATGGATTATTCTTTGTGGAATTGTGGTGTTTGTTTACTCAGACTTTGAGGTGTGCTTTTATAGCCCTACGCATAGTACTCTTGTTTTATCAAGAAGAATAATAGTTCCAAGTAGCACTTGCTTGCGTTCAGTTGTGCTAACGTGTTGAGAGAGACCACTAGTGAAATTATGATCCCTAGGCCTTGTTTCCAATCATCGGAACACCGTTTTTAGTCACTTTTGTTACATGTTTTCTTGCTGCCATTTTTATTACAGATTACAAATACCACTTGTTACCATCCATATCACTTGCATTTTACTATGTCTTCGCCGAGCTAGTGCACCTATACATCTAACAAGAGTATTGGGTGAGTTGGGGGCACAAGAAACTTCTTGTATCTTAATTGCAGGGTTGCTTGAGAGGGATACCTTTGACCTCTACCTCCCCGAGTTCGATAAACCTTGGGTTACTCACTTAAGGGAAAATTGATGCCATCCTACAAACCTCTGCACTTGGAGGCCCAACACTGTCTACAGGAATAGAAGCGCGTAGTAGACATCAAGCTATTTTCTGGCGCCATTGCCGGGGAGGTGAGTGCTTGAAGGTATCTTCTTTAGATCTTGCAATTTTATCTTTTTGTTTCACTAGTTAGGCTTAATGGAAAACAACAACAAAAATGAGAGAGCTTTATGAAATTTATCTTGAGTTAGGACATGAAGTGTTTGAAGAGAAAATTAAAAAACCTATGGAACTTTATTTGCATGATAGTGGTAATGTTATTAGTATACATTCTTTGAACACCATTATTGCTAATGCCATGGAAAGCTCTTAGCTTGGGGAAGCTGGTTTTGATGAATATGATATTTTTAGTCCCCCAAGCTTGAAGGAGGAAATTTGCTTTGATGATACTTTGCCTCCAATTTATGATGATTTTAATGATTGTGGTATTTTAGTTCCACCTACTATTGAGGATAAAGTTCATTGTGATTATGATATGCCTCCTATATATGATGTTAACAATGATGAATATGATATTTTCAGTCCATCTACTATTGAGGATAAAGTTTATTATGATTACACTATGCCTGCAATTTATGATTATTACAATGATGGTTGTGATAGTTTTACTCCCACTATTACTAATGATTATGCTTATGTGGAGAGTAATGATACTTCTATGCATGTGGATATTGATAAGAATGTTTTCTGTGATAGCTATATTGTTGAGTTTATTCATGATGCCACTGAAAATTATTTTGAGAGAGGAAAATATTGTTATAGAAATCTTCATGTTATTAAATTTCTTCTCTTTACGATGAAAGTTTTGAGCTTTCTCTTATGTTGCTTTTATATGATGGTTGCTTTAAGACCTAAAGGTCATTATGAGAGAGGGAGACACGGTTTCATATATCTCAATAATATTAAGTCTCCTCTCTTTATGTTGAAAGTTTTCAAGTTGCACTTGTTTTGCCTTCCTATGCTAGTCACTTTGTGCTCCATTGATTTGTTTTCTTACAAGACTCCTATCCATAGGAAGTGTGTTAGACTTAAACATGTTTTATATATGCTTTTGGATGCTCTCTTATATTTTCAACTCTTATTCTTATGAGAGCATCATTAAAAATCATTGTGCCTAGTTAAAAGGCTTTAAAGAAAAGCGCTTGTGGGAGGCAACCCATGTTATTTTTGTTTTCAGTTTTCTCTCGCTTTTTTAGTCAAGTAGTTTGTTGCTTCTGGGGAAACTCCAGAGTGCACCCAGGTGCACATGCTCCTGCCCCAATTAAAAAATTCAAAAAAATAGTAAAACTTCTAAAAAAAATCTTAACTTTTTTGGTGATGAACATATACAAGTTCTTGACAAACATGCTAGGTTTCGCTGTGAAATAACATTCATGCTACTCTGTGTAAAAAAACAAATCACTGACAATGATTTTCTTCTAAGTATAGATTTTTCAGAGCACGATTTTCTTCTTTTTGCTCCAAGCACCACGAGTGTGATTTCACTGTGAAATTTGGCATGCTAGTAGAAGAATATCATATGTTCATCTCCAAAAAGTTTCAGAATTTTTTAAAAAGTTTTACTATTTTTTAAAATATTTTAATCGGGCAGGAGCAGGTGCACCCGGGTGCAATAAATCCGCGTCCGTTGCTTCCGTAACAACTCCTTTGTATCCTTTTATTTTTGTTTTGTTGTGCCAAGAGTAGCCTCTAATGAGAGGAAGTTAAATTTTAAGTTTGCTGTCCAGAATCAGATTTCTGTTCGTCACCGTACGTAAATCCAAAACATTCACAGAACGTGATCTGGGTCTGTAAATTTTTGACAGCAAGCATCTGGGTTTTTTCTAGCTTTCATTAGTTTTGAGTTTTCTGATTTGAGGTGTCCTAGTATCTCGAAACAAATCATCTTTATGTTCAGTTCTGTTTTTGACGGATTCTGTCTTAGTTTTTGCATTGCGTCTTTTACGGGCAAAGTGGAGTTCTTTTGATCCAATAGCACCACTTAAGGCTTTGTGACAGTAGCTAATGTTAAAACAATTTTATGCAATTTTCTCAATGAGAACTGAAGGTGGATTATTTTGTTTGAGTACTAACCCATCTAATAATTTTGTGAGAAGTTTTGTATGAAGCAAGTTTTCAAGTGTTGAGAGAACGAGGTGATGAAAGAAGATCAAGAAGGGATTAAAGCTCAAGCTTGGGGAGGCTCCCCTGGACCTCTCCCAAATATTCATGAAGTCTCAAGCGTCTAAGCTTGGGGATGCCCAAGGCATCCCCTTGTTTATCAACAATTTATAAGGTCAATCCCATGAGACTATACTTTTATTCATTTACATAATATGTGCTGTTTTTGGAGCATCATTTTTGTTTTGCTTTCAGTTTTGTTTTGTTTGCTGGTCTTTGCAATGTTGGATCCTAGCATCCTTGTGTGGGAGAGAGACACGCTCCACTTTTTCATGAAACACTCATGTTCTTCACTTGTATGTGTAGAGTGTTTAGCTTTTTATTAGTTTAGCTTCTAGCTCTTGTTTTTCATGTATCTCTTGTTCGGAGCTATTAGTTTCTTGTAGTTAGGTTGTACTCTCTCGTGTTCATGCGTACTTTCCTAGAGAGTTTGTTCAAATAAGTTGATTCGTGTTTGGTTGAATGGGAATTATCTTGTAGATCATTGTCTTGAATAACTTGATACTTGTCATTGTTTTGAGAAATGAAGTAGATTAATGCTTAAACTTGTGAATCATTTACTTAAGAATGGATTAGTGGAGAAATACCGTAAAGCTTAGAATTATGTTGTTTGTTCTGGTTGGTATCTCTCAAGGTCTAGATATTCTTTTTGCAAAGGTATGTTTGGTTAAAAAGGAAGACAATGTGGAGCCTAATGGTTATGCTTAATGTATATCTTGCGGTCATTCGTGTATTGGGTTGATGATATGTGTTTGCTTGACACCTTGCTAAGCCTAAAACTCTGTACTGAGAGGGAATGCTTCTGGTGCATCCAAATCCTTGAGCCAAATATCCATGTCATTCGTGTCCACCATACCTACCTACAAGTGGTATTTTCCTGCTACTCCAAGTAAAATTTTCGTGTGCTACCTTTAATTATTCAAAAATGTTATTACTCATTTTTGTGCCACTGCTGCCAAGCTCATGAGGAAGTAGTGGTTGGGTTTTGTATCTTCCATGTCAAATAAAGTTTTCATGGACTTGCATGCTTCATCTGCTCGTCTATAATTTTGCAAAGAGCTGGTTAGACCATTATAATAAAAATAAAAATAGGCACTCCTCCATGGATAAGTGATTGTTGGCAGGCACCCGAGGATTCGGTTAGCCATGGTTTGTGAAAGTAAAAGGTGGGGAGAGTGTCACAGCTATATAAAGTGCTAATTATAAAGTGCAAAGTATAAATATCTCGGAACTGCACTAAAACTTGTTTGGCATGGAAGATATCAAGAACTCTACTACCATTCGTTGACCATAGTATGCACCTCTCAAAAATTTAGTTTTATGTCTCTATATGCTTTCAAAAACTAAAAAGCTCTAGCACACGATTAATCTCTGCTCCCCTCTGCGAAGGGCCTTTCTTTTATTTTTATGTTGAGTCAGTTTTCCTTTCCAATCTTTATCTCTCAAGCAAACGCATAGTATCAGTTGTGGTACAAGTCTACTACATGTTATCTTTATGTTTAACTATGAAAACTTTGTATTGACATTATCTTGAGATAAATATGTTACAAGTTGTAGCTTTTGCTGAAAACTTAAATCTTCCTTTGTGTTGGCTAAACACTTTTGACGAAAGAATGTTGCTTTGTGAGCTATTAAGCATGACGAGTTTGATAATTTTCAAGTCTCCAAAGTACTATTCATGAAAAAAAATCTTACTTAGATGTTGCGTGGTTAATCATTGTTTCCTTTATGTCAACTATAGACCATTGCCTTCGATCATTTCATTCAGTTCATATGCTTTACATTATTATTTGATCAAGGTTGTGTTAGTAGCATGTCACTTCAAAAATTATTTTTTATCATTTACCTACTCGAGGACGAGCAGGAATTAAGATTGGGGATGCAGATATGTCTCAAACGTATCTATAATTTTTGATATTTCATGCTTGTTTTATAACAATGCCACATGTGTTTATTATAGTTTTATATCATTTTATGCATTTATTGGACTAACCTATTAATAGTTGTAAAAGTTCACAATGTTCTAGTTTTACACTTTGATGTGTAGGAATTACTTGGAAATTGACAAAGAACGCAAAAGGAGCCTTGTTGGAGGTGGACTTTGATTTCCTGAAATCTGTATCCACCAGACAGTTTTTAAAGATGTCCACGAAGCGACCCGAAGACCACGTCAAATGGAAAAAGTCTAGTCGTAAAAGTTTTTGGAAATTTTCCACTGATTGTCGTGGACTATGACATCGTCCAAAACGGGCTCCACAGCACCCAGACGGGACCCGGGCGTGGCCCAGAAGTCAATTGTGGCCAGGGATCAACTGGCCTCCTCCTCCACCGGCTCGCGTCGCCTCTTCGCCTATAAAGACCCTCCTTACATAAAAACTCCAGAGCTCCATCGCCACAAAAACCGTAATTCGGGGGACAGAAGGTCTTGTTCCGGTACCCTGCCGGGACGGGGAATTGCCCCCGGAGCCATCTTCATCAGCGTTGCTGCCTCCCATGATGCGCCGAGAGTAGTCCTTCATCGGGGCTGAGGGCTCTTGCTGCAGCTATGTGCTTATTTCTCTCTCCCATGGTGTGATCTTTATTATGTGATCATGAGCATTGTTAGTATCGCTAAATACATAAGATGTATATGCTACTCAATTGGTTTATCTAGTATAATTTCCGGAGTCACTTTTGACAACACAAAGCCTTGGTGACAGTGTGGGTGGCGTATGTGACTCTTTGGATAATAGATTAGAGGGATATTTAACTTGGATTATTCTTTGTGGAATTGTGGTGTTTGTTTACTCAGACTTTGAGGTGTGCTTTTGTAGCACTACGCATAGTACTCTTGTTTTATCAAGAAGAAGAATAGTTCCGAGTAGCACTTGCTTGTGTTCAGTTGTGCTAACGTGTTGAGAGAGACCACTAGTGAAATTATGATCCCTAGGCCTTGTTTCCAATCATCAGAACGACGTTTTTAGTCACTTTTGTTACATGTTTGCTTGCTGCAATTTTTATTACAGATTACAAATACCACTTGTTACCATCCATATCACTTGCATTTTACTATCTCTTCGCCAAGTTAGTGCACCTATACATCTAACAAGAGTATTGGAAGAGTTGGGGACACAAGAAACTTCTTGTATCTTAATTGCAGTGTTGCTGGAGAGGGATACCTTTGACCTCTACCTCACTGAGTTCGATAAACCTTGGGTCACTCACTTAAGGGAAAATTGTTGTTGTCCTACAAACCTCTGCACTTGGAGGCTCAACACTGTCTACAGGAATAGAAGCGCGTAGTAGACATCACGGGGCCCTTGCTGTTGCTTCAGGCCTCGACATCATCGGCGAGCGGGTTGTCGGAGCCAGAGTCCTCGACAACGTCGGCGAGCAAGTTGTCGTTGCGAGCAGCATCCCACTGGGCCAAACGCTTTGCCGCGGCGCCCATCCAAAGCCGTGTCTGCTTCTTGGCCTCCTTCCAGCCACGCAGCAGCGCACGCACCCTGTCCTTACGAAGAGAGCTGAAAGACTCCTCGACCACGCGATGCACCACTGCTTCATCACGCCACGCCGACGCGATGGACACCTCCACCAACATATGCTATTCTATTTCCTCTGGGCTAGCCAGCGGCTCGTCCAACGACAAACCTGAATAGCTGTCTTCGGCGTCCTCCACCGTGTGGTCAACGAAGTTACCCCCAACTCCGTGTGCAAGGGACAGCTAGCTCCTCCGTCGCCTCAGTCGGCGGGAGGTTGACTGAGCTACTCCTAGCTACGGCCGTTGTGGACAACAGCTCCTCTGACTTCGACGGTGCAACAGCCAGATCTGCCATGGCTTCTGTGCTGTGACGCATTGTACAAAAGCTAAATAAACAAATAGCCATGTCCGTCGAAGAAATATATAGGCAAGAAGGGGTAGGCCAAAAGGTGGGAACACCATGGTATTTCATACCAAGAGGAAATTCTAAAAGAAGCAATAAGATAAAATATTAGACCACAAAATGTGTGTGCGATGAGTGAACAACACACAGGGCTTACTCATAACAATCGTGTGCGATGAGTGAATAACACACACGGATTTCTCAGAAAAAGCATGTGCGATATGTCAACAACACACACTGCTTGGTCACTAAAACCGTGTGCGATAGGTGAACAAGACTGACGGTTGGTCACAAAACCGTTTGCGATAGGTGAGTAACACACACTGCTTTGTTACTACAATCGTGTGCGATATGTCAACTAAAGGCTTTTCTCGCTCTGCATTGTTCTTAACTAATTTCATAGATTACATATTAATATTTTGGATCAAAAGGCTTGTCGAGGAAACATTTTACACATATAGGAAAAATGAGCAAAATAATTTTTACAATAATCTATACTACTATTTCTCGTCGGAATCAGAGATCTAGATTATCTCCACATTCCCCTTGCCGGAGCATGAGCCTCGGCATCATTGGATGCACGCGCTCTGTCTTATTCTAGCTTCTTGGCAATGGACTCTTCCACCGCGCGATGCTATTGTAGTATGTCATCGTTGTCCTGCTCAGCCTTCTCGGCCTCGCGCACAACCGCCATGGCATCCTCGGTCTCAAACTCAGCTTCCTCGGCCTCGCGCTCAGCCACCTCCAACCACTTGAGACTCGCCTCGGCGTCATGCTCAGAGGAATCCTCCGGCGTCGTTGTCATCCTCCAAATTTGCCTCCTCCTCCGGGCACACGTGCTCCACGCAGCGACGTACAGCGCGCAAGCGTGGAGGAGTTCCCGGAATCCGAAAACGGGGAGGAGTTCCCGAAAGCCGCGGCGGGCGCAGCAAGGCTCCACTTAGCCACACACGACACGTGAGCGATCTTCTTTTGGCGCACCATCATGTACGTAGTGAGTCTACGGTGGCGCCGCTACTGAGTTCACTGAAGTACGGTTGCGAGCAGCATTATATAGGACGAGGAAGCTGGCCCGTCGCTAACACGTGGCAGCCTGGAGGAAGCGAGAAGGTTGTACAGTGTACACGCATCGAACGGAAGCCGAGGAGGCAATTGATATTATAGACGATGAATGGACTTAACTCGTGTGTGAAACCGCACAAGAATGGAAACGCATCATTATTTCTAACCGTGTGCGATATATCGCACACGATTTGTAAATCTAAACCGTATGTGAATATTTGACGCGCGGACACCGTTCAGGAGCTCGCACACGCCTATAATTTCGAAACGAATGCGGCAGGGGATAACGCACACGGAAGGCTGCTCGCGTGTGCGAACGTGGAACCGTAAATTGCCCGATCTGTACTAGTGATTGTAGAAAAGCCAAGGACGAAAAAGTTCTAAACATTTTTTTTTAGAAAAGGGTAGCCCGGCCTCTGCATCGTGATGATGCACGTAGCCTTTTATATTAAAAATAAAAGTATCAAACGTGTATCGTATCCCTTATTACATTAACGTTCTGCCAAATTGGCTACAAAAACACCAGCCATCGAAAAAGAGCACAAATGTAAGAAGCAAATCTTAGAAGACTACACATCTTGGAGTCTTCTAGCATGCAACCAGCCATCCTAGTTGAAGATGGCTCTGACAACCGACATCAACCGGGTACATCCAGTATCCATGAGAGATCGCAGGTCATGTGGCAAAAGGAAGGACCACATGTGTATCCAATAGAGGGCTCTGTGGACAACCTGCAAAAAGTGAGCATCTCTAAAAAAAATTAAACACCAAATCATTTCTACAATTCCATATAGCCCAAACAAAAGCACAACTGACAACGCAAATACATGTTTTGGTTTTCTTATCTACCCATCTAACCAATGACCAAACATATTAGCTACACTAGTTGGTGGAGAGATATTAAATGTAAAATGTATTAATCTCCAAATATCTTTGGCAAATGGACATGAAAAAAAACAAATGCTCAATCGACTAATCTGATTGACAAAAAACACATCGTTTACATCATGTCCATCTTCTTTTCAGCATATTGTCTTTAGTAAGCAACACTTTCCGGTTCAGGAACCACATAAAAAAATTAATCTTCAAAGGAACTTTCAACTTCCATAGATACTTGCGTAAATAAGGTGTATGACCATTCATACAATCCAAATACATGGAACTTCCTGTTTGGAGTCAATTTCCAAAAAAAAAGAATCATCATTACCTGAAAGGGTTACATCAATTAATCGCCCTAGCAGCCTTTCCCAGGAAGTCCATTTATTTCCTGTTAACGATCTCCTAAATTCAATATTTAGAGGATTGTTCGCCAAGACCTCTGCAACCATAACATTTTTATGCTGCACAATATTGTATAAGGATGGGTATTGTAGGGCTAAAGGCTTGTTTCCAAGCCACGTATCCTCCCAGAATCGAGTGCTAAGACCACTGCCTACAGCAAACGATCCCCGTTCGAAAAAATCCTTTTTAACCGTCATCAAGCCCTTCCAAAAAGGCGAATCCATTGGTTTAGCTTGTACTTGTGAAAGCGTTTTTGAATGCAGGTATTTGTTGCACAGCAATTCGTGCCACACACCATCCTCATGAAGTAATTTGTTAAACCATTTGCTCAACAAACACTTGTTTTTAATGTATAGTACCGCAATACCCAGTCCAACTTGGTCCTTTGGACGACAAATAATGCTCCATTTAGTTAACCGATATTTTCTTTTACGCTGGTCACTTTGCCAAAAAAATCTTGAACGGTAGAAATCAAATCTTTTCCGCACCCCCACTGGGATTTGGAAGAAAGACAATAAAAACATTGGTAAGCTAGAAAGAACGGAGTTAATCAAAATAAGACGATCTCCATATGAAAGCATCTTGCCTGCCCAACATCATAATTTCTTCTCAAAACGATCTTCCACAATTTTCCATTCTTTATTTAAAAGCTTACGGTAGTGAATAGTAATACCTAAATATCTAAAGGGTAATGACCCAATATTACACCCAAATATTGTACGGTATTCATTTTGCATTTCCTTAGCCTTACCAAAATAATAAAGCTCACTTTTATGGAAATTTATTTTAAGCCCAGAAAGCTGCTCAAACATTGATAGTATAAGCTTCATATTCACTGCCCTTCCAAAAAGGCGAATCCGTTGGTTTAGCTTGTACTTGTGAAAGCGTTTTTGAATGCAGGTATTTGTTGCACAGCAATTCGTGCCACACACCATCATCATGAAGTAATTTGTTAAACCATTTGCTACACAAACACTTGTTTCTAATGTCTAGTACCGCAACACCCAGTCCACCTTGGTCCTTTGGACGACAAATAATGCTCCATTTAGTTAACCGATATTTTCTTTTATGCTGGTCACTTTGCCCAAAAAATCTTGAACGGTAGAAATCAAGTCTTTTCTGCACCCCCACTGGGATTTGGAAGAAAGACAATAAAAACATTGGTAAGCTAGTAAGGACGGAGTTAATCAAAACAAGACATGGAGTGTAGATGATAAAGAAGGTGATGCATGCGTGAAGTATATTCGAATCTGCGAGGCTGATGAACTGAAGCTGCATGCGGATTTGTGTATATTTCATGTAGTTGCATGCCCTAGTACTTTGTAATAATTGTTCGCTCGGTCTGGTGATGTTGAGCTACTACGAGTCTGTGGTGTGATGCCCAAGTTGCTTACTTCGAGCAGCTGGATGTGGGTGTTGTTTGTTTTTCTTTCTCTCTTTTATATTTAGGCATTTCTTTTGTGTTTGTGTTTGTAAAAAATCTGGATGGTTTATTTAATAGAAACCGATGAGGTGAGCCTCGTTTGGTAAAAATTATAATGACAACAGAACATTGTTCACCTCGAGTTCCTTTGGTCAGTACAGTACTTTGGTTCTGCCCATTCGGAAAGGGAGAAGAAACCATTGGAGAGAGGCCGATGTGAAATTTTGTTTCTGTTTACTCCGATAGAGAGATTGGGACTGCCTGCATTGCTAAGCGGCGATCTGACTGTAGAACAAACGTAAGAGGCCCACCCGCAAGAAAGGCCCACAAACAGCCAGCAGAGATAAACCTGTGTGTGATCGTCGGGGGAGCTGAGAGGCCATGAACAGACTCAGTTTTAGCCTTTCGACTTGGGTGTCTGTATTTCTCCAGTTTGCATTCTTTCTTTTTTTCCGTTCGTTTCTCTTCAAACCTGAGATGTTCGGGACCAAAAATAACTACAAAGAGTGAATTGCTGCATTGCTAGCTACCATGCCAAGTCTCCGTCTGAGACAATAGGTCGGCTGCCATCTTCCATAATCACTCCAACGGAGAGAAGGCAATTAGACAGCCAAGACAACTTTAGCTAGCTAGTGATATTGGTTTGAAGAAAGAAATAACCAGCATCCACACGAAAAACAAACAGATAATAAATTATTAAAAAATATACTCATACATAGCGATTACATCAAGTTGATTGCTCGAATGAACTACGCGCTTCCACTAGAATCATGCATGGAGCCCTTTATTAGGAGCCTAATAAAAACCCTAAAAATGAAGAGGAACTTAACTGGTGTGGAATAGTAAATAAAGAGACTAAAATTGCATGTTGGGCTCTGATTCTAGTTTAAAGGAAATTTAAGGGTATCCACCGTTACCGGATCCAGATCCGCTGCCTCCACCGCTGCCTATCCCGCCATTATCGCTAGCACCTATGCCGCCACCGGTGCCGCTACCGATTCCAGTGGCATAGCCTGAACCAGAAGAGCCACTGCTACCGGTCTGTCCAGCTCCAGCACCGGAACCTGAGCCAACTCCGACGCTTGGGCCTGGTGCGACACCTTTAACAATGCCGCCACCGTCGCCGCTACCTTGTCCACTGGCACTGCCAGAAGTGTCATCACTTCCGGCCTGTCCAGCTCCCTTGCCATTACCACCTCCATTTCCATTGATCCCGCCGCCGCCACCGTTACCATTACCGCCAGCATCTGAGTAGCTGACACCACCCGCGGTAGGAGTTGGCGCTAATGCTACGCCACTCTCACCATATCCCGTGCCACTTCCCTCACCGGCTCCTTTTCCGCTCGACCCATTGGCACCAGCACCTTGGCCACCACCCCCACCGTTACCCTTAGCATTGGCATACCCATTGCCGGTAGGGGCTGATGCCGAACCACTCGCACCAGTGCCAGAGCCATAGCCAGATCCGTTACCGGATCCGTATCCACCCTTTGAGCCACCACCGGCACCTACTCCTCCTCCTCCACCAGCTCCCTTGGCATAGTTGTTCTGGCTACCCGCACCTCCACTGGTTTCACCGTATCCTAAGCCACCACCTCCTCCGGATCCTCCGCCCCATCCACTCCCACCCGACGTACCGTCACTACCACCGCCTCCTCCTCCCCCGCCCCCTCCTCCGGCACTGGATGAGGTAGACAGCATACGTGCAGCATCGGAGAACCCAATGCTCACGAGGACAACAAAGCCCAGCGCTACAAGCTTAGTGCTAGCGGCCATTGTTAGTGAGCTCGATGGAGTGTGTGAGATGAGTTGGATGCTTAGCAGAGGGTTTCGTGGGTATATATAGTGGTGGAGCTAGGGTGGTGTGCATCAGTGCATGGTTCTACTATCTTACACGGTAGCTGAACGCGTTTCGGGTTGTGAATTGAGCGGGTGATTCGATGAGAAGTTCTGTAATCACGGTAGTATGCGGCACCGTTGACTAGCATCGATCTAGCAGCTAGCCAGCTAGACAGCATTTATCTCTCCATACAGTGGTACTTAGTTAATTTATGAGAGGTGGTCAGCTGAAGAAGGGTCTGAAGTTACTAACTGCTTGGTTTAATTTCTCAAAGCCTAGCTAATTAGCTAGAGATTCCATCTTCTGACACACACAGATATATATTTTTTGGGCAGTAACCTGACATAGGAAGATTAAGTAGAGGTTCTCCTCCACATGATAGAACGTGCCTTCCCTACTCGATGTTATGACCTAATGATCGGTAACACACTGGAGGATGCATGCACATGAAGCCCTGGATCCCATAGATCGATTAGGAGGTGTAGATCACGGGAATTCGAATCCTTTGACATTGCATTTGTTATGTCGATCCGGAACATGAGTTGGAAGGAGAAGTACACGCGTACTCGACGTCGTGCTCTTAAATCCTAATATGCATTCCTTAGATGTACACTTTCTAGTACTAGTTCTAGATCGAAGCACATGACGATCGATGAGCTGTGCTTCGTCGGTGCAGTTTGACGAGGTCTAGCTCTAGCTAGCGCCGTTAATTTGCGGCCATTACTGCTGCTCGGCGAGTTGAGTATAATCTGCTCACGTAAACGACGACGCAGAGGGTTGACTTGGGATTAAGTGCATGGAGCCAGCTATAGCTGCGGTGACCTAGGTTTTAACGCGTCGCCGAGTTCCAGAAATTTGACCGGGCCAAAAGGAACGCACTGTAGCTTGTTAAACGCTATCTTGGGATAGTTATGGCTACGCAAACTTTGAGAGATATCGATCTGGGTAAACTATAGTGTTTCGCTAGCTCGGACTTCGTCTTCGATTCTCTAGCTGCATACTGCATGTGAGGCAAGAAGATCGAGACGTGGGGTGACAGATCCAAGCTAGCTAAGCCATCTTAATTCACGGGATCCGATCTATAATGGTTTAGTATCAACACTAACACACTCTCTCCCGGTTCATTCAGCTTAAGGTCTGACTTATGAAATACACATGGTTTTGAAATAATACACGCCGTCGAATAGACCTCTTAATATATTATTGAAAATCCGATGAAATGATCCTTGTTTAAAAATACTCCACTTATTACCTTTCGTTAGGACAAATCTATGACCAACAGTTCAAAAATAATATAAACTTATGTGTAATTTCAAATGTGAAGCAAGTCCCTGAGTGTCTTATTGGTAAAACTGAATGCTTGAAATTCATTAGAACCCATGTTTTCTTCTTTTTCTTCCCTAACCATAAATCCCAAAAAAAATCTGGCCACCTCATTTCTTTTTCATATATATTTCTTATCAGGAAAATATAAAAATGTCAGTTGTTTTGAAGTTATTTTAATCTTCTAAACCCAAATTTGCAATTATTCATCTACTGCTGGAATTTGGATTTATTTTATTGATGCAAATTGGCCTTGGATAGAAGAGTACATTCTTTATTTTTGATAGATACATGTACTCCCTCCATTTCAATATAATCTGAATTGTATAATTTTTTTGTGAAACAAAATAATAGCCACAAAAGGTACCATCTTGGAATATGAAGTCAATGATGTCAAAATTATGTCACATTAAATATACTCTCTATGTTCCATTAACCAAGATAAGATTTCCTCACGCTAAGATCAAGTCAAAAGTACCCCTATGCCAAATGTGCGCTACTTGGACTGTTTCATCCTGATCTAAGATTAGCCATAGTGAGAGTATCATAAGACTAGTCACAATGGGGAGTATCATACAGTAGTATCATGCATATGATACTAGTCTATGTTACTACCTCCACAATGGGTAGTAACATCTTTGTGGTATCATACAATATAACATTTATTAGTTTGTAGACTCATCTTGCATTGGAATCCGTTATATTACGGTATCTACCTATGATACTACTATCACCTCTCTCATCATTAATTACAGTGACACGTCAGCTTTTTGCCAACATGGCATGCATGATACCACTTATGATACCCCCATTGTGGCTAGTCTAAGTAGTATCATGCATGACATGTTGGCAAAAAAGCTGATGTGTCACAACAATTAATGAAGAGAGAGGATATAGTGATATCATAGGTAGATACCGTAACATGACGCATGTCGAGGTAAAATGAGTCTATAGCCTAATAAATACAATCACTGCATACAGCGGAGGAGGGAGAAATACGCATGCAAAGAGCTGCAGAGAGAGGAGTACTACGTGCGCAAGAACTGAGGAGTCTTACTCTTGAGTGCGCTGAGCCAATCGTTGGCATGCACACAATAACTATCTACCATCTCTACTGTAACAAATCAAGGGCAAATTCGTCCAGCTTTTAACAGAAACTAGCATGGTGGCCTGCTCAAATGCGCGGGCATCTAGTATCTGTTTTATATATTATTATGTTTGCTTCCTTTTTCTGTTTTGACTTAATTTATATTAATATAACAAATTTGTGAGTTTTTGGCATAATTTATTTTTCATATCTTGTAACGGTTATGAAAAATTAACTTGATCTTCTTGCTAAATACCTTAATTCATATAAAGGCAACTCACATAGAAATTTTTTTGTTAAATCATTGATTTGTGCCATACAATTATAATAAAAAGGTCTTGACCGACTGGTTTTACTATAGCTAGTGTCTTTTCATATAATTCTCATTTTCTGGTTTAAATTATTTTTAGAAATTGGAATCGTTTCTCATTATAGCCACATTTTTTCACATGTATAATTGGCTAGCAGACTGAAACACGTTATAAATCTTTCGTCCAACAGTGTGTCCACTTTTAATTATTTAGCACATTTTTACCTTGGATTTTCTCAGTTTCTCTCACTCCCTTCCGTAGCTCATACGTTATCCATACCCAAAGCTCACTACAGTAAATCTGGTTGCTATCGCTGATTATTGTAGTTTAATCACATCATTATTATGTAATTTTCCACAGTCCGCTTGCTGCGTGGGTCAAAATGAACATTAAAACTGATAGCAAATTAGAAATTTTATGATATGATTGCTCTCGGAGAATAAGGTAGCGACGGTGAAAAAACTGACTAACCACAAAGGCATGCATGAAAGAAGAATGCTATTTATACTATAGAAAGAGATAAGCTACACCAAATAATATTTTTTGTCTTTAAAATTTATTTAATGGAAAAGGGTATAAAAAATAAGTTGTTCCTCGTTTGTTTTCAATGAGCCATGAAGAACACAACTGAAATATTTGACAACCTCAGTAAACAAATTATAATAGAAAGTAAATTGAATATTTATTTACTCTCACATGTAATGCCTGAAGTCTCATGAACATATGTGTTTCAATGGAGTAAACTGCCGAAAAAAATCTAAATGAAGTCTCATCGTATTGGCACTCAACCAAACATCTATACTGAAATTTACAGCATACAACTAATGTCTAGAACACCTATGGGCCTAAAATCCTAGTCAAGTATCATAAATTTACATATTAATATTTACTCTCACGTGTAATGCCTGAAGTCTCACGAACATATATGTTTCAATGGAGTGAACTGCCGAAAAAAATCTAAATGAAGTCTCATCGTATTGGCACTCAACCAAAAATCTATACTGAAATTTACAGCATACAACTAATGTCTAGAACACCTATGGGCCTAAAATCCTAGTCAAGTATCATAAATTTACATATTAATATCTTGTTGTAATTAAAGGAACGTACACCATTATCGCTAATTATTTCATCATTCCCGTTTAAGATTGAAATCGCCGCTAATTTTTCTAGAGGTTGATATTACATCGAGGCATCAGTGCAGCTATTGTTAACACAGAGGGGCCTAATCTTCAAGTAAACTCACAAGAGTATATGACTCGACGTATGTGTTTTGGTCATGAAACATTTCATACGCCGTGACATAAAATTTGTATAGTGAAAAAAATACTACTACCTCTAATGCATAATAAGTGTCGAAGTTTTGAGCCAACCCCATTTCCAATTCAAAACTGTGACACTTATCTTATATCAGAGTGAGTAATATTTTTTTTGTTTACCCTAAATTAAAGCATATGTTTGGTACATCCAAAAAATGACCAATTTATGCGGATTAGTGTGATTGGCAAACTTTATATCGACCATTAATTTTACATGCTTACATATTGCATAAGGGATTTTTCTTTTTTGGAAACACTTGGTCCGACCTGGTTTGCATTCTTTTTGGCAACTTTTGTTCTGATGCGCATGCATGCTTTTTTGGTATAACACACACGAAAAAGAGCTTAATTGAAGTTAGCTATATTTAATTAATCTCACTCAGTGGAGTCACTCAGTCACATGATACGTATGTTGGTTGCATACTAATCAATTTATGATAGACAGATAGACATCAACCTTGGTGCCCGCAAAAAAAACATCAGCACTATTGGACGTACTTATTACATGCATGATGTCGTCATGTATAACACGACCGGACTGTTTCGTGAAAAATTAATGCTGATGCCATCCATGATGTTATCATGTACTCCATAACACAATGGACTGTTTCGGTTAGAAAAAGGTGGACTTTCCTACCGTGTCATATGTACGTAATCTAGTTATATAATTAAATCTCAACCATCAATCTTAGATCTAACCGTCAAATTAATTTAAATGATGTGGCTTAACGTGGTGTCTCTATTAAACATACTTATTTTAGTTTTAGTATATAATAGATAGATAGATTCCCGTCCTTGGTATCCGGGCTACATCTTACGCGCAGAGAAAAAAGAATCGAAGGGAGTATATATATTACTAACCACTATAGAGATAGTAACATATACTAGTATCATATGCGGATTAGTGTAAATCTGCTGCAACATCATGTCGTGCTTGTTTGTACGAAAAATATCTATGCCTTTATTCATGGAGTTGCGAGAGTACATGTGCCTGAGTCGATTTTGGAATCCGACTAGAAACGATCGGCTCCAATATTAGTGCATGTGTACAATGGCTCAGTGACGGAGCCGGGATTTTACAGCGACTTTAAGCACTTAGTACAAGACGGCGACAAGGAGCGTATGTGGCGGGCAAACGGTGCGGCTGGAAACCGTAGCGTACAAATTTGTTTCCATGTTGAGCGTGAATAAAACTATTTTTACACCTCTATCGCACCATAAACAGAGGGACTGCATCGACCTCGTGCTGAAGTTTCAACATACAATTCGACTATTCGAGCATGCAACGTTTCCATGTTTCTGTACATAGGCGACAAAAGGACAAAGCTATCGTTTTTTTCAGTTCATTTTCAACTGGCCGATGGGTCAGTACTGCAGCCTTGTCCTCTAAATCGATCGTTCGATGTGACAAGACCAAGGAAAAAAATAGCGTGCTATCAAAAATAGTGTGGCCCTCACTCAGAAGCTATACAAGATATAGCGTGATATAGCGAAGTTCCATATAAAATAGCGTGATGAAAAATTTATAAGAAATAGCACAAATATTAAGGATTTCAACACTATTTTTTTTCAGAAACAATACATGCATAACCAGGTAACCATATTCAAATGTCAAGACCAAATCCATGGCACGAATACAAATATGAGGCTTAAAACCATGAAAAAGTAATAAACTAAAAGATAAATATTTTAAAATTTAATCAGAATCATTGACATCATCTTCAGAATAACTACAAGAACCACCAGATTGCCCGCCATCATCATCATCTAACGTTATTTCCAGACTTTTTGTTAGTGTAGCTATAACGTTACCACGTTTAGTGTGGTTTCGAGTGTATAAGACGAAAATCGCGCCGTAGCGTCAACTTTAGGCTAAATATAGCGTAGCCTCTCCAAATACGCTATATCGTGCTATTAACCGGGAAATAGCATGCTATTTTTCGTTAGGGTCTCTAATGGGCTGGACTAGTGAAATTGGAGCTATAGTACGCCTTTAAAGAGGCAGAGAAATGGCTGGACTGGAATTCCTACACCAGGGGCCAAGCCGAATAAGTACCAAATACGGGCTCGTTTGATTCATAGGATTGTAAACGCTTTGTGTAGGATTGAAATCATATAAGAATTTTTCCTTTGGTTGTCGTTTGATTCATAGGATCAATCCTATAGAAAAAAATCCCATAGGAATTTTGTAATGTAAACTTTTTGTTAATAACATGAGCTCCAACCTCATGGAAAAATTCCTTCACACAATCAAAGTAACTTGATATTCCCATACGATTCAATTAGTCATGCCATTCCAATCCTATAGGATTCCTATTTCTACACTTTTCTTATTCTATGAATCAAATTACCCCTACATAGGCAGGAAAACTTTCCACGTCCCGGGCCATGGCCCCTCGTTGATTTTGTTCACGAGCGCTGGACATCGAATAAGGAAGCACGCGGTCTAGCGAGCTCGTCGCTCATCGTGAGTATGGAAGTGATGTTTGGCTAGTTTCTCTAAACTTTTTCTGCATCCCACCTAATATGTATGATGAATAAAGTGGTGGACGTTTTACCCTAAAAAAACTAGTTGATAAGGCGGTTTTATCATGTCGCGAAACATAGATATGGCAATAGTGTTGTTTAATGGGTTATTTTAGTATTATCTATGATAACCAGATATCCTAAATATATGCTGAGATAATTGTTGCTAAGAGATCATCTCTTAGATAAGAGAAGACAAATGTTTTTCTTTCGTTTCACTCTTCTCCAACTCAACAATTATTTTATGTGGCATTGCTAAGATAGAAACCATTATACATGCCCTTACGTGTTTCTCATAGTTGGTTCTAAAACCTACTCGGATAGTTAAGCACTCAGTCCGTTTTGCAGGCAGAACCTTGTGAACTAATGGTCGATTAAGTAAAATAGACTCCAGTGCCTAGTCGGTTCAAAACAAAAAAACTGATGAAAAAGTATCCGGGACCTCCAAATTATTTCCATAGCCTCGTGGCAGGTTTTAGTTGTTTTCCCTCAAAAAAATGTGTACTCAGTCGGCTAATTTATAAACCCGACTTGAAATAACTGGCCCGTCATGATATTTCCTGACCTCCAAATTGTTTCAGACTTGGAATTTCTAACGGTAGTCGGTTTTGCTTGCTAGATCAATTCATTTAATCGGCGCGGTCATCAAAATGGGCTTGGCCACAACGAACCATCTGAAAGTTTTTCCTGGACCATCCCGTTTCTATCCATGTCGAGTAGGCAATATTTCGAACTCTCTCATATTATCCTTTTTTTCGTAAACCTAGACCACATATAGATCACATTCACACACATAACAAGATATAAAATACATAGAAAACAAATAGTATTAAGTATTAACATCACAAGATACAAAATGTAAGAGCACGGAAAAGATCACAAGTTCATAACAATAACATCGTCAAAGGACAGTTATTATTACGGGACTTTCACATCAACCATTGTAGTGAAACTCCTGCTCGTTTCTTATCACTTTTTTAACCAATAAATAAGCCATGTCCATGGGGATCATTGCAAGATTGCTCTTGGGTAGTTCCTCGACGTCGATTTGTGGATGATGTAATGATTATGATCAAAACAGGTAAAAACAAGAATATGTTAATTAAGAAAAAACAGAAGATGTATAAAACCTTTTTTTGACCTGCAAACCGTTGGGGAAACCCCTACGGTAATTTTCTATTAACCAACACAATCACAAAAAAAACTTGTCCCTCGAGAGGGGGGACAAGCAAGAGTTCGGGGCGAAAAATTTACATGGCGGGGAGAGGGGTGGAAGAAGAGCAACTAAACAAAAAAAGCTACAAATGAAAAAGCAGGTCAAAAAACAGGGCCTAAAGAGGTCCTAGAACGAAAACAACCAATCAACAAGCTCCTGCTTGTGAGAAGGCTTGATCCTGTGAATGATGAGCTGCAAATCAGCACGAAACAAGGTCTTCCAAACTTGAGTAGAGGGCGACTTGGCTTCAAAAAATTTGTTGTTTCTGCACTTCCAAATCCCCCACATAGCACATGAGACCACCTATAGGAAACTTGGTCCTGGGAAAGAACTTTTTGCTGCTTGGAACATATCAGTCATGTTTGGCATAGAAACCCAGGTGATGTTCAGAATACTCCAGATTCTACCCGCAAAGGGGCAATTGAAAAACAGATGTTCCCTAGTTTCTCTCTCCCTTCTGGAGCAAAGAACACAGTTGACACTGGAGTCAAGGTGCCAATGCCTTCTGTCCATCATATCTCGGGTGTTTAAACGGTCAACTAGCAGCAGCCACATGAACACCTTCTGTTTACTAAGGATTTTACTTTTCCCTCGCTTGTGAAAAAGGGGAGATGTCGGAAGAGCTTCGAAAGCAAACTTGTAAAACTTTTGTGAACTGTAGCCGGCTCTATTAAGACTGAATTCCCAAGCATCATGATCAGCGGGATCAACTAGGCTCTATTTGTGATCAGCTATAATGAGTTGAAGTTGGTTAAGCTCCTCCAATGCCTGCACCGAAATTGGTGTGATGAAATTTTCTTGCACAAGTTCCTCAAAGCTCTCTGCCCTCAACATTTGACTCACTGGAGAATCTGAATCAGAGGCAAAAGAATAAAGTTGAGGGAACTGCAAAGCTAAAAGCCTCTGCTGCCAATTATCTTTCCAAAACAGCACACTTTCTCCAGCTTTTGGTTTGCGCACCGAAATGGATCTGAAAGTATCAAATAATTTGCAGATATCTGTCCACCAAAAAGGACCTACCGGGGCAGTTGCATGTGGAACCTTATCCTGATAATAAGCTTGCCATGTCATAGAAACCCAGGGTGTGTCATGCCTTGTGTAAAACTTATATAAATGTTTCATGAGAAGAGCATCATTTTGTATTTCCAGATTTATAACTCCAAGGCCTCCTTTATCCTTCGGTCGACAGACCAATTCCCAAGCAGCTAGAGGTTGGATTTTATCTCTATCCTTCTTTCTCCAAAGGCAATTTCGTCTAGCACGGTCTACGACCTTAACCACTGTTTTGTTGAGTTTGATCATGCACATGAAGAAAGTGGGCAAGGCGGAGAGCACCGAATTAACAAACGTCAGCTTGCCACCATAATTCAGAAATCTAGAGCAAGCATTCATTCTTCTTTCCACACTATCAGTCAATGGAGCCAGCTCAAGCACAGTGGGTCTTGTTGTCCCCAGAGGTAAACCGAGATAGGTGAAGGGCATCTTGCCCACCACACAACCGAAAAATTCAGCTAAACATGTAGCATAATGGATGTCGAAGTTTATAGGGACAAGGCAAGATTTGTGAAAATTCACTTTAAGACCCGTGGCCTGTTGAAAAATATGCAGAGTGTGTTTTAATTTATAAAGTTGCTCAAAACTTGCCTCCATGAAGAGCAGCGTGTCATCCGCATATTGGACGATGGGATAATCCATATTATTAAACACCACCGGAGGTGATATCTCTCCTTTCGAATACAGGTCATTGATCATATCTTGCAAGAGATCAGCACCCTCCACAAAAAGAAGAGGAGAAAGAGGGTCTCCTTGACGAACTCCCCTTTTACAGAAAAACTTTTTGCCAGGCACCCCATTGAGCAGCACTGAAGATGTGGCTGAGGAGAGAATGTTTGCAATCCAACCAAGCCATCTGTCATCGAATCCCTTTCTCTTCAAGATTTGCAGAATGGCCGAATGCTCCATTAGGTCGAAGGCTTTTTCAAAATCTAGTTTCAGAATCATAGCTCCCACAGGTGCATGTCTACAATGGTGAAGGTATTCAAAAGACCATGCAAGGCAGTCCTGAATGGAGCGTGATTTGATGAAACCAAACTGATTGGTGTGAACAAGTTTTGTAATTCTGGATTGCAAACGATTTGCCAACAGTTTGGTGACTAATTTTAGAGCAGAGTTCAGAAGAGAGATTGGGCGAAAATCATTTGGAGTCTGTGGGGATGGCTTTTTCGGGATGAGAGTGATGATGGAATCATTGATGTTCTTGAGGCTGGCATTACTCTCATGGAATTCATTGCAGAGATTATAGAAATCCTGCTTGATTATAGGCCAACAGCTCTTCATGAATTTTCCATTAAAACCATCGGGTCCAGGGGCCTTATCGGATGGCGGACAAGAGACCACAAGGTCAATTTCCTTTTCAGAGAAGGGAGCCGATAAATCATCAAGACCCTGAGCTTGAGGTATGAGATTCACCCAGTAACTTGTATTTGTGGGACAGAATACTAGCACTAGTCCCTTGTACATTATGAGACCAGATGTTTGCAACAATTTCAAAGAAACCAGGTCGACGCACCCAGTAATTTTCAAACCGAAATATAGCAGCTTTAGGAATTTTAGAATCAATTTTAACCACACAAGGAGTATGATCCGACGTTGGCCTAGAGAGGGGGTGAACTTGTGTATTAGGAAGAGAGATGGCCCAATTTGGTGTAGTGAAAAACCAATCGAGCTGAACTAGTAATGGATCAGCCTGCATATTACTCCAACAGTAAGACCGCCCATTAATTGGCAGTTCGAGAAGACCAAGATGACTGATGATCTCATTGAAAGTATGTATGTCCTGCATGTTAGCCCCATCTCTGTTTCTATTCTCAGGCGATCTATAAAAATTAAAATCCCCCATCAAAAGCCAGTGCTCCTCATCGGGTATGTCCAACTGCATGAGCCAATCAACAAACTGGACTCGTCTAGGACCATCACAGGGACCATAAACATTGACCAGAGTCCAAGCAAAACCGGACTTGGTGCAAAGAAAATCCACGACAATTGCAAAAGTTTCCTGCATGCGAACAGTACCCTGGAATATTTGTTCCACAAAACCAATAAACCTCCCGAAGCACCATCAGAGGGTTGGCAAATAAACTGGTCAAAACGCTTAGGCGTGAATTTGCGGATAGAAGAGTGATCAAAAGAAGCCTTTTTGGTTTCTTACAGACAAAGAATAGAAGCCCCACTTTCTTCAAGTTTATCACGCACAATAGGGTTTTTTATTTCAGCATTCACACCTCTAATATTCCAGTTCAAGACACTCCAGAAAGCAGTACTGACAACCATTAAGATCATATTAAACTATTTTTTGTCTTTCGCAGCTTGTCTTCCGTCAGATCCGTAGGATCGATACCACACTGCTCCACTCCAATCTTCTGCATGAGTTCAATCTGCAGCACCTCTGGCTTCATTGCCAGCTCCACACTTGAATTTTTCTTCCTTGATGGTGTGTTAGGAATTTCCACATGCACCAGTCCCTCTGTGTCGCTTCGAAGGCCTCTGCGACGAGTAGCAGTGGAAAGGTGATTTCCAGATTGAGGAGTCCTCGTAGTGCGTGGAACATTAGGCGCAGAAGTTGTCAAGCATTTCACAGTGTTTATCCCCTGACCAACCCGCGGATTAGCAACAGTGGTACTGCCTGGCATCTCCACTTCCTTATCCACCATAACCTGATTGCGGCTTGGAAAGCCTTTGGAGGCCCCATCTACCAGCCTATTGTCAAAATGAACCTCAGTTCCATTTCCTGGATCAGCCTGATCCAATGGGCTCAATTCCACAGTTGTTTTCATCTTCCTTGCAGGTTCAGTAAGGCTGTCCAAGATCAACCTCTTTCCTGTCGTTAGAGCCACCATTTTCAGTTCAAGATATGGGAATTGTGCACCATTATCCATCCAAGGATTTGGTAGTAGAAACTTGGAGACCATCACATTGGCAAGAGATGTTCTATTCATCTTCAGCCTAAACAAATCCTGCACCAAGTCCTGGGTGAAAAAGGTGTTAACAACAACTGGATTGTGCAAGTTCTTTGGTACCAACTGAAGATCAGGGCTCAACATAGGCGAAATACAGTCGTTCCAATCATCCCTAGGACTGTCACAGAAGTATTTCCGTGGAGGGTTGACACCAGTAACGAGAGACACACTCTGATGTGTTAGCAAAGGTTGCTGAATTCCTTGCTGCAGATCCTTGATGTCTACGCACACTTCTATTCTTGTAGACAGTGTTGGGCCTCCAAGTGCAGAGGTTTGTAGAACATCAGCAAGTTTCCCTTAAGTGAATCACCCAAGGTTTATCGAACTCAGGGAGGTAGAGGTCAAAGATATCCTCTCTCAAGCAACCCTGCAATTAAGATACAAGAAGTCTCTTGTGTCCCCAACACACCTAATACACTTGTCAGATGTATAGGTGCACTAGTTCGGCGAAGAGATAGTGAAATACAAGTAATATGGATGATTATAAGTAGTAATTGCAATCTGAAAAAAAATGGCAGCAAGCAAACATGTAGCAGAACTGGTTGTAAACGGTGTTTCAATGCTTAGAAACAAGGCCTAGGGATCATACTTTCACTAGTGGACACTCTCAACAATAATAATATAATTGAATACATAGATATTTCCTCTTCACTATGCTACTCTGAATTATTCTCTCGTTGGATAACGAACACCAATCCACTGCGTAGGGCTATAACAGCACACCTTAAAGTCGCATTCCACATCTAGGGAACCCCACACTGTCAACTTGAGCGCCCTAAATAGTACTAGACAAACACCGCAATTTCATAGAGACATCCAACGCAAATAATAACTCATGATAAGTATTCCTGTTATCTTTAGCCTAAGAGCCACACACGGGGCGCACACTGTCAACTTCGCACCGTGGGACAAAGGTGACTCCGGAGATTACATTAATAAAACCACTTGAGTAGCATATAAGATAATGAAGAGTACATCTATGGATTCAACTAGATTACAAAGCTCATGATCACATAAAGATCACACCATGGAGAGAGAGATAAACCACATAGCTACCGGTAGAGCCCTCAGCCTCGGGGAGAACTACTCCCTCCTCATCATGGGAGGCAGCAACGGCGATGAAGATGGCGGTGGCGTCGATGGAGATGGCTCCGGGGGCAATTCCCCGTCCCGGCAAGGTGCCGAAACAGAGACTTCTGTCCCCCGAATTAGGGTTTTGGTGGCGGCGGAGCTCTGGAACTTTCTTGAGAAATCGTCCAGGCACTTAGGGTTTTCGCGTCGGGGGGAATAAGTAGGCGAAAGGGCGCTGACGATGCACGAGGGGCACACCACCCCTGGGGCGGCCAAGGCCCAACCGCGCCCAGGGGCGTGTGGGGCTGTGGGCCTCCCCTGGACTTGTCCTTCTGGCTCCCGGAGTCTTCTGGCGAAATAGAATTTCTGTAATTTTTTCAGATTTTTCTGAGCACTTTCAATTTTGGACCTTTTCTGCAATGCACAGACATAATAAACAGAAACTGGCACTGTGGCATCTTGTTAATAGGTTAGTCCAATAAATGTCATAATATGATATAAAGTGCATATAAAACATGTGGCAATTGATATAAAACATGCATGGAACATCAAAAATTATAGATACGTTTGAGACGTATCAGCATCCCCAAGCTTAGTTCCTACTCGTCCTCGAGTAGGTAAACGATAAAACAATATAATTTTTGAGGTGACATGCTACCATCATAATCTTGATCTAATAGTGATGTAATGGCAAGTGAGCTGAGATCAAATCATTCAAAGCAAATGTCTATAATTGATATTAAATAAGAGATAATAAAGCAAGATAGTTAAACAAGCTAAAAGTTTTCATGAATGACGGCCTTTAAGACATGAAACCGTACAAGGTTCATTATAGATGTTTTAAGTATCCAGTGTAGGAGTTCTATCCTTCAATTCCAAGCATCAAGCAATTTTTCATAACATAGAGAACGGATCCAGTCAAGTAAAAGTAAACATGAACGTCATGAATCCACTGTTTCGAGGTCTACTCAACCGGTGAGCGTAAGCATTTAGTATTGGCACCAGGATGTTATGGCAAAGAGAACGTTAATGGGGGTTTGGAAGGCCAATGGAAGAAAGTCTCACAAAGCTATAAGTGATCATTAGACAAGAGGAAGTCTTATAATCGAAGCTATGCAAGGAGTAGTGATTGCCATGCAACGGATGCACATAGAGCTATATGTGTATGAAAGCTCTCCAATGGAACTAGTGGGGGTGCATCCAACTCGGTTGCTCACGAAGACCTAGAGCACTTTTGAGGAAGCTCATCATTGGAATATACAACCCAAGTTCTATAACGTAATATTCCCCACATAGTTATACTAGTAAAGCATGAAAACTCTCTCAAATGGAGCATAGGTGCTAAACATGAGCACAAATGATGACTATGAATACTGCAAGTGCTAAACATGAGCACAACTTTGATAAAGGATAGTAGTGTTGCCCCCCTTTTCTTTTTCTTTTTTTTCTTTTTTTTTTTTTTTTCTTTTTCTGTTTCTCTTTTCGATGGCCTCCATGGCTCTTTTCTAGCAGGGGCAACACTCTAATATGATTACAAACTTTTTGGTACAAATAACTCATAATGAACAAAACATGATGTATAAAACTGTATGCCTCTGCCAGTGTAGCAGGATGTGCAATGATCTAGCGTAACATGGGTAAACCACACATCAGCTGTATAGAATCATGCAAAGCAATATATAAATGATAAATGACAACAAGTCATGTAATGTAAAATGGAAGTTGCATGGCAATATATCTCGGAACAGCTATGGAAATGCTGTGGTAGGTAGGTATGGTGGCTGTTTTGAGGAAGATGTATGGGTTTATGTGTAGGAGAACAAGAGGAAGTCCTCCCACGGGTTTTGGATGTACTGGCGAAGTATGCACAACTCTCAATGTGAGAAAAGGGCAATGCACAGCACCGAAGAGGCTAGCAAATTTGGATGGTGGAAGTGCCAAAACCGTAGCTTAACATTAGTCAAAAAGAACTCACAAGTTTATTGCAAACAACTAGCAGGTTCAACATTAAGCGCATGGTTAACATTTACCCCAAGGAGGGCCGTTCACGGCGGCACAAGTACCCCGTTAGATCCCTCGACCTTCACACACAACCTAGTTATTACGAACCACTTTTCAGACATGGAAAGCTATCAAGTCCAACTACACCTTCAACAATTTTAGTAGAGTTTGTAGTACGGTACAAGCTTAAAGACAATAATCCACTAATGATTTTAACTTAATTAACCAGCAAGCTTTACCATCTATTACTTAATACCTCAAAACGTTTGCAAGGAATCAGGTTATCAAAGTTCAATGATCTACAAGATTATGCAAGTTTTCATTATACCACTACCACACGCAACATTTTCTGAACCAACATATTAACCAAGCAACTCTCCAAACAAATATAAGTGAAGCAAGAGAGTACTTTCTACAAAAGAACTAATAGCTCTGACAAGAGGTACATGAAAACCAAGAGCTAGAAGCTAAACAGCGCGAAAATTGAATACTCAACAGATATAAGTGAAGAAAGAGTATTCCAAGAAAAAGCGGAGCGTGTCTCTCTCCCAATCAAGAATGTGATCAAGCTTATTGAAAATAAAAGTACAATACTGAAAATAAAAGCACACAGACGCTCCAAGAAAAGCACATATGATGTGAAAGAATTAAAATATAGTTTCACTAGAGATGACCTGATAATTTTGCCGATGAAGAAGGGGATGCCTTGGGCATCCCCAAGCTTAGACGCTTGAGTCTTCTTGAAATATGCTGGGGAGATCCATGGGAGCCTCCCCAAGCTTAAGCTCTTCACTCTTCTCCATCCTATTATATCACTCTTCCCTCTTGACCCTTGAAAACTTCCGTCACACCAAACTCAAAGTAAATCTCATTAGAGGGTTAGTGCATAATCAAAAATCACATGTTCTATAAAGACGCAATATGACTTGTTACTTTAAACATTAGCTACTGCCACTGATGTTATGTGAAGCTCTTCCACCCAAAAAAGAATTTCACTCAACACTAGTAAAAGAGAGAATGCAAAATAAAAAGGCATAATCTGTCTAAAACAGAACAGTCCGCAAAGACGAATTTTTTCGAGGCACTTACGACGCTCAGATCGAAAAACTTTGAACTAACGAAAGATGCATACATATCTGAGGATCACGCACAAAAAATTTCAGATTTAAATAATTTTTCTGTGATTTTACAGAAGCAAAACGGTGAACAGCAGAAATCTGTTCTGCGCAGAAATCCAAATCTAGCATCATCTTCCTATTAGAGGCCTTACTTGGCACAACAATGCAAGAAAATAAAGATACAAAGGAGTTGCTATAGAAGTAAACAACCTTGACTCAAATAAAAAAAATTGCAGAAAATAAAAATAATGGGTTGCCTCCCATAAGCGCTTTTCTTTAAAGCCTTTTAGCTAGGCATAGTGATTTTATGATGCTCACATAAAGATGAGAGTTGAAATAAAAGAGAGCATCAAGAAGCATATATAAAACATTTAAATCTAACACTTCCTATGCAAGGAATCTTGTAAGAAAACAAATCAATGAAAACACAAAGTGACTAGCATAGGAAGGCAAAACAAGTGCAACTTCAAAATTTCAACATAAAGAGAGAGACTTAATATTATTGTGATATATGAAATCGTGTCTCCCTCTCTCATAAGGACCAGTAGGTCTTAAAGTACCCAGCAAATAAAAGCAAATCAAGAGAAAGCTCAAAACCTTCATCATAAAGAGAAGAAATTTAGTAACATGAAGATTTCTATAACCATATTTTCCTCTCTCAAAATAATTTTCAGTGGCATCATGAATAAACTCAACAATATAGCTATCACATAAAGCATTCTTATCATGATCCACATGCATAAAGTATCATTACTCTCCACATAAGCATAAACAGTTTCATTAGTAATAGTGGGAGTAAAAGTATCACATCCATCATTGTAATCATCATAAATTGGAGGCATAGAATAATCATAATGAATTTTATCCTCAATAGTAGATGGACTAAAAATATCATATTCATCATTGTAAACATCATATATAGGAGGCATATCATAATCAACATAAACTATATCCTCAATAGTAGGTGGACTGAAAATATCTCAATCATTACAATCATCAGTAGCACAAGGATTTTCAAAAACTTCACTAGGAGGAGAGGTCTCAAATATATAATCATTTGTAGCAAAAGGATTTTCAAAAACCTCAACCTCCCCAAGCTTAGAGCTTTGCATAGCATTAGCAATAATGGTGTTCATAGAATTCATAGATATAATATTGCTACCATCACGCAAATAATTTTCCATAGGTTTTTTAATTTTCTCTTCAAAAGCATCATGTCCTAATTCAATATAAATTTCATAAAGATCTCTAATTTTGTTGTTGTTTTCCATTAAGCCTAACTAGTGAAATAAAAACAAGAAACAAAAAGATAAAACTGCAGATCTAAAGGAAATACCTTCGAGCACTCACACACGGCAACAGTGCTAGAAAATAGCTTAGTAGACGGAGGATGTGAGTACCTTTTACCTTACCTCCCCGGCAACGGCGCCAGAAAATAGCTTGATGTCTACGCACGCTTCTATTCTTGTAGACAGTGTTGGGCCTCCAAGTGCATAAGTTTGTAGAACAGCAGCAAGTTTCCCTTAAGTGAATCACCCAAGGTTTATCGAACTCAGGGAGGTAGAGATCAAAGATATCCCTCTCAAGCAACCCTGCAATTAAGATGCAAGAAGTCTCTTGTGTCCCCAACACACCTAATACACTTGTCAGATGTATAGGTGCACTAGTTCGGCGAAGAGATAGTGAAATTCAAGTAATATGGATGATTATAAGTAGTAATTGCAATCTGAAATAAAAATGGCAGCAAGCAAACATGTAGCAGAACTGGTTGTAAACGGTGTTTCAATGCTTAGAAACAAGGCCTAGGGATCATACTTTCACTAGTGGACACTCTCAACAATAATAATATAATTGAATACATAGATATTTCCTCTTCACTATGCTACTCTGAATTATTCCCTCGTTGGATAACGAACACCAATCCACTGCGTAGGGCTATAACAGCACACCTTAAAGTCGCATGCCACATCTAGGGAACCCCACACTGTCAAATTGAGCGCCCTAAATAGTACTAGACAAACACCGCAATTTCATAGAGACATCCAACGCAAATAATAACTCATGATAAGTATTCCTGTTATCTTTAGCCTAAGAGCCACACACGGGGCGCACACTGTCAACTTCGCACCGTGGGACAAAGGTGACTCCGGAGATTACATTAATAAAACCACTTGAGTAGCATATAGGATAATGAAGAGTAACATCTATGGATTCAACTAGATTACAAAGCTCATGATCACATAAAGATCACACCATGGGAGAGAGAGATAAACCACATAGCTACCGGTAGAGCCCTCAGCCTCGGGGGAGAACTACTCCCTCCTCATTATGGGAGGCAGCAACGGCGATGAAGATGGCGGTGGTGTCGATGGAGATGGCTCCGGGGGCAATTCCCCGTCCCGGCAAGGTGCCGAAATAGAGACTTTTGTCCCCGAATTAGGGTTTTTGGTGGCGGCGGAGCTACGGAACTCTTCTCGAGAAATCGTCAAGGCACTTAGGGTTTTCGCGTCGGGGGGAATAAGTAGGCGAAAGGGCGGCGGCTGACGATGCACGAGGTGGCGACACCAACCTGGGGGTGGCCAAGGCCCAAACGCGCCCGGGGGCGTGTGGAGGCTGTGGGCCTCCCCTGGACTTGTCCTTCTGGCTCCCGGAGTCTTCTGGCGAAATAGAATTTCTGTAATTTTTTCAGATTTTTCTGAGCACTTTCATTTTTGGACATTTTCTGCAATGCACAGACATAGTAAACAGAAACTGACACTGTGGCATCTTGTTAATAGGTTAGTCCAATAAATGCCACAATATGATATAAAGTAGATGCAAAACATGTAGCAATTGATATAAAACATGCATGGACATCAAAAATTATAGATACGTTTGAGACGTATCGATCCTCAGTTCTATGAGTGTTCTGAATCAGCTCATTAAGTTGGTATGTATCCGATTTAAATTGACGACAATCCTTCTTAACCACCCAGATTTTCCTAGTCTGTTTAGATTTGATTCGCCAAACTTTTCGTGCAGCTAAACTCTTGCAGTCCTTGGCATGATGACCTAAATTTTTACAAGAATTGCATCTGAGTCCGGATAGGCACTTCTGGTTACCGTGTCCCTGACCATGACTTTTTCCACAAATCAAAGAAGGCTTATTAACAGTGCAATCCGAACATTTGTGGCCCAAACATTGGCACTGAGAACAAATCCCGGGGCATGCCTCACGTGAGTGATCAGATAAACTGCATCGAGAACACCTGCCCAGGAATTGAAAAACCAATTCTTTAGGCGGAACAAAAGGAATATTCAAACTTTCCATGATAGTCTCATCAGAATAATTGGTAGTCCGTAAATCTTCAATATTTTCCAGCATAATCTTCGGCATGTGAGCACAGAAATTGGAAGCAAAAGTTGCACCAGCGAAGGTTCGGTTTGACACATATGTTAGATCCGAAGATATCGGACATGCCAAACTTCCAATGATACTTCGCATAAAACCTCGTCTGATACTTTTAGTGCCAAATTCATTACCCATGACTAGGTTCATACAGTGGGAAACATAGAACCCACAAATGTCCAACACATACCTAGGGGCAGCAAGATATAAACCATACACAATATTTTACATATTTTTTTAAACATTATAGTTAATGTATGCATGTGAATGTGCAAGTGCAAACACCTGGCAGGTACGTTGAAACCTTCTATCCAGTTTTCGTATGTAGTATAGAGTTTTTCCTCTAGAGACTCTAGGTTTGTCGAGAACTAGGAAGTAGGTGCTTGGCAAGGAGATTTCTAACAAGTCTAAGAAAGGTTAAATGGTTTATGTTTACGAGACCAAATTTTCTCTCTTTATAGGGTTGTTTCAAAGGATTAAAATAGGTTGGAGCAAAGGTTTCACATGTAGCTATGCATACATATATGATATTAAAAATACAATAATAAGTAATCTTAGTGAAAAAAGATTCACATGGTAGCACTGATACATGAGGCCAATGCGTCCTTGTGCCACCATATCATTACAATCGCAACACACTACAAGAAATATGCTAACCTATGACTTTTTGACAGTGACCCTGAAAATATTGGTCATAGATCTGTGACCATTTTGAACAATTTGGTCACTCGCTGTTTTGGAGGGTCTAAACCCGAAAATATAATGACCAAATATGTCAGAAAGGTCATAATCTCCTTACATGAATTGGTCATAATGCAAATTATACTAATTTAATATATTTTTTCTAGCCGATTGCAACCAATTTAAATGGTCATTCGCATTAGTTGACAGCCAACTCAGTAGTCTCGCCTATGTGTCACTGCTTAGGTGTCATTTTCGCTTACGTGTCACTCTGATTGGATAGCCAACTCAGCAGTCTCGCCTATGTGGCGTGTCATTTTCGCTTACGTGTCAATATGACATGTAGGACCCATTGTCGGTGATGATGCAAAAGACCACTAAGCAACAAGCTAGATTATGCAAACATGATCATGGATGACATATTAATATTCCTTGCATTTTTCTAATATGAAAACATATTTAAATTATTTATTTGGAGTTCCCATTTAAAAGATATGTTTAATTTAAAATCAGGGACCTAAAGGTGATAGTTTTGTAAAATCGAGGGGTTGACTTGAAAATACTCCAGATATGGTTCTGGACATTTTTCACCGGGGCAGAAGCCAGCCCGAGCCACTGCCATGCGGGCCCGGGTGCCACGCAGGCGCTGACTGGGCGTGTGCGCGCTGCGCTGCCCGCCACGGTGATGCATGTAAAATGCATACATGAACTTTGCATTATTTTACTTATATTCCAGTCATATTTGAATCATATAAGGGTTATATCACTGTTTTATAATGATTTTGGGAATATTTGATATGTCTCCTATTTTTATGGAATTAACCCTGCACAGTCAGAAAACCCTGTTTTCTATATTTTAATGTTTCATGGACCCAAACGACGTCCAAATGACCTAATATTTTACGGGCATCAGTTTTTGGAAGGAACAAAGCTTAGGAGCCAAGGAAGCGCACGAAAGGAAGTCGGAGGCCGAAGTTGAGTGGGCCCACGTGGCCAGGTACCTGGGCCACGTGGGACCCCCTCTTTTGGGCCTCGGAGCTCTGTTGCCGTCGATCTTTCCTCCACCGACTCGGTTTTGACCTAACATCGACTATAAAAATAGCCCCCCGACGTTCTCTGGAAGGAGCGCCGCCGAAACACAGAAACACCGAAACAGAACCCTGGAGCTGCAGATTGGAGGGGGAAAACTCCGGCGGGGCGCTGTCGGGGTGGTCTCCATCTTCTCCAATGACTTCTCCACCGTCTCCATGATGAAGAGGGAGTAGTCCACCCCTGGACTATGGGTTTGTGGAAGCAACTTATGTATCTCTCTCTCTTGAGCTTCACTAATTAGTACCGTATGAGCTGCTGAACATGATTATGATCATCTATGTAATACCTTTGTGGTGGATCTTTTTATGAGTTAATATATGTTTGAGATTGCAATGGTTTTGTTTCAGTTATGAAAGTAGATGCATATTATGTACCCCGTTCTTATTTACTTGTCATGATCAAGCATGTTTATGAGAGCGTGTGAGGGGGAACGTGTGCATTAGTTGGAGTAACGGGGGGTAGCTAGTGCAGTGAACGTGAGAGAAAGTTCTGCGATCCACTTGGGTGTTTTACCTTACTTTGTTGCCTCGCTAGGGATAAAAAGAAATACCATGCTACCGGAGATGTGGGTGTGACCATTGCCACTTCCTCCATGACTAGATCTAGCATGTTCTTATTTTAACTTCATGTCATGATACTTATTGCTATACTCTGAGTTATCTTAATTACTGAGGTGTTATGATTTAGTTCGCATCTTGGTGGAGTATAAGAGAGACTAATAACCAAAAGGTCTCTATGTTAGGACGTGATGCCCATATAATTATAACTTATCATTAAACTGTTGTGTTGCAATCTCATATGTCAACTCTAGTGTTCCATTGTCTACCACTTTATTAAAGAGAGAGTGCATTTGTGAAACCATGAACCCCGGTCCATTTTTAATCATAAGAAACACCTTTCCAACAACTTTTACCACTTTACCATTTTCTGCCATTTAAAAATCCGAAAATACAAAAACACTTTTACATCTTGCATTCATCATATAAAACCCAAAAATATCATTTATCATTGCTACCACCATCCTTGCATATTTATTTACCACCACTGCATATTTATTTCTTGTTTGCATTGCATATTATCTTGATATCATTCTCACACCTTGTGCTTGATAACCACTAGGTGAGGTTGAGTACCAAAACATTTACTTTGTTTTGTAGGTAACCCAAAGAAGGATAGGAAAGATAAATCTTCACTACTGATTCCCCGAGAGTTCGATATTAAACCCTCGAGTCACCCCTCATGGGGAAAACACGTCTTCCACTTACTACACACTCTGCACTTGGAGTCTCAACCTAACCCATATTCTTTTGACGCAGGTAATTATGTCATCGGGTATCAAGACTGTTTTCTGGCGCCGTTGCCGGGGAATCATTGCTGAAAGGTTTATCCAAGGGTCCCCTGCACTAGCTCTGTTTTCTGGCGCCGGGTTTATCCAAGGATATCTCACCAAGTCAACTTCATCACCAACTTGTGCTAACACCTAAGCTTGGGGAGGTTGCACCTCCGTGAGCATCATCTTATCCATCTTTACCTTCAAAGCATTTTATTTTGTTTTGTTATTGTCTTGCATATCATATTTATAATTCGGTTTGCATTTTTATTTTCAGTTTTGCATTTTGTGTTGCATTTGTTATTTCGGTTTGCATTGTTTAGTATCATTTTATTTTCAGTTTTCATCTAAAAACATAAAACCCATAAAAACTAGTGTCGTTTTTAATATGTATGCTAAGATATGGAGAAAGGTTATGTCAAAACTATGGGAGCTTACTATGAATACCGATCAACCAAAGAAGGAAATAGAATGCTTGAATTGCTTGAACATCTCAATGATATGGCTACTGAGTTTTGTGAATTACATAATATAACTTGCTGCTTTAGAAAAGACTATAAACACTCTCTCTATCAATGTAAGTATAGTAGTGATCCTATTATTGCTTCTTATCAAGAGTGTAAATTTGCATGCCATGATATAGAACAAGTTGAGAAATATATTGCTTATGTTGCAGCCCATGAGATAGACTTTCTTATTGATAAATTTTTTGCAACTAGTCATGAAGCTCGTGTAATGAAAGGACACATTTCTATTCTTCTCCAACTTTGCAAAAAGGAATTTAGTGATAATGTTTATGTTAAAGAAAGAATTCTTGCTGCCATGAAATGTACTAATATTTTGCAGGAAGAGGATGATGAAAACATAAGCTTGGAAGAGGAAGAATGTGAAGAGGAGATTGAAATGGATATGTTCCAACCTAAGCTTGGGGAAGAGTTGGATCTCCCAACTTCACCATCAACATTTGATAGTAGCACTCAAACTCAAAAATCTTTTGTTATTTATGAGAACCCATGTTATGATGAGTGTCAAACTGAAAATTCTATGGTCCTATATGATAACCCATGCTATTATGATGAAACTAATAATGCTCCTTTACTTTTTAATGATGCTACTAGTGAACTTATTGATGATAATGAGGAGTGTTGTTTAAATATGCTATATGATGATGCTTTAGATGATGGTCCTATGCTTATTGATAATCCTCAATGTTTAGAAGTTGTTACAAATTTATGTGAGGTTAAAAATGACATACTTGCTGTTTGTGATGGTACTCTTACTCATGAGAGTCCTACTTTGTTCTTAAATTCTCCTAGTTACACCATGGAGGAGAAATTTGTTTATGTTGAGAAATACTTATGTGGTTTGCAATTATCTTTAGTTCCAAATATTTGTTGCAACCATGATATTAAACTTGATATTGATCTTAATAATTATTTTGAAAGAGGGGAGCATGCTAATGAATTCCAAAATAAATTTAATGATCCTCTTTATGTGCCTATATTATCTAAGTTGAATGATTCTTGTGATTATATGGTTGAATTTATTTTTTCTACTTGCGGTTAACTCTACTACCTCCGTTTCTGAATGTAAGACATATCTTTTTGTTTAAAGTCAAACAATGTAAATTTTGACCATGTTTTTAGAAAAAATCATTAACATTTACAATACCAAATCAATACCATTCGATACATCATGAAATATATTTTTTGATGGTGTTCATTAGTATTATAGTTGTGGCTGTTTTTATATAATATTGGTTAAAGTTTACATTGCTTGACATTTAAAAAAAATATACGCCTTAATTTCATGAACGGATTTCAGCAACAGGGAGTATTATTTGTCAAATCCCCAAAAGGAAGAACTAGCCAGTTCAGTTCCCATTTGCCAGAAAAAAAGGTTCAGTTGCCCTCGCTCGATCTAGCAGAGGGGAAACAAGCCATGGATAGCTCGCCTCCCACCATCACCGTCCACGTGAAGTTCGCCGGCCGAACCATTCCGGTGGAGGTCCCGGCGTCGGCCTCCACCGCTGAACTGAAGCTGCTCCTCCAGCCGCTCACCAACGTCCTCCCCCGCGGCCAGAGGCTCATCTGCAAAGGCACCAAATCCCAAACCCTTACCGCCTGAACAGGATTTTGCTTCGAGTTACGAATCCTTTGCCGGTCTCTTACTTCCGTTCGATTGCAGGAAAAGTTCTCGCGGAAGCAGCGAGCCTGAGCTCGATGCAGGTGGGCGACGGATCCAAGGTTATGCTCATCGCTTCGCAGGGTCTCCATCAGGGGGTAAATCACCTCGTTCTTCCCTAATGTGTTCTATTTTCTCGTTTGCTGTACCTTTATTTTCTTCAGATGTTAGCAGTGATTTGGTTGCAATGGAGCGCAGTTCGTGAGACCGTAAGCTCTACCTTTATTTCAGTTAGCTGATCTTTTATGGTGGCTTGAACTTGTACGGAAGTAGTATTGGTTATGCGGCTAGCGAGCTTGACTTTTCGTCAGTCTTCAGTTTGATGCCCTTACTTTTGAATCATTGGGATTTTCTGATGGTTAGGGGAAATTTCTGCAAAGTCATAGTTCCTGTCATTCCACATTGCAATGTTACAATTTCATCAGTCAAATTTGAAAGCTGGGCTGACATGTTATCTAATTTGTTACAATCGATCTACTTGGCTTTACTTTCCAACAGGACGGCCCTATCACTAAGAATAGCAGTGGTCCGGCGGCAACTGCAAAGAGAACCTCAAATGTTAAGGAAAGTCACACACAAAAACAGGATATTATCAGCAAAAGCCGACCGGAGCGATGGAAGATAACGGGTGTTATTGCATTGTCTGATTCCAGCTTGAAGGTATATGATTCCAACTTGTTTGCACTACCTTCCACAAATGCAAAGCAACACAGTGTAGCTGCGATTTGAGGTTTATGAAACGTCATGTAACCACCTTTCTGTATAAATTAATTAAGTGCGTCTGTCAATTATGGTGCAGAAAGACAATCAATAGTTAATAGTTATTTTTATTGAGTAGAGCCAGAGGAAATAATGAAATAGTCTTGATAAGGAGTTTCTAAATATGATCAGTAAACTGACTCGAGGTCTGTACTGTTTACTGGTCTAATTAGATCTGGCACAGCATATGTGGCAATACCAAATCCATCACCAAGAAACCAGCTGATGAAAGAAAGCTTTATTTTTGCAATCACCGAGAAATTCTTTTATTCTATTATTACGTCAACAAGCCATCAATTGTCTCTAATTATGAATTTTAAGCAATTTTGTTTTTAAATTGGAATGCCTAATTTCTCCCTTTCCTTACAGTTTGGGACTTACCTTTTGTGATCATTTTAAAAACAGGCAGTGCCGGAAGAAGTCTGGGACTGTGGCTCCTCAGTACGAGTACTAGATGTCTGTAACAACTGCATTGAAGCAATTCCACAGAAAATTGCTGCCCTTAAATCATTAAATGTAATTGTTCTTTCTCGACAAGTTGGTTGATGGATTTTATTCTTCCATTAGGAGATATAGTTGAAAGTTCATAATTTTATCTTGTAGAAATTGTTGGTAACTGCCAATGACATATCTGATGAGGGCATCTGCTGGGAAGGTCTATCATGTGTTCAGACATTAACAGTTTTATCCTTAAGCCAAAATCGGTAGGTCTGAATTTTCAAAATCCTGTTATGTTATTCGTACTGTTAATCTTTGTTATGTTGCAAGTGGATAGAGACAAACTTTGAGCCTTTTATAATCCCCTGAATTTTATTATATCTCCTCATCTTGTACATTTGTGCTCTTACAGCCCACATGTAAATTTTTGTTGCTATTTCATCTTTCTTTGACCGAGAACACCATATATTTGGCACAAAAAGCTGAAGCACACAGGTTCATGTGTTGAAATAACAATAGAACAATTAGTAACATGATTTATATGCTTGGTATTTTTCTCAAATCTATTGTGATGGAACCCTGTAGCTTCTTACTTGCTTAATCATCTGGGGCAAGTTGCACTCCTATATAGTAATCTTCTGTGGATGATTGGACAACTAAAAGTAGTTATTTTAGTTTGGGATAACCATTACATTCTTGTGTTTTATCTGGCTCTTGACTAGAACCTATTTAAAGAATTTTGTCACTTTACTTTCCTCCTGCTATCGAGATGTATGTACAAATTACCTGCCGGCAGAAAGGGCTTGTTTCACAGTCTTCGTTTGAACAGAATGTTGGCCTGATGTAATCTTGTCATAGTGTAAACTGCACACATAGGTTGTGAGCAGACTATAGTGTAAACTGCACGCATAGGTTGTGTGCTGGTTGTGGTGTGGATAGGGCACATGAGTTGTGTCCTGAGTAGATAGGCATGCTGCAATATGTTTGCAGCTGTCTGAGTTAAGTAGTGGGTGCTAGTATGTTCTAGAGTACTATTTATATGTAATTCTTAGGCTGTAAGATAGGGCAGCAGTAGAAGCCTCTAGAATGCGGTAGCACCGACCTTGAACCCTCTATATAAAGGAGAGGCACCCTATATGGAGGGAAGCAAGTTGCAAGCCAAGGTCCTAGCATAGGTTGCTGAGGGCAAGCATAGGTTGCTAAGGTTTGCCAGCATTTGTTGCTGTAGTGTAGCATTTGTTGTTGCACAGTAGGCATAGGTTGCCATCTTGTAGGCATTCGTTGCCTGTGTGGTGTAGCATCCGTTGCTGCAAAATCTAATAGAAAAGGAAGGCATTTGTTGCCTGAAACTGGTGTGCTCCTCTGTAGTACTAGTCCCCTGTTTTCTTCAATTGGTAGAGAGAGAAGAGAGAACAGAGAAGGAACACCTAACACAGAACACCACGTTTTGCACCGAATTTTGTTGGCAAAACTAAACAGTCACTTTAGTCTGGACATGCATCTTTAGTACTCAGGATAACAAGATGGCGTGGTTTATATTATTTTTCTTTATCCTGCAGACTGGTTACTTTACCTCCGAGTTTGGGCTCATTGACCTTTCTACGTGAACTTCGCATTGCAAATAACATGCTTGATAACCTACCTGTTGAAATAGGTTTGCTGAAGCAGCTAGAGATTTTGATAGCAAACAATAATAGGTAATGTCCTGAACTTACCAGATGCTGACATCAGAATTTATATTTTCTACTTATGTATAGGCCTTCTTAGTATTAAGTTGATTTTGTATAAATTTGAGAAGTAATATGAGGTTGCTGGGAAGAGGGACGATTCGTATGTTCAATTCTTAATTTTCTGATGATTTCATCGTAGTTGTAGGACTGGAATGATGCGAAAAAAGTAAAAAACTGAGGTTTATTAGTGGTAACGTCATAATGGTCTTTAATACTCGCAGGCTTGCATCTTGTCTGTTCCACTATAGATCTTGTAAGCTTTTCTATGAAGATCCTATCGTGCCTAGAAGTATGAGAATTACATTGGTATTGTTTGGTTAGAAAATTTAAAGCTTCCAATGTTAGAAATTGTACTGTAGATCTTCCACATTCTGACATGATTTTCACTTGTTGGCAGGATAACTTCGCTGCCTTCCTCTATAGGAGACTGTGAATCTCTCATAGAGGTGTGTGCCTTTTTTATCTTTCCCCCATTTCTGTTCCTTACATTTTTCTATGCCAGTACATAGGAATGGGACGGTCCATGTCCCGTCCGATCCTCACCCTAAACTTAACTCACTTGTTTGGTTCGAAGGGTGGAATGAGTTGTTCATCACCAATTCACAAGTTCACCAAAGTTCTGTCTTCATCAGGTTAACTTGTCATCAAATCTTTTATCTGAACTATCGGAGGCTTTTGGAAATCTTCACAATCTGAAGGTATGTGCTAACCGCTTATAGCTACATGTGAAGATGCATTCCCGAACAAATACTATATATGCCTAATATATTACTCCCTCCATTTCTTTGTATTCGGTGGATAAATATTGTCCAAAGTCAAACAGTGTAAAGTTTGACCAAGTTTATAGGAAAAACTATCAAATGAAATTTTCATTTGATAGTTTTTCCTATAAACTTGGTCAAACTTTACACTGTTTGACTTTGGACAGAATTTATGCACCTAATTAAAAGGAACGGAACGCGTCTTGTAGTTGAATATGATAGCACAACATACTCAATGTCCAATTTGATTGACACTCTGAAATGCAGATGCTTAACCTATAAATATAGCAATTATTCTTGTCCGCAATATAATACCACAGCAGTGTGAGCCGATATTAATGTGAATTATTACTTCATGCTGTTTTTGACCTCATGTAGGCTGAGCACGTCACTACTTTTTAATATTTCTCGGCATATTATTCATAAATTTTGTTTAATGACTTGTGAGCCGAGAAAACCACAAAGGTTCACGCTTTAACTGTATTGCATGATATCCTTACTAAATTAGAGCTTGGACTTGTTTCATTTTATTTGGTTCATACTTGCTATCTGTCTGCTTGTGTCATACAGTGAAAACACATGATTATTAGTGTCTCTTCTGTAGATGTGCATGTGACTTATCATTGCTATCATTTATACTGAAGAGAAAACACCTGTACTATTCCTTGTTTGTAAAAACTTTCTTCCAACAGACTTTGCATCTAAGGAACAATGGTCTTAATTCCCTACCGTCGACTTTATTCAAGAACTGCTGGCGGCTTACCACACTTGATCTCCATGGCACTGGAATCACCAATGATATTCTTCGACAGGTACAAGTTCCCCAAAAGGCTATACCCTTCATACATTGTTAGTTTTTTTGGTATCATCATTACTCTAGTGGAACTAAAATGGCTATATGCTCACATTTGGAAATGGAAAATTCAGTTTGACCATCTGAAGTCTGCTGTTTGTTTTGCACTTAATTCCTTTCTGTAGCTGAGTTCACTCCGGGACACTTACCCATAATGTGGTTTCCATGTTCATACCACCATGTTAACAAGTGTTGTATTTGTTCTACATCTTGTGGAATTCTTAACTTTCTCTTGACGATATATGATGAAAATCTTTACTGTATTGCATGTTTGACCATGGCTCAGATGGAGACGTTTTAGTGCTAATAATGTCATTACTTGTTCCGAGCAGATTGAGGGCTGGGAGGAGTTTGACGAACGTAGGCGGCAGAAGTATCAAAAGCAGTTGGATTTCCGTGTGGGATCATCAGGCGTTTTCGATGAAGGAGCGGATGATGATGGCAGGCGTTCATAAGTAAATGCTTATATTGTGTCTTATTGTCCCAGAATGATCGCACAGTTGAACAGACCAAGAGCTGATGTTAATCCTTACATTCTGGATGCGTAGTTCTGTTTCTTTTCAGTACACTTGAAGACAAAGAGATGAAAAAGGGTGGTTACTCTCTGGCGGCATCCGCCAAGAGCACTAATTTTAAGTTCTCTGGAAGTTTGAAAATTTTGAAAATATGAATTCTTAGGAAGTTTTAATTTATGGAACCAAAATTCAGTATGTGAAAAAAGTAGAGTAAATTGAGCAACACAATATCCGTATATGCCTTCAGATAAAGAATCATCATGTATAAGTGTATAACTGATCAAACGGGCAAGGAATTGCTTTCAGAAATAAAAAAATATACGATATCTGGGCAGAGCAATTAAATCATACATATTGCATCCCCTCTCCTTCTGTTCCTGTGTGCGTCAGAAGTTTGACTGGCTTGAAGGTTGTGGCCCCAATGGAGTTCATCATGTTTCACCCCCTGCCGCCCTTTTCTTTAGAACTTACAAATTTCTTTAAAAGCTTTAATACATACACAAATTTTCGTATTTAATTGTATTATTAGTCGAGAATTGCGGGTGCGGTGCACGCGCACATTTACTAGTAACAACAACAGGGCAACAGCTCCCCAAAGTAAAAGTACTCATCCCCACTATCCATATTTTACGCCGTAAACAATGCCATAATCATAAATTTTGAATCGAATTTCATCGGAATTTGTTTAAATTACCTAAAAACATGTCCGATCAAATGACGGAACACCTTGCGTATGAGCGAGACCGAGGTGGAGGTTGGTGCCGGTGACAAGCTGCGGCCGACAAGAAAGAACAAGCAATAGTCATTGAGACGGTCGAGCGAGGGATGGAATCCGCTCGAGTTCAGACGGCGCTCACTTCTCAACCTCCCATGGTGGCGGCGATGCACTTAGCGACCAAATCCATCCATGGTTGAAAACGTCAGGGCAGCGGAGGTGGGTCGACATGCTGTAACGCGGGGATACGTGGTGGCGGAGGCAATAATGTAATGGAGAGGTCGGCCACACAAGAGAAGAGGGGTGGGACAAATGAGTGGGTGGCTGACTAACGGGGCCAACATGCTGGAGTGCTAACTTCCAGACAGATTGAACCACCCCTGAGAATTAGGGCACTTCTATGTGTCCAAACAAAAAACAAGTCCACGTTTGGATCGATATGCAACCAGTTGAAACTACCTTTTTCTATGGACCTCGAACAGACCCACGAGAGTCTAAGACCCGTTTTCCTTTTCTTGTTTTGTGGTTCAGTGTATGTTTTAAGTTCGGACAGTCGTTGAACAATCGAAAGAAGAATATGGCTAGTATGAGTTTATGTTTGTTTTGTAATGTTCGTGTTTCTTTTTGCGGGGTTGTAATGGTCGTGGTGTGTGATTGTGTCCGGCTGTATCCGCTTTGCACTAACTTTTGTTTTACTACTTGACAAATCAGATGTAAGATGTCTTAAAAAAAACATACACGTAAGATCCTACAAAACATGTCAGAAATTACGAACCACAAGAGTCAAAGGAATCAATCGCGACCGCGTCCCCAGTAGTAAAATACTGTAAAACCTGGAGTGAACTGCACGCACACACGTTCGTCAGCTCTGAATATCCGGTGGAAACCAAGTTTCGATGGAAACCGGTGAAAACCACGGAAAAATCATGTTTAAAAGTTAAAAAAAATTCGGACCAAAAATGCATTACATTGGGAAGGTAGGGTTCTACGGACATGCAAAATGGTAACTTGAAACTCAAAACATTTTAGGAGCTACGAAAATGACAAATTCGTCAGTGAATAGTACCAGAAATTACTATTCACTGCTAAACTACTATTCATTGCTGATTTTGTCATTTTCATAGCTCCTAAACAAATTTGAGTTTCAACTTGCCATTTTGCATGCCTATAAAACTTTACATTCCCAACGCAATACATTTTTGCTAAGAATTTTTTGAAGTTTTTAAATATAATTTTTTCGTGGTTTTCACCGTTTCCATTGAAACTGGGCCACCGGATACTTGTCGGCGTCCCAGCCAGATCCCTCCCCATTCGCCGTCGCTTCCCAATCCGCGCCTCCGTCTCCCAGATCCGCTCGAATGCTGGGGCGCGGGGTGGGGATGTCGGCGCCGCAGTGGCGCGGGGGCGCGCTCGACCTGCGCGCAGCGCTGCGGTCGGGCGGCAACCTCCTGTTCGGGCTCTTCGTCGCCGCCGTCCTCGCGTTCACGCTCCTCGCCGCCGTCCACAGCCCCGACGACCCTCTGCTGCACCCTTCCTCCCACCAGCTCACCGCGTTCCTCACCTCCGCCACCTCCAACTCCACCTTCCTCGCCGACGACTCCGTGCTCCGCACCGGGGAGGACTTCGCTACCGGCTCCAACTCCTCCGAGGCCGCCTTGTCCACCGTCGTCGCCGAGGCGCTCCCGTTCATCAAGCTGTCCGACGTCGGGTCCGAGAAAACTGAGGCGGAGACGGAGCAGTCCGTCACCGTCGACACCGACGGCAACTCGGCCGCCGAGGAGGACAAGCCTACCGTTGAGTCGGTCTCCTGCGACATGGAGGCGCCAGTGGACTGTACGGGGGACAGGGATCTCTTCAACCTGCTCATGCGTACGGCGATCGAGAAGTTCCTCGACATCCACTTCTATCGCTTCGGCCGCCCCGTCGTCGTGCCGGAGAGCCCCATGGCGTGCGACCTCGCCTGGCGCTTCCGCCCAGCGGAAGACGCCAAGGGACGCACCACCTACTACAAGGACTACCGCCGGTTCACGCTCACCCGCGACGTCAACACGTGCTCGCTCGTCGTGGACAGCGTCGGCGAGTACCACTCTGGGACCGGCGCCAAATGTAGCGGGCGACGCAAGGGCAAGAAGGGGAAGAAGGGAAAGCGTGAGGCGCCAGTGACGACCACGGATTTTGTGCCGGCCAAGACACAGATGAGGCTCGACGAGAATGCTGCCAATGCAGACACCACGACTGCTGCAGAGCAGGTGTTTGTTGTCGGCGAGGCCGTCAATGACAGCATGCCGGTCGTCGCTTCTGAGTCTGATTTCAGCCGCGGAAGGTACCTCATTTATATTGGCGGCGGCGAGAGGTGCAAGAGCATGAACCACTACATTTGGGGGTTCTTGTGTGCGCTAGGTGAGGCACAGTTCTTGAACCGGACACTTGTTATGGACTTCAACGTCTGCCTCAATTCACGATATACTGCCAGTGGCAAGGATGAAGATAAAGATTTCAGACTCTACTTTGATTTCGAGCACTTGAAGGAGTCTGCATCAGTGATTGATCAGAGTCAGTTCTGGACAGATTGGGGAAGTGGCACAAGAAGGATCGGCTGAAGAATCACTATACTGAAGACATCAAGGTGACCCCGATGAAACTTCGTGATGTGAAGGACACATTGATTATGAGGAAGTTTGGAAATGTTGAGCCAGATAACTACTGGTCACGTGTGTGCGAGGGTGAGACAGAGGCCATGGTGAAGCGGCCATGGCAATTCTTGTGGAGATCACGTCGCTTGATGGAGATCGTGTCTGCCATTGCCTCTCGACTGAGTTGGGATTTCGATTCGATGCACATCGTGAGAGGAGAAAAGGCCCAAAACACACAGATGTGGCCAAACCTTGATGCAGACACCTCACCGGAAAATCTGCTTGTGACACTCAATGATAAGGTTGGTGCTGGCCGGTATTTGTACATTGCCACCGATGAGCCTGATAAATCATTCTTCGACCCACTTAACAACAAGTACAAAACACGCTCCCTTGATGATTTCAAGGATCTGTGGGATGAAAACAGTGAATGGTATGCTGAAACGAAGGAGCTAAACAATGGCAATCCAGTGGAATTCGATGGGTACATGAGGGCTGCAGTCGACACTGAGGTGTTCCTCAGGGGGAAGAGGAAGTTGGAGACATTCAACGACCTTACACGTGATTGTAAGGATGGTGTCAATACATGTGCAGCTTCCTCCTGAATATCTGGTGGACTAAGGTGAGCTGAGTCTCAGTTATTATTCTTGATAGAGTAATTTTGAACTCACGTGTATTGTTGTAGCTAGCTAGTTCGTATCAGTATTTTGTTGTAACACTATTGTTGATTTTGTGCACCCAGATTACACTAGTTTGTTGAATTAATGTGCAATGAACTTGTACCAATTGCTGAAACAATGAGATTTGGTTCTGTTGCATTGTTGCAGCTGTGTTTTCTATCTCTGTTGGGTGTAACTCAGCAATCACTTACTGTTACCGTATTATGTCCAAGTCTATATGTCATTTTCTGATGTTTTGACAGTTTGGTATCTCTTATCAAAATCCAGTTTTATGTAACAGTATGCGAAGAGCTGAAGATTGGTAGTACTGGTAGTAACTGGATACCAGTTAGTGCACTGCTTCCCCTTTTCTTTTTATTGGAGGAAATTGCACAACAAGGTCATCGTAACAAATATCCCGACTATTGGAGTTTTGTAACACAACACCAATTATTGGGTACTGTAGTAACAAGTAGCACAAGTCTACAGCTGATATTTGTAGAGTTGTAGTACGTGCTACGTCGGTACTCAATAGTTGGTGTTCTTGTCATAAAGACTTGGTAGTCAGGGCTTTTGTTACGACGACTCCATTAGGCGTGTGTTTGTGCAAGTTACTCTTTATGGGAGGAAATGTGTAGATACCTTGCTTGTGATGGTAGAGATCTTGATACCACAGATGGTTGTGATGTCATTTTCGGGTACACTGGACGCGGCTTGAACATTACCTTCCCTTTCTTAAGATTTACCTTCATGGACGCCTTGATGGTACGACCTAAGTTTCATTTCTGAATTTCCTTTCCAACTCGAGGCTTTAAGTTAACATGTCCTGCGATATACTCTTTACACTAAGTAGTTTTTTTTGGCAAGATGACAGTGAGTAAAATTAGCTAAGTGAGTAAGTAGCAAACTATGTATCACCGCACAGGCGCACAGAATTATCTAGGCCTCAGGGTGTTAGCACTCGATCTTAGAGGAGAGATTTGGAGGATACGCGGGAAGTTTGCTCGCCGAATTGTTGCTACTACTAGTTCACAAGCCTCGTCTCTATTTTGCGTTCTTCTACTTTCAGTTTTTCTTTCCGAGAGTACGCCGATGGAGTGCGATAGTTTTGTGGAAGGCAGCAAAGAGTTTTACAAGAAAGCTTGCCAAGTGTTGCACACACCCTAGTACAACTCAACCCAAGTCAACTCCTTGCAAAACAATCTACGGCCACCGCTTGAGTCATTCTCCAGCGCTTCAGCTCCTCCAGCAGTTCATTAACAAGCATGTGAACAGAACGAATCTGTTTCAGGTTGCCAAATACTTGGCGCTGCAGGACTGGGATCCAGTGATTTGCTTGAGGCAAGTCACGGAGCGCCTTTCCCCCTACCATCCGCCGTCCAAAACAATTACGGCTAGCCGACGGCAGATTTTTCTTGTCTCAACTGTCATTGCAATGTATGCCTCAGCTTTTCCAATTTGCTTGTTTGCTAAACTAAACTGAATTGTTGTTATTTGCTAAACTGAACCGTAGTGTGTTAATGCTGTTTACAGCCTTGTAGCATGCTATTTTGCTGAACTGCTGCTATGGAAGCTCTTGCTGGTGTTAAGCAGCTGAACTGAATTGTATTGTTCTCTACGGGCGCGTTTGGTAGCCTGCAGCCAGCCGGGCCAGGCCCGCTGGCTGCAGAAACAGGCTGCCTGTTTGCTTGCCTGCAGCACAAAACTTGCATAGCGCGCTTCTTAAAGCACCCTCGGGCCAGGCCCAGTGGGAACGGCCGAATCGGCCGTTTCCAGGGAGCCATGCCCGTTCCTCTTCTCTCTCTTCTCCTCTCGTGCAGATTCCCCATCCCGCCTGCAGCCGTGGCGCTCGATTGGAGATGGCGGGAGCTCGCGTGGTGCAGCCGAAAACTCGGCGGGAGAGTTTGCGTCACCTCCCGCGCAAAACCCTCCCCTATATACACCCTCTACTCTCACCGCTGGTCGGAGTCCACCATTTTCATCAGTTCGAGGTCTTCGGTCGGAGTCGGAGCTCGCAGGTAAGCGGCGGCGGCAGTCTTCATCGGCAGGCAGTAGCGGAGCGGCGGCGGCACCCTCGTCGGCACGGAGTGACCTCGTCTTCGTTCGTCCGCATCCATGGCTGTAAGTTCCGAAACCCTAGCTACCATAGTGTTCATGCGTGTAGTATGTTCTAGATCTGAGCTGTGTTTGAGGTCTGCTCTGATGTCTGTATGATCCATGCTTGTAGCTGAGGAGCTAGGATGTGTAGATCTGTTAGATTCCATCTAGCTTCTCACATGTGGCCATGCTCTCTAGATCTGTTAGCTTCGATGTCACTTCATTAGTTCATACACATGCTTGTCTTCGATGTCACTTCATTAGTTCATACACATGGTAGGCTCATAAGGTGTGTTATCGTGGTCGATGTAGGAGATGAAGAGCGAGGATTTTAGTATGTCACTTGTACCAATTGGGGACTCCCAAATCCCATCCTCGTATGTCGAGGACTCTCAGCCCATGATGGACTTGGGCATGCCCGACAGCACGTACGGTGCTGTGCACGACGTTGTAGGCTCGTTAGCTACGACGTTGAACCAGCAGATTGCGAAGAACAAGGCCCAGGCCAAAGCAACCATGAAATGGCTCCCTTTCATGTCAACCTTCGTGCTCAAGCACATGACCACTCTCATCAGGACAGGGGTTAGGACAGACAAGGGTTTCAAAGAAGTGCATCTGAAAGCTTGTGCTAAGGCTCTCTTTGCCCACTGTGGGGCAGAGGTGACCTCAACTCAGGTGTACAACCACCTGAGGAAGTGGAGGCTGAGGTGGGTACAGGTGAGCAAGCTCAGAGATTTGAGCGGCGCTCAGTGGTGTGAGGAGACCCACACCATCATCCTGGAGGACGCACACTACACGGGCCACATCATGGTGAGCACCTGTGTACTAACAGTGGGTTCTTTTCAAACTTGTACTAACCATCCTGCTCTAACACACTCATCTTCCAATCGTAGGATCACCCCAAAGATGCTGAGTTTCTTAACAAGCCTATTCTGAACTACCCACAGATGCAAACGATCTTCTCCTTTGGTTTGGCCACCGTCAAGTTTGCCATGGGGTCAGGTAATCCCCTTGGCACTCCTCAGCCGGAGGATGCCGACACGCAGGAGTCTGACACCGTGATCCTTGATGGTCCTCCGGGCAGGAAGGGGGATACACACAGCCACGCCCATGGACGGAAGAGGAAGAGAGGTGCCCTTGCTGAGGAGGAGATCCAGGCCTTTGCCAGCATGACTGAAACTGTGAAGGAGGTTGCCCAGGCTATTAGGGAGAGCAAGCCGACGGACATGCACCCTGACCTGTACAATGCCGTCATGGACTCTGTTGGGTTCACTGAGGAGGCTCTGATGGTGGCTCTCGGCCACCTCGTCGACCACAAGGCACAGGGTGTGAACTTCGTCGGCATGGCAGAGCAGCACAGGACCCTCTGGCTGAGGAACTTCATGGGCAAGTACTACAACGAGTGATCTCGCACTGGCGAGGTGGGGAGGGGTGGCAGCAGCAGATGCATGAAGAAGTTGAACTGATGATGTCGATGTATATATTGGCTTAGCTAGGGCTTACAAACTACTCTTATGGCCTGTATATTTTGATGAGGTGGTATATACTAACCCCTCAGATGATGGTGAACTTGTTGGTGGTGCTGGTGGTAGGATGACACCCACTTTTTGATGTGGTGGTAGGTGTAACACCATAGGTGTAGGATGAACTTGTGATCCTACTTTTGTAAGTATCATGCATGCTGCAGTAGTTCTATGTTAGAGACGCGTTCTTAAGCTTCTGTTGATGTTGTTCATGTGTCTAGTTATGATGATATGATCTATCCCTTCATCCTTGTGTCCTTTGCAGATGAACTGGTACGTTGTGTACAGGGGAAGGAGTCCAGGAGTGTACAATTCTTGGCGGAGCTGCCAAGAACAGGTGGCAGGGTTCTCCAACAACAGCTATCAAGGGTTCGAGACTTTGCAAGAGGCTCAGGAGAACTACATGAACTATCTGAACACCATCCCCCTTGGAGATCAGGACCTGATAGAACATCAGGTCATTGCTCAGGCCATACCCAACGTGGATAATCAAGTGGTAGGTTCTAGGATGAAGGACTTCATAATCATCGTCCTAGTTGTGGTGATTGTGAAACTCCTTCTGTTCTAGTGTATGATCATCGTGTATGATCATTATAGTAGTGTATGATCATGGCATGGTAATCTCACCATGTTTGAACTGTGGTAACCGTAGCAGGCTGCTTGCAAGCAACCAAACAATGGCCATTTGTTTAAGCGCAGCCGAAGAGCCTAGATTAGATCGAACCAAACAAAGGGCTTATGTTTTGTCATCCCATGCGACTAACTCGGCTGTAGGCTACCTAACATGAGCATCATCTTGGCTCCCGGCCGTTTTTCCGTGGCCATGCTCTCCAGGGCATGCCCCCAAGAAAACGAGATTGGGATGCAGGCTACCAAACGCGCCCTACCTGTTAAGTGAACCGTGTTCTGCTCTGCGTATTCTCTGCCTGAAGAGAGCAGAAGGGGCCGTCGAGGCCGTTTTCCAAAACATTCCTATGTAGATCTCTCTGGAGGTGTAGCTGGCGCAACTCTCCTTGCTTTCCCGCAGCAGGGAGCTTCGCCCCCATTGTTTGGTAGGCTACTACCAAACATGTCTTGCTTTTGGGCTCGGCTCAAGCACATGCCCCATATTTGGTAGCCCACATGAGGCTTGGTGTCGTTACCTTGATTCGAATGTTGTGTGATTATACACAACAATTAGAAGAACATGAGCTTCATAATCACGACAAGCAAGATGATGATTACGAAGTACCTTGGTCAGTACTTTTTTTTTGCGAGTTAAAGGAAATATATTAAACAGCAACCACAGAGTTATCATGCTGAATACATGAGGTGATACACACCGGAGCCTGTTCCATCCAGGTACTCTCCGATCTAGCAACAGAAGTTTGCTTAGCTAAACAGTGAGCCACCATATTAGCAGCCCGCTTGACATAATTAAAACTGAAAGTACTAAAATGCTTCGAAATTTCTTGAATATCACATAGGATAGGCAGCACCTCTGATCTGTTTTTCTCCCTAGTCTTCCACAGTTCAATCAGGTTTTGACAGTCCGTTTCAAGAGCAACATGTTTAGCTCTGATATCATGGCATAGTTGGACACCATCCCGGCAGGCAAGGGCTTCAGCTACCAGCACATTCGGTAGATGATCATACCTTTTTGCTTTGGCAGCTACAAAACAGCAGTGATGGTCTCTGATGACCATCCCTGTCGCCCCAGCTAGAGAGGCTTGGTCGAAAGCTGCATCCATATTCACTTTCAGAGTATCAAGTGGCGGAGGAGACCATTTCGCAATCTCCAGCACAGTTGGGACAGAGCGATCCAGCGTCTTTGCTTCCGCAACCAAATCAGCAGCAATGTCACGAGCCCATCTGCAGGCAGCTTCAAGATTCAGAGGATTTTTACCATGACGCCGATCCGTGCGGGCTTTCCAAACAGCCCACATACCACATAGAATGGCACAAGCATCCGAAGAGGGGCATAGAGATCCATCCAGCAGATCAGTAGCCCATGTAAGGGGATGCAGATGAGGGATTTTTATATCAAATAACTCCTTGAACAAAACCCAGAATTGCTTTGAAATGGGACAGACCGTCAGAGCATGAAACACCGTATCCTCCTCAGCCCCACAGTCAAGACAATTAGCATGATCCTCCATATGCCTCTTGTGTAGGATAGCTCGAACCGGGACAAAATTATGCACAACTCTCCACCAGAAAGCCTTGATCTTAGGAGGTGCAGCCAACTTCCAAATCTTGCACCACACAGGGTTCTTTTCATCGAAAGATGGACAAGCAAACTGTTGGGCATGAAGCTCCGAGATTCTGACATTAGCAGCCAGAAGTTTATAAGCCGATCTAAGTATAGACCATTCTTTTCTCCCTCCCAGGCCCAGGCATCCGCAGGTAAGGAACCAAGATGTATCCTTTTCACCGCCAGCACGTCAGGGAACAGCAGATTTTTATTTAGGGCATTTTCATCCCAACTCCGACCATCCGGAGATAGAAGTTCAGCAACGAGAGCCGCCTCAGCACCAGGAGGTTTGCAAATGGGTCTGCAACCAGGCACCTCCGGGATCCACCTATCTTCCCAAATGCTAGTCTCAGCGCCCTTGCCAATGCGCTTAATCAGTCCCAATTCCAGAGCCTTTCTGCCCTTAAGAATAGCACGCCAAGTGTGGGAGGAACCCCTCTTTTGACGAGCCTGGAGAAAGTTACAGTCATGAAAGTATTTCCCTTTAAGAATCTTGGCACATAGGGAGTTAGGATTAGTCATAAGGCGCCATCCCTGCTTTCCTAACATAGCAGTGTTGAAAAGGCCGAGGTCTTTGAACCCCATACCACCATGGGCTTTAGGCTGGGTTAATTCAGACCATCTCCTCCAATGCATCTTTCTATTTTCCCCATCTCCACCCCACCAGAAATTTGCAACAATTGACATGATCTTCTTGCAGGTAGTTTTTGAGAGGACAAAACAACTCATGGAGTAAATCGGGATGGCCTGGGAAATTGCTTTAATCAGCATTTCACGGCCTGCAGGGTTCAGAAACTTCTCACACCATCCCCCCAGCAATTTCTTAATGCAGGCCCAGATTTTGTCAAAGGCAGAGACAGTCTGCCTACCAAGAGCAGTAGGCAGCCCAAGATATTTCTCTTCCAGAGCTTCACGGTCAATAGACAATCTATTCAGCATAATAGTTTTAACCTCCTCATCACAGTTTTTGCTGAAAAAGATAGCAGATTTTGATCTATTCACAAGCTGGCCCGAGCCCATGTGATATGTGTCCAGAATATGTTGCAACCTGTCAGCACCACTCAACGAGGCTTGGGTGAACACAAGACAATCATCAGCAAAAAGATGGTGGGAGATCCAGGGCGCATGGATACCCACCCGAATGCCTTTAGCTAGAACATTCAAACCAGAGAATTTAAGTAGGCAAGACAAACCTTCACCACAGAGGAGGAATAAATAAGGAGATATGGGATCGCCTTGTCTGATACCCCGGGTAGGAAGGAAAACTTCAGATAATTCCCCATTAACTTTCACAGCGAAGCTGACAGTCTCCACACATTTCATAATAAGGTTCACCCAGCTCTCCGCAAAGCCCAGCTTGAGCATGATACCCCGCAGATAGCTCCACTCCACCCTGTCGTAAGCCTTAGCCATATCAAGCTTCACAGCACATGCTCTAGACTTCCCTTTTTTCTTTTTCAGATAATGGATGCATTCATAGGCAGTCAACACATTGTCCGAGATAAGCCGTCCAGGGACAAAGGCGCTCTGTTCCTCAGCAATGAGATCATCCAGGATCAAGCGAAGCCGATTGGCCAGGACCTTGGAGCAAATTTTATATAGGACATTGCACAGTGCAATGGGCCTAAATTGAGACATCTCCTGAGGGTGCTTGACTTTAGGAATCAGCACTAACACAGTTTCATTGATATCAGGAGGCATCGGGCCACCTTCCAGAAATTGCATGACTGCCTTGCACACCACATCACCAACCAGCGACCAGTGCCTTTGAAAGAAGCCAGCAGTGAAGCCATCTGGGCCTGGGGCCTTGTTCGGCTTCATCATGAATAAAGCCTGGCTAATTTCTTTTGGGGTAAAAGGTTTCCCCAGGAAATCATTCATTTCCGTAGTAACCTTGTTGGGCACAAACTGCAGGATAGCATCAGAGTCAATGTTGCCTTGAGAGTGAAAAAGGTCCACAAAGAAATCTGCAGCCAATTTAATTGTTCCTGGTTGATCATCGCAAATGGTCCCATCAGGCTTCTTCAGATGATGAATCCTGTTACGCTGCACTCTTTCTCGACATGTTGCATGGAAAAACCGAGTATTCCGATCACCTTCAGCTAACCACTGAATCCGAGAGCGTTGGCGCATCATGGTTTCTTCTCTAGCCAACAGCTCAGAGATACGCTTAAGCAGATCGCGCTCAGCTCTAGTAGGGCCAGAAAACAGGCTCTCAGCTCTGAGCTCATCAAGTCTCTTTCTTGCCTCCTTCAGCTGCCTTTTTACAGAGCCAAACACCTCATGGCTCCAGGATTGAAAAGAGCCTTTCAGTCTGGACAGCGAAGCTTTCAGACCCATTAGACCATTGCCTCTGGGATCCCAATTATCATTCACCATAGTTTGATAGCTCGGGTCCCTGGTCCACATGTTCTCAAACCGGAATTGCTTAGCACTCCTCCCAGCCACCGACACCGCACGCTTTTGAACATCAATAACCAGCGCACAATGATCAGATTCGAAGGTCTGAACATGGGTGACAGACGTTGCCCCAAACCTATTGATAAAGTTTTCATCACCCAAAGCCCTATCTAGCCGGGCCTTGACATTATTTTGCCCCTCCTGACGATTGTCCCAGGTGAAAGGCAGACCAGAAAACCCCAGGTCAGTGAAGCCACAACTATCCACAGCATCCTGAAAGCCCTCCATCTGCCATTCCTCTCTGAAATTTCGCCCAAAGTGCTCCTCTTGAGCCAGCACCTCATTAAAATCCCCAGCACACATCCACGGAAGAGCAGTGATACTACGCAGGAATTTCATCAAGTACCAAGACTCCTTCCGATTTTCCCGGCGCGGTTCACCGTAGAAACCAGTGAAACGCCACTCACCACCAGCCAGCTCATCATTACTGACCGAGACATCAATATGCGATTTATTCTTAGATTTCAATCGCACAATGTTGCCAGTACGCCACATGAGCACCAGTCCCCCACTGAGACCAGTGCAATCCACACCAATAGCATTTTCAAAACCCAACTTCCAACGCAACATTTCTGCCTTTTCTGCCAACATCTTGGTTTCTGACAGAAAAAACAGCTCCGGCCTGTACTGCTCCGCGAGATCGCGGAGCTCATGAACTGCCTCGGATGCACCGCACCCTCGGCAGTTCAGGATTAAGATTTTCATTGGGTGGGGCAGGCCTGCGCTGCAGGTCCCGCCGAAACAGAGAATTCCTCATCCTTTTTGTGTTTCTTCACCGCCACATTGTCCACCAGAGAAGTTGGGGACAAAAGGAGTTCCCCACCAACAAAGTTGGGCACCTGAAGGAGTCCAGGTGCCTTTGCCTCTCCTCCCTCAATCAGAAGGATTTTTTCAGCCACCGAACCTTGCTTCGTAGAAGGTTTAGTGGCTTTTCTTTTCCTCTTCACCTTTCCTCCATCACCTACTGCTGTGCTACTTTGGGTACTACCTCATTAGTCTTCTCAGAATTAATGAATTTGGAGTAATTATCCTCTGCCTTCTCCAAAATTTCGAACCCCTCATAGTTGTTGTTGGAGAAACCGCACCTTTGCCACGAACTGTACCCTACTGGATGCATACACCACATACCAGTTAATGTAGCTACACACAAAGAAGATCAGAAGATCATCGTAACAAGCATCAATGAACATCACAATAAACATCACTCAACATCAGAACAAGCATCACAAGTTCACGCCAGATCATTAACTAAGCAGAGAACGCATGATCATAATCAGAAATTTCCTATCAGCCTCACATCTTGCTGATAATTTTCATTTGCATCTGTCTCCTGATAATAATGACACTTGTGATTATGTTTCGGGAGAAAAGCAGTTCAAATCCAAGAAATATTATTAATTCTATTTCAGGAACATCATGCCTCATGCTGCATCCTATTGTATCTGGAAATCTAAATGCACTCCTAAGTTGAAAAACAAATTACGCTGCCTTCTTTTTTCTGATAGATTGAACACCAGGAATATGCTCAAGATAAGAAATTACAAAATTAGTCCTGGCTTCAATTGCTCAACGAGTCATAATCCTCCATAAGAGACATTGGAACATCTGTTCTTTCACTGCATTTTCAGCAGGTCTTCCCGGCATATTCTGGGGACGACTTGGCAAATTGTAGGCAATAGATTGGAGATCATGCTCAGGCAAAGCAAATGGACCAGACCAATGTTCAGTGAAGTTGCCGGCTACGGCGTCCGTCTCTCCCGCTAAAAGCCTGCGGGTAGCACATGTACACGCCTGAAAAGGCAGTGCAAGTGCGATGCGCGTATGGACGAGACAACGATCACCATCTCCATTATTTCTGTAGCTTTTGCCCCACCGCCACACTCGTCCGGCCGCGATCGATCCAGTACTAGTGCTGTTTGTAGGTATCATGGCATACGCATTTTACCGGTCGACCGATCGTGTGCACACCGTAGTGTGTGGCAGCTCGGCGCTGTCCTGTAATGCAGTATACGTTCCCTTGCTACTTGCCACAGTGCCACTCCAGGAGCCTAGTAAACTAGTAATGACATGCATTCTAGACAGTGTATAACCCGAACTGAAGAATGTACCTGCACTGTGAAAGCACCATCTATGGTAGACATCCATGCCAACTGCAGCATCTCGTCTGTGTGCTTGTAGGAAAATACACAGAGACTGCACCATGTCAAAACAACATATGCAACATCAAAGATCGCAAATCACCGACCTTCAATTTGGAGCACCTATCTCGCCACCTGGTATGAGGTCTCACCAGTGACAAACCTGTCTTGACGTGGCCCCGTTGGAACCAGATCTGTGGATCTTTATTCCATTCTCATAGTCATGTGCCTGGCAACATATATAGAGAATCTCATACTTGAGCTCTAGACTATAGGTCAATCTCCATGGCATCGAGCTATTTCTCAGATGTTGCAGAGAATTGGTGTGGAGCGTCGGAGATAGAGCATTGGACAAGAATGACCGAGACGATTAGCATAGGTAAGGAAGCCTAGTAGGAGGAGATATTGTGTCGTATAGGATGGCAGCGAAAGTGGGTGGTATGGAGAGGTGACCTTGTGTATAGAAATGGAAAAGGTATACAATGACATGCCTCGGTTGGTTGGAGTACCTACATATTGTTGGAAAGATATGGGTCATTTTAGGGTTTCCTACTAAATCTCAAAAATCCATGTATGGTGAAGGTAGAGTTCCAATTTTTAATTAGTCTCATGCTGCTATTTGATAAAGAATGATACCAATCTATCTAGTTAGAGTGAGGAGAGAAAAGAACACCACACTCGCCCGCTCGCCTCAACTGGTCGGGCCCCGGCAGTGAGGTGTGCGTACGATATGCGTGTGAATGGTCTGTCGACATGCACCGACACGACCTTCTGTGTCTATTTGGAATTTTTGTGTCTTGATATACGAGTTACAAATCTAGATGGTTCGTGACACAAGACTATTTGGTTCTCCTCCTATATATACAATTTCTCAACAACCCCCATACACACACCAAATCGAGCTACGGTTACGCCTCCTCTTGACTTTGCGCCACCATCATAGTCTACTCCATAGTCCATACCAAGCGTTGTTGTGACCGGCGAACGGGAGAGCAAGTTTTCGGAACCTCTCGCTCTTATGATGGCGACTTCTCGCGTCATTCATCACGGGTCATTCAACGTGTAGTGTTGCGTACGCACCGCCGTCTCCAACATCGTGTATTTCGCCGATATTGTCGTCAACAACGGTATCTCTGCATCAACGTCGACTTCATCTAATTAGTACGTGACATATTCCGATGTCCTCTTCAGGCATGTTGCATGTGCAATGCTATTATTCATGTTGTGTAATGCATGCATCTCATATGTTTGAATTTCACATGATAGTAGTAATTTTCATCATGATTTACATTCTGAAATTTATCAAGGACTTACCTAATTATCAAACACATAGTACGTGCTATCTTAATTAATCGGCAGGATAATTTGCTACCGCCAGTTTCAGTGAACACAGCGCGGCCGAGAAGGTAACACAATAATCAAGAGCAAGTAGCACTCTCCGTATGTCGTGCGACCGTGACGCTCGAACAAGCCGGGCGGTGCAGTAGCGTGGAGAGTTATTGGGTTTGGAGCGCCGTCCATGCCGAGTCGTCTTCCCTTCGGCCCGATCCTCGCATGTACTCCGTACTGTACTCTCCGGGCAAAGGCCGCAATTAATATATGGATCATCCATAACCGTGAATAGCGTATACGTGCCCGTTTCTATTAATTGGTGAACTCCTTTTGCGTACAGTGTATGCAGACATTTTTCTCAAGTGTATATAGACATGTCTGTCTCACGTGTCTCTTTTATTGCCATGCTTTTAACTGTGCCCAGGTGTGAAGCTCCTTGAGAACTTGTCGATGGCAAAATGGTTAGGAGGGTGGTTGTACCCCTAGCCTACCAGAGTGCAAACCCCAAGTTTGACGTTGGTGTTTCTCATTTAGGCGGAATATTCTTCAGTGGGAGTGGGAGGCGACGTTTCCGTCGACAGCGAGGCGCTTGTGGTGACTTCGTCAATCTCAAGACTTGACCCGCCGGCTCGGTATTACGGATGTGCGTTCACATGGGTGAGTGTGTGCACGTGTATGTGAGCGTCTGTGTTGTACTGTGTTTCACAAAAAAAAAGGATGTGAAGCTCCTCTTAGGGAAAAGTAGGGTAGCCGCCCTATCTTAATTTTTGGCAAAAGCATTCATATGTAGTACTATACTAGACATCTGAGCGCGGCAATGCCGCGCACGTTTGGGTGTTTCGTAAATTTCTAATTTGGAGATGTCTATATTCCAAAGTCCTTCAGTTTGGAATTTTTTGGAATTCACAAAAATGTTGTGAATTCTAAAATTGTTCGTTTTGGGATGCATTCAGATTTGAATTCTTTTAATGTTTTCATATTGTTCGGAGTTAAGATATGTAAAAATGAAATTTGGTTGAAATGCTCAAATAGATTCTAAAATTTTCTCAAATTTGATCGTAAATAGCGAACGTTTATTTTTTGTGCTAATGCTGATATGTTCGTCAGAATTGTAAATACCGTCGGGAGGAAAAATTCGAATTTTAAAATGTGGACATTCAAATATTGTTTAGATTTTAATGCATCAAAATTATGACAGAGAAGTTCATGTTTGCAAACTGTACTAATTTTGAAATCGTTAAAAGTTGCTCGTATGTGATTTTTTTTTACGGTTTTCAATTGCCCAGATCTGAAAGACATCGGAAATTTTGAAATATTCCGATTTGAAATTTGATCAATCTCTATAAACAGTCGTCGTACTTTTGTTCGTGTTAATGTTGACATGTTTGCCACATTTGTGAATATTTTGTATTTCAAAAATTGCAAAAGGTTTGGAAAACAGAAAAGAAAAAAAGCAAAAATAAATAAATAAAAAAGGCCGGACGGAGCCGCCCAGCAGCCAGCCCGGCCCACCAAACGGCCCATCTGGCCAGGCCAAATATGGAGTCCACTTCTCAGGAATTATGCAATGTTTTCCGCAAAAAAAAAACTGACAACCATGGCCCACGCTGACGTCGTGATGATGTCAGCCGTGGGCGAGCCTGTAGAGGCAACGGCGGCGACGACCACGGCGCGCCGTCAGGGCGAGCTGGGATGCGCGCCTCGACGTGGCTGGACGCAAGGGTCCCGGGAGCGGCGGTGCCGCCGGATTTTGGTCGCCGGAGCGTCCTTGGCGGCGGACATCAGATACGGCGGCGCCGATTCCGGCGTGGTCGCAGCCTCCCAGGACGCGACGCAGCGCTAGGATGGCGCGGCGGCGACGGCGCACCTCCCCGTGTGCTTGGATGCGTGCGGGGAGGTGCCCAACGGCGGCGATGCGCGCCGGCGCCGGCGGCGACGCCCGGCGTCGCGGAGAGAGAGGAGAGGGAGGGATCTGTGCCGGTTTTGCAGAAAAGTCCCTTAGTTTTCTGACAATTGCGATTAGGTCCTTTGCGGGCGGTTTACGCAAAAGCGTGGGCGACGTGGCGGCGCGCGATTGGAAGAAACTCAGCTGCTACAGTATATTACTGTAGCAGCTGAGGGCACGGCGCGATCTGGGCCGTCCGTCGTGTCTATTGGACGGCTGCTGTTTTTTGGGCGACGTGGACGCGGGAGGGGGCGCGATTTCGTTGTACTTTTATATATATAGCTTTGTTTTTCTTACAAATTGATTAGTCTTGCGACAAAAACCAACTCTGTATGAGAAAGTTACGCAGGTTTTAGTACTGCGCAAAAAATAAGGACTATATAGTTTGGTCGGAAACCAACTTTTCGTTGCATTTCGTTGCAATATATAATTTAAGAAAGTTTTGAGAGTATCTTAGAAAATTTACGGGGGAGTGGCCGAAACCAGCCGTAGGTATGCAATCAATTACATTTTACGAAACTATTTTTGGTTTTATATTTTATTGGCAAAAATTGTAATTGTATTGTCTCAGTTAATATCATTTATCACAGATGTTGACCATTGTTTAAATGACATATCATGTTTTTGCGGCTTATCGTCTACAACTGACATTGCTTTTATCGATGGTGAAAAAAACAATTTAAAGAGAATTCTGGGCGCGACAAAGATTTATCAAGATCGAAAAAGATATTTATGATGGATTCTTGATAACTTGATGATGTGAGAAATCAAGCGAGGGATATTCAAAAGTCTTTATCAACAAAATTACGGGAGCATTTTTTTAAAGTAGAGATTTTTAGTTGATATGTTTCTATGTTTTATTTATATTGAAATATGTTTATTGTTAATGTCTCGACACTATTTCAATCTTTGCATAAGTTTCTTAGTTCGTCCTACCTCATTTTGGTATCTTCATTTGTCACTTGTTGCGCCAATGTTTGACCACTCCCTCCGCACCATTGACGCAGATTTGTCTACGTAATATATCTAGACGTATTTTAATACTTAGATACGTCCGTATCTAGCTAAATCTATGTCAATTAATTGGAGGGAGGGAGCAGAAGATACGTTCACGGCCCAGCAAACCCCCAGCCCACCGAACACCACACTGACAGACAGGTGGGGTCCATACCACAGCCAGGCTCCCCGTTTCGTCGCCTCATACATCTACCTCACGCTGGCATCTACCGCACTCGTCACTAGCTGCCGAGCAGAGCAATTCAGCAGCCAGCAGGGGACTGACTGGTAGAGTGGAGCAGAGTGGTTGTGCCGCGCGGGGCGTGCGTGCGCCGTGCAGCGTCTGCTTCCTCCTGCATAAATAACTCCCCCCGCCCGGCCTCGCCACCCGAGTTCCACACTTCCACTTGACATCCCCGGAGCCACACACGGTCAAACGAGGCGCCGCCACCGGAAAATCTTCCCCGGAGGAGGAGGAGATCGACCGAGCGAGCATGGAGGCCAAGTACGCGGAGCTGCGGCGCGCGGTGGAGGAGACGCCGGCGGTGGACGCGCACGCGCACAACCTCGTCGCCGTGGGCTCCTCCTTCCCCTTCCTCCGCTGCTTCTCCGAGGCCGACGGCGACGCGCTCGCCTTCGCGCCCCACTCCCTCTCCTTCAAGGTACGACCACCGCAACTCCGCGAGCCTGCTTACTTCACTCTGCTTATCCATCCGCTCCCCGGCGTGCGGCGCGGGCGGCCTTGACGCGCCGCTCGCGTGAGTGACAAGTGACTGCATACATTTTGCTCTGTATCGCACCATCTGCCCTGCTCCTAATATCTGTTACGACTGCAGAGTGCAGACTGTAGCGCGTGCTAGATTATGTCGGCCATGGAGTTGAGCTATTTTTGTCTGAAGCCATACGTGCTCTGATTTTTTATTGTTCAATCAAACGAATGAATTACATGACTTTTGTGATTGAAAAAAAAACCGAGTTGATATGATTCCGTTCCTCCCGTGTGCTACTCGGATGGAGTAATTCAGGACGGCAGCCTCAGCTTGTGGTTTCAGAGGGCACGGATGAAAAGGAGTGCACACCATGTTCTATTTGTTTGTTGTATCACCAGAATATGCGGATGAGTACCTGTACGTCCTCTGGTGGCATGAGAGAGGTCGCCAGCTTTACGCATGCTTTGCCAAATGCGTTACAGTTGCGCGGTGGGGGTGCCGTCTGCCGTGCAGTAGACCTTTTGTCAATTGTCATGTCTCTTTGCCCTGCAGCAAGGTCCATCCCGTTCCATGGATGGTGCGCTGCTAGGCCCATGCGAGGTGCTGGGGTTACTTGGCATGGTTCTTCGTTCTGAACTTACTGCTATATGTCCATTGCCGTCATGTGATGTGGGCCATTTTTATTTGCTTAGTGCTCTGTCTTTCTGTGTGTGAGGCACTTGTACCTTTCTGTGGTTCCAAACACTCTTTAACATTCTTCGTTTCTTGCAATGAGAATTAATGTCGTTCTTCTGTCTAAAATGGGAATGTTGTTCCACTTGCTTATTCCGTAGTTATTGCATGTTATCTAAGGACATATTTTCAGCATCTCATGACATCCTTGCAATGTCACTGAATGCAGAGAAGCCTGAAGGACATTGCTGAGTTGTACAACTGTGAAGCCTCGCTTGAGAAGGTGGAGGAATTCAGGAGGTCCCAGGGGTTGGCGGCCATCGGTTCAAAATGTTTCCAAGCTGCCAATATATCTGCGATCCTGATGGATGATGGCATACAGTTTGATGGAATGCTTGAGCTGGAGTCCCACAAGGACTTTGTTCCCACGGTTGGGAGAGTTCTGAGAATCGAATGGCTGGCGGAAACAATCATCAATGATGTGAGTCTACTTTCCTGTATTGTTAACTAGATTCTAGTAAATGGTAAATGACATTTGCAAGTCTTTAATGCACAAAGTAGTTATCCACATTGTCTTTCAAAAGGTTAATCTTGTCTAGATAATCAACGTAATGATTGATCTACATGACATTTGGAGTCTCAAATAATAACAAATTAGCAACTGTGGTTTAATATCAACATTCACTGCATTAGTAGTATGTCAGCGTATTTCCAGTGCCTCTATTAGCTCGGCGACGATTTCATCGACTGGTTGCAACTCACTCTGCAATCGTTGGCTCAGACACAGCAGAAAGGAGTGTCCACTCTCATCCTCCTAGCTGCCTGACTGATCTAGAAGACACACAATGCATGTGTCTTCGACAGCGATCTTCTGGTAGTGCAATGCCTAGTCTATAGTATTATGTTGGAGGCTAGGGCTTGGTATGAGTCCGGCACTTTGGGGCTGAGTGCTCTTCTGCCCCCTTTGTTTGGGGGCATGTGGCATGCTGTGGGTTCACCTTTTCTGAGGCTAGGGTCTCTTTTAATTATTTGAATATTGTCTAATAATTTTTCATAGTTAACTATTGACAAAACTAATTACTACTTTCAGGAATCCTTCAGTGGATCAAGCTGGACGTTGGACTCATTCACTGAAACTTATCTGTCTAAGCTCAAATCATATCCTCCGGAGTTTCTGTTGACAGATTGGACGAATTTTGTTTTTTTAATCTGCATGGGTATCCTTAACTAAGTTATTACAGTTGCCAATAAAATTGTTGGGTTGAAAAGCATAGCCGCTTACAGAAGTGGCTTAATAAGACAGACGCTGAGGATGGTCTTCGTAACCAGCTAGCAGGTAAACATATATTTCTTCTGTTGGAATGGAGAATTTCTAAAGCAGACAAACCATGCTTATACTCCATACTTTTCAGGTCGAAGACCTTTACGGCTTACAAATAAGAGCCTGATTGACTATCTATTTACTTGCAGTCTTGAAATGGCTGTGATGTTTTACTTACCAATGCAGATTCACACAGGGTAATAACTGCATTTTAGATTTTGAGAAATCATTTTTCTGTTTTGGCCATTTCAAGATATCTTCTACACAATTTCAGCTTCGGAGATAAAGACCTAGACTTGCGGAAATGCAACCCTCTGCATCTGCGTGCGGTTCTTGAGGATGAAAGATTCGCTAAGTGCCAACTAGTTCTTTTACATGCTTCGTATCCTTTTTCTAAGGAAGCATCCTATCTTGCATCTGTTTACTCTCAGGTTGGAGCTTCATCTTTATACAATTACTTTTCCATTCTCTTTAATCTATGTTGACCATTATAAAAAATCTTAAGCAGGTCTATCTTGATTTTGGTTTGGCAATCCTGAAACTTAGTGTTCAAGGAATGACATCATCACTTAAAGAGCTTCTGGAGCTAGCTCCCATAAAGAAGGTACCATGTCTGTCTTGTGAATAATTATTTCTGTAAAATCTGAAGATTTTAATTCATTGTTTGGGAAACACATTTTGCTTCGTTTTCGAAGGTGCAGAAAAAGCGAACTAATTATTATTTCCCACAACTATAGTAATCCTTTTGGTGCCAAACAATACTTAGTAGATTACTTTGAACTTTTTTAAAGATGTAATCAGGTTTGAAACCTCTCTTTCCTACTTTGCTTTTACAATGCATGTAAGTTTACTTGTGTTAGTTTTGTGTGTAATAATTACTCTTATGTTTCCTTTTGTTATATAATTCCGTTTTCATCGCTTTGCAAATATCTTGAGGCAGGTCACTTCGCCACTTATGTATGTTCTTTCTCATTTTTGTATCACTTCTGGAGATACTGTGTGAATGATATTTTATTTGTTAATCATTTGCAGGTCATGTTTAGTACAGATGGATATGCTTTTCCAGAGACATACTATCTAGGTATAATCCTCTGTTTTAAATGTTTATAAGATGATCAAAGATCATTCTATGCCAGTATGAACGTTAGATATCTTTCAGTAATCAAAACAAACTTTTGAATCAATATTAGATAGAAAATAATAGGAAGTTTTGGTCCTTCTGGTACATATATATACTCATTGAAATTTGTCGTGCATACTAGGAAAGTTGCCCCAAAGCACAGAGAGCTTCCACAGTGTGCATGCAGTTATTGATTTTACCTTGTGCTGATTGACAGGTGCAAGAAGGGCACGTGATGTTGTTTACCGTGTCCTATCAGCTGCATGTGAAGATGGCGATCTTAGCATTAAAGAGGCTATCGATGCAGTTGAGGACATCTTTAGAAGAAATGCATTGAATCTGTACAAGTTGAACGTTGCCAACGGGTCAATCCATCAGAAAACTACGATGACTGACAGTAGGATATCAACATCTTTCGTTGAGCAAGATGTGCTCTTTGTTCGGATTGCCTGGAATGATGCTTCAGGTCAACATAGATGCCGTGTAAGCACATATTTCCAATCAAATGCTGCATTGTTAACATGATATAATGTCATTTTTTTATCGCTGATCATTTCTCGTTCTTTTATGGACCAAAAGTAATTTGCTAGCAATTTTCTTAAATGATAAATTACTTAGTAAACCCAATGGTTAGCATGAACATTCGAAGATCGCCTGCGAGTTGTTCCATTCCAACAAACGGTCAGTGTAGTACTTATGAAACAACTGAATAATTGCACGGTACAGCATGTGTCCGCTTGTGACTTTGTGTAGACAATCAGCTTACCTACCTGTGAATGCCATTAATCTTAGAATTTCTAATATCATAACAAATCTTGAGAATAGAACTTCACTTTCAGGTTGTGCCGGCTGGAAGATTTTATGAGATTGCAAAGAATAAGGGTGTTGGCCTTACTTTTGCATCAATGGGAATGACTTCCTTTTGTGATGGCCCAGCTGATGGGACAAACCTTACTGGTGTAGGCGAGATAAGGCTTATGCCAGATATGTCAACAATTTTGAGACTCCCATGGTAAATTGGATTCATTTAATGTCTTTTCAGTACTTTCTATTGGGCCAGCGCTTAGTACCTCGCTTATCTTCAGTATTTTTGCTTTGGTCTTGGAGTATTGTTTCTCTCACGCACATCCACCCACACGCAAGTCATATGTATATTATCTCTATTTGTTGTGTATAAATATACCATGATGATTCTATTAGTAGCTAGTAATTACTTACTGATGTATTATTAAATGGAAATCTGATTTCTGACACCCTTAGGAGTTAGAGAAGTGTTGCGATCACACTAGTATTTTGTTTGAATACTTTTTCGTCTGTGGCAATAGATTCTGTGAACTTATTAAGGCACCATTAAACTAGTGGTTGTTCATTTCTTTTGCAAGGTCAAGGCGTGAGGAAATGGTGATTGCTGACATGCAAATAAGGCCAGGAGAAGCCTGGGAATACTGTCCTAGATATGCTTTAAGAAAGTCACAAAAGTTCTGCTGGATGAATTCAATGTGGTAAGAATAAAACCATATTTTTCCCACATGACTTTGCGAAGACCATTTTCCATCTTCTCACTTCTTAGATGCTTTTTTTGTATAAATGATATGTTGTTTGTTCCTTCTAGACAATGAAGGCAGGTTTCGAGAATGAATTTTATCTCCGCAGAAAATTAGTAAGGTACCTTTTTCTGAGGACCCCGACTCTGAGTAACAAACTAACAATATAGCATGTTAAAGGCTGTGTGTTCTTTATGTGACCTAATTTTTTTAAAAATCTGCAGTGACGGACATGAGCGTTGGGTTCCATATGATAATAGCAGTTACTGCTCTACTTCATCTTTTGATGGTGCCTCATCTATACTGCAAGAAGTATATTCTTCTCTTAAAGAGGCAGCCATTGTGGTTGAGCAGGTACGTAGTGATTTTACTGCCAAAAATATGTCAAGACTTGTGACGTTTGATATCAATTTCTTTTTCTCTTGGTTATATGTCATGATTTATTGATTAATTTGTTTTCTATGTTTACCTCTACTTTTTCTTAAAAAAAGCTGCATGCTGAAGCTGGAAAGGGGCAGTTTGAGGTAGCCTTGAAGTATGTGATGTGCACTCTTGCAGCTGATAATCTGATATATGCTCGTGAGATTATTAAATCAGTTGCTCGAAAGCACGGGTTGATAGCAACGTTTCTTCCAAAGTAAGTTAATGGATCAACATATCATATTCAACTTCCAGCTCGTTTCAATTTTGTATTATCTGCATACAAGTCATCTTCTTGGAGAGGGGAGACCAACAGCTTTCTTCAACACTTTGTTGTCATATGTGAAGCAAGTGTAAAGGGAACGTTGGGTCATTCTCTTAGCACATCAAACATCATATCTGTCCACACTTCTGTTCTTTTGTCAGTAGCACGTAGTATGAATACTGTTGTATATACTGTTTTGTGTTATCAGCAAATCGTAAATGAATACTAAGCAGTGCTGCGAGAAAACATTACTGGCTTGTAAAAAAAGAAGAATGAACATGATCAAAACGAGCTACATCTGATTAAACGATCCTACTGCTACCCCAATGTTTTACTGTTTTTAGCAATACTGAAGCACCATATGTGGTTTGAAAAAAAACTCGCCAATCATGTGAAACTTGACCCTTTTTTTATTCATAAACTTGCCTTTCTGGCACCTGATGCTTTGTTCTGCTGGACACAGACCTGACCTGAATGATATTGGATCTGGTTCCCATGTGCATCTGAGTCTATGGAAGGATGATCAGAATGTTTTTATGGGATCGAATGAATACAATTACTATGGAATGTCAAATGTTGGAGAACAGTTCCTTGCTGGAGTATATCATCACCTTCCATCAATCTTGGCATTTACGGCTCCACACCCTAACAGGTAACATCTTCCAGAAAAGTAAGAATGCATCTAAATTCGATAATATTATTGTGGCTAATTTGCTATTTGTTTCTTTCATAAGCTTCTCGATGGATGTCAATGCATCCGTATACTTAAGATTTAGACAAAAATGTCAAACAGTGAAGTATCAATTTTAATGATCATTGGCATCTCTGTATGTAGCTACGATCGGATTCAGCCAAATACATGGAGTGGAGCCTATTTATGCTGGGGGAAAGAAAATCGGGAAGCTCCATTGAGAACCGCGTGCCCACCTGGTGTGCCTCTCGATATGGTCAGTAACTTTGAAATTAAATCGTTTGATGGGTGCGCAAATCCGCACTTGGGACTTGCTGCTATTGTTGCTGCTGGGATTGATGGGCTCAGGAGAAGCCTTAAGCTGCCGGAACCAATTGGTATGATTTTTTTTAAATTACTTACCTTGTTATTGTCTCTCTCGGAACATTACTGATATTTAGCCTGCTACTATGTTGTCTGACAATGCTCCTGGAAAAAATGCTCTCAGAAACACATTGAGCATTTTATGTGATCCATACAAGAACACGTACACCATGATATACACTACATTATATGTCTGCAATTAGATATTTTTAATATGTCTGGAACTGTAATATTTTCTATGGACTAGCTTTGCTCCAGGAGTGTGATGTCATAATATCTCCTATGTCTCTTGCAGAATCAAATCCTGCAGATTATGCGTCCAAACTCAAAAGGCTACCACAGGACTTGCTGGAATCTGTTGAATCACTTGCTGCAGACAAAACTTTGCATGAACTAATCGGTGATAAGCTTATCACAGCCATTATAGCTGTACGAAAGGTTAGTGCTTAAGTCCTGTCCTTCACATTATAAACTCTAGAGAATTCTCGGAAATACAAGGGAAAGTGTCACATTGTTTTTTTTTGTCAAAGGAAAACAATAATTTTTACCATTTCCTAATGCATGAAAAGGGGCACACATTCCTAACCTTTCTGTCACACTTGATTTTCTTTTCAGGCTGAGATTGATCACTACTCGAAGAATCCAGGGGCATTCGGCGATCTCATTCACCGTTACTAAGACAAAATACATGTTTCAGGACCATTTTTGTTGTTACCGAAAGGTTATGCCGACGAATGATGTTTTGCCATTGCTGATTCTCATACTGAACTTGCAGTCCTCAGTGTTTTTTTAGTTAATAATAAAGTGCTCCAAGGATTTGAAATCTGGCATTCGGCAAACTATTCTTATCCTGGCAGGAAAATCCAACAGAAAAATATAATAAATCTTTTTGTCATTTACCTGCACCTGAAATTACGCTTAATTGGAACAGGTTATGTTTCCTATGAATATACTGAAAGATAAGAAGCTAGCTGTTTTGTTCGAGGAAGTAACCGAGCATGAACGTATATTGTACTCCCTCCGTATCAAAATATAATTCTTTCCACCAACTTTTCACTACAAAAACGGCATATGTGCCGGTAAATAACAAAGGGACATGGTGTTCGAGGAACTAACCGAGCATGAACGTATATTGTACTCCCTCCGTATCAAAATATAATTCTTTCCACCAACTTTTCACGATAAAAACGGCATATGTGCCGGTAAATAACAAAGGGACATGGTGGAAGATGTTAAAAACCTCTCAGCAGAGTAATATATGTGGAATCGAAGGTAGCAAACAAGAATCTGATATCAATGTGTAGGATTCAGTCAAGTATTTGCTTCCATTTCCACTACTCCCTCTGATCCGTAAAAACAGTCGGAAGCTGTTCGTACGAATTATGCTGATCATGTTGTTTGCCCACGACACTTTTAATGGATCGGAGGAAGTAGCACTCCGGGCTAGAAAACGTTGACTTATTCGGCATCCCTGGCTGAACCTGAGAAAGGTTCTCGCGAGTGCTTGTCAAGGTCTACGCTCTGTGGTTATCCCTAAAGAAAGAAAACATGACCTTCTTTACACTCTCTTGGTTCTTCAGTGTTTGTGGCAGAACCCTCGGGAAGCTTATCACATCATCCAGGAGACCAGGAGTGTCCGCTCAGTGATTATCTGTGTTTGCTGGGAAATAAGAAGAACATAACAAGGACGTCTTGGGTAGATTGTACCATGTGTTGCCTATTCTGTCGGAGGCGCAAGATGAGGAACCAGCTATGACAGATGCGGCCGTCGGCGTGGTGGAAGGAGGCGGCGCCGCCGTCACCACTGGCGGTGGCGCGGAACGGCACGGCGGAGTCGAGTACGTGCGAGTTTGAATTTCGAATTCGGACCCCGTAGTGGAAGCTTACGTGGAAAAGCCTGATCAAAGTGTGCCAGCGGGCCCAGGATGCGGGAGTCCGTTGGGGCAACGACAAATGCAGACTAGCAGCGCCTGCAGCACGGTGGGCCTTCGTGCAGGCTTTGAGCCAGTGGGCGGTGGAAGACGGCCTCGTCCTGTGCCTCAGCTCCGGGTGGACAGCTGGGAGGACACGTGGGTGGACAAGATCCGTTTCTGGAGTCTTCCCCTCCCTCGGTGGTAGGGCCACACAGACAAGATGGAGGAAGCAACGAAGAATCGAGCAGAGCCGGTCTTCGAGGAGGATGTGGTCGGGATCGGCCCCGTGACCAGGAGTGGATCATTGATTTGCCGCTGGCAGATACAGATGTGGTGGTGGGGCCGGATCAGCGCAGAATCTGCGAGCCAATCCTAGAGGAGGTACTGGCAGCGGTCCCCAATGGAGAGCCTGAAGTGGATGGTGGGACCAGGTCACCAGTGACTGTTGTGTTGCCTTCGGTCGCAAGGCAGTCACGTTCTGCGCCAGCATCCCCCTCACATGGTTTCACAACGCCGGCACGGAACACAGTGGATGAGAGTAACTTGAGAGCGGTAATCTCCCAACTGCGACAGCACATCGTGGCACCGGTGTTACCACTGCCGGATGTGCACGTGGTCGAAGGCGTAAGTTGTTTGTTGCGGAGGAAGACAGACGCATGAGTGCACGCATCGCCGGGATGGCTCCCCCCACGACGACCACATACTTCAAAAGGGCGCAGAAGGTGTTGATGACCAGACTTGGCATATGTGATGTGGAAGGGGAGGCACCGATCGATTGCCTGGCGAAGTATGGGGATTACTTCGAGGATCCGATGCCGGACGTACGGCTTGACGCGATCGCGAAGCTGTTCTTCCTTGACTCCACGGCTGGGCCGTTGGAGCTCGGGGATTGAGTGTGTTGTTGTTTCATTGTGGAGTGGAATATCTACAGTTTCCATGAATAATTTAAACAACAACATTGTAGTGTGGAACCCTAGAGGGTTGAATGGCCTCAAAAGAGGAACGGTGGTGCAAGCAATGGTGGAAGAAGCGGGTGCATCTATTGTATGCATGGTGGAGTCTAAGCTGGCAAACGTGGACAGGTTCACGGTGGCTCGCTTGCTTGGGCCAAGCTTTGATGGATTCGCGGTGCTCCCTGCAACAAACACGGCCGGGGGCATTATTGTGGCGTGGCAAACTAGTCGTGTACTAATGTCGAGAACGCAGGTGGACGTGTTTTCGGTAACGATCACGTGTAGTTTGGATGGTGAGGACCCCTGGTCACTATCCACGGTATATGGGCCAACACAGGAACAGTTGAAGGCCCAGTTTCTAGACGAAATGCGGGCTATACGGGCCATTTCCCGAGGAGTTGGGCCGTGATAGGAGATTTCAATATGATACTTGAAGCAGCGGACAAGAACAACGACAGGCTGCATCGCCGTATGATGGGGAGATTCAGGCGCTGCCTGAATGATCTAGAGCTGAAAGAGCAGGGATTGATAGGTAGAAGGTACACGTGGAGCAATGAAAGGAGAACAGCGACATTAGAGAAGCTTGATCGCTGGTTTTGCACGGTGGATTGGGAAGGGCAATACCCTAATTGCCTACTTCAAGCTCTCATGTCTACTATGTCGAATCACTGTGTGATTATGTTGTCAACGAACGTTTCGTACCAGCGCAAGTCGCGGTTTCATTTTCAGTCCTTCTGGCCAAAGCTTGATGGGTTTCAGGAAGCAGTGGCAGCTGGGTGGTTCGACGTGGAGCAACACCATGACCCCTTCGCAGACCTCAGCAATAGACTGCGCTCCACGGCGCGAGTGTTAACGAGATGGAGCCAGCGGAGAGTGGGCAATATAAAAGAGCAAATCCACATGGCGAACGAGGTGATCCTGCAGTTTGATAAAGTCATGGATTGGCGGCCGATAAATCAGGGCGAGTACTGGCTCCGGGGACAACTGAAGAAAAAGTTGTTGGGGTTAGCTTCGCTGGAGCGGACGATCGCTCGCCAACGCTCGAGGATCGGGTGGTTGCAGGAAGGAGATGCGAACACTGCATTTTTCCACATCCATGCCAGCATTCGGAAGAAACGGAACCACATCTTCAGGTTGCGGCGTGATAATGTGACAGCTACGGACACAAAGGGGATGTGCGGCCTGGCATCGGCGCATTTTGAGGGGATCCTTGGTGTGGCAGCAGACAGAGACCACGCAATCAACTTGGCGGCGCTGAACTTGCCGCAATTGGAGTTATCGGCCCTGGAGCTTCCCTTTTCTGAATCAGAAATCTGGGAAACCATCAAGTCATTACCAAAGGACAAGGCGCCAGGGCCGGACGGGTTCAATGCGCATTTCTATCAAGTCGCATGGCCTCTGATCAAAGATGCAGTAATGCGGCCGGTAAACTGGTTTGATTCAGCGGATGGCAGGGGATTCGCAAAGGTGAACGAGGCTCTCATCACTCTGTTGCCGAAGAAAGAAGTCGCGGTGGAAGTAAGCGATTTTCGGCCAATAAGCCTTCTTCACGGTTTCGCCAAAATCATTTCGAAAGCCATGGCGGCTCGATTGGCTAAGCCGCTGCTAGAATTAGTGGATGGTAACCAGAGTGCATTTGTGAAAGGGCGGGCAATACATGATAACTTCTTCATGGTGAAGAATTCAGTCAGAAGTCTGCACATGCGCCAATTCCCCGCACTGATGCTGAAGATAGACGTGGCAAAGGCCTTTGATTCGGTCGCCTGGCCGTTCCTCATCGAGGTGCTTAGACAGAGGGGCTTCGGCCCTAGGTGGATCGCGAGGCTGGCAACCATGTTGTCCACCCAATCGACGCGAGTGCTGGTGAACGGAAACGCGGGGGATCAGTTTTGGCATGCCAGGGGCCTGAGGCAAGGGGATCCTAGCTCCCCGATGTTCTTTATTCTCGTGATCGATGTTCTCAATGCGGTTTTCAAGCTGGCGGAGGAGAGCGGCTTGTTTGCGTCGCTGGCAGAATGTGGATTCGTCATCGGTTGTCTCTGTTTGCGGATGATGTGGTCTTATTCATTCGGCCAACGGTGGAGGAAGCAACTGCGGCAATCCAATTGCTCGAGTTGTTTGGAGGCGCATCTGGGCTGCGTTGTAATTCAGTGCGACAATCTGGATCTGCAGCCAGTGCTGGATATTTTGGGGTGCCCAGTAAAGAATTTTCCAATTCAGTATCTCGGTCTGCCACTGACGGTGGGAAGCCTGTCGAAGATCGATCTACAACCTCTGGTGGACAAAATTGTGGGCCATTTCCCTTCGTGGAAAGCGTCGTTGATGCAGGAGAGCGGGCGCCTGGTTTTCATTGATTCGACACTAACAGCCACATCCATTTATCACATGTTGTCGCTAGATCTCCCGCCGTGGTTCTTCACATGTGCAAAGAAGCTGTTGAGAGGTTTCTTCTGGTCAGCATCGACAGAGGCGCGGAAGGGGCGCTGTGTTGTTGCCCGGCGATCGATTTGTATACCGAAGAAGCTTGGCGGGCTGGGAATTAAAGATCTGCGCCTTATGAACTATGCGTTGCGTGCCCGCTGGGGGTGGCTGCAGATGACGGGAGCAGTGAAGCCATGGCAGGGCCTTGAGTTCACTTTGGCGCCGGAGGCGGAGGAGCTCTGCAGATCGTGCACCAGATGCGAGCTAGGGAATGGACAGAACCTGTTGTTCTGGTCCAGCAGGTGGATTGAGGGCCAGAGTATTGATCAATTGGGGCCCAATTTGATGAAATTTGTGAATCGAGCTTACTTGCATGTCTCGGTAGCGGAGGCGCTAACAGATCACAGTTGGGTCGCCGGAATCAGGGGTGCCCCATCTATACCCGCGATTGCTGAGTTCTTGAACATCTGGGAGCGGTTGTCCACCTATGAGCTAAGTGCGGAGCCGGACAAATTCACTTGGAAGCTGACAGAGAAGGGTGTGTATTCATCCAAATCAGCGTACAGTGCATTCTTCATCGCCAGGGAAGGGTTTCCGGGCGTCGCGGAACTCTGGTCATCTCGTGCACCCCTCCTATACCAATTGCACATGTGGTTTGCCCTTAGGGGAAGATTGTGGACGGCGGATCGGTTGGCGCGCCGCCAAATGGACCACCAAGCCGTCTGCCCGCTTTGCTGTCAAGAGCAAGAGACAGCGGATCATCTGATAGTGCAGTGCTCATTCTCGCGTGAAGTATGGTACTCAATGCTCCTGCCGCTTAGATTGCACCGCTTCACCCCTACGCCGCAGTCAGCTTTGGCAGAGTGGTGGCGCACGTTGGCTGCTGCGGCTCCGGGCGGGAAGAAGAAGAAGCAGGATCTGAACTCGCTGGTCATCCTGGTGGCGAGGTGTTTGTGGTTTGAGCGGAACAGTCGAGTCTTTGACAAGATCGCCTCTTTGCCTTGGACAGTATGTAGGAAAATTAGGGAAGAGTGGGACTTATGGTCGGGAGCAAAGCTCTGTGGAGTGGAAGCACCAATTCGTGAGTAGTTCGGTCAGTGTGTGAGCTAGGGATCGCTTGTGGTCTCTAAGCTCGGGTGCGTTGTATTCAAAATTCTCTTTTCTGTCTTAATAAAGAAGACACACAATTCTCTTGCGTGTTCTTGAAAAAAAATGTGTTGCCTATGGGTCTTTTGGCATTCTGTTTTTTTTGGTTCAGTATAGGCCTTCTACCAGTTGAATTGGCGCGGCGACACGCCGCACCCTTGATGAGAATATTTGTGCTAATTTGTTTATTGATTTAGCTGCATTATATATATTGTAAAGGAAGGCGTTAGTTCTAATTTGCTTAGCTGAACTTCAATTTGAAAGCGATTTGTATTTAGAGGAAATGTATTTGCATTTTCTTGAAATATGTATCTAATCAAGCATTTTTTTTAAATGGAACTACGTAATTAGAGAGTTTTAAGTTATATAGTTTGGAAATATGTTTGTTAAATTGTAATGATCAAACATGGTTTAATTTTGCAATAATTTTCTTATTTACCACCATATTCAGATGAATTATATTATGCTGACCTACGAACATTAACCAAGTTGAGAACTAATTTAAATTTGAAAACGGGCGTGCTCAAAAATATTTTTAGGGTTCATATTGTTGGAATTCAAAAAAAAACTTACGTTTGAAAAGGGTTCAGTTTTAAAAAATTGTTCATATTGGGAAGTTAGTCAGGTCTGAATTGTTTTCACTTTACGAATTGCCAGATTTGGAAGTCGTTTGAAATTCAAAAGAATTCAAATTTGAAATTCAACCACATGACATGAATAGATTGCAATTGTTTTTGTGGTTATTTTGATATATTTTTCGGTGGGTAGATTTTAAGTTGTTGGTTTTGCAAAAAAAAATGTTGCTGAAATTTAAATTGTCATGTTCGAACATGTGTATATTTTCATTAACATTTGCCGCGCCCTTGATGAGAATATTTGTGCTAATTTGTTTATTGATTTAGCTGTGTTATATATATTGTAAAGGAAGGCGGTAGTTCTAATTTGCTTAGCTGAAATTCAATTTGAAAGCGATTTGTATTTAAGGAAATGTATTTGCATTTTCTTGAAATGTGTATCTAATCAAGCATGTTTTTAAATGGAACTACGTAATTAAAGAGTTGTAAGTTATATAGTTTGGAAATATGTTTGTTAAATTGTACGGATCAAATATGGTTTAATGTTGCAATAATTTTCTTATTTCCCACCATATTCAGATGAATTATATTATGCTTACCTACAAACATTAACCAAGTTGAGAATTAATTTAAATTTGAAAACAGGCGTGTTCAAAAATATTTTTAGGGTTCAAATTGTTGGAATTCAAAAAAGCTCACGTTTGAAAAGGGTTCAGTTTTAAAAAATTGTTCATATTGGGAAGTTAGTCAGGTTTGAATTGTTTTCACTTTACGAATTGCCAGATTTGGAAGTCGTTTGAAATTCAAAAGAATTCAAATTTGAAATTCAACCACATGACATGAATAGATTGCATTTGTTTTTGTGATTTTTTTGATTTTTTTTTGGTGGGTAGATTTTAAGTTGTTGGTTTTGCAAAAGAAAATTGTTGCTGAAATTTAAATTTTCATGTTCGAACAAGTTTATATTTTCATTAACTTTTTTGTTAAGCGTTTTACGCTGTAAATAGTTGGCCTTTTTTTGCGGGCATGTTGATATCTCTACTATATAATATAGCTAGAGGAGGTGTTGGTACGTCGCGGCAATTTTAAACTTTAGCCCCTCAGGTTATTTTAATCAACCCGCCATCCATAAGTCACCAACGCGAAACGTTTCACGACCGAAAAAAAAGAAACTGCCCCAATCTCTACTACACGAGGCCATGGCGGCGGCAGCAAATCCGCAGCCAAGCTGAGAGGGTTGGCCCGGCGGCGGCGGCCGCGCGATGCAGAGCGGCGGAGGGCGGCCGGGAAGCAGGGCGGGGAAGCGGCCGTGCGATGTAGAGCGGTGGCGGGCGGCCGGGCGGCTCGGCGGTGCCGTGGCGGGGCAGCGGCTGGGCGGGGCGGGGCGGCGGCCGGGCCGTGCAGACCGGTGGCTGCGCACAGCGACGACCGGTAGAGCGGTGGTCGGTCCAGGCTGAGCTCGTGCTTGCTCATGGTGAGTTGTTTCCTGATTCATCTCCTTTTCTTTTCTGTCTTTCAAGTTCACCAACCTAAGCCCGATAGAAATACTATCGGCTTACAAGAACAAATATGGAAAACAATTGAGAGATTTGGGTGGGTTGGCCGTTTCATTTCTATGAAAACTTCCCCAAGGATCTGAGGTGAAGTTGCACATAGTTGTGTTTTCAAAGATAGGAAGGGAGAATGAAGGTTTCATTGCAAGGGGAAAGAAAAACCTGGTGTAGATGAAGAAAATTGGGAGGAACGATTTTTAAATGTTTTTACTACTTCTTAGATATATCCATGTTAGCCTGCAGAATGTGTGACAGTGCAAGCTGTATTCCTTTTACTTTTGAAGAAGTTAATATGCCCCGGGTAGATGATAAGAATACAAAGTGAGGTCTCCATTGCTGTTATTTGCTGGACATGTCCCAGTCTCATTGTTACATGAGAGCTGCTATGCGTACGATGATTCACGTACGATTCCCGTACGACGTTGCACATCAAACCATCCATACATAAATCAAAACTGTGGCACGCCGCTGGATCACTCGTCCGACAAGGATCGGACACAGAAGTGTCGTACGCACAGAGGTTCCGTTGTTACATTAAGTGTAGCTGATTTCCAACTTTGCATTCAAGGATTAATCTTAATTGCGGTTGTGACATGCTGATTGAAACCGTTAAAATTTCTGTTGTAACATTTTCTGGCATGATAACTTTTTCTGTAACTTTGCACTTGCAAAATATTAAGGCTGGACCTACCTGGTCGAAACAAGAAAAATATCTGCTTGTACAGGAACTAACGCAACGTACACGGTGGCTGAAACTGGCTGAGACGCTAGCTTTAGTCCTGACACTGGTAAGGATCATGGGGTGCAGTATTAAGAGACGAAAGGGCCTTTTTTTTTTAAAGGATCCGATTTCATAAAACAGGAACTCAGTACACATTACAACGAGGTCCAGAAAAGAAAGAAAAAACAACAAAAGGACCCTGCAACATGCAAAGAACCCCCTGAGCCACCGGAAGAAATCACAATCGGATCCAGCGCCAGCCACAAACGCCTAGCCGTCGCCGGAGTCGCCGTACCACCTGCCGCCGGTGAAGACGCGCCTCCACCTTGTAGAAGACCGCTGAGCCGTCCGCCGCAAGCGACGGAAACCGAAGACGTTGAAAGAACACGGCCACAACACCATCTCCACCGCTCCACCCATCATCCCGCCGACCCGGCTCCGCCCAGGACCACCATCAGCAACCCATCCACCTCCGACGGCCGCTCCCCTCGCCACCACGGCCGGCCAGAGCAACCTCGCCGAAGAAGACCACCACCACCAGCACCAAAAGCAGATCGCCAACACCCACCCGCCTCTCCCCTGCCACCACGGCCAGCCAGAGAAGGGAGGAAAGAGGAGGCGACCCGACGAAGCTTCACAGCCTCCCCGGCGACGAGGCCGAAACGGGGACAGGAGGGGAAGGACCACGCCCGACATGCCGACACCATCGCCACCGTCTTCGACGCCATCGACTGGGCACACATACCTAGGCTACTATCTACAGGCCGGAGACGCAGGACTGGGGTTGCCCCACTCTCCCGCCGCCGAGGCGGCAGGCGGAGAGGGAGGGAACCACCGGCCTGGCCGGCGGCGAGGTGGAGAAAAAGGGATCGCCTTCTTATCGCCTGCGGGGACTGGAGCAGGGGATAAGGAAGACGACGGTCTATTATAGCTATAATAAAAAGGGCCTTTTTTTATTCTGTACTGCAGCTGATTTTGAAGCAAACTGCGACAAACTGTAATATGTTCGTGCATGTTAAATCTGACAATCTCCTTGTCAATGACCTATGCACAGGGCGATTCCTTCCAGATCGGCGATGAGCAATATTGTCAAGGAAATCAAAGTAGTCTGTGAGCTCTTTCCGGGAGTGGGTTTCTAGGAAATTCATAGATATTCCAATGGTTTAACTCATAGGTTAGCTCAGGATAGTCGTAGTGTGTGTTATATCATATGGCCCTGTTCCAACCTGCACATTGGATGTTGTTATGCCTGATTTAGCCATGTTGGAAGCATGCACCTCCAGCTACTCATTACATCATAAATGAGTTTGTTTTTCTCAGTGGTAATGGAAAAACATGTGATTGCCGCCCATTACATCCCTGATGACTCGTTGAGAAATATAGAGTTAAAATAAATAAGTTATGTTAATAATTTATGTCTGTATGCACGATGTGGAACAAGCCTGTGGTGGTCGTGGCGATATTTATTACAACTCAGCGGTAAGACTCATAAACCACAAACATCCAGTGATTTATTATTGGTGACCGACATGCATGATTATATGTCCCGTAGCAACGCACGGGCATTTAGCTAGTGTTTACAATATGTCATATTTTTTTAGCAAACTGTAACATTCGAACATGTTATATCTTTCATTAACATTTTCCAAATTTCGTAATGAGTGGAAATGCATACTTATTCATTTGAATTCTATAGCCAAAGATTTTTTTGTAAATTCAAATCCATGTAACTTGGGTATGCAATAGTTGTGTAGGTTTCATTTTTCTGCAAATTTATATATATTATTTGCATTTTTCTGAATTTTAGATCAGAAGATACGGATTAAACAAATTTCATCATTTTCTGCAATTACTAAAACTCTGGCAGGTGGGACCCGCACGTCAGGGTTTTATTATTTACGAAATTATTAAAAGACTGACGACCGGGCCCGTGATGACGTCACGAATGACATCACCCGGCGGCGGCCTTGGCGGGCTGGGCAGAGCTCGCGGTCGAGCGAGCAATGTGCGCGCGGCCCCGGGGCAGCGCGTTCCGGCGAGGGGGCGTCGCGGGGAGGCCGGGGGGCGGCGCCCTGGACCATATGGTCTCCGGAGACGCCGGCGGCGAGGACGGAAGCGGCGGAGGACGGCGAGCACGGCGCGGCGAATCCGACGCGGCCGCGGCGCCCCAGGACGCGGTGCTTCGTGAGGAGGTGGAGGCGGCGACGACGGAGCTTCGGGTGGCGGCTGATGCGTGCGGGGAGGATCGGAGCGGCAGGACGGCGCCGACGGCGACTTCCGGCGCCGCGCGTGGGAGAGAGAGGCGATGGGGGGGTGAGGACGCTTTTGAACAAAAGTACTTGGAGTTTCCTGTAATTGGAAGAAGGTCCTTCACTTCGTAAATCTGTGAGCAGCGGAGCTATTTCTTGAATTATGGGGGACATTTTTGAAAATCTGTTGCGGAGATGTTGCTGGGACCGTCGAATCGACGAACGGACGGCCCGGATCACGCGTGCACTGTAGAGAACTGTTCATTCAACAGTGCACGCGCGATCCGCGCCGTCGGATCAAGATCGGACGGCCCAAATCGCGAGAGCGGAGAGGCCTCCAAAAACTTGCCCCTTAATATATAGGGGTAATGTTTCATCCTACTGTACCAATACAACAGGCAAAATTTCTGCCTTGTTTCAAATCAAACAAACATGGAGTTTTCATTGCTGCCAGCTGCTGTCCGATTGATAATGTCAGTACTGCAGCAATGGCTGAGGCTCGGGCCCTTCGTGATGGGCTGATCCTGGCTAGTCAAGTCGGATGCAACAAGATAGAAATCAACAGCGATTGTCTAGAAGTCATCGACATCATGCATGAAGAAGGGAACTCTTTGGGTCCGGCGGCGGCAATTTGTGAGGAGTGTTCTATCTCAGCTAGAGGCTTTGCCCATCCCTCAAAGATCTAAGCTCCCTGGAATTCCAGGCCTGTGGTGCGTCCACGATTCACGTGCATATATCCCCACATGTCAGCCTGTAGAAAATAGACGGTTTGCTTGCTCCCGTCCGCACCAATATCGCGATGACACGTGACATGGGTCAACCAGATGCACCGACGTTTTGGAATTTTGGCTTTGACCATCTATCTGCGTGGTCGCTTCTGGTTTGTTCAGGCCGCGTTCCCATCGGTGCGAAGACCAATGGAGAGATGGTTTGCCTCAGCCCTCAGGTCGGCCACCGCACGCGCATGTCGTCGGATGCCGCCGCCCCGCCGCGCCTTGGGAGGTCGAGCCACGGGAGCTCCGCTCCTGAGGGCGCAGTCGCACGACGAGCCGAACGCAAGCCATCGTATCGTTCGGGAGAAGCACGTCGCGCGCCCGTCGGCGCGAAGACCAAGTTCGTCGGGGCCGCGGCGAGCGTAGGCACGGCCGAACCAAGGTGAGCGTGGAGGCTCGCGGTATAGGGTCCCGGAGGTGGAGCTCCCGCCGCTCTCGTCGGGCTCGGGGCCATAGCGAGGCGAAGCCGCTGCCGCCGTCGGGGCTGAGGCCTCTATCCCCCAGGCCAAAGGGTGCGGCCGCCAGTGCCCCCACTGCACGAGGAACCTGGATGATGGCCACGAGCGCCGCCACGCCGCAGAGGTGCAAGTCGGCGTTGGCTTCCGCCGTACAACCCGCCGCCAGTAAGGGAACCGGCCTTGGTCGGGGATGCCGAGCAAGGTGGTGGTGCGGATGCATCTGAAGTCATGGTCCGTGAAGCTGAAGCACAACACCTTACATGATTGGAATTGTATTGAGCGATGGAGAACTCATAGGAAGACAATTCTGTCTAGATGCCTGCCGATTGTTGATCCATGGTACATCTCTGTTGTTGGTTACTTTAAATCAAAAGTCTACAGATTTTTATTTGCTTTGGAGTGAGCTTAGTTCATATTTTCCTTGGCCTAGACTGAAGCCCGAATCAGTCAATTTTATTTCCAAATGATTCCAAGAGTAGGCCGTGTTCATGTTTTTGGATTTGCAATTTTCTACACTGTAACATCAACGCTAGTGAAGTCAGTGTAGTGATACATTTATTGGTCAATGAAAGAGAACACTTAATTTGTACCAAGGATTGTTGTTTGCTTAGTGGGCTAAAGTTTTTGCATTCTTGAAGAGGTCAAATGAGAACATACTACTTAACCTTTTAGACAGTCACTTCCGGTGTTGTTTGCTTATTATTTATTATTAGCTAGAATTAATTTCTGATTGGAGGAGTGTGAAAAGAAGCCTAAAGAGGTATTAATTAGTTTCCAAATGACATTGTGACTGTCTTTTCTGCTAACCATGTGCAAACGTCACTTACTTTCAGTTCTTAGAAAGGATTGAAGAGCCAATTCATGCTAAGGAACTTGATTAAATGGATTGGGCTGAAATTTTTGGCATTCTTGAATAGGCCAAATAAGAAATACTACTAAACCTTTTAGACAGTCACTTCCAGTGTTGTTTGCTTATTATTAGGCTGAAATTTATGATTGGGGGAGTGTGCAAAGAAGCGTAAAGAGGTATTAATTTCCAAATAGACATTGTGACTGTCTTTTTGTGCTAACCATGCGTAGACGTCCCTTACTTTTAGTTCTTAGAAAAGCTTGAAGAGCAAATTCATGCTAAGGAACTTGATTAAATAGATATGCAGAACAGTTCTGAGGTGATAACTGCTCTCATAATATTTATGTAAGACCTTTGATTACACATTTGAATATAAGAGTCAAGTCCTTACTCACGAGAGCTAGGAGGTTAAAATTAAACATAATAGGAAGGGCATGACACTTAAAGCAACACCTATGTCAGCATATGATTCATGTGCACCTAATTATTATCCAATTAGGTGATTAGGGAGGTGAACTGGGCTGATTCGGTTGCAGGGCTAGCTCTATTTAGTTGTGTCTTTGTGGGTGATTGTTCTTTTTGCTGCAGTGTTGCTTGCTTTCCAGTTTTGGTGGTTGGAGTTGAGATCAATTGGGGATAATTGTTACCTGCTCGCTATATTTCATATGCCGCTGGACATGCAACGACAATAGTCTTCAACGTACCACCACGGCGAGATGTACTTCTGTCCCTATCCTTTTATGCTGTGAATAACATGGTATGAGAATGTTGCTTTGCCCTCTTGATTTCTTCCTTTCCGCTATTAATTGTCTCCCTGGACAGATTTTTGCAGACTTGAGGGGAAAAGTAGGATAGCTTGCAACTACCCTGATACATGACCTAGAATGTGATATATCAGAGTTATGCAATGAGCTACTTTTTAGCTACGAAATCATGGCTAAGAATTGAGCCAAAGGCAAGGGAGTAAAACACACCATGTTTAGAAATACATCACATAACAATCAAGTTAGAAGCAATTCAGATATGTCATGAAGTGGATTATTGATTTGTTCTTCCTATCATGTTATGCATTAGTTGCTCACAAGTATAAACATATGCCAGTCATCTAATACTGAAGGAAGTTTTCGAATGTATGTAATTCTTTTCTTTTCTATATAAATTTCATATAAAAGAAGAAAATCCGACCCACTTAGGAATTTCTATAGGAGTTTCAGATGTAGTTTGGTATGCTGTTACAGAAACTTTGGCTCACTTAGGGACTTATAAGTGAACCATCAGATTTCAGCACCTTTATCATCCTAAGCAATATGGGCTTTCCATGAAAGGATATTGTTTCCACCACTTTGCTTAGGTTTTTCAGTGCGAATTTTAAAGCTTTACTTAGAAACTTATGACTGATATTGCCCTTTCTTTGTTCGTAATGACAAGTTTATTTGTATTCCATCCCCATAAATTTTGAGTATCGCCAAATTGGCTTGATGTGTTTAGCTCCTCTATGTGAATCAGGAGATGATTCATGGGTGGGAGTAGGCCCTGAGTATTTTTTTATTGGCATGCAAATTAGAATTGGGCTAATAATTTGTTGCTTTGCAAATTTATCCTCACAAGATGATAAAATTGGTCAGGTTCATAATAGGCTCCATTAAGATAGAATTTGTTTTCAAGGTTGAGCCATCTTGGATTTTGTTTTCTAGCTTTCTGAAAATATCCATCAATTGCTGACGACAGTTCTTGCATAACTGATTTTCCCCCTAACTCATGTGAATCTGAGAAACACTATTTCCCCTATCTATGTCTTGTGTGTGTTCCCATTGGAATAATATATGTGTCCCATGTATGTGCTTCTATTTAGATTCAGTTTTTCAGCTGTTTTTTCACAAGGAAAATTTTCAGTTTGATGCATGTAATTGGAAATCGGGAAGAGAACCAAATATTGTGTTGGTTAATTATGTACACAAGACAATAATAATTGCTCGCATATTTTCTTTATTCGGATTTACTGAGCTATGTTCATGTGACATATTTCCTTGTGGAGTTGCGTCAGCAGATGGAGATACGATTTCTTTGTATGACGGTGAGGATGAGCACCAGAAGTACACCCAGAAGATGCACCCTCCAAGGTTCCACCAATTTCTAACACCCCAACACTGTTAGTAGACTGCAAAGTTATTCACTGTCAAATTAGTCCAAGTGCTAACAAAGGAAGTGTTCTGTTTGGTTACTTGATTCATTGAGGGATTTTTTGTCGAACGGTCTAGGTTGACAGTCCAAACAAGTATGAATTCTACTGGAGGAAGTGACTAAGTAGTGACGTTTTTTGGCCAAATATGCTTCCTGACTTCCTATCATTTTTCTGTCATCGCTTAAATTTAGTTATTACCCTATTTAGATTCTTGCATAGTGTTGGATAGATGGACATGGTAAATGCGCCTTTAGTTCATCATACATTCCTATAAAAATAAGGTAAACATGCAAATTATTAGGGAAAAGTTGTGATTCTCTGTTTTTAGTATTATTTACCTGAGAGCAGACGGTGTATTATAGCTTGATTTCTTTGCAGGCTTGACATACACCTTATTTCTACTCTAAATCTGACAGGGAGCATATGAATACATAATAGATGGTGAATGCCTTCTCAGCTGAAATAAGAAACTGCAGATGAAGGCGAGTAAGCGGGACTATGGCTTCATGAGCTCCTGTAATATCTTGCAGACTTTTATCTACCGGACGTAGTGTGTGCAAGTGCAATGTCATTCTTCTTTTGGACTGGCAACTTCTTTCTTCAGTTTCAGTTAATTATGTTGTAAATATTACTGAAAAGATAAATGCATGCGTACTGCTGTTAACCTTCGCTGCGTAGTCAGCCTCCAGATATCAAGCTCCGAACACTAGCATATACTGTATTATCATTATGTTTAATTCATTGCAGAATGGGACTGCATAATGTACTGTGTGTACAATCAGCTATTGCTCTCCTCTTGATAATGATGTCTTCTGGTGGAGTGCCAATACCATCTTATTGATGTACTTTTTTGGTAGCCATTGACAAGAGAATTTGGAAGATGGTACGTGTATTGCGTGCGGTCTCACTCAGTTCAAAGTGCAACTCGTTTGTACTGAATTTGGGACAGCCGGTCGTTTATTCCTGAAATATTGGCCATCGATGTCGACAGGCGGCGTAGCAAAGGTGATCTATCATATTTTGATTCCATCTTTTCTTCGTGCTCATCCATGCCATAAATTACGCAGGCAACATGGTTTTCTTTTGAAAAAAAAAACAAAAGATAGGTAGTCCATCATAATAGATATTAAAGTTATTGGCTGACAGATGAAAAACGGGCGCGGCAACGCGCCTTTTCCTTCTAGTGTAATTTAAAGCCCATGTAATTTTTAAACATACTCATAGAGAGAGCAACAAAGTAGCTCACTGCATTGCTAGCTTAGATACAGGATCCCATTCTGTTGTGTGGCATGAAGATCCCCCAGATTGCATTCTGGGTATTTTAGCTAATGATGTAAACTTGTTTGATCGGTGAGAAGCGGCAAGTTTCAGACGTACTATTTTCCTTATCAGGGTACCGAAAGGGACTGGTAAGGTTTTTAATGAGGCGACTTGCTGACTTAATATATATGGAAAATTTCAACAACAAAAAAAAAGACACAGGTGCGACCGCTAAAATTGTACAACAGAGAGAGAGAGAGAGCAAAAAGAATAGATACAACCACAATGAACATGGCATCCCTTTGTACAAACCATTTTCAATCTCTCCACAGCTTTACAAACTTCATTCCTCTATTTTCCCACCTTACCTACTCACAGATTGTTTAGACACGACTCATGTACAGCGAGAAACGCAACAACAGCTACAGTTTGGGTATCGCGAACTTGCCTGGCAATGCGATGGCCATGGATAACAAGCTCAATCATGGTCACGGATCTATTGACAGCATTTACCACCGTACTTTGCATGACTTTCCTGCTGCTGTTTCAGAATGTTCCTCTTCACAACCGACGATGAGCCTTCCTCCAAGAGACTTGGAACCTCAAGGATCTGCATGACGGCGATAATTTTAAGTGTCTATATATGATGCATACTTCTAGAGGCATGCCTACTAGCGGAAAATTAAAGGAAACTGGAAATGCAATTTAATTCAGTTGTGTTCCCCTGTTTTGCATCTTCTTAATTGCGTAGAAGATTTAAAAATCTAAGGTTGTGGGGGTACAGTATCTCAAGTCTTTACCTTTAGCACGAGCTCTTCAAAACAACTCTCAACATTTTCTCGTGTTTTTGCACTGCTTTCACGAAACAGACATCCGGATTCTTGTGTGAAGGCAAGACCCTCTTCTCTTGTGACTGTTCTCTCATCATCCTGCAAGAGGGACCATAACCATCAAAACTAAGAACTGCATCTATGCCCACCTGACCAATTTGTGACTTTCAGAACTATTAGAAAGATAGCTGAAAGGAGTAAATACTAGTAAATAGTTTGTACATATTTTTTCTAAGATTGAGATCACAATATATTCAGGAAAATAAAAAATTATGTTTGCAAAAATGATACCTTGTCAACTTTGTTTCCAACAAGCATCTTGACGCAATCTTTGTTAGCTGAATTTAAATCTATCTCCGTAGTCCATACATCACCCAAATTTGTGAAGCTCTCTCTCTTCGTCACATCATATACTATATGAGTGAAATACAAGAAGATATTAGACCTTAATCAAGTTCTGAGCATGAAAGACTAATATAAGAACAAACATATATGGATACATTCTCAAAATAATTCACCACTACATGCTCTCTTTTTATTTATTTTGAAAAAAGTTACCTCAATCACCACTACAAGTATTCATAGAGTATTTTTTAAGCAGGTACATAATCATTCTAAATTAAGATCAAAGGTTCGACTAGATATGCGATTTATACTGTGCTGAAAACATGAGAAAATAAGACTCAGCTAACAAGACTGTCTATGCATATATACAGAAAGAAGCATCCACAAGTGAAGAAAAATAGTACTATAGTGAAAGGGTACATCTTTGTGTCACTAACTTCAGATAATTTCATATTTTCATGCATTGCAAGTAACACTGTTGATTGAGGTTACCGAGGGAAGAAAAATGTAAGAGATCTGTGCTATAGAAAAAGACTATTTACATATTGCAGCACTGAGTAGCTGACCTACTGATGAGTATACAGGGAATGACTGAATAGATCAATCTACACAGTTCTAGGGCATATCTCGAATGTCTGATATCCAAGTGAAGGAATTTGAGGTTAGGATAACAATATAAGTAAGAAGTCAAAAACTAAAATTATTACCTAAAATAATTCCTTGAGCACCTCTGTAGTAAGAACTAGTGATGGTCCTAAACCTTTCCTGGCCAGCTGCAGAAAGACAGAAAATGACCTCCAGAAGATTAAAAATATTATATATACCATGACATAATTCACCTTGTTTACAGATAGAAAAACACCATCTAGAAGTACTGCAGTAGTGAAGTGTGGGTAGTATGGTGAAACACTGAATTACTTTAGGACAGAGCACTAGAGTGGGGTTATAAATTCGAAATATTGGATCCAGTGATGGAAATGATGTTTGGGAACAGGGAAACTTCAACCACTTATTCTTGCATCAGATAAGTTGTGGAAACATCACACATGACCACGTACTTGGATTTGGGACTTATTTGTCCTAGTGCCTACTAGGCTACTACCAAACAGCATACTGAACCGGTTGACGGTTGAACAATGAAAGCCCATTGTGAACTCACCAGTATCCCATATAGTCAGCTTCAGTTTCTTTCCACCGACAGTAAGAAACTTGATTTTAAAATCAACTCCTGGAAATCAGTTTGTTAAACAAAATTGTAAGACATGTGAAGTATACATATATATAGTACAAAAGAGCATATAAAAATGGGACGGTGCGAAATCGGATGGTGTGTAGAGCTGCACACTCCTTTAACCTCTTGTCTGCTTCAGGTTTAAGAGGTACACTAGAGTCGTACTAATTAATTTTCTTGACCTGTATGAATCAGGTCTTGAATTACTCATGACCTAACATAAAATAGACGAGTTTACCCGTAAGGCTAAAACTTCAGCTCTTGAACATAGTGTCGGGACGGAAATACTACATAACGTCAGGGAGTTGGGACCATTACCATAGATAGATTACGCAGCAGATAAAATAGTAAGATTGACCTTTCTGAAACTGTGGGTTGACAGAGAAACAAGGCAGTAATAATTTGCCAAGTACGTACATATCGGCTTTCCTATCTTTCCAGATAACTTCATCATTTAACATTTCTTGTAAATGGAATGGGTTAATGGGGACCAACTTAATTAGTAGCTGAATATAAGGCCAACCGTAATGATTTGCTTAGTACGCAATCAGGTTTTCTTGCACAAGCACTCTTTCCATGATGTACAGGAGTTCGGAGAACACTAATTAACGAATGAATCGAATGGAATAAATTCCATACCAGCTTGCCTACCATCTGCAGATGCCAGTCCCAAGCATAAGTGATGTACCGGTTTTCCAATTTTCGGAGACAGCTTCATTCATCATTTAAGAATTTCTTGAATTATATGGGTTGATGGACGGGGACCAACTTAAGAGCTGCGTGATGAGACCAACCGTAAAAGGACATACTATAGGGTAGTAGCATTGGGAAGGTAGCGTCCATGCGCGGCCAAGGAACAAGGAGAAAGTCGGGACAATTACGCAGAATCAAAAGCAGAGGGCAGCTGAAAAGGAAACGAGTTTGTCAACGAAACCGGGCGGAATCGATCATGTGCCTCATTCGGAAGCGGACAACGGAAGGAGGATCGCCCTATTGTTGACTGGTCGTTGTATTAACTGAGCAGGGGAGTCGAAGCAGAAGCAATATACGTGGAGTACGAGACAGCGATCGGGTTGTCCGCTTTCCATGGGCGATCGATCGGAGTGGAGGAGCGTACCGATGGTGGGCGCGATGTCGTCGTCGAGGTTGGCGGCGGCGACGAAGCTGACGAGGAGGCTGCTCTTGCCGACACCCGAGTCCCCGATTAGCAGGATCTTGAAGGAGCACTCGTACCCGCCGGCGCTGGCCTCCGGCGAGACCGGCGGCAGCCCCATCCTCTCAGATTCGGCGGAACTTGAGGCCGGCTGGTTAACGGAGAGCGGGCGGAGTAGCAGAGGGAGGAGGCTGGCCGCGGCGGCAGCAGAGGAGACAGAGCCCGACACCGCCAGCCAGACTGGCTTTGACTGGGCGACGTGGAGTAGAAGACAAGAGGTGGGGCGCCACGGCTGGTTTATTGCAGCCTGTAGCCTGTAGGAGCCGCAGGGCCAAGGTCGAGGGGAGAGGAAGGTGGAGGGGTCCAAGTGGCGCCGGTGGCACGCGGGGCGGCGCGTCCCACGTTTCAGCGAGAGAGGCGGAGGCCGGCCCGGCGGGTGACGAAGACCGATCGGCGCCTGTGGTTCGATCGGGTGGTGGCGTCTGGCTTTGTCCCTGCCTGCGCGCGGCGATCTCGGCCGTTTCCGGCGTCGCGGCAGAGGCCCGACTAGCAGGATGTAAACATGTCGGATTTTATTTCTATTATAGTATATTCTTTACCAATTATTTATGGAATTCGGAGTGGAACGGATTCCTTGTTGATTGAGAGACGGATGTATAAACACGGATTTGCAACGGAGAAGATTCGGGGCAGAAAGGATTGTTTCAAATTAAATGTGGATCATGGTTTCTAAAGGTGCACGACGAAACTGTCCTATATCACGGTGGGTCTAGGTTGGGATGGATCGGCGGCAATGGAGGACGTTTCAGTCGACGGGACCTCGGCTTGATGTGGTGGGTTTGGTTTCTTGGCTGGTTAGGGCATCTCAAACGCGCCGACTCATTTGGTATATTTGACTCCGTTTCTGTTCGATTTGGGAAAATGGTCAGCCCAACGCGACGACGTATTTGGCCAGGGGTCCGTTTTTTTGTCCGCACGAACCCATTTTCGGCCCAAATTGGAGTCGGCTTTGCGCCGGCGCAGACACCGCGGTCGACCGCGCGGCGTCCCCCTTGTCCTCCCCTTGGCCCGCTCGTCAGCCACATCTATACCATTCCCCTCCCTCGTTCGCCCTAGTTCTTCCACCCGCACCCTCCTCTCCCCCGCCGCCGCCGCCTACCCCTACGCCCTACTTCTCGCCGTAATCCCACCTCAACCGGTCAGTTTCCGCCGACGCATCGCCTCCCCCTTCTTCGTGGCCGTGTTTTGACGGTCGGGAGCCGCCTGGAATCCGCCGGAGGCAAGGAAGCCTCGTCTCTCCCACAAGGTTCTCAACCACCGGCCTGAGGTACGAATTCACCACCGGTTCCAATGGCCGATAGCTCGGACGAGTACCTCTACTACATGAACATAGCGTATTCATCTTCCTCGGACGAGTCATACGATGACGATAGCGACATTTTAGTTGCTACGCTCGTCGTTAATGAGCACATTTCTAGGATGTAGCCCATGTTCAGGGGCTCGGTACCCGGCCATGCTCCGGCCTTGGACCTTGACAGAAAATCCGGCCATGTTCAGCTGTTCAAGGACTACTTCAACCGTAATCCAATATACAAGGCCCCCATGTTCCGGCGCCGTTTTCGCATGAGTCGGCATGTGTTAAACCGTCTTCATCTAGGAGTGCTTAGCCATGACAACTACTTCAAATGCAAGAAGGATGCCCTTGGAGTGATTGGGTTGTCCTCCTACCAGCAATGCACTGCAGCAATTCAGATGCTTGCATACGGAGTCGCCGGTGATATTGTTGATAAGAACATGCGCATGAGTGAGTCCACTTGCTTAATGTCAATGTACAGATTGTGCAAAGCTGTGGTGGCCGTGTTTGGCCCTGAGTATTTGAGAGAGCCAAACATGGACTACACAGCCCGACTCTTGTCCCTCAGTGAGACAAGAGGTTTTACCGACATGTTTGGAAGCATAGATTGTATGCATTGGGAGTGGAGGAGCTGCCCTTTTGCTTGGCAGGGGCAGTACCAGGGCCATGTTGGCAAGTGCATAGTCGTACTTGAGGCAGTTGATTCCCGAGATCTTTGGATTTGACACTCATTTTTTGGCATGGCTGGATCTCACAATGATATAAACGTCCTACAACGGTCTTCGGTTTTCTCCAGACTCCGAGAACAATGCCCCGGTGGTGAACTATGAGATCAATAACAACCCGTACGACAAGGGATACTACTTGGTCGGTGGTATCTACCCTACATGGACAACCTTTGTGAAGACCATACCCAAGCCAGATGGAGAGAAGCAAGCAAGGTTCTCCAAAGAACAAGAGGGTGCTAGGAAAGATGTGGAGTGTGCTTTTGGTGTCCTACAATCTCGATGGCCATTGTTCGCCACCCGCTAGAACCTGGAGCCTGAACACGATGTGGAAAGTGATGACTGCTTGTGTGATTATGCACAACATAATCATGGAGGATGAGCGTGATGAAAGGCTATACGATAATGATTGGGAATTCCGATGTGAGTTGGTCCAACCTGTTGGTGGTGCGGCCACCTTTACCAACTTCATCAACTTTCATTAAAAAATGTGTGATAAAGAAACTCACAAACAACTTCAAAAGAAGTTGGTTGAGCATATGTAGCAACATATTGGGAACCTATTGCCGCCAAACGAGTAAAAGGCCTGATTTGATGCTATTGTGTTCGATTTGGTTGTAAAACTATGATGATACATTTTTATTGACATTCGATAGCTACATTTTTATTTCAATTTGATTGTAATGGATAATTTGTGATTTGTTTCCATGAGGCCGTAATAATTTGTGTATTCTTTGTACGTTAGTGTTCATTATCCTACTATCTCTGATCCATATTAATGGGCTCAACTTTATCTAGATACGGATGTATCTAGTTAAGTGTTTAGACTAGATGCATCCGTATCTAGACAATGCTGAGTCCATTAATATGGATCGGAGGGAGTATGTTATTTTGATCATATTTACATGCGATGAAAAAGCCCGGCCAGACAACCAAATGGGCCGCTGCGTTGGGATGGCTAGATTTGGCCGGACATGGGTCGGACAGGTCAGTTCCGTGACCCAAACGATAAAAAAGCGTGTCCGAACATGCCTATGTTGACGGGGATACCGGATACGTACACGTAGGCGTCACCAGTTCGCAATCATGCCTGGACACCTGGCGACGCATACGGCAGTTAGGACGGCACGTAGTTGTCTGTGTGAGTACGGTTATCAACGTGTCCGGCCGGTCTCTCCAGGCGATGTGATTCAGCATGCAGAGGCACGTCGACAATTTGTATCTTGGATGTACTACGTACTTGTATGTCTTTTTTTTTGCGGTAAAAAGGAAGTGATATTATAGCCTCGGTCTTACAGACAGGTCCAGTACAAGATTGAAATTACACACAGGTCCCCAGGACCACGAACCCCTGGACCCCGATGACGATGACGAAGACCACGAAGCCGCCGGTGGCGCGCCGCCGCCGTTGCTCCCCTCGAAGGCTTGGATCAGGAGCACCCCTTGCGCGGACGGGAAGTCGCCGGTCGCCGGCTCCAAAGAGCCTACCCCATAGCCCAACATCTTCACCGCGAAGCCACACCTCACCTCCTCCTTATTCAGCTCGAAGATCCGACGCAGCCGCCACGCCGTCGCCGGATAAGGGGAACCCAACTCGACGGATCCGAAGACCCACGAGCTCGGGGAAGTGGAGAGCTCGACCACAGCGCCCCGAAGAGAGCCGTCGCCGGAGAGGGAGAGCTCCGCCACCAAAACGCCGCATCGGCCACACCTCCGCCTCCTGAGCGCCGCCGACCAGCAACCTAGAAACTCTACACTACTGCTGGCTCTCTCAATTTGTTCTGAACTTTTTTTCTTACAAATATTTTTGGTTAAATTTGTTTCAAAAAATACACACAATATGTCTCATACATATTTAGTTCACTGAATACATAACTCTTGCATTGTCTCACACCAAATGTCACATACATATATATGCTTGCATTGTCTCACACACACAAATTAAATACACCAAAAAAGTATTCTTCATCTCGGTTCCGTGAGCTATATTCTCTTCTTTCCCTTCTTAGCGGTTGAAAACTTTAGGCCGGTGACCTTGAGATTTCTTCGCGTGAACGGACAACCTTTGGTAGGTAGGGAGGTATTCCTTCTTTGTGTACTAGTAGTAGGCATGTCGAAGAACTTGTCGAATTCCTCCTCGATCTTTGGCTCGTTGTCCAATTCTTGCTCGGTGGCGCCTCCTTCCATTCCGATGATGCTCCTCTTGCCCCTCCTCACGACAACACGGCTAGGCTTTGACGGGTCGGTAATGAAGAAGCATTGCTCAACTTGGCTAGCGAGTACCCATGGCTCATTTTTCGCGGAGGCGTTCTTTGATTTGGCATCGGGTATTACCATGGTGGTGAAATACCGGCCTTCTTTGACGACGTCCTTGGCCCATCTTACACGGAACATTGGCACCACCTCTCCACAGTAGTTGAGCTCCCATATGTCCTCAATCCTTCCGAAGTATCTTTTCTTGACAGTAGCCTCCTCATCGCCGTATGATAGCATAGTTACTCCTGAGTTTTGATATTCCGACATCTTGTCCTTTTCCTCGGTGTAGAATCTGTAGCCGTCGATGTCGTACGCCTGATAGGTCTTTACGTTATGCGAGGGACCCCGTGATAAGGAGAATATGAGTTGTTCATCTTCCGTAGATGGCGGTTTCCTCTTTGCTAGCTCCATTTGATTTTGCTTGAACCAACGCGTGAAGCTGGCGTTGTGCTCTCTGGTTACGTCTCCCTTCTTCCTCGGCCGGCCCAGTTTGATGTAATGTTGCTCGAGTAAGCATTTGTGCTGTTCCACCCAAGTTTCGATCAGCTGTAAGTGTTGTAGCGCGACCCGGTGAGCCCTTTCGAAGTCGTCCTTTCGACCCTGCATGCTGACAAAGGTTGAGCTGGCGCCCTCTCGGTGACCATATCCATTGAGCCTGTCGAAGTGTTTCCTCGTGGGCAGACCTACATCCTGGTTCTCGGTGCTTAGATAATTCTGGCAGAAGGAGATGCACTCGTAGGTTAGAAAGCCCTTGGCCATGCTTGCGTCTGGACGGGCCCTGTTGCGAACGTATCCTTTCATGACACCGTTCATCCTTTCGAACGGCATCATGTAGTGCATGAACGTTGGCCCTAGCTGCCTGATGTCATCAACGACATGGAGAAGGAGATGCACGCATATATCAAAGAATGCTGGCGGGAAGTAAATCTCGAGCTCGCATAGTACCAGCTCGATCTCTTCTTGTAGCCTGTCGAGCTGCTTCACCCCGATCGACTTCCTGTTGATGACGTCGACAAAGTTGCAAAGGGCAAGCAGCGTATCACGGACGTGCTCGTCCATTATCCCTCGAATCGCAACGGGAAGTACCTGCGTCAACAGCACGTGACAGTCGTGAGACTTCATCCCGCTAAACCTCTTCTTCGTACCGTCCAGATATCTGCTTATCTGCCCCGCGTAACCATTCGGAAATTTGACTCCTAGAAGACACCTGTAGAATTGCTCGAGCTCCTCCGGACTCATAGTGAAGCACGTAGCGGGAAGCACCACACTGTTCTTCTTTACCCTTTTGCGGCGACCTTGAGTCCCTTCCGTCTGATCATCATCATCATCATCGTCATCGCTATCGGGGGCCTGAAGTTCTTTCCTGACACCAAGCCATTTCAGATCGTATCTTGCTTTCATCCCATCCTTGGTCTTTTCCGGCATGTTGGAAAGAGTGCCAAGAAGACTCTCGGTGACATTCTTCGTAATGTGCATCATATCGAGGCTATGTGGCGTCTTGAGGACCTTCCAGTAGGGCAAGTTGTGGAAAACAGACCTCGCTTTCCATACACCCAGCAGCGGATCTACCTTCGGTCGTTTCTTTCCCGGCGCGGGGCACTCCTTCCAATTATTCAACAGCTCATCGATTTCTGTGCCGCTCCTCGGGATCGGGGGTCCTTCGGGCTCGTCCTTACCATTAAACAGGTCACCGCGTTTCCTCCACGGGTGATCCATGCGAAGCCACCTTCGAGCCCCAGGGTACACGGTTTTCGAAGACCCTGGATTTCTTGGTAGCTGGAGATGCGGGGTTGAGTCCATGCACCTGACACATGCGCAGAATCCGTGGCTTACCTGGGCCGATACATATGAGCAACCAGGATAGTCCTGCACCGTCGTGAGCAGCGCGGCTCTCATGGGGAAATAATCTCCAGTGTAGGCATCCCACGTACGTGCTGGGGTCGCCCACAACGTGGCTAACTCCTCTTCCAACAGCGCGAGATACGTATGTATGTGGACACCTGCTTGTTTCGGCCCCTGAATGAGAAGACTCATGTGTATATACCTTTGCTTCGTGCACAACCACGGGGGAAGGTTGTAAGGCCATACAAACACGGGCCAGGTGCTATGCGTGCTACTCTGGTTGCCGAACGGATTGAGTCCATCGGTGCTCATACCGAGCCTGACGTTCCTTGCGTCGCCTCCGAAATTTCCGACGGCGTCCAACTCTTGCCACTGGCTAGCGTCTGCAGGGTGTGTAAGGATCCTGCCCTTCTCCGGATCTTCTTCAGGCTTCTCCCTTTCCGCGTGCCATTGCATGAGCTTTGCTTCCTTAGGGTCCACGAAGTACCGCTGCAGACGGGGAGTGATAGGAAAGTACCATACCACTTTGTGAGGACCTTTCTTCCCACGGCTCTTGTACCGTCCTTGGCCGCACACCGGACATGTGGTTCTGTCCTCGTACTCGCCCCGATAAATTGCGCAATCATTGATGCAGGCGTGGTATTTAACGTGCGGTAGGTCAAGAGGGCACACGACTTTCTTGGCCTCCTCGATACTAGTTGGCAATGTGTTCCCCTCGGGAAGACGCTCGTGGAAGAATTTCATGTTCTTGTTGAAGCTCACGTCGGTCCATTTGTTTCCGACTTCATCTCCAGAGCATCAAGCGTTACTTGCAAGCGCGTATCCTGTGGCCGGCACCCTGGATACAACGGAGTCTTCCCGTCTATCTCCATTTGCGCCAGCTTGGCTTTCTCTCTAACGGTCCTCGCCTGCTTGAGGAGCAGTTCTTGAACATGAGACTCCATCAAGGCCGACATTAGCGAGCTCTGCGGCGTGTTCGCGTCTTCTCCACCACCATCTACTCCTTCATCATGACCATTTCCGTCGGCATCTCCTTCGTCACGATCATCATGCCCGCCCTCGTCTTCAGGCGCAACATTTGCTGTCGGCGCTTCATTGAAGCCTTCCATGAAACCGCGCCTGAGCAGGTGTTCCTCCAATGTCCGGAATCAGGGTCGATCCATCTCACAAATTTGCAACTTCTACACGGACATCGTATGTGGCGCTTGTTGCACCGAATCATTTCCGCCTTCGCTTCTTCCTTGTAGTTGTTGATTCGACTGGAGCTCATCTTCATGACCATGGTCGCCTACACGGTATACATATAGAGTATGTGTTATTAAGTCGGAAATGTTCGACGAAAAAATTCGGCATGACTTCCCCTAGAAGTAGGACATATGTGGTGCAAAAATTTACCGAAATGGAAATGAATCAACATTTCGGCAAACATCCATGCACCACGCCGGCGCAAGCAACAACAAGCAAAGATTCATGCAAACACACACACAAGTTTCATGCATAGATCCGTTCAACAAATAGTTTGCTTCATGCAAACCACACACACAATCGCCCGCCGACAAGTTTCTCATGCCTTTAACAAACACCCATCCAACAATACCCACCTAGTAGATCTAGATCCGTTCCCGAGACGTGACCGTGATCGATGAGAGAGAGTGTGTGGTGATGGAGGGAAAATAGTGGACAAAAAGAGAGGAGGAGAATATATATGGAGGCTTTCCCCAAGCCCTCACCAATTCTATGTCAAACAAAGTAAGTTTAACAACAAATAATGGATAATAGGATGGTCAAAATGCCATGGGAGAGAGGAGGAGCTCGAGCTAGATGCATGGGGGGGAGAATGAAGAAGGTCACATGGGGAAAGTGGGTGCTGCCACCTTTTTGTGGATCTGGGCCAACATTCTGTGGCGCACGCAGCTCGGTGCGCCACAGAATGTCAACTTTCTGTGGCGCACCGTGTTGGGTGCGCCACAGAAACCAATATTCTGTGGCGCATGGCGGCTGGTGCGCCACAGAATATGAACTTTCTGTGGCGCACTGGGCCACGTGCGCCACAGAATCTCCCCAGATGGACCTGGCCCAATAATTAAGGGTGCGCCACAGAATGCCAACCCACCTATAACCCTTTTCCTAGTAGTGTATGTACAAGCCGTGGATCGTCGATCCCCCACCCTCCCGCCGCCGGAGCGGCCGCCGGAGGGGGAGAGATCGAACGATCCGACGGCGAGCGAGGTGAGCTTCCGGGTGGTTTCAGAAAATCGCCTAACCTCTACTGTAGCGGGAGGATAGGGACGACCAAGCTTCGTCTTACGTACTTGTATGTCACTTGTTATCTGGGGTTTTAAGTTATGCGGTGGTTGGAGGTGTAGCTTTCGTGACTCTGTACACGCAAAGGCACTGACTTGGCGGACTTGTTTTTAAATCGATCGTGGACCGTGGAATTTATCTGCTCGAGTTAAAATGACAAAAAACCACTACATTTGAGGAAACTGTGACATCTCTGTGTAAAAAACACCAGATTTGAGGTAAAACGACCGTATTTATCACGGTTTTCCTCAAATGTGGTGATTTTTTGTCATTAACTCTGCTCAAATTGGTTGAATTAATCTCAAGAACAGGGCTGAGGCCCAGTGGTTAGGTGCGTGCTGCTCGTTCCTGGGGACTTGGGTTCGACTCCCGTCCGGAGCCGAATTTCCGAAAATTCTCACGAATTAGCTTCTATTATGAAACAATTGCCATCAAGGGCTAGTCCTGGTAGGCCTTGTTTTTTTAGTTAATCCCAGAGCAGGGGAAGGGGTGGATACCTTGAACTTGCTCGGCGCTCTTGGTAATTACATTTCAATGCGGCGCACTAAAAATCTTTCTGACATCAGTTTCACACGATTGAAATATGCCGTAGCCTCACCATATTATTATTAATATAGTAAGCAACCGATAGAATCAACGAGAGACACGCCTAGGTAACAGCCAACACATATGCAAGGAGCAAGCAAAAGAAGAAAGAAGAAGAACCATCACCCTCTTAGCTCCACATCGACGAGTACCAAGCAGCACCTTCAAAAAGGAGTCTCATCCTGATGCCGGACCAACACACTGGTCCTCGGGTTTCCCCCGGTACAGAAGGAATCAGATGAAGGGTAACCAGTGGCGGAGCTTGACCAACATATTAGGAGGGGCCAAAACAGATAAGATAAGAGCTGAGGGGGCCAGATTTAAGTATTTTGTGTTTTATATGGTCAAAAGTGGTAAATATATAGTACTAATATGCAAATTTTAATTAAGTTGGGGGGGGGGGCGTGGCCCATGTTGGGCCCCATGAAGCTCCGCCTGTGAGGGTAACCACAACACGCTAAGAAAGGAGAGATGTCACGCGAAGGCGGCACTGCGTAGGTGTCGGACGAACCGACAAGGCTTCCTCCTGAAAACCCCATCCACAATCTCGGACGATCCGTAGCACATAAGCCTCGACACCACTAGACTAACCGCCCACCAGCATGCGCCTAAACGATTCCAAAGCCACCATCGTCGTCTAACCGAAGTAGCTGCCACGAGGTCTGCAAGACGGAGGTGAGGAGAAGTATGAACCAGGGTCAATAGTACCGCGGCCACGCGGGAGAGATCAACCTCCACCGCCAAGGACGATAGTTGGCCGGACGCGGCAGCAGAGCACATCAGTCCCCGTCAGGTCCTAGCAGGCCCGTAAAGTCCCCATGGTTGCATACCGGTCCTAATAGGGTCCGGCCGAGCCCAAAACGGGCATTTGAAGCTCCCGCCACACTGCAACAGGCCGACACACCGTTGCTCACAGCACAGCGCCGCCCCGCATGCATGTGTGCGTCGCCGCCATGTCGCCACCACCTGGCTATGGCCGGACCAACGCCGTTCGAGGAGCACCGCCGCCAGCGAGAATGAGCCCCGCCTCCTCCCACACCGAAACGGGATAAGACATGCCGTCGCCGCCCACCGGACTAGGCCCGACATCCCCTGAACTGGCGAGCGGAGGGAGGGAGAGAGAGGGAGGGGCTAGGCGAGCAGGGCCGGGGTGCGGCGCCGCCGCCACGGGGGGCGACGGGGCCGTGGTGGAGAGGAAGGGGTCGGGGAGCTGGAGGCGGCGCGGGCCGTCCGCGGAAGCAGTACACGTGCGGCAGGCAACAACAATTCTAGTCGCTATAAGATACCTCGTGCGGCAAGCAACGCTACTGCTCGAGAATATTTTTTTTTGAAGGAAGTTCGTGTACAAGATCAACAACAGATCGAACGAACACACACGAACAGAGGGAAAAAACCACCCCACACACGGCGAACGCGGATCCACCAAGCAGAGCACCTCCTTCGAGCACCAGCAGCACGCCGCCGGGGAGGAAGAAGGCGAGCTCACCTCGCACCGCAGCAGCCGGCTCGACCAACCATGTTGAGATGCCGCAGAGGCCATCTGACGCAAGCGCCAGAATCTGAGCGCTGGAGGAGCATCGGCCTCGAGCCGCCGCCGGAACCACCCTTCTTCCACAGCGCCATCCGCGACCACCGACGATGGAGAGCTTCCCACCTGCAAACTTCCAAAGATCTTAAGCAAAAGAAACGCCAAGCACCGAGGTGAAGGCCGCCGGACCCCACGGACAAGAGCTAGCGCCGCCATCACGGCCACCGGCTCGAGGGGAAGCACGCCGCGGCTCCGGGAAGCAGCGGACGCGCCAGAGACGGCAGATCTGCCCCAGGCCTCCGCCGGAGCACCGAGGACAGAGGAGAGGACCGCCGCCGCCAAAAGCCTCCGGCCGCGCCGCCAACTCCACAGCGCCGCCGGCAGGCCCCACGCACACCTAGACTATGTACACGCACGGGATCCGTCGATTCCCCGACCTCCCGCCGCCGGAGCGGCCGCGGAGGCGAGAATCGAACGGATCGCCGGCGGCGAGCTGGTTCGCACGGGAGTCGCCCAAAAATCTTCTCCTGATCACTGTAAATGGGGAAAAGGAGGGGGGCCGGGTACTGCTCGAGAATATTCAACTGACTCATTAATTTTTTTATAACGTACTCTTATTTCTTTGTCAAATAAGCCAGCGAACATCGACTTTTTCCAAATGTATTCATAGACCTCTTACATCGACGTGTCCAAAAGTATTTATAGACCTCTTTCCAATGAAATATCTTTGAGAAATAGCAACCATTCACTTTTTTCTTTAGCGTGAACCATTCATTTATTTGTACAGAACAGACGGTCCAAGTCTAGAAGAAGTTGTCAGGCCTTTCCTGGCCCGTAGGCCGCGGCTGTGGGAAACATGGCCTGTCAGGATGGCCTATAGTACTTTGCTACTCAATTACGCGTGTTTCTTTCTTTGCTCGGTGTCCTCTCTTATGGATCATGGCATTCTCCTGCGTGATAATTTGGTCACTTGGTCAGGGCCATCTCTAGTCGTTGGGCCTTCCAGTAAAAAAAAAACCTCGCTATTTTAGCCGGGTTGAGAAAACGGCGCTATTATGAGTCCTGGGAGGGGGCGATTCCCATCGTGAACACAGGCTGCCCCCAGCCGGCGGTTACGGACATATTTCGCATAAACAAAGGCTGACACATTTTCGCATACAAATTCACGCATAAAAGTAGTTTAATATACACATTCACACACAAATAAATAGTTCAACAATGCAAGCAAATAGAACAAATCAAACTAGGCATTGGCAATGCCAATGATGGCATTGTCATTGCCCTTGCGGTCCCACAAGTGCTGCATCACATCATTCTGTAGAGCTAGATGTGATACAGGATCTCGAATCTCCTAGCGCATAGCGATGAAGGTTGTCCATGATGTCGGCACCTGGTGATCAACATCTGCAAGAGAACCCTGTCGGTAGTATGGCTCACCAGTGTCAGCTACCGGATTATTCCGCTCACTCTCAATTACGATGTTGTGCAAGATCGTACAACAGTTCATCACCTCCCAAATGTTGGACTTCGACCAAGTCATAGCTGGGTACCGGACAACAGCGAATCGAGACTGCAGCGCGCCAAATGCTCGCTCGACATCCATCCCGCAAGCCTCCTGGCACATGGAAAACCAAGCTTTCGCGCTTCCTGGTACAGGGTTGGAGATGCTCTTCACAAATGTTGACCACTTCAGGTAGATGCCATCTGCAAGGTAGTAGCCCTTTGTATACTGATGCCCATTGATCTCGTAGTTCACGGGAAGAGCACGACCTTCAACAAGTTCGGCGAAGACATCCGAGCACGATAAGACAATGATGTCGTTGTGAGTTCCTGGCATACCAAAGAAGGAATGCCAAATCCATAGATCATATGTAGCCACGGGCTCGAGAATCACCGAGCACTCTCCTTTGTGGCCCTTGTACATCCCCTGCTAATCAAATGGACAGTTCTTCCATGCCCAATGCATGCATTCGATACTTCCAAGCATCCCAGGAAAGGCTATTTCTTCATTGCAAGCTAGGATGCGAGCAGTGTATTCCGTATTGGGTGATCGCAAATAGGTTGACCCAAACACTGCAACCACTGCCCAACAGAACCTGCTCAAGCACTCAATGGCTGTGGACTCGGACATGCGCAGATAGTCATCCTGCGCATCAGCGGGAGCACCGTATGCAAGCAACCTCATGGCCATCGTGCAATTCTGAATTGAGGTAAAGCCTACCGTGCCGGTGCAGTCCTTCTTCAATTTGAAGTAGGTGTCGAACTCCCGGATGGCATGCACGATGTTGAGGAAGAGCTTGCGGTTCATCCTGAACCGGCGCCGAAACACAACCCCGTCCTGCAAGGGATCATCGGCGAAATAGTCGGAGTAGAGGATGCAGTACCCCTCATAGCGTTGTCTCGGCTTGCTCTTGCGGCGACCATTCACCGAGCCACCACGCCACGGCTGCGCGTCGTTGGCGAGCAGACCGGCGAGGCAGCTCAGGATCACCTAGTGTTCTTCATCGTCAATGGCGGCCTGCTCTTCCTCATCAAACAGCTCGGCGAGCATCTCCTCGGCGTCGGAGTCCATGGCTGGGTCGGACGAAACGCCGAACACCTAGAGGACAGGGTGGACGCGTTTCGCCCGAGAATCGCCCGGGAGGCTATATTACTGCTAGATCGCGGTGGACGGTGGCGAGGAGGGGCTAGACGATGGTCTTCCTAGCTGTTTGTGTGCGGCGGAGGAAGGAGGGGTGGTGCCGGCAGCGGCATGGCGACGACGAGGTGGACAGAGGAAAAGGCGAGTCATTGTGGGGAAAATGCGTTGTGTCACCGACAGCACTGCCCCACGCAAGCTTTTCCTTCTGCCGGCCCCCCAGGCGGAACCCAATGCGCTTGGTTCCGCCTGGAAGCGCCGGCGCTAGTTTCCGCCGAAACGGCGCTATTTAGGGTCCTGGAGAAGTCAACTGGGAGAAAAACGGCGTTATTTGGACCAAACGGGGCTATTTCGGCTGTTGGGGACGCTGCGGACGTTTGAAGATGCGCTTAAGTTGTGATTTTACTTTGCACCCAGTGATATCCATTGGCTATGCCCCAGTTCCTAATGTAAATGGAGGTTTGTTGCCCCCAAGAAAAAATGGTACACCTGAATGCTGCAATCTGTTATTTTTTTTGACACAGTTGTAGAATGAATCAATTCAAACTATCGAACCAACAATGGATTACCAACAGAAAGAGCAACAAGTTTCCAGCTGCATCGCCAATATGTATTACTCACTTTCTGTGTTTTTGCTGTGTAATTTCTGATAGCCTATACATAGGAGCTCTCCAGTCTCCAGATAGATTCATGTATCATGACTCGTGAGACAACTCACACCGATCAAACCATATCGATGCAAGCGTAGCGAGTTTTGTTGTTCTCTGAATTGCAACTAGCAACCTCGACGGTGCAGCCATTCCTGATTTGTTCATTGAGGGAGAGACGCCTTCCTCTCTTGCTTCCTACTGCAGCAAGCACTAGCAGCTTCAACCAACAATTTTGAATGCTCCTCATCTTGTTCAGCTCCTGGATAGTATCCCACCTGTAAGTAGTGTGTGTCGTCTCCTCAGTGTCAGACTCTGGAGCACGCCGCGGCCGCGGCCGCAGCCGGGCCACCCCTTGTCTCCCTGGTGTTGTAGGAGCTACAACCTGGGCACTTCTGCGCCAGGACGTGGAAGCGCACGCTCGACGTCGCCCCGCAGTCGTTGCACAGGATCCATACCTGGAAGAAACACACCATTAATTGACTGTTCAGTTTCCAGCCAGGTTCACTGTATCTGTTCTCAGTTTATTGCTTGATTACCATCTTCTTCTGGTAGAACTCCGGCATGGGTGTGGCCGCGACCTCCTGATCCAGCTTATGCCATGCGTCAGACATGTCACAGGCTGACCGCGAGCAGACCGGGCACGAGAAGCTGGAGGAAAACCAAACCAAACAGCTTGATAAGATCATCTCGTCCATTTTGTGTGACCAGATGCATCGGGTAAGTTGTCTGAAGAAATGCTTACTGGTGATGAAGCCTCATCTCGTTGAGGCATTCCAGATGGATCGTGTGGCCGCAGTGCAGTACACTGATCTCCATTGTTGAGTCAAATAGATACTGTGATCGAAACAACATGGGTAGATTGTCTTAAACATCAATAATTGCAAATATTATGAGTTGTGTTTTCTAATTATGACCAGATGTTTGAAGATTAATTAAAGCAAAGTTTCACCTCGAAGCAGACAGGGCAGTTGTGATGCATTGCTCTTTCTACACAGTGATGAGAGTCCTTCAAGACATTGCTGTAGCAACATCCTGTCACAAGGGCATAATTGGTGTTAGAGCAATCTTTCTACACAGTGATGAGCGTCCTTCCAGATATTATTGTTTTGAAACAAGTCCTTCCAGATATAAGTTTCTTTCCAAAACATACCGCATTTTTTGCAGTGAAAGAAGTTCTCCATGCCACCAGTTCTGAAACAGAGAGAACACAATATCCAGAAAACTGATCATTCTGGAAAAACGGTAAATGAGTAAAACAGAAGGAGGAAAACTGTGACTTCGGCACTTGCCTGCAGATACCACATCCATCACAGTGATACTGGTTCTTGGAGATCTGCAACAACATTTTGTGGCTGTCATAAAGAGAGAATAAAAATATAGCAAATCAAGAAATTATTCCTTTGCTCATAAATCTGAAGAATCGTACATCATCGTCAAAGAAATTGCATTTTTCGCAGAAGTATTTTCCCATGCATGCCCCACAGTCAGAGCAGTTCTGTTGCACCTGTTCATCCAAATGAGCAGTTTCATACGATTAGTACAGCTAAAGGGTGAAAATATTTGAGAATGCTTTTCGGTAGACACGTACATCCTGTTCTTTGCTGCAGAGAGAGCAGATAACCTGTGATACATCACAAAGTAGAATAGCTTCAGTAAGTACACATCTTCAATAGGGGAGTTCATATGCTAATTGCTACAGGTAGCCTGGAGAGGTATGAAGCTACTGCACGGTTAACAGATGCAATCATGTCCCTCAAATATGTGCCACCCACTCAGTGACTGCTGCTACACTAAAATTAAAACTAATCTTGATTGGCCATGTGACTGGATAGGCACTGCACCAAATAGAGCTACTAATTGATTAATAGATGCAATCATGTCCTTCAATTATGTGCCACCCAATCAGTCAAGCGCTGTCACATTAAAATAAATCTTGGCCGACAACGAAATATGCTTTGTCATTTGCCTGTCTTCACTGCCTTTTCCCCTTTCTCCAAGCCGCTTCCTTGTTGTGACATGGACCTAACAATCATGCGGAGTAGATGACCACAGATGCCGGCCACTTGCAAAGGAGGTTGCCGATTGACAGCGAGAAGCGAAATATAAAACAAAAAATATCAGGATGCAAGCTGTGTGCCCCCGAAGCACCAGGATAACCTTATCTGAACAAATGGGGCAAGAAAGATCTTGGCCACTGCATGGCAGTTGGTGGCCCATGATTCCACTTCCACGGTTACATGACCATCGGGTCGATAGGGAAAGGGGAAATGCTGGATTTCGAATATCGACAAGAAATTGTTGACTGCTCAGCTAAGAGTTGGTATCACAGTTCTACCGCCGATACAGAAGAAGATAGCATGCAGTAAAACACTAAAGAACTGAAAGAGGAATGAAATAGATAGCAATTTCATAAAAGAGGGGGAGCACACACCTTGCTGATTTCGTGTCGAGGGATGTCGTGGCGGTCGCGGAGGTCGACCTCGAGCGAATTCTGCAACACATCCCGATGTTTCAGCGACGATTTCAGTCAGACCCAAGAACAACTGGATAGAAAACATCGCACAGAATAGAGAAGACGAAGAAAAAAGAACAGGTATCCAGACCTTGGCCTGGTTGTGGCAATGCCGGCAGCCGAATACCTCGCCGCAGCATGGCGCACGTATGCTGCACCTCCTCGTGTAATGCTCGCAGCTTCACCCAGAAACCATCCAATCAACATAATACCAACAAGTACGAAACAGGATATATTCGAATCAGGAGCGACGCGTTGTCGTGGTCGATTTGCTTACCCGTGCTGCTCCGCCCCCAAATCCATCTCTCCGTCGTCTCTTGCTGATTTCCTCTCTGAGGGGTCGGGGGAGAGGCGACACCGTTGGCGGAGTGCGGCGGCCGGAAGAAAAGGAATGAAGGAATCGGAGTCCAGGAGACAGAGGCTCGCCGCCGTCCGCGCTGCCGGCGGGAATCAATAAGAACGGGGATGTTGTGCGCGTTCGAGGAGAACCGCGGGGTGCGGGCCAGTTTTTATACGTGGGACTGTGGAAGGGGGGCTGAACCTGAAAGAGTTTCTTTCTTTCTTTTTTCCAAGGGGTTGGAGTCTTAGGGCAGCCACACCGTTGTGCCAAAAGTGGTTCCATATTTGCCTTTTGGCTTTTGGAACTAGTTCTCAACGGTGTGGAGGTGGTTCCAAATTTGAGAAAAGAGGGAACCGGCGCACCTTCGTGCTCCGATGCCAAATTCTTCCCAAAAAATATTTTATTGTATCTCTCATACGAACTGAGTTCTTGTGCATGCATCGTCCTGAGAATGAGAGGAAGAAAACAAGCACTCTGTGCATGCACGACCTGTGGTGAGAGAGAATGGCCTTTTTTAATTCATTGGTGGGACCATGTACCACCGGGGGGCACTCCGTCATCCCCGCCCCGATCCCCGCCAGTGCCCGTCCCCGCTAGTCCCCGCTAGTTTATCGGGGATGAAATCGTCCCCGTCCCCGTAATTACCGGGTACCCGGTCCCCATCGGGGACTCCACGGGGAGATCGACGCCATCTCTTCCAAGTCGTCGTCAGCTTTTCCTCCAGCCGCCTGTTGATGCAAAACCGGCGCAGCAGCGGCCCGCCGCCGGTGAGGAGGAGCAGGTGAGGGCCACGGGAGTACGGGACAAGAGGAGGACGGGAAGGTGGAGAGATGCGCCGGCCGCTGCGCCCTGCCGCCGGTGGTGGTCGTGGAAGCATGGGACAGGAGGACCACGGGGAAGGAAGCGAGATGCGCCGGCCGCTGCCGGCCGCCGCCGGTGGTGGTTGTGGAAGCACGGGACAGGAGGACGACGGGAAGGAGGCGAGATGCGCCGGCCGCTGCCGTCCGCCGCCGGTGGTGGTCGTGGAAGCACGGGATAGGAGGAGGACGGGAAGCAGGTGAGATGCGCCGGCCGCTTTTGCCGTGGACTCGTGGTCTCACACTCTCACGGGCTCGAGCTCGATCTAAATGGGGAGCGGTGGCTGACTGGCTGAGTGAGGGGATGAGGAGTAGACAACTCGATCTAGAGGAAACGGGATGGGAGTGGCGGCTAGGATTGGGGAAACGAACAGAGTGGAGTCCTAGCGGGTGTTAGGGTTAGGGTTTTCTCTTATATACTTCCTGTATGTTAGGCTGACATGTGGGGTCCCGGGTATCCATGGAGCCTCCATGGGGGCAATTTGCCCCCCGTCCCCGCCCCGTTAACTTAACGGGTACCCGCCCCGCCAGCCCCATGGGGGGAATTCGCCCCTCGTCACAGCCTCTTCGTGGGTAAATCCCCACGGATACCTGCCCCCGTGGGGAAAATCGCCAACTTGAACCACTACGCTGTGGTGCTCTGGCCAAATCTAGTTCCATAGCCAAATTGTGCTATGTGTCAGATTTGGCTATGACAACGGTGTGGCTGCCCTAATTGGTGTTCGAACACACTTGCGCACCCTTCTTTGCATGATTTTGAAATTCAGGACTGTACTGTAATAAAAAGAAAAGTCCGTCTTATACAAGATTTTTTAAAACAAACAGATTTTGAGATACCATGCACATAGCCATAGACTGGTTCACATGTCAATTCTTTACTTTCCACTTGTATCTTGATCAACTCTTCCCATTGTTACTCAAAACAAATTTGTTGCTAACAATTACGGGCACGGTGTGTACCCTGGCCGTGAGCTGGAAAAGGCTAATTGTGCTAATCAACCCGTCAATCATCATCCGTCTCGGCTAAATAAAGAACCCGATCGAACAAACTGTCAGCAGCTATATTCCGGAAACGGATGAGGATGACGGCTGCCCACGTGGGGTACACGTCGGACGGGATAAGTTTGCTAGGTCGGCGAATCAAGTTGCCAACTAGTTTGAAGTCTAAATTACACACGTAAATTGGCATTTTTTTTGTTACCAGCAGGATTGCTGGAGTGCTGGACTATACCAAACGAGTTTGCGGCACTACAAATACGCTCTCAATATCTTTCCTAACAGCCTCCCGCGCAGCTACAAATTGGCATTTTTTTTGTTACCAGCGGGATTGCTTATAGTTCTCACAAATGACGCAACTAAGAGCATCTCCACCGGTGCGCCCAATAGAGGATCCGGCAAAGTTGCCGGACACGTTATATTGGGCGCACGGCAAGCGCTCCCGCCTATTGGGAGCGTCGCGCTCCACAAGTCGCTCCCAATAGGTTTTCCAGAAGAAAACGATAAATTAATTTAAACTTAACGCATTTCATTGAAATTTGATAGTCTGTACAAAATTCGACGAAAATGAAAGTAAACATATACTACTTGTCGGTCCAGTAGTAGCCATAGAAGGTGTCCCAGTCGTGCCCGTAGCAGCGCGCTTCTTGCCGTGGGACGAGGACGTCCCCGGCTCAAGCTTGACCTTGGCGCGCGACGAGGACGTCCCAGGCTCGATCTTGACCCGGGGCGCATTCGTCAGCGGCGGCGGTCCAAATTCACGGGCGGAGGAGGCGAGCTGAAGCGTCGGGCCCTCCCGTCGGGTTTCGACTCGACGCGCGTTGCCGCGATTGCCGTCGTGTCCGGTTGCGTCCTGATACGTCTGAAACGTATCTATAATTTTTGATCTTCCATGTTGATATTATGCCAATTGCTACATGTTTTACATACACTTCATATCATTTTTATACATTTTCTATAACTAAGCTATTAACAAGATGCCACATTGTCAGTTCATATTTCTGCTGTTTTTGTATTCCATAAAAACTGTTCTGAAAATATTCTCGGAATTGCACGAAAATCAACGGAGGGTCCTATTTCACCGACACGTACACGGAATCCAAAGGGGAGACGGAGGAGCGCCATGAGGCGCCCACACAAGGGCTCGGCGCGACAGAAGGTGGGGTACCGCCGAGGGGTTGTGTGGGCCCCTCGGGTGCCCTCAGTCGCCGCCTCTTTCGCCTATTTATTCCCCCGACGCGAAAACCCTAAATACCTAAGCCTCCATCCATGAAAAGTTTCAGAGTCGTCACCGTCGTCAACCCTACCTCGGGAGGATCCAGAACCTCTTCTCGGCACCCTGCCGGAGAAGGGAATCATCACCGGAGGGCTCTACATCGTCATGCCTGCCTCCGGAGTGATGCGTGAGTAGTTCATCCTTGGACTACCGGTTCATAGCAGTAGTTAGATGGTTGTCTCTCCTCCTTGTGCTATCATGTTTAGATCTTGTGAGCTGCCTAACATGATCAAGATCATCTTATTGTAATGTTATATGTTGTGTTTGCTGGGATTCGATGAATATTAAATACTATGATCAAGTTGATTATTAATTTATCTTATATGCTATTTACGATCTTGCATGATTTCCGTTACTAGAAGATGCTTTGGCCAAGTAGATGCTTGTAACTCCAAGAGAGAGTATTTATGCTATATAGTGGGTTCATGCCTCCAGTAACCTGGGCGAGTGACAACAACGTCTAAGGTTGTGGATGTGTTGTTGCCATTAGGGATAACATAACAATGCTATGTCTACGGTCATATGTGTTGTTTACGTTATCCAAATTACTTTATGAAATTATCCGTTGCTTCCAACTTAATACCAACGGGAGACACAGATGTTAACCTGGAGGTGGATTATTTGTCATAGATGTTGTTGGATAACGGTCTATGTATTTTATCGTAATGCTAAAAATAAATATCATAATAATCATCTTGTCGTATATATGCACTGTCATGCGCTCAATATTTTGTTAATTGCCCAGCTATAATTTGTTTACCCAACATGTTATTTATCTTTATGGAGAGACACCACTAGTGAACTGTGGACCCCGATCCATCATTTTACACTGATAAGACCACCAACTGCAATCATTGTTCTCTTTTACTCTCTGCAATTAAACATAATTTTCCACACCTCACATTTAATCCTTTTTTCAGCAAGCCGTTGAGATTAACAACGTCAGTGTTTCGTTGGGGCAAAATAGTTTGATTGTCTTGTGTGTAGGTTCCACGTCAACAGTCAGATCCTGCTATTTTTCAGGCGCCGTTGACAACCTTCAGAAGAGCTACTACTCCTCCTGGTTTGATAGTCTTGGTTTCATACTGAGGAAAAACTTGATGTTGCACTGCTTCATACCTTCTTCTTGGGGTCTCCCAACGAACGAGTGCTTCACGTCATCAAACTATTTTTCTAGTGCCGTTGCCGGGGAGATAGAAGTCTTCTGCAAGGGATTCTCACTCTTCCAATCGCTTTACTTTGTTATTTGTCTTGCTTAGTTTATTTTTATTTTATCTTGTTTGCTTTTAATTATAAAAAACACACAAAAAATATTTACTTGCTTCTAGTTTATTTTTCGAGTTGTTATTTCCTGTCTTGATTTAATCTTTCTAAAATGAGTACCCCTGAAATTGAGGTTCGGTCCTTTAGGCAACAAGGTGGAGAAAGTTTGAAAGATGCTTGATATATAATCAGTGATGCTCATCATAGATGTACTAAAAAATATTCTACCATGTTCCTTCTTAGGAAATTTTATGTTGGTATCACTAGCGGGTATAGGTATGTTTTAAACACTCTTACAGGAGGTATCTTTCTAGGTACTCCTGCGTTGGAAGCTTGCAATATAATTGAAAAATTGGTAGGAATACCACCTACTAATAATTTTCTCTATCTAAATAGGAGCACCCCATGATACGTCTCCAACGTATCCATAATTTCCGATGTTCCATGCTCATATTATACCAATTGCTACATGTTTTATTTACACTTTATATCATTTTTATGCATTTTCTGGGACTAACCTATTAATAAGATGCCACAGTGCCAGTTCATGTTTTCTGCTGTTTTTGTATTTCAGAAAAGTTGTTCTGAAAATATTCTCGGAATTGGACGAAACAAAAGCCCATGGTCCTATTTTTCTATCACGTACACGGATACCGAAGGAGACACGAAGGGGACCGAGGAGGCGGCCACACCTGGTGGTGGCGCGGCCCCACCTCCCGGCGCGCCGCCACGTGGTGTGGGCCCCTCGGGTCTCCACCGACGTCGCCCCTTCGCCTATAAATTCATCTTTTCGGGAAAACCCTAGACACCCGAGCCATTATCCACGAAAAGTCCCAGAGCCGACGCCGCCGTCAACCCTAACTCGGGAGGGTTCTGAAGCTCTTCCCGGCACCCTGCCGGAGAGGAGAATCATCACCGGAGGGCTCTACATCGTCATGCCTGCCTCTGGAGTGATGTGTGAGTAGTTCATCCTTGGACTATGGGTCCATAGCAGTAGCTAGATGGTTGTCTTCTCCTCTTGTGACATCATATTTAGATCTTGTGAGCTGCCTATCATGATCAAGATCATCTTTTTGTAATGCTACATGTTGTGTTTGCTGGGATCCGATGAATATTGATACTATGTCAAGTTGAATATTGAATTATCATGTCTATGTTATTTAAGATCTTGCATGCTCTCTGTTGCTTGTTGATACTCTGGCCAAGTGGATGCCTGTGACTCCAAGAGGGAGTATTTATGCTAAATAGTGGGTTCAGTCTCCATTTAATCTGGGGGCGTGACAGCAACCTCTAAGGTTGTGGATGTGCTGTTGCCACTAGGGGTAAAACAGCAATGCTTTGTCTAAGGATAATTGTGTTGCTTAAATTATGCACTTTACTTAATGCAATAGTCTGTTGCTTGCAACTCAATACTGAAAGGGGTACGGATGTTAACCTGAAGGTGGACTATTTAGGCACAGATGCATGCTGGATAGCGGTCTGTGTACCTTATTGACGAGGTTATACTCTGCGGGTACCCCAGCATAAGGGTACCTAGTGCACGTGATGATCAAAGAAGCCCAAGGATTAATCGAAGCCCACGAAGGAAGGCCCAAGACGAAGAGTGATTTCCAAGTTAGATCAAGTTATAGTCGGTTAAGACTTTCCATACATGTAACCTTGGTCGATTATGTTTCCCGAGACCCAGCCTCCTATATAAAGGCTGGGAGGGTGATCGATCGAGAGGGGGAGGAAGCCATAGCCACAAAAACCTCGACGAGATCAGCAACTCGTCGAACCCTTGTAAACCATCATATTCATACCATAAATATAGACAAACAGGAAGTAGGGGTTTTACCTCACTCGAGGGCCCTGAACCTGGGTAAATCCAGCTTGTCAGCCGTCGATTCCACCGATACTACGCGTTCTCTACCACACAATCAACCCTAGGTATAACAACCATGGGAATTGCCGAGGGCACACCTCGACAATTGGCGCCGTCTGTGGGAACAGGTAGTATTGGGCTCACGGTTTCGCTGGTTTCATCATCAAGCGGCCACCCGCCGATCGCATCTGCACAAGGTAACTCACCTACTACATCATCAAAAAGCAAATCACCGACCACCGCTGCAAACGGTAACTCGCCGGCAAGATCGACCAGCATCAATTCAAAAAGCGATCACTCGCCAAAATCTCCAAGGAGGCTCACGCCGCACGCGATGGAGGCTCAACAAGCCTTTGCTAGACTCGAATTAGGTTTGGATATTACAGTTGGAGAATTTAACTTCTTTGTCGATAAAGATAGTGTGCAGGACCTGTTAGATCCACTCGACATGGAGACACTCGACACGGAGACACTCGACAACGCTTCTACTGCAACACCATCCATCCTGGCCGCGACATCGTCACAGATCGTCCCGATCCAATCGCCAAGTGACTCTGCAACGTCCATGAACTCGCAAGAGTTCTGTGACGAGGTGGCAAAAAGATTTGGAAGAAGCGAGATCGAATATGCGTACCGCCCAAACAACTCAATCGAGTCACTCGACAACATCGTCGACTGTAACAACGTCGCGGGGAACGAGGAGAACATAGATGACAACATATACCTCGCCGATCTCAATGGCCCAGAAATCCGTGCTAGCCACGACATATTCACCTGCGACGCAGATAGCCTGGACAAAGCACTCGAAGATCTACTCGATTGCGGCAGAAATCCCAGCAAGCAAAGCAACTCCAACATGAGCCTGGATGACGACGCCGAATCCATAATGCGCATTAGCAGCACATGGGTAGAAGATCGGGTGGTACCGTATCAGGTATACACCGCGAGTACAGCAGAAACATCAGCAGCTGCAACATGCCGTCGACCTACAGAATACCCTTGCACAGTCACCATGCCTGACGGAACAACCACGCTGACCATCACCGCAGAGATGGCGGAAAAAGTGAGCAAAGTAATCGAAAGCTGCACAATGCTACCAGCAAACGCAACTCCGGAAGTGGCATTGACCTTACAATACTTCCAGTGGCAAGAATCGATACAGTTGAAGAACTACCAAGCAGTACTCGAAGAATGCAAAAAGCAAGCCAGCATATCGAGTGCTCGGTGAAGAGCATTGTCTATGAGTTCAACAGGCAGAAACGACCCCGCGAATAGGTCACGATTCATAAACCTCGGAGATGCAGATCGTGCAGCGGTCACTCAAAACCTAAACCCAACCTTTATGGCAGTCGACGCGGAAGGAGTCCCCATACCTACTGAGCCAGCCGGGGTGCTGATGACGCTAGGCACCTATCTAAGAACAATCGAACCTCCTGCAGGAGACCCAAAGAGGGATCAGCACCTCCAACTATACAAACAACTGGCAATAGCAGCAAAAGCCATACAACAACCACAAGCAACTCCAAGGAGAGATACAGATCGGGACCGTCGCAGTCGAAGTTCTCGGGGAAGAAGCAGTCGAAAAAGCTCACGCCGTCATCGTTCCAGCAGGAGCCACTCGAGGAGGTCATATAGCAACAGCTCTGACTCGGAAGCACAAATCGGACCCTGTGGAGCGCTATGCTTCACTCGACGAATCCGGGAGGCTCGTATGCCCAAGAAGTTATCGCTAGCTACCACACCGAAATTCAACTGCAAATAGGAGCCATCAGGCTGGTTAGAAGATTACAGGCTGGTTGTTGGATGTCAGCGCGGTACCACAACCACAGCTATGCAGTACATACAACTCATGATGGAAGGAACAGCTCGCGATTGGCTCAAATCGCTACCCGAATCATACTACGATTCGTGGGAGCACTTCAAAGGTGATTTCATCAAATACTTCAAGCCTCCGCCCCAAAACTTTCGAGGAGCTCCGGACCTGCAAGCAAAAGTCAGATGAATCTCTGAGATCGTACATACGGTGGTGGACCGCCGTCATCGTTCCGTCAGGCATGATGATGACCATCCAAACTTCATCGCAGCAGGCTTTGTCAAGTCAAGAGACGGCCGCGACCAAACTGATAAACGACCCGAAGATCATCGTGACAATCGAGATCGTCGTACAGATGACCGCCGAGATAATCGAGACCATCGCGCAGACGATCGACGTGACAGTCGAGACCGCTACGGAAATAACAGGCGCGGCGACCACGATAGCCACAGGAGGCCAGAATGGCGTAGGCGAGCAGACAAAGAGCCCGAGCGCTCGGTCGAAGAAAAGATGGACGATGACTGCAGATTCCATCTTTACAAAGGGGACGATGGTAAGCTTCGCTCTAACCACTCGCTAAGAAATTGCAGGGAATTCGATCAACTCGCGATTGAACATATACTGCGACTGCAAAGAGATGGACGTGCACCTCCTCAACTAGTGCAGACTCCATCGACTACATCACAAGCACAGCCTGTTCAGGCATATCCAGCACCGCAACAAGTACAACAAGCACATGTATATTCCATACCATCACAAACACAGCCTACTCAGGTGTATCCTGCACCAGCATCAACGCAACCGACGCCAGTGTACATGGTGCCAGCACAACCCGTTACGGGAACACAAATGGCAGCAGCCGTGCACCAGATGCAGCAAGGAGATGAACAAAAATATCCCGTAACTCGCGGGCAGATGAACATGATCCAGCGAGGATGTCCCTCCAATAGAGAGCAAAAATTACACACTCGACATGTCAATATGGCGGTCATGGCACCCCCAGCTATCACAGATTTTTTGAAAGGATCAGAAACTCCGATTGTCTTCAATCAAGAGGATCATCCACCCACAGTATATCGACCAGGGCACGCAGCTTTGGTACTCGACGCCCAAATCGGAGGCTACGCCATAACCAAGGTCTTCATGGACGGAGGAAGCGGCCTCAACATAATCTTTGCAGATACGCTACGCAGAATGAACAAATCAGTCGAAAATCTGCGAAAGTCCACAAGTACCTTCCACGGTATTCTCCCAGGCAAAGCAGTGCTCCCAGAAGGTACCATACAACTCGATGTTACGTTTGGAGAGCCTGCTCACTTCAGAACCGAGTCGATTGAGTTCGAAGTGGTCGATTGGAAGTCACAATATCATGCAATACTCGGGCGCCCCACTTTCGCTCGATTCATGGCCGTCCCACACTACGCCTACCTCAAGCTCAAAATGCCAGGACCAAAAGGCGTCATCACGATCAACGGGAACTTTCAAAGGTCAGATTCATGTGACCGTGACTTCAGCAAAATCTCAGAGATGTACGGGATGGAGCAATCACTCGCCGAGCTTGAGGTCTCCAATGACCGTACACCTCTACCAGAAAGCAAGAAGATGGCAATCGATAGAGAGCTCAAGGCCATCAACGACGCGATGAACCACGAGGGGCACCCGACTGAACCTTCAAAGACGACCAACATATCGTCAAGTCACACTAGTGCATAGAGGGGCGCATATGCGTTAGTTCTATGCATAGATATGTAATAGCGCATAATGTCGGAAGAACCAGCAGGTTTTAGACGCACTCTTTTCCCTTACCAGGGTACCTAAGGGACTGGAAGGTTTTTAATGAGGCGGCTTGCTAGTCGAACACATACTTCGAATAAAGATACATGTTCCTCCATATTTCTCATATATGTCTTTTATTGTTTACCCCACTCAAACACTCTGGGGCTCGAGCATGAAACCCAAACCCCACTCGATATACTCGGGGGCTGGGTCAAGCAGAAAAACTCAAAAACCCCACTCGATATACTCGGGGGCTGGGTCAAGCAGAAAAACTAAAAAACCCCACTCGACATACTCGGGGGCTGGGTCAAACAGAAAACCCAAACCCCACTCGACATACTCGGGGGCTGGGTCAAACAGAAAACCCAAACCCCACTCGACATACTCGGGGGCTGAGTCAAACAGGAAACACAAACCCACTCGATGAACTCGGGACCTGGCAAAATCAAAAACACAGATGTGTTACTCGAGGACTGCCTCGATTATACCACGGTCAGTCGAGTCAAAACTAAAAACGGCGTCCTCAATGATCAAAACTCTGAAACATTGGGCTCACATAGGAAGACCTTGTCAAAACATAAAACGCACACCTACGATGTCAAGAATGACGGTAGGTGAGAAGACAGCACCCACGTTGGAGTAATGGATTCAAGACTACAATCGACGCATGATTCAAGATTACAGACAACAAAAATGATTCGACTGGCAAAAGTACTCCCATGGGAGCACATCAAAAAATTCTTGTGATTTATCGAAAAGAAACAAAGTTATTGAGATTATCCTCTACTCCAAATGAAATAAAGCATAATCTCGGGGGCTACTCCCATGGGAGCGCTGTCGCGCTCCCATAGATTTCAAAAAAGCAGAAACTTTCTATTGGCCAAAGCAGTGCAGAAGGATGATTTGAGATTGTCCTCTATTGCAAGAAAAATAAACCACAATCTCGGGGGCTACTCCCATGGGAGCGCTGTCGCGCTCCCATAAATTTCAAAACAAGGTAAAAAGTTTACTCGAATACAGACTCGATTAAAATGCATTAAGTACTTCACAAATCAAAGAATCATACTTCATAAATTCCCGGACTATGCCAATCGCAGATGTTTCGGATGCTGCATACGCAAATGCAAAGGTAAGACCCGCCGAGCAATCGAGATGGGCCGAGGGACGCTCCAACAGTGTTTTCCCTTGAGGTTTCCCGTGTCAACAGACGTGATGAAAATCCTGACGTACGCGTTAGGTATCAAAAATTAAACTACAGAACGAATCAGTAAGACCTACAATGGCCTGAGTCGAGTCTGTCCAGTATGTTCTAGCTTCGATTCCGGGGACTCGAACCTGATTGAAGGCTAGTATGGTTTCGCCCGAATGTGCGGTTAACTGAGCTCGATTTTCGAGTGAATCAGGCCTACTATGTCAATATCCCTAGGCGAAAGTTTCAGAAAGTGTTCCAGTTTTCAGTCCGGGGACTCGACCTGATTGAAGGCTAGTATGGTTTCGCCCGAATGTGCGGTTAACTGAGCTCGATTTTCGAGTGAATCAGGACTACTATGTCAATATCCCTAGGCAAAAGTTTCAAAAAGTGTTCCAGCTTCGAGTCCGGGGACTCGAACCTGATTGAAGGCTAGTATGGTTTCGCCCAAATGTGCGGTTAACTGAGCTCGATTTTCGAGTGAATAAGGCCTACTATGTCAATATCCCTAGGCAAAAGCCTTCGACTATGTTCCAGGCTCGAGTCCGAGGACTCGAGTCTGACTGAAGACTAGTAAGGTTTTGCTCAAGTAAGCAGTTAACTGAGCTCGATATTCGAGTGAATCAGGCCTACTATGTCAATATCCCTCGGTTAGCATACACATACAATCGAAACAAATTAGAGCTTGAAGAACTACATCGGGTCAGAAGAACAAGATCAGAAGACTATGACGTGCACGATGAAGGGAGCACATGCTCGATTCTTCGAGTCAAGCAAGTACTCAGGGGCTAATGACGAGGTTATACTCTGCGGGTACCCCAGCATAAGGGTACCTGGTGCACGTGATGATCAAAGAAGCCCAAGGATTAATCGAAGCCCACGAAGGAAGGCCCAAAACGAAGAGTGCTTTCCAAGTTAGATCAAGTTATAGTCGGTTAAGACTTTCCATACATGTAACCTTGGTCGGTTATGTTTCCCGAGACCCAGCTTCCTATATAAAGGCTGGGAGGGTGATCGATCGAGAGGGGGAGGAAGCCATAGCCACAAAAACCTCAACGAGATCGGCAACTCGTCGAACCCTTGTAAACCATCATATTCATACCATAAATACAGATAAGCAGGAAGTAGGGGTTTTACCTCACTCGAGGGCCCTGAACCTGGGTAAATCCAGCTTGTCAGCCGTCGATTCCACCGATACTACGCGTTCTCTACCACACAATCAACCCTAGGTATAGCAACCATGGGAATTGCCGAGGGCACACCTCGACACTTATCGTAATGCTCAAATGAATCTCATAGTAGACACCACAACTTGTACATGCATTGTTATGCACTTTTCAATATTGTCAATTGCCCAGCTGTAATTTGTTTACCCAGCATGTTAGTTATCTTTATGGAGAGACACCACTAGTGAACAGTGGACCCTGGTTCATTGTTTTACATCTGATAATACAACCTACTGCAATCATTATTCTCTTTAATTCTCTGCAAACAAACATCATTTTCCACACCACACTTTTAATCCTTTGTTTTCAGCAAGCCGGTGAGATTGACACCCTCACTGATTCGTTGGGGCAAAGTAGTTTGATTGTCTTGTGTGTAGGTTCCACGTTGGCACCGGAATCACTGGTGTTGCACCGCACTACACTCCTGCACCAACAACCTTTAGAAGTGTCTTCATCTCCTACTGGATTGATAACCTTGGTTTCTTACTGAGGGAAAAGTTGCCGCTACACTCATCAAACTTTACTCTTGGGGTCTCCTGACGAACGTGTGCTTTACACGCGTCAAGCAAGTTTTCTGTCGCCGTTGCCGGGGAGGTCAAGCCTTCTGCAAGGGAGTCTCTCACTTCCAATCTCTTTACTTTGTTATTGTCTTGCTTAGTTTATTTTTATTTTGTCTTGTTTGCTTCTTTTATCAAAAACACAAAAAAATTAGTTACTTGCTTTTATTTTGTTATTTCGGCCTAGTCTTTTTTTGCTAAAATGAGTACTCTGAGAACACCAAGTTGTGTGACTTCACTAGCACAAATAATAATGATTTCATATGCACTCCTATTGCTCCACCTGCTTCTAAAGCAGACTTTTATGAAATTAAACCTGCTCTGTTAAATCTTGTTATGAAAGAGCAATTTTCTGGTGTTAGTACTGATGATGCTGCTGCCCATCTTAATAATTTTGTTGAACTTTGTGAGATGCAAAAGTATAAGGATATAGATGGAGATATTATAAAACTGAAATTATTTCCTTTCTCTTTGAGAGGAAGAGCTAAAGAATGGTTGCTATCTTTGCCTAGAAATAGTATTGATTCATGGACTAAATGCAAAGATGCTTTCATTGGAAAATATTATCCTCCTGCTAAGATTATATCCTTGAGAAGTAGCATTATGAATTTCAAACAATTTGATAATGAACATGTTGCCCAAGCATGGGAAAGGATGAAATCATTGGTAAAGAATTGTCCCACCCATGGACTGACTGCTTGGATGATCATCCAAACCTTTTATGCAGGACTGAATTTTTCTTCAAGAAACCTTCTTGGATTCGGCTGCTGGAGGTACCTTATGTCCATCACTTTGGGTGCTGCAACAAAGCTTCTTGATGATATGATGATTAACTATTCTGAGTGGCACACCGAAAGGACTCCCAAGGTAAGAAGGTAAATTCTGTTGAAGAAACCTCTTCCTTGAGTGATAAGATTGATGTTATTATGTCTATGCTTGTGAATGGTAAATCTCATGTTGATCCAAATAATGTTCCTTTAGCTTCATTGGTTGCTCAAGAAGAGCATGTTGATGTGAACTTCATTAAAAACAACAATTTCAACAACAATGCTTATAGGAATAATTTTGGTAAACAATTATAAGCCTTATCCTTTAATAGTGGTAATGGTTATGTCAATTCTATGGTAATTCCTACAGCAATAATAGAAGTGTATCCTCTGATCTTGAAGCCATGCTTAAGGATTTTATTAGTACACAAACTGCTTTTAATAAAACTGTTGAGGAAAAGCTTGGTAAAATTGATGTTCTTGCTTCTAAGGTTGATAGCCTTCTCTTGATGTTGATCTTTTGAAATAAAAGTTATGCCTAATGATTAAAGAGAACAAGACTTTTGCTACTGCCAATGCTATCCAAGTTAAAATTGACAACAATATTAGGATGTTGGCTGAATTGCATGCTAGGTGGGAAAGAGAGGATAAAATTGATAAAGAGAATAGTATAGCTAGAGTTTGTACTATTACCACCACTAGTAATGCTAATGTTTCACATGCTAGTAAGCCTCCTACTATCAATGGTAACATAATTGGTGTTGGCAATGTTTCTACTACTCTGCAAACGTTTAAAATTGCCAAAACCACTGAAACTGTTCCTGATAAAAGTGCTGAAATTTTTCGAAATATGGGAGACAATGGTTCCATTACCATTGACCATAATGATTTTGATTTTGATGATTGTAATATTTCTGAAGTAATTATGTTCTTGCAAAAGCTAGCTAGAAGTCCTAATGCTAGTGCTATAATATGGCTTTTACAAAACATATTACAAATGCTCTCATGCAAGTTAGGGAAGAGAAATTAAAACATGAAGCTTCTATCCCTAGGAAGTTAGAAGATGGTTGGGAGCCCATCATTAAGATGAAGGTGAATGATTTTGATTGTAATGCTTTATGTGATCTTGGTGCTAGTATCTCTGTTATGCCTAAGAAACTCTATGATATGCTTGATTTGCCACCTTTGGAACACTGTTATTTGGATGTTTATCTTGCTGATAATGCTATGAAGAAACCTTTGGGAGAATTGATGATGTTCTATTATGGTTAACAATAACCTTGTCCCCGTTGATTTTGTTGTTATGGACATTGAATGCAATGCATCTTGTCCTATTGTTTTGGGAAGACCTTTTCTTAGAACTGTTGGTGCCATTATTGATATGAAAGAAGGAAATTAGGTACCAATTCCCACTCAAGAAAGGTATGGAACACTTCCCTAGAAAGAGAATGAAGCTACCTTTTGATTCTATTATTAGAACAATTATTTGTTGATGCTTCTTCACTTGGAAACACTTGATTTTCACTTTCTGCGCCTAGCTGAAAGGCGTTAAAGAAAAGCGCTTATGGGAGACAACCCATGTTTTATTTCTGTAATTTTTCTTTTATTTGAGTCAAGGAGCTTGCTTACTTCTGTAACAACTCCTTTGTATCTTTATTTTATTGCATTGTTGTGCCAAGTAAAGTCTCTATAGAAAGTTGATGCTAGATTTGGATTTCTGCGCAGAGACAGATTTTTGCTGTCCACCGTTTTGAGCTGTATCACTCCAGAAAAATTGAAAAATTCTGAAAAATTCACGTGATCCTATATATGTACGCAACTTTCATTAGTTTTAAGTTTTCGATCTGAGCAACTTAAGTGCCTCGAAAAAATTCGTCTTTACAGACTGTTCTGTTTTTGACAGATTCTGCCTTTTATTTTGCATTCTCTCTTTTACTGTGTTTGAGTGGATTTCTTTGCTCCACAAAACATCAGTGGCTGTAGCTAATGTCCAGAAGTATTGGTGATGATTGTGTCATTACAGAACATGTGAATTTTTGATTATGCACTAACCCTCTAATGAGAATTACTTTGAGTTTGGTGTGAAGGAAGTTTTCAAGGATCAAAGAGGAGGATGATATGATATGATCAAGAAGAGTGAAAAGCCTAAGCTTGGGGATGCCCCCGTGGGTCACCCAAGCATATTTCAAGAAGACTCAAGCGTCTAAGCTTGGGGATGCCCAAGGCATCCCCTTCTTCATCAACAACTTATCAGGTCATCTCTAGTGAAACTATATTTTAATTCTTTCACATCTTATGTGCTTTACTTGGAGCGTCTGTGTGCTTTTATTTTTGCTTTGTTATTTTATTTTCTGAATAAATTGGATCCTAGCATTCTTGTGTGGGAGAGAGACACGCTCCGCTTTTTCATGTGAATACTCGTATTCTTCACTTATATTTGTTGAGTATTCTTGACTAGCTACTGCAATGCTTTTAGCTCCTGTTTTTCATGCATCTCTTGTTCAGAGCTGTTAGTTCTTGTAGAGAAGTACTCTCTTGTTTCATTGTGAATTATTTGGAGAGTTTTATGTTGAAATAAGTTGATTGGTGTTTGGTTGGAAACAGAAAATGCTACATGTGGTAGATGGTATTGAAAAGACATACTCATTCTTGTAGATCATTGTCTTGGATAATTTGATGCTTTGCAATTGTTTTGAGCTCTCAAGTAGATCATGTTTAAGCTCTTGCATCATGTAGTTAAAGCCTATTAGTGGAGAACTACCGTAGAGCTTGTTGAAATTTGGTTTGCATGTTTGGTATCTCTAAGGTCTAGATATTTTCTGGTAAAAGTGTTTGAGTAACAAGGAAGACAGTGTAGAGTCTTATAATGCTTGCAATATGTTTTTATGTAAGTCTTGCTGTACCAGTTGATATCCTGTGTTTGCTTCAAACAACCTTGCTAGCCTAAACTCTGTACTGAGAGGGAATGCTTCTCGTGCATCCAAACCTTGAGCCAAAACCCATGCCATTTGTGTCCACCATAACTACCTATTATGTGGTATTTCCTGCCATTCCAAGTAAATACTTCATGTGCTACCTTTAAACTATTCAAAACTTTATTACTCCTTATTTGTGTCAATGTTTTATAGCTCATGAGGAAGTTATGTGGCGTTTTCTCTATCACCTTGTCATTTACTCATGACAGACTTTCACCAATGGACTAGTGGCATATACATCCGCTTATCCAATAACTTTGCAAAAAGAGCTGGCAAATGGGGTGCCCAGTCCCAATTAATTACAACTTTAACCTTAATTCTCTTCACATGTTTTGCCAATGATTTATGAAGCAAATTTCAAAGTGTTAAACATTAAAATAGGCACTCCTCCATGGTATGTGATTGTTGGAAGGCACCCGAGGATTCGGTTAGCCATGGCTTGTGTAAGCAAAGGTTGGGAGGAGTGTCATACCAATTTATAAATATGCATGTGTAAACAAAAGAGAAGAGGGATGATCTACCCTTGGGTAGAAATAACGTCCTTCATGGGAGCCGCTCTTGAAAGTCTGGGTGACAAGGGGGATAGAGTGCCCACTGCCATTCGTTGACAACAACAAACACCTCTCAAAAACTTACTTTATGCTCTCTATATGATTTCAAAAACTTAAAAAGCTCTAGCACATGATTTAATCCCTGCTTCCCTCTGCGAAGGGCCTTTCTTTTACTTTATGTTGAGTCAGTTTACCTACTTCTTTCTATCTCAGAAGCAAACACTTGTGTCAACTTTGTGTGCATCAATTCTTATATGCTTACTTATTGCACTTGTTATATTACTTTGTGTTGACAATTATCCATGAGATATACATGTTGAAAGTTGAAAGCAATTGCTGAAACTTAAATCTTCCTATGTGTTGCTTCAATGCCTTTTACTTAGAATCTATTGCTTTATGAGTTAACTCTTATGCAAAACTTTTTGATGCTTGTCTTGAAAGTACTATTCATGAAAAGTTTTTGCTTATATGATTCAGTTGTTTACTCTTTATCTATTGTTAGCAAACTATAGACCATTGCTTTGAGTCACTTCATTCATGACATGAGCCTTGCAATATTATTTGATCAAGATTGTGTGTAGCATGTCTCCTCAGAAATTATTTTGTTGTTATCGTTTTACCTACTCGAGGACGAGTAGAACTAAGCTTGGGGATGCTTGATACGTCTCCAACGTATCCATAATTTCTGATGTTCCATGCTTATATTATACCAATTGCTACATGTTTTATTTACACTTTATATCATTTTTATGCATTTTCTGGGACTAACCTATTAACAAGATGCCACAGTGCCAGTTCCTGTTTTCTGCTGTTTTTGTATTTCAGAAAAGTTGTTCTAAATATTCTCGGAATTGGACGAAACAAAAGCCACGGTCCTATTTTTCTGTCACGTACACGGATCCGAAGGAGACACGAAGGGGACCGAGGAGGCGGCCACACCTGGTGGTGGCGCGGCCCCACCTCCCGGCGCGCCGCCACGTGGTGTGGGCCCCTCGGGTCTCCACCGATGTCGCCCCTTCGCCTATAAATTCATCTTTTCGGGAAAACCCTAGACACCCAAGACATTATCCACGAAAAGTTCCAGAGCCGCCGCCGCCGTCAACCCTAATTCGGGAGGGTTCTGAAACTCTTCCCGGCACCCTCCGGAGAGGGGAATCATCACCGGAGGGCTCTACATCGCCATGCCTGCCTCCGGAGTGATGTGTGAGTAGTTCATCCTTGGACTATGGGTCCATAGCAGTAGCTAGATGGTTGTCTTCTCTTTGTGCCATCATGTTTAGATCTGTGAGCTGCCTATCATGATCAAGATTATCTTATTGTAATGCTACATGTTGCGTTTGCTGGGATCCGATGAATATTGATACTATGTCAAGTTGAATATTGAATTATCATGTCTATGTTATTTATGATCTTACATGCTCTCCGTTGCTTGTTGATACTCTGGCCAAGTGGATGCTGTGACTCCAAGAGGGAGTATTTATGCTAGATAGAGGGTTCAGTCTCCATTTAATCTGGGGGAGTGACAGCAACCTCTAAGGTTGTGGATGTGCTGTTGCCATTAGGGGTAAAACAACAATGCTTTGTCTAAAGATAATTGTGTTGCTTACATTATGCACTTTACTTAATGCAATAGTATGTTGCTTGCAACTCAATACTGAAAGGGGTACGGATGTTAACCCGAAGGTGGATATTTAGGCACAGATGCATGCTGGATAGCGATCTGTGTACCCTGTCGTAATGCCCAAATGAATCTCATAGCAGACACCACAACTTGTACATGCATTGTTATGCACTTTTCAATATTATTAATTGCCCAGCTGTAATTTGTTTACCCAACATCTTAGTTATCTTTATGAAGAGACACCACTAGTGAACTGCGAACTTTGGTCCATTCTTTTACATCTGATAATACAACATAATTCAATCATTTTTCTCTGTAATTCTCTGCAAACAAATATCATTTTCCACACCACACTTTTAATCCTTTGTTTTCAGCAAGCCGGTGAGATTGACACCCTCACTGATTCGTTGTGGCAAAGTAGTTTGATTGTCTTGTGTGCAGGTTCCACGTTGGCACCGGAATCCCTGGTGTTGCGCCGCACTACACTCCTGCATCAACAACCTTCAGAAGTGTCTTCATCTCCTACTGGATTGATAACCTTGGTTTCTTACTGAGGGAAAACTTGCCGCTACACTCATCAAACCTTACTCTTGGGGTCTCCTAACGAACGTGTGCTTTACACGCATCACCCCACTACTAGATTTTCCTGGCTGCTCGTGCAGCCACGTCACCCATTTTGTTCCGTCCCGTGCGGTCGCCCCACGTGGCGTCGCTCCTCGCTTCTCCTGGCTCCGTCGCTCGATCTATTCCCGCACGAACGAATTCTTTGAAGGTGGGCTGCTTCGGCAGATGTGGGCTTTACGTATTTGGGCTCGCTGACTCATGTCGAGACTCAAAAGGCTGTTCCTACAAAATAGAACCGGCCGTTGTTTCTGGAAAGAAAATCATTGATATTCGTATTCCTGGTGGTAACTCCTCCGCCGCCGCGACCGTCTGCCTCCTCGCCATGAATGTTCACGCCGCAACCGAAGTCCTCCCCCTCACAAATGCTCAAGAAAATCTCCTTCTAAATCCCAGCATTTAATTACTACAAACTGCTCTGACAGTCTCCTCCAGCTTAAAAGCCATCCTATGGACGCCCCCTAAGACTACTCATAGTGGGGAGTATCATACACTAGTATCATGCATATGATACTAGTCTATGTTACTATTTCTATAGTGAATAGTAATATATGTTCTCTATCTTCTTTAATTACATGCGACATTATCATTTATGCTTATGTGGCACTTATATTACTACCTATGTTACTCCCACTATGGGTAGTCTAATCGCGTCGCCAACTCTGGTACCTGGCCGCTCTCCCCTTTCTTTTTCTTCAATCTCTCAACATATCTTTCCGATCTGGCAGGTTGCGGCTCCAATATGCTCATCCTTTTGCAGCTCCACCCGATTTGAATGGATTATGCGTCCTGCTAGCTAAAGCTCGCGATTTCTTTGGATTTATTGGATTGCCTGTCTGCTCGCTGATATGCGTGCTGCTAGCTCAAGCCGTCGGATTTCCTTATATTTATTGGATTTTCTGCTCGCGGAAGATATGAGAAAGCGACCATCATCCCGTGTACTGCCAACGGACTCTGTACAGTATATTTGCATTGGTATGAAAGCCCTAATCCCCTACTCTTAATTATAATTTACATTGGATGAGCACTTGCATCTTATATTTTTAAAATCATGGCGGTTCTAATGTATTTGTTACCATGAGATCTTCTCTATATTGTTTTATTCATTTGTAATTTGCTCCCCTGCAATCTTCCTTCAAATGCACAAGTGTCACACGTTCTCTATCAATATTTGTAACGCCATGTATGTCCCTGCAGAACTGTACTATGTGCAAGGAGATGCCACTTCAAAGTCTTATTGATAAACGTTCATTTTAAAGCTGCTGTAATAACCCCTTACCCAATTTAAGGCAGCTGAGTATCCCTGGCAATCTGGATTCTTTCCTGCAAACTTTATTGGGCGGGAGGTCAATGAAGAGGCACACCTCTGTGCTAAGTATAGGCATCGGCGAGTAGGAGATGTATTTGGACTAATTTTGTACCTAAGTTCAATGTCTGCAACACGTTTGTAAGCCCGTTGATTAAAGAATGTGAGCTCTTGATTCACAAAGAAAAAATAGTACTCGGTTACCATACATTTTGGTTTATATTTCACATTGCTTCATGTACAATTCTTTCTGTCCAGCACGCAAATGAGGCCTTGCCGCGTCTGTGTACTTCCATCTTCCGCTAACCGCCAAAGAGAAACTAGCAAGATGTATACCGAGGCAATACAAATCCTTAAGGATATGAGACAGCCACTAATCTAACTTTATCAGTGGAACCAAGGGGAACTTTTACCTGACATCACAAGCATTCGATCAGATCATGCGTTCTTCATGATTGAATACATCAGACATGGAAAGAGATATGTCATGGCTATCCTATCTGATGAAAATAAGATTTATAAAGACATTGTATAGTTACCAATGCCCTCATCCTCAAATAATGAATATATACATCACCAATAATCCCGCCGCAACGCGCGGGGTATCATCTAGTATTAAGAATGAGATTACCTTGGGAGACATTATGAAAAAGTTGGAGTCCTTGGATAAAAATTTGTCAAATTTCTTTAGTAGTACTAGCAAAGTTAATGAATCACCGGCAAATATCGACAAAATAATTACAGTTTTAGAAGCTAGTACTATTCATGATAATCAAAACCTTAGGATTGGTAAATTAGAGAAAGCTATGGATACTTTAAGTTCAACTTTTTCTTCTATTAAGTTCAGAGAGCAGAAGGCTTTTGTGGGGAAAGAGAAAAAATTAACGTATGTGCCCAAAGGGTCCCAACCAAAACCCCCCAATGTGCTTAAAACTGATAAAGTGTTTAGTAAACTTGAGAATAAATCACGTAATGGGCTATTTAGATTTTCTTCCCAATAATTAAATAAACAGAAGATTCCTATTGTGACAAGATGTGTTTTTATGAAGCTTTTAATGATTTGGATGCTTCTACACTTGTTAATATTTGAGGCATGCTTTGTGCCTAGCTAAAAGACGTTAAAGAAAAAAACGCTTATGGGAGGCAACTCATTATTTTTATTTCTGCAATTTTTCTTTATTTGAGTCAAGGACTTGTTTAATTCTGTAGCAACTCCTTTGTATCTTTATTTTTATCGCATTGTTCTGTCGAGAAGAGTCCCTAATGATAAGATGATGCTAGATTTTGATTACTGCGCAGGAACAGATTTCTGTTGTTCACCGTATTAAATCTTTTAAATTCTCAGAATGTGAATTAAATCTGAAACGTTTTGTGCGTAATCTTGATATATGTATGCATCTTTCGTTAGTTCAGACTTATTCGATTTGAGCAACGTAAGTGCCTCGAAACAATTCGTCTTTACGGACTGTTCTGTTTTAGAAAAATTATGTCTTTTATTTTACATTCTCTCTTTTACTAGTGTTGGGTGGAATTCTTTTTTGGGTGGACGAGCTTCACATAACACCAGTAGTTGTAGTTAATGAAATAACGGTTATGATTGCGTCTTTACAGAACATGTGAGTTTTTCATTGTGCACTAACCCTCTAATGAGAATTACTTTGAGTTTGGTGTGGCGGAAGTTTTCAAGGGTCAAGAGAGAAGAGTGATATAATAGGATGGAGAAGAGTGAAGAGCTTAAGCTTGGAGAGGCTCACATGGATCTCCCCAGCATATTTCAAGAAGACTCAAGCATCTAAACTTGGGGATGCCCAAGGCATCCCCTTCTTCATCAGCAAAATTATCAGGTCATCTCTAGTGAAACTATATTTTAATTCTTTCACATCATATGTGCTGTTCTTGGAGCGTCTGTGTGCTTTTATTTTCAGTATGCTTTCTTTATTATTCTGGTCTCAACTTGATTGGATCCTGGCATTCTTGTTTGGGAGAGAGATATGTTCCGCTTTTTCATTTGAATACTCTTATTCTTCACTTATACTTGTTGAGTATTCCTCTCTAACGATGTTAAGCTTTTAGCTCTTGTTTTCATGTATCTCTTGTCAGAGCTATTAGCAAGACAAAAACCCGGGGAGACCCCTCCCCAGGGCCCCAGGATAATGATATGTGCAAGGCACACGTTCATTGGGAGACCCCAAGAGGAAGGTATGATGAGTGTAGCAGCAAGTTTTCCCTCAATATGAAACCGGGGTTATCGAACCAATAGGAGATGAAGACACTTCTGAAGGTGTCAACAGTGCCAGAAAATATGCTGCGTCGTAGGGGAGGTCCTGGCGGTTGACTTGGAACCTGCACACAACACAACCAAAATACTTTGCCCCAACTTAACAGTGAGGTTGTCAATCTCACCGGCTTGCTCAAAATAAAGGATTAGACGTATAGTGTGGAAAATGATGTTTGTTTGCAGAGAATGAAAGAAAACAATGATTGCAGTAGGTTGTATTATCAGATGTAAAAGAATGGACCGGGGTCCACAGTTCACTAGTGGTGTCTCTCCATAATAAATAAATAACATGTTGGGTAAACAAATTACAGCTTGGCAATTGACAAAATAGAGAAGTGCATAACAATGCATGTACAAGTCATGGTGTCTACTACGAGATTTAATTGGGCATTACAACATGCTTCATAGACCATAATCCAACTGCATCTATGAATAATAATCCACCTTCAGGTTAGCATCCGCATCCCTTTCAGTATTAAGTTGCAAGCAACAGATTATTGCATTAAGTAAAGTGCATAATGTAAGCAATACAATTATCCTTAGACAAAGCATCGATGTTTTACCCCTAGTGGCAATAGCACATCCACAACCTTAGAGGTTGATGTCACTCCCCCAGATTTAATGGAGACTGAACCCACTATCTAGCATAAATACTCCCCCTTGGAGTTACAAGTATCAACTTGGTCAGAGCATCTACTAGCAACGGAGAGCATGCAAGATCATAAATAACATAGACATGATAATTCAATAATCAACTTGACATAGTATCAATATTCATCGGATCCAGCAAACACAACATGTAGCAATACAATAATATGATCTTGATCATGATAGGCAGCTCACAGGATCTAAACATGATGGCACAAGAGGAGAAGACAACCATCTAGCTACTGCTATGGACCCATAGTCTAAGGATGAACTACTCACACATCACTCCGGAGGCAGGCATGGCGATGTAGAGCCCTCCGGTGATGATTCCCCTCTCCGGCAGGGTGCCGGGAAGAGCTTCAGAACCCTCCCAAGTTAGGGTTGAGGGCGGCGGCAGCTCTGGAACTTTTCATGGAATATGGCTCGGGTATCTAGGGTTTTCCCGAATAGATGAATATATAGGCGAAGGGGCGGCGTCGGTGGGCACCCGAGGCTCCCTCACCACGTGGCGGCGCGCCAGGGGGTGGGGCCGCGCCACGACATGGTGTGGGCGCCTTGGTGCCCTACTTCGTCTCTCCTTCGGACTCCGTGTACGTGACAGAAAAATAGGCACCTGGGCTTTTGTTTCGTCCAATTCCGAGAATATTTCCGGAACAACTTTTCTGGAATACAAAAACAGCAGAAAATAGGAACTGGCACTGTGGCATCTTGTTAATAGGTCAGTCCCAGAAAATGCATAAAAATGATATAAAGTGTAAATAAAACATGTAGCAATTGGTATAATATGAGCATGGAACATCGGAAATTATGGATACGTTGGAGACGTATCAGATAACTCCACAGAAAAAGAAGCACCGCTTGGGCGGCTATGATTTAACAAAAGGATTACAATCCACATGGCCCACAGGCGGGCCCGGGGAAACTATGTAGCAAACTACCCCTACGGGAGCTCGGGAGTCATGGGGCCCCGTGGAAGACCGGGGGTCCCAGCTCAGGCGATGGGGTCTCCTTTGCGACCGCCAGGGCGGATCGCAGGGCGGCTGCCTTCGCCCTCAGGAGCTCGATTGCCTCCTGAGAAGCTTCCGCTTCAGCCTGCTAGCAAAAGACAGCAGACATGAGCAGGACCCAACTGGGTAGGTGACCCGGAGGCATGGGACGAAGAGGGTACCTCCAGGATCTCTTCCAACCGACACACTAGTAGGATGGGGCCTGGTAGACCGGCCGCCTCCTTCTTCAAAACGTCAACCACGACCGCGCTGGTCGGAAGATCCTGGAAGAGAAGAATATGAAGAGGAGCTCAGGTAAGTCGACCCAGCATATAAAACCGCTTCGCCCCGGCGGGGGAACGGACGGGCAAGGAAGAACAAGGGCCCAGACAGAAGACCCGGAGAAAAGACGTGGCTCACCCGCAAGGGAGGATCAGGCCGCCGAACGCCGGGAGACCCGGTCTGTACGGGCAAGAGATGGGAAGCGCCGAGATGGACCGGACCCAGCCTTCCATCTCGTGCACCCGCAACTCCCTCATCGTGATACGGGTGTGGTCTCCCTCTGGGGACCACGCCCCTATCGTGTGGAGCCGGACCTGAAGCGGCTGGACCCTCTAGGCCATCCACGTCACCAGAAGATCCAGCCAGGTGAGCCCCTGCCCCACGACAACCTTCAAGCGCTCGGTGAGGGCATGCACTTCGTCAGGGTTGCCGAGTGAGTTGAGGGTCCACCCCTTCCGAGAAGTCGACAACCCCCGGGTAAAAGGAGGAAGGCCGGGATCACCTGACGAGGAAGGAAGCTCGGGGTAGTAGAAGAACGAGCGCTGCCCCCGGGGAGGTTTCTACACTGATAACCTCCCACCAGGAAGAAATTAAGGGGAACATGGCACACTCATACCCAAAGACCAGCTCGCTTGGGGCGATCACCCCATCGCCCCACCTGAAAAGGAGAGCAGGCGCAACTCCCACGGTCACCCCTCGGGGGCCTCGGAGGGTCGAAAGATAATTCGGCTGGGAACCCCTCCGCGCAACGCACATCACGGGGAGGACGCCCGGCCATGGCGCGTTCGACGCACAGAACCGCCCAGCAGCACAGGAGACGAGGACACACCCGAGTCCCGCGCGCTAGGACTCAAGGGATGCCCCCTCGAGGAGTAGCCCCCGCCTCAGAGGAGGCGCTCGGGGGCTAGTGTCAGCGCCACAGGACCAGGGGTACCATGAGGCCAAGGCAAAGCACAGACGAGGCGAACCAGACAGGTTATTCATCGACGAATGCCCACTTTTCGAGGTCAGCCCGCCTCCTCAACATCTGAGCGAGAGGGGCACCCTGGACGAGAAGCCCGGGACGCGCCCGATGCCGAACCGTGTCCCCCGCCCGTACCCGGAGGGCTCCAAAAGGAGACAACAATAGACCAAACCGCCGACATCTCCAAGAAGCTCGTCTCGAGAAGGGAACATGGGGGCCTCAGGGGAAGGAGTCCCCCGAGCTCCCATGGAATCAGTCCCGTACAAAGAACACCGCGGGGGTCGCCCGGACCATGGGGAGCCGGAAGGCTATTCCTGCGTCGCTGCCCGGGAGAGATGGCTTTGCAGGGAAGGAAGCATAGCAGGCGCCAGGGACAAGACATCACGGGCCTGGTGCTCGGCGCAGGCAGGGCACCGACAAGACTCGGTGCACCATCCCGTCCGGGCAGGAGCAGGAGACTGCGCGATGACCAGGACGAGGACGAGACTGGACTGGCCGTCTCCTCAGCCCCGACGGAAGCAGCGGCATGGAGGACAACGCGGCTTAATTGGATGGCACCACGATGACACTAGGGAGCTGCCACTTGGAGCAACGACATGATGCGTGCCTTGCCCTGGTGGCGACTCCCCGCGTGACCACCTGTGGTGTTCCATTACTATATAAAAGGAGGCCCAAGGTCATGGTGGAGGAGGAGGACACACCATAGCCAGCAGATCTTCTCAGCTTAGACACCTAGCTCGGGGGCTCAACGAAGCCACCTCGGAGACCTTCCCGAGGTGGAACTCGGAAAGTCCCCAAGTGTAACGAGAAGGTTGCGGGCAACACATTGTACTTCATCACTCACCATCAATCAAGCCAGACAAGCAGGACGTAGGGCTTTACGCGGCGACGAGGCCTGAACCTGGGTAAAATCTCGTGTATTCGTGCTCGTGTTCGGGAACTGACTTCGAAGCACCTTGCGCCCTTCTACCGAACAAACAGGGGGTGTTAGCCATCCCCGGTGTACGTGTTTCGATACACGACAGTCACATGTCAAACAGACTTTAGCACCGGACTAGTGGCATATACATCCGCTTATCCATTAATTTTGCAAAAAGAGCTGGCAACGGGGTGCCCAGTCCAATTAATTACAACTTTAACCGCTTAATTCTCTTCACATTTTTTTCCCTGATTTATCAATCAAGCAATGATATGGATATGAGTGAAATATTTGCATGTGTAAACAAAAGAGAAAAGAGGGATGATCTGCCTTGCTGGTAGAAATAACGTTCTTCATGGAAGCCGCTCTTAAAAGTCTGGTTGGGAGGGGTCATATTGTACTTTCCATTTTCTGATTCGTTGTTTAACAAACACCTCCCAAAATTTATTTTTACTCTCTATATGATTTCAAAAACTTAAAAAGTTCTAGCACGTGATTTAATCCGTGCTTCCCTCTTCGAAGGGCCTTTCTTTTACTTTTATGTTGAGTCAGTTTTCCTACTTCTTCTATCTTCCACAAGCAAACACTAGTGTCAACTTTGGTGCAACAATTGTTATATGCTAGATATTGAACTTATTATATTGCTTTGTATTGACAATATCCATGAGATAAATATGTTGAAAGTTTAAGCAAATGATGAAGCTTAAATCTATGTTGGTCAAATACCTTTTGCTAGAATATATTGCTTTATGAGTTAACTCTTATGTAAACATGTGGATACAATGTCTCAAAAGTATTATTCATGAAAAGTTTTGCCTATATGATTCAGTTGTTTACTCATTATCTATTTGGTAGCAAACTATAGACCATTGACTTGGATCACTTCATTCATTTACATGTGCTTTACATACCTTTCGCCTATTTATAGATCATGCTATTTTTCAGGCGCCATTGACAACCTTCAGAAGAGCTACTACTACTCCTGGTTCGATAACCTTGGTTTCATACTGAGAAAAAACTTGATGCTGCACTGCTTCATACCTTCCTCTTGGGGTCTCCCAACGAACGTGTGTTTCACGTCATCACATCCTCAGAAACTAGGCGTGAAGCGGGGTTGCCGGACGCTGTATTGTGCGCCAACAAAGTTTTTTCCCATTGAGGTGCCGTGGGGGGTAATTTGTTGTCGGCGCGCCTAAAACGTCTATTGGGAGCGGAGTATGGCGCGCCGGTGGAGATGCTCCCATGATTCTTGCATGTCTTTGAGGGGAAAGTGAGAGGAGATTTAGATCTAGATTTCCACCAATCCATCTCTCCTTTAAGTGAGGGAACCTAGTGGATCTAGATCTTGGAGTTCATTGTTGAGTTCTTGTTTGTTCTTCCTCCCTTCTCCCTCCATAAGCATTAGTTTCTTTTGGTGGGATTTGGGAGTGAAGCACTTCTTGTGTTCTTGCCATTGCATTTTGTTGCTTCGGTTTGCTCTCTCCACGAGGATTCGTGGAAGTGAAAGTTCGTGACCTTGTTACTATTTGGTCGTCGGACCCTAGAAAGTGTTTGAGACCTTTTGTCGTCACTTGAGAGCTCCCAATCCTTTTGTGGGTTGTGCCTCAAGATCATTGTAAGGGACTCGATTTCAGCCCAAAAGGAAATCAATAGTGGAAGGTGAACCAGCTTTTGAGCAAGGTTCATCGCAGAATAGGGTGCGGCCATTTGTGGCATCTTGAGTTTGAAACACACACCCATCCAACGAGACGTACTCCCCTCAAAAGGAGGAACTCGAGAATACATCATCGTCTCTGCGTGCCTCGGTTATTTCTATACTCGAGCTCTTTACTGGCCTGGGCGGTCCGTCGGATCTACGAGCAAGATTTATAGTGGGGAGGGGAGAGGACTTGCCTTGGGTAGGGGGTTCCCTCCACTTGGTGAACCGCCGGCGCCTAGGGATTCCTTGTCCAACAAGGACTCATACCCCAAATATCTCTTTAATTAAATAGATTTTCCAAAAATCAATGAAAGGAAAATGTGGGGGTGCGCCGCACCAGGTGGGCCCTGGGCCCAAGTGGCTGCCGTGGCGCAGCCCTAGGGCACCCAGTGCCCCTCCGACACTCCCCCTTCCCGGGTTTCCTCCAAAACGACTCTAGAACCCTAGCTATATACTCTCTAGATAAAATCATCGACTCTATCCACTGTCTCAAACAATTCCAAGCATCCGAAAACATCTCATGTTCGCTCATTTCTCTCTCAGGCTTTCAATCTAATACCGACATTATATGCCTCTCATGATAACTTCACTGGAACACCTCTAATTCACATCGGAGTTGTTCCTGTGACATCAGAGTGACTCAGACCACTTCTCACAACCACAATTACTACAAATTAAATAATCTCACTATAATATTGACACAACTGAACAACCTCCTTTTTGAAGGGATCACTCCCACTATCTCAACCTGGAAGGCGAGATTTATTAAGGACCACCCTCCTCGTTCATAGGACCAAGGACACACTTCACCCCTTTATTAGATCCTTTGTCCAGGACCTCTAACTTGTACCTAAATCCACCTGTGGATATCGCTACATTGTAACCTTAACACTTCCCCCGCTCCCTTGCTCCATGTAATTATCTCACGGCCCTTGTGCTGGGTGTTTTTTTAATATAGAGGTAGTAGGAGCCTTTCCTACTGTCATAAAAGTTCAAAAAAATATTGACACAGCTAATCCCTTAACCACGATACCAGTAATATCACGAGGTGAGACAATGTGTTCTACGTGATCAATTCATTCGATGTGTTCTAGCATTTTATGAATTTGTAATTTACTTAGTGTGTAGCACTTTATTAATTTCATAGTTTCGTCGATTTAAGTTTAGAGATATCTTTAAAAGCCTTGAAAAAGAACCAACAGAAGGCATATCTCCAAACTAAAGATTAAACTAACACAAACATCCTTCAAATTCCAATGGTATTTCAAATCAAAATGTTTAAAGACTTAACAACAATAAAGATGATCATAAATTTGAATTCCAAAAATTGGAACTCCCACGTATATCTTAAATTCGAAAACAAACTTGTTCACGAACTTACAATATTCATTACAAAATTATCAAACTCAAAATCATTACGCCTCAAATCTTCATCCATGTGCTTCCTCCAGCTCTTTCCACCTCTCTTGCCTCTTTTCATTTTCATCCTCCAATCATTGCAATATGAAAAAAAATAGTGTGATCGTGTGATGCATGTAAATATCCATCTCCGCTCTGGAATTGGGAAGCCAACATCCACGAGCTTTTGAAGTATCTTGCTGAACCTCCTTCTATATCTTCCTTTTGCACTTCTTTGACAGTCATCAATGGTGAGTTGTACAACTTTACAAAAGGTCATATTGCAAGATTCGCCAAGCAAGACAATGAGTCGGCTCGACATCTTCACGATCGGCCATCTAGTAGCAGAGCCTCCACCACTATCATAACCGAGTCCAAGGTCGTTTGTTTTGTGGACGGAAGTTAGGGAACAGTTAAGCATAATCGAAGTGGGACACACTTCAAAAAAAAATCTCAGACCATACATCAACAACCAAAAAAACGAAGTGCATAGCGATACAATTTTTTTCTTTTAGCAGAGTGCACAACGCTAGCATATCATGAAGTAACCCTATGAGCACCTCCGAAATACTGAGCCGGCGGATCGAGTCTTGACATTGACGAAGTCACCACGGGCACCTCGCTGTCGACGGGAACGTCGCCTCCCACTGAACCTGGGTTTAAACTCGTGGGCTGAGAGTATAACAACCCTGCTAACCATCCAACCACACGTTGGTTTGTAACTAACGGCACATCTTGGTCCGACGGAGCACGACAAACGTTGCAACGCACTGCCCTCTCTCATTTAATGCCGCCATGCTCACATTAACGACGAGGATATCATGTGCAACTACGCTCGGGAGGCAAAACTCAATGATGTGCTGCCTTATTACAATCTCTCGGCAAAAGCACAAACTGGATTCCTCTCCGCTAGATTGGATGTATGAGGATTCCACACTCTCGACGGAGGCGGCAGTTTGGCTCATAGGTGCATCTGCACCTATTATGTATATGTTTTTTAGTTTTTCTTTAAATGTCAAAACTATATAGAAATAAATTTGGATGTACATTAGATCATTATGTGCTGGCACAAAAAATGGCGTGGTGGATAAACATTTTTTATGACCTACGCAAAAAAGACAAAAAAAATGACTCATATAAAAGCATTTTGGTGCGTCCGGATTTATCTTTTTTGCACAGGTCACACAAAAAAATATCATCACGTAAATTTGTGTGCTAACATAAAATGTCTTGAGGTATATGCGAAATGTTTACTTGAATTTTTTGACATTTTCAAAATTTGTTTTTTTGGGTAATGGGTGCATCTGCACCTATTACCCGAAGTGGATTTCCGACTCTCGACCTCCTCCTTTTTTGTCGTCCTAATCATCACCCTCATGTTGTCGTTTTCCCGACCTTGTTGTCGTCTTCATCATCATCCTAATGTTTCAGATCTCCCTCGCACCGCAACCCCCTTGGCCCCTTGGACAAGTGCGGCCCCCAGATCTACCAGACCGGGTGGAAAATGTTTTTGTTGGACACCAGGTCGATTATGCCCTTTACTGGAAGCAAATAAAATCTGATGATGCATTCGTTTGTGAGTGACGATGACTCGGCCATGCAATTTTTGTAAAAGGCAGATGCATAAGACCATGATGTATATTTTGGAAGAGTTAAATACACCGTGGGTACCTGTATTTTTTTTGAAAGCACAGTACGGTACTCATACTCCAGAATACGCACAACATGGTACTCGAACTTGATGGGACGTGAAACTACGGTACTTTTTGGCGTATGCAGCGCGTATGCTAAGCCGAGGAAGCAGACGTCGTTAGCATGGAGGGGTTGTTTGCAAAGTAGCGAGAACCGTCACCGCCGCCTCCCCAGCTAAAATTGACAGACGAATTCCCCAAACATCTTCTAACCGAGCAATCCCCTATCCCTAAATCGAGATTCGAGAGAGCAAGATGGCCGGCGGCGGTAACGGTTGTCGTCCACTCTCCAGTTTGAGGAAAAAGAAATGCTTCTTGATGCATTGGTATCAGCTGGAGCAGAATTACCTCTGGGAAGATCTGCTAGTGCAATCCGTGCACCATTACCTGCTATCTATGGTGTGGATTATAATATCTTCCAGCTGATTGTTACTTGCGTCCGTTGAACTACCAAAAAAAGGGTAAACCAACCCCGACCCCGGCGTCGCCTCCGCCCAGCACCATCCTCCCACCGCTTTCGCGTCCTCCCTCCGAAGAAGATCTCCCCGCCACTGGCATCACCATCCCAAGAGGGGGCTTGCTGTAGGAGAACCGGCGGCGAGCCCGACCTGCGACCGGCTGGGATGGTGGAGCAAGAGAGAAAGCTCCGCCGGTGCACTCATGACCATGGAAGGTGGGCGGCGAGCCCCGCCTGCTGATTTGCTGGCTGTGCTAGAGGAACAGTGTGGCGTCGGGCGGGCGAAGGTGACAGTGGAGGATTCGTACCACTGCTTCGTCCGATTCGACTCAGATGAGGACTGCCACCGCGCCGTGGCAATGGCGCCGCTGCTGCGTTGCTCACTGATGGCCTGAGCCGCAAGCACATCACTAGTGTGCTAGCATTCTGTCAAACTGAACTTCTGTAGTGTGTGTATTTTCTGATGTTACAAGTAATGTTCAACTTCATGGCCCAACTATTTGAATGTCACAATTTAAATTCCAATATTAAATTTACCTATCAAAGTTCTTGGAAATGCAGATGGAGGCGCTTTAGATGTGTGATCCCATGCACAGAAGAGTACAAGTCAGATGTTCCTTATAGTTGACTGATGTTTGATCAAGTGTATGCATAAAACGATCCAATAGCACAAAACCAATGTGTGAATATGGTACAGACACATAGATCGTCAGGTTCCTAGCTTCATATCAACTAAATTCTAATAAATAAACTTCGGAAGCACCTATCCGGCCGACACGGCGGCCTGGCATCACAGCAGCCCGATCAGGACGGACAGCGGCGCCTTGCCGGTGTCTCCAGCGCCGGAGAAATCAGGGGACACTATCTTCAGCGACCAGCCCTACGGTAGGAGCGGGTCTGTAGGATTCACGATCCCCTTTCCCTAGTGCTCCTCCACTACTTCTAATTTATCGAGATTGATTACCGACGGAACTTACCCAGGGGAGGGTCTCCGTGGGGGCGACGAACTGGGGCCATTGCCGCCGCCTCCTAGCCGACGAACACGAGCCACGGCTGCGGCTCACCAGCGCATGATCGAAATCTAGAGAAGAGGACGGCGGCCACGGAGAGATCAGCGGCGACAGGGACGGCGAACTCGGGAGGGCCTCCCCTGTTTCACGAGTGGAGACGACAAGGACGGCGAACGGGAGGGCCTCCCCTGTTTCACGAGTGGAGACGACAAGGACGGCGAACTCGGGCGGACAGTGCTCCTTCACAACAGAAATTGTCTGGGATTCAAGGAGGTAATCGATTAAATGCAGCGTCTCCAATAAATTCAAGCCAAGTACCGTAGTTTCACGTTCCATCAAGTTCAAGTACCATCTTGTACGTATTCTGAAGTATGAGTACCGTATTGTGCTTTCGAAAAAAGTACAGGTACCCACGGTGTATTTAACTCATTTTGGAAAGAATGGCATCTCCACGTAAAAGAGTAGCAACAAAAAACCTGACCACTCATAAGTAATTTACAAGGAGCTGTACCGGAGTCGAACAAGCTACAGGAAATGTGGTATACTTTGTACAAGGATTTCCTAGAGTAATTTGACAAGCTGACGGCCCCAAGGATCATTCATTCGCGCTCTGCATCAGCTCAAACCACTGCGCAGCAGAAAGCAAAAGATATTAATATAGCATCGATTTGCTACTAAGAATGGCATGAGCAAAAATGTGTGCTGCTTCATACCTGTCTAAGCAAATCAGCCAATGTGCGAGGAAGCGCTTCGATATTCTGCAGCATAACATAGTAAGGGAACGGAAATGAGTCCATGTATTTTCCCAGTATTAATTTGTCTCCTTCGTAGCATGCTTCCTGTAAAGAAAAACAAATGCAGTCAGAATTCAAACTATGTGAATTAGCTGCCCGTGCAAACCTGTGTCAGCGAAAGTTTCAAAGTTACACACCAGTGAGTTCATAATAGATTCCTCGTGACTATCTAGGAGTACATATGCAATCATTCTCCTTCTGTTTAGAACGTTCCTGATACAGCGCCTCAAATTTTCCTGCTCCCATAAAATGAACTTCAGTAATACAAACAGACGCAATGCTTTAACCTGTAAGCAGATCTGACACAGAAGTTGATACCTTTTCATGGAACTTGCCATCGGATATTACAAGTATGAGTTGCTGTAGTGGGTTTTGCCCGGATGGCGTGCGAGACCTTGCCACGGCAGCATCAAGCATTGTATTCAGATGCATCAAGAGATCAGCAACTGGTTGATCCTCAATTTTGTTGTCTTGCTCAAAGGACAAATTAGAGATCATCTACAGAGAGAGAGAGAGAGAGAGAGAGAGAGAGAGATTATTGTTAACAAGTTGTGATTATTGTTTTATTATTGTTAACAAATGCAAAAGAGATGCCCTACCTTGACTCCAGCTTCTGCATTGAAGATCTGATCAAAATCATGCAACACTTTCACATTCCCTCTCTTCCCAAAACTTGCAACCGCAAACTGCCCAACCTCAAGCTGCGACATGGCCCGGCAAACCGTAGCTAATGCTTCAATAGCAACTTTTCCGCACTTGCCCTCAGACATGCTTCGTGAGTCATCGACGGCAATAACCACCTGGTAATTCCGTTTGTTGGGTTTAGTTCGTCGCAACCATATCTTGTCCCTGCGGAAATGGCTTGCAATGTATGGAATAACCTGAAAGAAGATACAATAATGTTTCATCATATAAGTACACATCCTTTAGAGGGGCATCTGGAAAAAATGGGAGGGCACGTCACTACTATGGCAAGGGCAACGAGAATACAGGTACCTTCTTCATGTTTATTCTCTTTCCAGTTCGGTAATCTCCTTGAAGCTTGCTTGCGAGAGTTGGTTCCATGACAAGGCGCAACTGCTCAGCCAGTTCTTGGGACAACTTCATAGTCGTCAGCTCAAGATTTCTCCAATCCATAATCGTCCTTTTTGATTCTTCATTAGTGACGTCCAGATCCATCTGAGTAGACATCTCTCTGTCACTGGTTAGGTCATCCAGTTGAACTATCCTGTCATCTGCCGGTCGTTGCTTGAATGAGACAACATCTCCAAAAGTGTCATCTGTTTCACCTTGAACCAAATCCTCAATGGATGCATCAGTTTGCACATCTGTTCCCTCCGATCTGTAAGCACTTTCGGACTTGTTGGCACGTGATTGCGAAGTTTGAAGATGAGGCACTTCAGGCTTATCATCTCCAAGTATCCTCTCATCAGGTAGTTCCACCTTTTGGACATGGGTCTCATCGTCCGTGTTTGATTGCCTGACTTGGAGATCATCATTGATTTGGTCAGCAGTTGCGTCACCCAGTGCTTGAGAGGTGCTCTGTTCACCCTCAGGCACATAACGAAATTCAGTAGCACTCTCATCATCAACATGATGTTCAGTTTCTGGTTGATGATCCTGGGTATCAGCTGAGACTCTCGCCCGTTCTTTCCAGTCCTCCACTGCGTCTCCAATGCTCCTGAAAGGATTTGTCTGCTTAATGTGTGATGGTGGAGCATCAGTCTGCAACTCCTGCTTGGAGTTGGACAACGATCTTGATCCTTCAGCAGAGTTGGGCATAGAGATTTCCAGACTAGGCACTTCATTACTTGAAAAATCAACAGAAGGAGCTACTCCACTGCTCATGTCCATGCTGTTGGCCAAGTTTGCTTCACAGTCTCTGTTAGAGTCTGTTTCCACATGGTCGGGTTGTATACCTTGTGAAGGGTGTGGAAGTGACTCGATTTTGTCTAGCTGTTGATTCTCCATGTTATTTGTCTCCACATTTCCATCTTCAAGATGATCCCCTTCAGTATCTACCACATTATCACCATCCTGTGCAGCATCGCCATCCTCCATGTCATCTGAGGTAACTGCAGTCTCATCTTCTTGCATCCCATCTTCTGGGTTGATATCTTCGTTCTCAGGATTGTCAGCATTCATGTCATCAGCTTGTTCTGTGTCGTCCATGTTGGCATCCTCGGAATCTTTGTCTGGTTCAGAGAGTTCAGGTCCTGTTCGCTCATCATATGCGCAGCTTTGTTCATTACATCATCAGTATTCTCATCCGTATCCTCGCAAGTGTTAGGTTCATCCTCCATGTTAGTATTATTGCCTTGCTCGTTATTATCTGTCTCCATGGGATCTGTCTCCATGGGAGATTCGTCCTTAGCTCGCAATTCCCTATCATTATCGTCTGCCCCCTTGGCTGATGAACCTGACTCGTACTTCTCAGCGGATGTCTTAGAATCATCATCTTCGTTCTTGTCCCAAGATTTCTTGCCAACCATTTCGCTTGCATCACCAGCGTCTCCCATCTGCTTATCCAAGTTGTCTTCGCCCTCACTGCCTGAGTCATCGCCTTCATCCTCAGAAACATCAGTTAATGGAGCAGCAAAATCGTCATTCATTTCAACTGCTTGATCATCATCCTTAAGACTTTGATCTGCCTTGCACTGAGCATCCTGCTAAATATTGGAAGATGGTTAGACACAGTGAAGCAAAAAAAAAAACTAATACACATCTATTGTCTAAGCACACTAACCGTTTCATTGGTGCCTTCAAGTTGTGATAAATCATCTATTTTAGAGCTTGCACTCTCTTGACCTTCACCCTCACCCATGCCAGTTCCAGTTACTGTTGCATCGGTCTGTCCGTCTGACGCATCTTCAGTTGTATCTTCTGCGCAACCGAACCCCTCCACACATAGATAAATCAAAAGCTCTCCAAGCGCATGAGTCATTTCAGATGTCTGAAGTCATTCAGAAAAATAGTAATTAAGATGAAGAAAAAAACGTAAATCTTTATAACCAAAGAACGGAAAAAAAAGACAAGTAAATTTTGTTTAAACCAAGACAACCCTTACTCTTCTATGAGCTTCCAGAAGTTCAGAAAGTATGCCTTCAGCTGATGACATGATCACACCCAGCAAAACATGAAGATGCATTAACTGCACCTCTATTTTAGAACGTGCCTCAGGTTTATAGTCTACTAGCTTCCTCTGTTAGATAATAAGATTAAGGATCAAATGGCGAGGCAAAAAAAAACCACAACAAAGATGATGGAACATACCAATAATACAGATAGTTTTTCACCAGCATCACAAACGTGGTCCATTTGAAGATTCATAGCATATGAATGCAAAATATCTTTCCAGGAAGTAATATTTCCTTCTAGTGATGATTCTTTAGTTCCATCAGTGGATATCCCAAGACCAGCGAGCTGTCTACAACACTGACAGCTAGTGTGAAAGTTTCCTCAAAAGCTTCAGTATATGATTCTTCAGGCTTTTGTTCATCAGAGAATAGTCCATGCTTGTTTTTATCAACTTCTCTAGATAAACTCTCTGTTGCAATCCTCTCCTGCACATTAATGCACGCTTAAGAACCAAACTTCCATACAACATAAAAGAAATGTCGGGCTATATGAAATAGTAACACACGAGAAATTCCTCAAGCATGATGTCAAAATGAAGAGATGGAAGTTGAAATAACTATATCCCAGAAAAGAGCAAGATATGAGTACAGATACTGTTGAGGCAGAATCAGATATAAATTCTTCCTATTGAACATTTATATACTAGGATGGCTATGGTAAAAGGTGTACTTAAGTGCATAAAATAAGAAGACATCTACCGGTCACCAGATAAAACAGGGAAACTGAAAATGTTAGAAAACTCCCAGTAACACTTTCTGTGGGACCTAAATCTCCAAAGCATATTAGAGGAAAAATAATGACATTAGCAATACGTCCGTATAGCTATCAAAACATCAGCATCCCTGCATTAGTCAGCATTCATACAGATATTAATACAAACCTTATCCAGTAACTCTTCGAAACGAGAGAATAGAACTTTCTTCACAGATCTCATTGAAACATCCTGGCTGCATAAGACCTGCATATCCGCTCTAAATGTGTTGATAAGCTGGCGATTCGCAGCAACAAGTTGCTCCATCTCTGTTGTAGCAAGAGGCATAGTTTTAGGAGCACCAGCAAGGATATTGTTGGATCCAAGTAGGAATTTGTCTAATAAATCCTGCAAAAATAGAACAGAGTTATTATGCAACAAGTTGCTCCAACAGGGAAACTCTCAAATGACAACCAAAAGGAAGTCCTGTTTAATCCTGGTTTCAGCTATAAGCTCATACAACAAGCCGTCAGCTTCAAAATAAACAAACAAGCTTACCTTGGATTCAGAAAATCTTGTGATGAACTTTCCAAAAAGAGTTGACATTGCAGCAACTTCTACTTCAAAGTTTTCACAAGCGGCATGATGACAACCTTTGAAGGTTCTGAGCAACAAGTTGGTGTCCGTAACCATAGCAAGCATACTGTCAAAAAATTGCTACAGAAAAAGTGAAAAAACACGTGTCAAATTAAAACACATACAATTCATTGCAGTTCAAAGCTTCAGTAGTGGATTTCGTACCTTTTGCTGCCACATGGAAATTAGCAGTACATTTTGGCCTGATGACAGAGATACACTCTTCCCTACAAAAGGATAAGTCATAAGTTTCGGTTACTAGTAAATCTAGAACAGGAAAAGAAAAGGCACAGATTTACAAGTACCTCCTGAACCTAACAAGAAGATCATATGCCGGAACTTGTTCAGCTGCTCAAATAGATCGTAAGCAAGATGTCTTTGTTCACATAGCATGGTCAACAGATGGTTCATAAAAGATGTAGCCCTATTAACCTGCAAATTGATCAAGCTGTCAAACCATAAACACGAATTCGATACATGCATCATCTATGGTGTCAAAAGACCAAAACCGAAAGAACGGCAGAAGGTAGAGGATCTGACCTCTTCTAAACCTAGATCTTTGTTAAATTTCAAGGAAATTTGTCGAAGTTGTTGCATTGTTGCCAAACATCTGAAGTACTGCTGATTTGCAAGCTTCCAGTTATTTGTTCCCAGTATTGTAGAATGAATAATGCTAACATCTTCACACGTTTTCTGCGTGGTCACTTGTTGGAGCAAATGTGTCACTTCATATGACTGCTCCAAAAACAACGGGCTTGGTGCATCCAACTCGTTTCCCCACTGCAGGTAACATCAAGTTGCATGAGTCAATTTTATGGACAAAATAAATAAGGGATACCAACATGACATCCTTTTCTGTTATATATTTTAGAGCATTCTACAGCCAAAGAAAGCATAATGGAAGTACAAATAAGTTTTTCTCCATTAACAGTACCTCATAACTCATTGGCCTGTGCTTTGAGAGTCCACATTCCTCGAGTGTCTTGAATAAACTGGATAAAGCAGTTTTCTTCTGGTTCTTTTTACCATGCTTCAGTATAGAACCAAAATCAGCTGCACTGCAAATCCTCTCAAGTGCATACCAAAAGAATTTCAATCTGTCATTGAGTTCAGTTTCATCTTGTTGGTTGTTCATATTGTGCACAACAGCTGTAAGAGATTCTGTCAGCAAAAAGGTACCTCAGAGGAAAAATGAAGAGACAAAACACATGCGGGGAAAGAACAAGCTGTCACATAGGAGGGCTGGTCAAACCTTTCACGTTAGGAACTGCAGCAGCACTATCATTTGTATGCAATAAAGTTTGCAATGACAGAGAAGCCTGACTTTTCCACTTGCTGTACCACAAAAACCTGGAAGAGGGAAGAAACCTAAGAAGATGCAATAGGTGCAAATTAATAAAATATTGATGGTCCTTATGAGACAACCTTTCTCTAAGTTTCTCTGTGTCAACAGGAAACTGTGATTCGGATATCTCAGGATCAAGCCAAGTTGGAACTTTTCTTGATGTAGCCTCTTCATTCAGTAGGGCAATGACAGGTTTTTGCAAAATGTCCTATGAAAAAGAAATGAAATAGACCAATAAATGTAATCTCCAAATTGCTAGTGAAGATAAGCATGGATTTATAGCACTAAAAATGGCAGATTAGAGACCCTATTCTGTGCAAGGTTATTTCCTAGTAACATGCTTGCTTCTTACAGCAAAAAACATTAAAGAAGTGCATATGACTTGCAGGTTGCAGGTGTAATTCCAAGTAAAAAAAGACGAGTACAGTAGTTCAGTGAGAGTGTTGTTTTGGTATGCGCGGCAGGTAACTACAATAATCTAAGCTCCCAGTAAACTAATTCATTGAAGAAATAACAACAATAAGCAAGTAGTACATACATTGAACCGTTGCAGAAGCTTAAATATTCTGTGCCTCGTCCTTTTGAAATTTTCGATCGAAGCAAGACTGTATGGATCTTGCTCCCATCGATAAAGCTTGACCTGATCTTTCAACTCCTTTTCAATAGATTCTTTACCAGCTTCAATTTGTCGATGAACACTAAGTAGACAAAACAATATATTATAACCAACCGTTAAGAAATGAGCTAGGAATGACTTCACGTGACAACAACTTACAGTGACAAAAACTGCATGTAGTAACCAAATACGTTGTACAGGATGTTCTGGATGTTCTTCACTGAAGTACTGTCAAGAGGGAGAAAATATTAGAAAAAAATGTACATTTGCAGAATGAAAGGACAAGTTTTCAACATATATCAGAGATGCAATACTAAAAAACAATAAGTTCTGAAAGCAAAGATAAAGTCGCCAATTGTAACGTCCACGGCAAACTCTTGACCTCACCTTAAATAAACACCCACACTAGCCCCATCAGAAAATTCACCATGGAAAGCAAGGAGGAGATGCAAGCGTGTCTTGAATTCTCCAACATTTGATGTTTGAACAAACTCCTCTACGCTGCATTTTGAATCAAACTAACATGAGAAAATATATACACAGGCAATAACAGAGAACAACTATAGATGCATACCTCTTGATTATAGATGAATCATCATTGTTTGGAATGCCACAAGACTGACAAAGCAAGGCTCGCAATGGAAACCATAGCTGCAGTGGTCCGAGAATATATTATTTAGGCCGAAATTCAAAATAATAATAAACTACAATGACATGCATGTTAAACACAAACTCACCTTTGCAGCATTACTTTCATATTTTCCCTGGACCTCTTCAAGCAGTATAGGCCAACATTCTAACTCGAGCCTTTGCATTGAAGATAGAAGCATGAATATTGGTGGAAGATTATCTGTCAGGAAAATGAAATTAGAGCCCTCCAACAGCATAGTTTTATGATTTTTGAGATGTTGGAAATGTCGCAACCGTAAATACAAAGCCAACCATGCTAAACAGATGCTAAATCTCGAGTAAGGTCAAAATTAGTACTCCCTCCGTTCCTAAATATAAGATGTTTTAGCTTTTTCAGTTTTCTCAGATTAGTATGCATCTAGACGCGTTTTAGTGTGTATCTTAACTCATTTTAGTCCGTACCTAGTCCACCTTGAGATATCTAGAACATCTTATATTATGGAATGGAGAGAGTAAATAATTAGTGCAGACATTTTACACTATAAAATTTTACCATCTGAAACAAAAATGGGAAGCATATACTACAAACATCACACATTCGTCTTCCTACTGTACAAGATGTTGAAGATTCAGCCTTTACCTTTTAGAAAGAACTTGGAGTCATTTTCCTGCAATGTTTGAGCTTTCCCAGCCAACAGTTGCAGTCCAAGCAAGGCCTTCAATAATAAGGCGACAGTAAAACAGGACAGCTTAGTATTTAGCAGCAAATTAGTATTATACAAACAAATTATTTGATTGCAATCCAAGTAAGGCCTTCAATAATAAGGCGACAGTAAAACATGACAGCTTAGCATTTAGCAGCAAATTAGTATTACACAAACAATTTATTTTAAACCAGACCTTTGAAACAGGAGTGCTCAAGGGCATCGCCAAAAGAGAAGCAATTATCTCCAACATTTTCAGTAGGCCTGGATGATCAGGCCACTCATCTAAAAAGGCCCTAATATTCTCTTGAAGTGCAGTTAGTGGCTCAACCATTTTGAACAACACAGGAGGATTTGGGTCCTGCAATAAGGAAGTAAACTAAACAAGGAGCAATATCAACTGGGTATCAAGGTACAACTTGCAAGACCCGATACCTTGTAAGCGTTATAACTATTGCTGTCCAGACCGGCTGCAGAAGTTCGTGGATATTCCAGACAAACACGAAGTAAATGCTCAGGCATGAGCTTCTCATCAAGTTTTGAAGACGTCAATTCCGGCAGGCCTGGAAAATAATATCACAAATAAGCCAATTCCAGCATACAACTTTGGAATCATAGACCATGTACATACCTTTCAGTAGTCTTGCACCGAAATCATAGGAATCTACGAAAGATTGAAGTTTCTGCTTATCACTAACTTGGAATTTTTCAGGCTGGAACAGATTCACCAAGAAAAATATTAATTAGCTATGAGAATGTACACAGTTATCCCATAATAATTCCTTATTTATTCTCTTTGACAATCTCCTATGTCAAAGAAAATACCATCTAAAAAAAGATTGAGAAGAAAACACAATGAACGAAGGTCGAGAAAATTATCAACCCCCGTTCCCATGAACAACCAAACACGCATTCCAACTGATCATGATGTTAACGAAAGATGCATCTTTTTCTCATGTTGCCCTTACCTTTTCAATAAGATCAGGGGATCCAAACAGTTGGTTATGTGTTGATATAATACATTTCAAAGCAGACTCTGGAACAAGATCCCATTTGTCTTCAACAAAACCATCATTCACATCACTTCCCTCCTAAAGAAAACAAGATTGGTAAATAAAAATTTATATATAAGTGATCGTAAGGAATACAAAAAAAAGGGAAGATACCATAATTTTGAAAAACTCAAGCTCTAATTTTTCTTCATTGTCTGGACCAGCATTGTCTTCAGAGTCCATATCTGAAAGTGAAGGCACGTCTCCTTTAAAAATGTCCTGTATATCTATGATACGGGACCTGAACTTGTAATACTGAGAGTCGTCAATTTCCCTAGCCTTCACACTAGATTTCATATCGATCCACATGCTTTTAAAATAGTCGAAGATCTCCTTCAAAGACTGGAAAGGGAAACTGGTAAGAGACCACACATTCACTCCATTTGGGGTTTATTAACAATGACGATAGGAGTACATACCAGATAAGAAGTTTTATCCATGATAAGGGAATGGCAGACACGGTGCGTTGTTCGTACTAAAGAAACATGATGAAATGATACTAGCATCTGAGAATGGGATCTCTGCAATCAATACAGAAACCATTAACTAAAAGCTTATTTTTTCAAATTCTCATGGTATACAGAGGCACAAAATTGAATTGGATAGAAGACAATTCGCTTTACTAACCACTCTTTCTGCAACTTCACCAACTTTGAACTGACTTGACACACGAGATAGCTTCTCCAATATGTGTACATCACCGAACTCACTGTATTTAGTTTCCAACTGATCACCCATTGAATAATTTGTTAAATCTGGAACGCCCACTAAGGCCATTCCAGCAACAGATCGATTGGGAAACTGCATGAAAGCAAAAACTGCACCCTGCAGCACATAAAATGATTGTAGTACCAACATCAGCATCATGTATCCATCACTTCAACATTAGCCGAGTAGTCGAGGACAGGTATTGATTGGTGAAGTGAACTAATTTTACTATATAAAGTGTGTTTTACAGTATATCTATTTTAAAAGATTATTGGTAGATATCCATGAAGAAAATCTGCATATTTCAACTACAGATCCAAACACATACATACCAGAACCCTTTCAATATCATCTTCTTTGACCTTCTTTAAATATTCTCTCTCAAGAGAACCAGATAGAGCAATTGCCAAGCCAAGTTTCATTTCGTAAACGGCGACTTGCACTGGTTGAATCAAATCAACATATTCCCCATACTCTTCTGTCAGCCTCTTGATAAAGCTTCCTGATGTTATCTGTCATAGAATGATTGCAAGACCAGTCGATTTTAACTGCAGTTACTGAAGAGTGAAAAGAGAAGAACAAAACATAGCCCCAATGCCAATAGAAGATACTAAATTGAGTCCCAAGAAATCTCACCTGCCAATTGAAGATTCTATCGAACTCCAATTGACCAGCACCTTTGCAGTTTAAATAAACTAATAGATCCTTGCAGTCAGACAACCGTTCCTCAAACTCACAGCACGCTGCAATCAAACCCTTGTGCTTAGACTGTTGAGGTCGAAATACAACCTGCAGAATAGTGTACGAGGATAAGTACAAATGTTGTCCATTCCACTGCACACATGGATAGATCACATCAATAAAAATAAGTATCAGGTGTAATGCAAGATTGCATATTCCTACTGAGGTCTGGCCAGCTTCCATCTTACAAAATATGGCAATCAGTCCGAACACTTGTCTCAACAAGCTATTCAGGTGTGTAGCACCACCAACTCACTACCATGTAAAGCAAATTGCAGAGAAAACATGCATTATGCATGTTACTTTAGGAGGCAGGACATTTATATAGCTTAATTCATGTCATCCAGTCCACGACCACCAAAGAGATTAACAAGTGGAAAAAACACTAGAAGAGAGGTAGAATCGGCAGATTTTAAAATAAGGAACAACTAGAACTTTGAACAATAAACACTGGATGCCATGCAATTATAAGAAGAAAACCTTCGCCCGCATCTTCTTCTCTTCAGTTTTTAGCTCTTGCATTGACTGTTGAACCTGACCATCTTCTGTTGAGCTGGAGCCAGCCAATTCCTCACATTCATGGTGTACCTATTAGAAAAACAGACGCCATAAATTTGCTAGACTATTCGTTGGCAACCACTCTGTAGGTATATTTTTTAGAAAATACAAAAAACAATGAAAACAGTTTTACCAATGAAACTTGGATTGTATAGGTCAACGATACTTGTTGTGGTGAATCCATGTTCTAAACAAAAAGCTTACTTTTGCAAAACGGCTTATTCAGGGCACACATTTCAAGCCATGCGCCAAAGCAACAAAAGAATTTTTACCTTTCCCTCGAGATCCTGGAGCGAAATCTTTTCCAGAATCTGAGAGTGCATAAAAGCAGATAAGAATGTAGGGTCTGGATTGTATGAGCTCAACAATAACTGGAACCGCAACTGGCCAATATACACCCAGGCAGCCCCAAGATGCAATAAAGAGTCTGCAAGACCACAAAAGATATTTAGAAACAAAAGGTACAGCATCTGCTCAAACGAATAGAACATCAGAACCACTAAAGAGAGCAGAAGTCAAAGTCGTATAGTAAACAGTTCACAGTGCAACTGTAATGGAAAAGGCGGTAGAAAGTATTCGAAAACTGTAGCTGGTGCTGCTGTACCTAACTGTTCTCGGTAGTCAATCTATATCTCACTTTACACAAGCTACTATCTAGAGTTCTACACAACTGAACCAATAAACGACAATGGGCAAACAGTAAATATCGAACCAGAAAGCAGCATGTAACTGAGCTATCCAATTTCAGATATTGGTTGATCATTTATTGACTACGTACTAAAGATCCAAAATGAACATACCATATGGTGTGATGAGTACAACTCCAGAAGCAATGACCCTACAAGTTTATCTGGCCCTGAGAGTGAAGCCAGTACTCCATGACTTGAAGAAGATAGCAGTGCACAAGCAGTATGTAGGTCTTCTTTCTGTGATGGAGCAAGATATGCATAAACATGCAAAGCACCAGAAAATTACTACTCCCTCCGTTTTTAAATATAAGATGTTTTAGGTGATATACATGTTGTCTACATGCGGAGCAAAATAAGTGTACATATACACTAAAAAGTGTCTAGGTACATTTGTAGATATGTGAATGTGAACAAAGTATAAAACGTCTTATAATTAAAAATGGAGGGAGTAGAACGTAAACTTAAAAATAATGGCAAGAACAAAAACTAACAAAGATAGCATGTATCTGAACTGAGGTAGTTTTATATTCGTCAGATTTTTATATGGTAAACAACTAAACAAAATCAGTAGTTCATGTTTCAAGTCATGAAGTCGTGAACAAGCAATGAGTACAATAGATGTGTACAGATTCAAAATCACCATTACCATTCATTATAAAGTAGTGTATCCACAAATTTTATGAACAGAAACTATTAAGTTTCAACAGCAGCTTAAAAGTCCAAACCAGCAAAGTTCCAACATACACCGGTAGTTTATGTGTGAAACAAAAGAATGGTTGCTTGTCAGCTAAAATGGTGGATTGGATTACATGAATGTGAAGGAAATGAAGGGGTGTTTGTTTCAGTTTTTAGCAGCTTTCCACAAAAATAAGCTGGTCATTTGAACCAAACGGGCCTGCGGTGGCTTCGGGCTTCGCCAAAGCCAGGAGCGAAACATGCATACGCGAGAAAGCACCTCCTGAGGTGCTTCCCGCGGCTTCCCGCAAAGTCGATCGAAGCGTTTCAGTTTTTGGACATGTCGTTCGATGAATTTACAAGCAAACTGCCACCTGCAGCATAGGCCATCGACTACCCCGGCCCCGACTCGTTTTCCTCTTATCCCTTTCCCCAGCCATGGAAACGAGCTCGTATCGTACAAACGCGATCTGCAGCGCTGCCACCTCCCGTTTGGAGTCCCGCCGGCGAGAGCTTCCGCCCCGCCCTCCGCGCCGTCCGCCCCCTCCGCCGAAGCTCCTCCACGCTGACGGCCCAAGTTGTGCTTCGATTCCTCAGAGCCGCCGTCGCCGCGGCCGCCGCAGCTCGGTCGCGGTGCTCTCCCTCCGTCGCCGCTGCTCCTAGGTCGCTCGCCCGCAGTCAGCCGCCCCTGCTGTCAGTTTCCTTTCCAGCGAACGACAAGCAGACACCTCAAGAGATTCACGTACTACTAGCTAGCTAACACAAACGAAACCAAGCCGCCGGATGCGAATCAAAATACTAGTCTAATTCACGGTATTTCCATCGTCCCTTTTTCCAATTGGATAAGTTCGAATTTGTGATATTATTTTGTATGGTGCTGGTGTAAATTCTAGTCAAGTTTGTGATGTTTTGTTTAATGTTGTGATATCTTGATATTTTATAGTGACAGATACGAATTATACAATTCAATCAGTTAATAAATTTGTCGTCGAAACTCTCAGGATATTTCAGACAATTACTCAATACACAGCTAGACAGCCAGCCAAGTTGCCAAACAGTGACACTCGGAAAAGCTGCTTTCCCTGCACAGCAGCTTTCTCTGCACAGCTGCACAGCCAGCCACAGCCAGCCAGCCACAACGCAAACAAACACCACCTGAAACTTGCAACGGTACGTGAGACTCTAAACAACATCACGAGGATGATAACAAACCTCTAGATAATGTGCCGACTTTTGGAAGAGGATGTACTCTAACTGCTTGTACTCTTCTTGCTTGAAATGCTTCTTATGGACAAATATGATCTGCAACAGATAATCAGCACCAGAAAACTGTAGAGGGTGGCTGGACACAGACAGATAGATAGACGATTACCTGTTTAAAGAGAGAATCGGCAGAGGAATAGAGACTTCTAACTAAGATTCCTGCATTAGAGACACCTTCCCAGAGGTTTCTTGATGACATTCTAAGCATCAAACAGTTCTTCTGATAATCCATCACACATAAATCCCCTTGTCTGCAGACACAGACAGCAGTAAGAATATAGACATCCCTTAAGACCCAACCATTAGCATAATTACTTCCTAGCAGTAGTGCATATGAGTAGAAGCAGGGCACAACCACTATGCACTCAATTACTTCTAACTGAATAAAAAAAAAGATAAGGGATAAATGAAAATAGCATCGTACATAATAGTATTGATGGCATCCATTTTTGTCAGGTGTGCTAGATCACAGGTTTCATCATGTCCAGGGAGCAGGGCCTAAAAATGAATAAATCAGTAGGGAAGAATAATGATTGTCTTAAAATATTTTCGGAGCTATATAAAGTCGAGGAGAAAAACCTTTGGACTTCCAGAGCAATAAGTCCACAAAGACGTGTGATAGTTGTACCACATTTCAAGAAGCGAACTAGCAACTTTTACATGGACTGCACAATATTTAAGTGTCAACTTTAAGTTATAACAAAAATAACCACACAACTGTGACGAGCTATGTCCAAAGTACAGATATTGTTTTTACCATTATCAACTGTGGCCCAGGCATCATGAACCCACAAAATCATCCGATGTTGAGTAAAGTCCAAAGGAGATCTTGAGGATAACTCCATCGAGTAGTCCATAGCATAGTTAAGTAAGGCTTCTGAGTTTGCAATGATCTGAAAGGAAAAACAAAACTGCATAATGTTACAAATCCTCTGCATCCTACTGGTTCTTCACGTAAAATACTCAGTTGCCATGGAAAAATGTGGAAAGAACATAATTGGTTTCAAAAGCCAGCAAATGTTATATTAAGAGTGTCAAAGGACCGGACAAAATCATCTAAAAGTTGGTGGGAGGGAGAGATAGAGACCTGATGAATTTCAGAACAATCTAGTTGTGTGCACTTGGATAGGCATTGAAGTAAAGCAGTATCCAAGTTCAAGCTCTTCAAGTTGAGCAAAGGAAGACTCGCTAACCAACCGCTGAAACCTTTAGTGTTGCATAAAATACTGGATGAGACTGAGCAACAGATTTTTGTTTCAGCAGTTGAAGTCTTTGACAATAATCCATGATTGTTCCTTTCACAATCAACCTTTTAACAAGCATCTGTATCAAGAAAATGCAGTAAGACAAAAAAAAATATGACAAAATACATCTAATAAAATGACAACGAACAAAAAAACCTTATGAATTTCCTCCAAGTGGGCCACAACTGCACACTCCTCTTCGTCAGAAGTTGCAGTTCGAAAAGCCAAAGATAGACCTTGACACAAATACAATAGAATCATTACAAAAACTCACCATTATCAAAGTGATAAATCTGGAAATAATCTACTAAGCAGATGAAGTGCAAAAATATAAGAAAGCCAAATAGACTTTGATATTTCAACAAAATTGTGCCTCGTAGATCTAAAAGATCAAAAATGCAATCAACATATAGAAAATAATCTAGGATAACAGTGGACTGCCTCTGAACATAAAAATATAAGAGAAAATCGTCACATCATTTTGTATTCTAGGAAACAAGTATGAGCCTCAAAAAGATCTTTCAAATAATGTATGAGTACCATCCAATGCAAGGCGTCTAAGATCATGGTTGGCTGACAACATGGCATCAATTATTTGCTCTTTATCTGCAAGCAACAAAAGGAGATCAAACTTGGATGGTGCCTACACAAGCGTGGATGATGTTTTAGCTGCCAGGTCCACAATAATATTACCATCAAGACATTTCTTTGAAAGAATCTTCCTCGGCCAAACAACTGCACAAAATGCTACAATTTCTTGAATTTTGTAGAAGACGCTGCCAGGTGATGGTACAAGAGGATGACCACCAAGAGCCCACAAAGTTGGTTTGCTATAGTGTAAATTGAAATCTTGGAGATTGTTTAGATTGACGCTTTCCATCTGTATGTTTGTGATGTCAGTTTACAATCAGTTAGTAGTGTCACTAAGAAAAGAAAAGGATAACTTACCAAAAAGACACCAACTTCTGTTGGGAATCTTGGCCGTAGCTTAAGTATTTCTTTCCTCAAAAGATTCCAAACAACTGGTAAACCCTCGTACTGAGATAAAACTATCATCTTCCATATCGACCTGTGATAATCCAGGAGACGAGTGTATATCTGCAGCAGCTTCCGAGATTTCACAACTATCTTGAGTACCTCATCCTCCAAGCATCTGAGGGACTTCAATGCCGGCAACAGAGTGGCTTTAGCACAGCATAATCAGGAAAAGTTGTCTCAGCTTGCCATTGCTGTAATGTAAGCCGCAGCAACCTCAAACCATGAAGAGCTCTATGAAGCCGCTTTTGGCAAGCTTTAAGTGTGTCGCAACTTGCCATATCTAACAATTTCATCGACAGCAATGGAATAGGATGAGCAGCAACATCAACCCTGTGATAAGCAATTATTTCCCAGTAGCATTCGAGGATGCTCTGCCAAATAGGATGCTCAGTTAATTGCCTAAGAATATCAGCATAGTTTCCAAAGAAGCTGCAGTACGGCTGAAGCAGGCAATTATACCACTTAAACCATATGCCATACAATTCAAGATCACTTATCGTAGATTGCTCTATTACCCAGTTTGCAGCTATGAAAAGCATCTGATCAGCTAACTCTGAATTGAATACCCCGGTTACACGAGTCTTAACAAAATGTTGAATGGACAGCGTTGGAAATTGCAGTGCAGATAAGCTTGAGGCAGGAAGAATAGATGGGTGGATGTTACTAATAGGTCCCAATAAAGATGAACTACCTTCAAAGTTGCTTATCTGATAAGCAGCATACTGGGCACCCAATGATTGTAGATACATGCAATTTCTTTGGACGCAGGATTCTTTTGAGTACCAAATGAAATCCCTTAGTTTGTGTTCAATCGGCCAACCACCGGCAAAGAGAATGAAAACCCATAATGTGAACCAGCTGAACAACCATTAAAATTAGTCAAAACCTTAGTTTCCCCTCCTTGACAACATCAGATCCATCAACTTGACCCAAAGATGGTAGGTAAGTGTGTTCCCAACTTAGATGGAGGCTCCAAAGAAGCTGATTTCCTTTAATAAGAAGCTGTTGGAACAGTTGAACCCATCGTGTGATCTCAAGAAGTGTAATACTTATACCAAGACGTAAGCCAGCAGCTTTTGCATATAAGTGTGCTTCAGTCATTGACGAATCAATTCCATTCTTGGTATACCACAAGAAATTAAAAACTTTGTCACGTCCTTCCTCTCACTATCCTGAGGCACATAGGTGCATTTTTCCAAGCACCAACTTTGCTCAATCAGATAGATCTCCACTCCTCTGTTTCGCATAGCTCTTGAAACTTCACCATACTTTGCATTAACTGTCAAAAACATTCGGAACTTGGGATGGGCCTCAAGAACTACAGGATTCCCATCTACAAGACCACATTCATTGACTACAATGGACCGTTCTTGCTCAACCAAAGAATTTATCCTGTCAAGCACCTGACAGATCAAAGGAAATAAAATAGAAAATTAGCAAAACCAAATTGCAAGATAAATTGAAAGTACAAGAGATTAGTAAACATACAGTAGGATTACACAAATTTGCATTGTCCAGAACAACCCATTCACCGGATTCAATGGCCCTGATCAAATCCCCATCAACCCATTCAAATCTAACTGGTTGGTGTATGCTTTCTTTCTGCTGCAAGCTGTAGATCGACTTAAGTGTTTTAGTCAGCTCATCTTTGGTGAATGATGCCGGCAAGTTATTCATTTCCAGATCAGACTTCATTTGCTCAACTATGTCAGTGACCAAGCTCAGTGGTGGCAAAGATGCACTCTTGCTCATCTCAATAAATGTGGAAGTACGAATTTTAGAGTACTTCTTTGCAACGACAAATTCAAACCATTTAACAAACAAAGCCTTCCTGTTCATAATGAACTCCCTCCAATGTATATCCATACTCAGGCTGAAATATTCGTCAACATAATGCTCAACTCGTGATATGACCTCTTTATACTGCCTAAAGAAGTTATACTGTTCAAAACATCCCAGCAATTCGGACACATCAGTTGCAGATGACAAATTCAACTCATGCAATGTATTGCCAGACAGCTGAGCTAGCAAGCGGATCAATGAAGTTTTCCCAGATGAGTGCTGTCCAACAAGAATGCACAACCAACCTTGATGGATGCAGTGGATAGCAGCTTCAAGGCTATGAAGAATACTAGGAAGTATGTTAAGTTTGTTACTGTGAACTTCATATGACCGGAAGTTATTTCTTCTAATAGATGCACTTCCAACAGCTAAGCAATTCGCATCAACATAAAGCATTTTCGAATGATGAATGCTGGGCTTTACTCGAAACACTTCTTCAAAGAGCTTGAGAACTTCATCACGGTCAATTGCAGTCCGCATTCGTTGAAGGTAGACAGCATTTAAAAAGCAGTCATTCTTGAAGTATCTGGTGAACCTGCTATAATCTCACAAGACCTAATAATATCACGAAGATTAAATTCCCAAGGAGAACCTTCTTGGCCATACTTTCTTTGTATCATGGTATCCATGAAGAGCCTATTGTTAAACTGAATCAATTTCTGAGGAGATCTTCACTGAGTAATGGATATTTTGATTTACATATGGAAAAATAATCTTCTTCTTTTAATTCGTCAGCATAAACCTTGGTGAAGCGGTTCAGGAAGGACTTGGGAAGGCCTTTCCGCCCACCACCCTGCGACGAAGGATTCTGGCACGCAAGACACGAAATGACGGTGGACATTTGTAAGTTTGACTAAGCTCAGGTATATAGACCTCTGCACGGTGATCCAAAATGGCATTGAGACCTTCTAGGACAGATTGGGGAGCCAGATTGATTTCATCCAATAAAACCCAACTTCCATTCTTTAAAGCCTGAAGAAGAATACCATCAGACCAGGCAAATTCTATTCCATTTTCCCCTTCAGCTGGCAAGTCTGAACCTAAAAGATCCATCATATCTGTCTGCTCCGATAGGTTTATTCGTACAACTTTATGACCAGAAGATTTAGCTAATTCCACAATTAAGCTTGTTTTTCCAACTCCAGGACTACCTTCTAGTAGAAGAGGTTTTGGTAGTTGCATACCACGCAATACTCGCATAACATTCTTACTAGGAGTAGGTGCCGTGAATTCAAATCCCTGCTGCTGACATGCAAGATGACCTTTAGGAATATAAAATGGTGCAATGCCAAAATGATCTGTATGATTACAATCAACATAAACTTTTCTCATATCATCACCCCAACCATAATTCTTTAGATCATTCAAGTCCGAGTTCAACGGTTTCCCCTCAACCTTCTGCAGCTCTTCTAGAAGTAAGGACAGGCAACTCCTTCTTAACTCGGTAGCCTCAGATTTAGACAAATTCATTCCCAGTGCGAGCCCATCAAGCAATATAAGGAACAGACCATGTATTAAAGCTTGTTGTGGTCCAAGACTTATCTCTGTCACGTTGATAAATGAAATCCAGGATAAAAGATCTCGGATGGTGAGCATTCTTCCAGTCTGCAATTGATTGAACCAGTTCCAGAAATTAACGATGCAATCTCCAAAGTGAGAGAGCTCGGCTTTGCTGAACTTTCTGTAGCTATGCTCTTAAGTTCAACAACATCCGTAACAGCAGGAACCCAGAGTTCTGTGAATCGATTTCTTAGTGCTGGTGAAAGCTCTTTTTTACCATAGTCACCACCTGGATTCATTGTTGCAAGGATAAAAAAGTTTGGATGTGCCACAATCTTCTCTAGCACAGAACCACCTTTCTCAGCCAGTGACTATAAAAACAAAAACAAAAAGACATGATTGAATATAAATTTAAAAAATGAACCAGGAGAAAGAGTAGTAGAATATTCAACACAATTTAGTATCAAAAACATCAATTGCAGGAACTGGATAAGCAAGTGCAAGAACCATGAAGATATCAAAAGGAAATTTACTTATAAAAAATACACTCGCAAGCATTTACAGTTTTACAGTCAGTGAGTTTCCAGCAATCCCAAATGTACAACAATCTCGCATTGCTCAACTGGTGAAAACCAGTAACTAAGGAAATTGGTGAAAACCAGTAACTAAGCAAATGTGGAGATGGTCGTTCTGTTGTTGACAGCATCAGCAGCCTAAAGAAGAATCCAAGCTAGTTTGATTTAGATTGGCCTGGTAGATTTAGAATTTTAAGGATTGCTAGGGACATGAGTTTCGGCTCGATTGTATTGATACAATAAGAGTTGGGTCTTAGCAGAACAAGTTAAGTCAGGCCTATAGAAGGAAATATAATTCGTGAGAGCAAGCAATAAGAAAATATCCCTGCACTCGATTTCCTATCTCTCAAACCCCTCTAGCTTTCTCACCCGATCTGCCATTGCATCGAGATCAATAAGGAATTTAAGCTAAGAGCATCTCCACCGGTACGCCCAATAGGGTGTCCGGCGACGACTTTGCCGGCAACTACTTTTCACAAATGCGGACAAAATAAAAAGATCTCCACACCGGTAAACCCCAATACCAAACTCCCAATAGCTGTCGTTAGCACAAACACCTTGTGAGCGGAAGAACGGCCGGCTGGCCGCCCATAGCTGACCCGCCGTTCGCGAGCTCCTCCCTGTACTGTACGTGCTCAGCTGAAGGAGGTCGACCAGCTGGTGCTTGCCTTGTGCCTCTAGGCCTACACTTCACTGGCGACGGACTCGTCGGAGCAGGCGCGCTCAAGGTTGGCATCCACAAACTGAAGCCGCCAGGCCGCAGCTCGCTCTGCATCGCCCGCGCGTGACGCCGAGCTCCACGGCTGGTGCAGAACGGCCTCAGACACCCGTGGGTGACTGAGGCTGCATGACGCCGAGCTCCGCGGCTGGTGCAGAACGGCGTCGGGCGACACACTGAGCTCCGAGGACCGGCTCACCATGGACGCCGCCCACGGAAGCCACAGCCGGTCGTCGCGAGATCTACATGGAGCTGAAAATGACGCGCAGTGGCGGAGGTTGTGCTGTCCGGGATGCGTGCTCGGTGCTGACCGGAGTTGGGGGTTGAAGATCCGTCAACGGCGGGGGAAAAGATGGAAGGGTGAGAGAAATAGAGGAGAGAGAGGAGAGAGAGGCGTAGGTGGGGATTTGGCAGACTGACGGGTGGGGTTGGTGGTGTGAGGCTGAGCTGGATTTGGTTGCCGCGCGTTGCCGGCAACCCCGCTTCGCTCCCTAGAACCTGGGGTCAATGTGGGCGTGTCGGACGCTGTGTTGGAACAGCTGGCAATTATTTTTGCTATTGGGAGCGCCGGTGGAGAGTTTTTTTGATTGACGCTCCCAATAGCGCTATTAGGAGCGCCGGTGGAGATGCTCTAAGAAAACTATACATTAGCTAAGAAAACTAAATTTAATAATATCAGTAGTGCACATGCCAAATAACATTTAGAGTATTATCATATTGTAGGTCCCTTAAGTTGAGACTTAGGCCCTTAAATTTTCCAAGTTTATTACTACCTCCGTTCCGAAATATAAGATGTTTTAGCTTTTCGGACTGGATGTACCTCGAAGTGTTTAAGTGTGTAGATTCACTCATTTCAGTCCGTATCTAGTCTATCTTGAAATGTTTAAAACATCTTATAATTTCGAAAGAAGGGGGTAGCTATTAGTTGCCCGGACCGTCAAGGTTGTATCAATTAGGTACATAAACCTGCAACTTGATCCACTAGGACCCTAAACATGCACTTATACTCCTTTCATTATCCATGTGTTGCTACTTTGATAGGAAAAACATGCAATTCCAGTAGATAGTTGCAAATTACGAAGGCATACCAGTTTTCTTTCAGGTTCCAGAACACTGTTCAGCCGTTCAAGTACACTGTCATTAGCCAACGAAATTTCGTCAATAAGGAAAAGATCTCCACTCTTCATTGCTTCCACAAGTGGCCCATCCTGCCAACGGAAAATTTTCTGCCAATTCTGGTGGAGATGTGTCAGTTTCAACTTAATTTGCTCCATGTCATCAAGCTCGTGGGGTTCCACCTCCGGAAAAAGTTCCGTTTCTCTTCTGTATCTATCAAGTATTCCATTTATATGATTTATGATGCTAACAGCTCCAGATATATCAGAAGGAAATAGCTGTAAACAATAGAAAATCAGTTACCCTACATTGGAAAGTGTCCATAACCTTCACTGAAATACCACATGCCAGAAAAAACATACCACATCTCCTGCAACATGAATGAAAATTTTCATTTCCTTCATTGTCGAAATAAGATGTTTAAACTCCAGGCCTATTCTCGACCTATCACGTACAGGACAAAATCCCTGCGAGTAACAGTCATGTCATTATGCTAGTGAACCAAATCTATGAAGCACAATACAAAAATACATTTCGTGGTAAAATTGTAATTAACACAATACTGACCCCAATGAAGTCTGATGTCTCGGTATACTGATGGCAGTTCAAAATATGTAACTTCACTCCAAGAACAGCACTTAGGACCTGGCAAACTGTTGTCTTCCCACCACCAGTTTCACCAACAAGGAGGACAGGTTCCCGTGACCTGTAACAGCGCTCAATAAGGAAGAACAGCCTCCACATACTTTTTGTCCAAGTGATACTGCAAGAGATCAAAAAGATACTTCATTAGATCAGGAGAAGGCAAAATGCACACTGAAGTAGTATAAAGTAAACAAGACAAGAACTCACTTTCCAAAGCTTTCTTGTACTCTCTGTCTTATAGCATGAGGAGACAAGTTACCTCCATAGATGCCCTCCTGCAGACAAAGAACACTAAATTAGACAACAGACTCAAAAGCCAAGCGGTAATAAAAGTACAATAAATATGCTAAGCAAGAAGATCAACTAGATTTTTCAAAGAAAAATACATAGACAGGTTACTGCAGATGCAAACATTGCCCAAAGAATTAAGGAGATATTTGGTCGAATGAGATTGTTTGCCAAGTCAAATAACATGCATAGTGCAATCACTCTGCTTCTAGTAATATGTCGGCAAATAACTTCCAATGTACAACAAATTTCCATACATGTAACAATGCTAGCAACTACAAATCTGAAGCCTTGTACTACAGCACGTTTAAAAACAAAATATTTCAGGTTGAAGTGTACCAGAACTTTACATTGAGTGCCTACTAAGAGGTGTTTGGTTAGGCTTTTTATTTGGCTTTTGGCTTTGGCTTATAAGCCCAGCCTAACCAAACACCCTCACATGCATGCGTTTTCAGGAATTGTGTGGTTATAGAACATAACAAACAATATTGTTTCAGTATTCAAACCAACATTACGATTTATGAGTAAGTGTTCTTTAAGAAGGGGTTTTCATCGATAACATAGATAACGAAGCTGGAAAAATGAATTGTTAACAAGATTAAACGTACCGAGTTATATAGATCAGGGATGTTGAGTTTAACACGTAGGTTGCGTTCCAGTGCTTCTTGAACAACAGCTTTCTCATTGTCATCCCTTAATCTCTCCGCAAGAAGTAAATAGCCATCCTTAGCCAGATCTTCATATGACTTCCCCTCAAATGTTCGGTATCGACTGGCCCAACGGAACAAATCTCGTGGTGTAATAAAACCATGTCTGCCAGCAAACACTCTACTATTTTGTCTGTGCATTTGCAAGTCTTTCATAACTTGAACCATTTTTGTGGCATAACTGCAAGCAACTGTACACCGCTGCTCCAAAATTGTGATTAGCTCATCTTCTGGGATTTCATCAACATGCACTTCAATGAAACGGTTGCGGAATGCTCTAGACAGCATTTTGCGTCCCCCATAAAGCACAGGCGGATTTTGAGTAGCAAACAGCATGAAGTCAGGATGAGCAGTAACAGTCTCTTGAAGCTCTGGAATAAACAGCTCCCTATTGTCATCTAACAGTCTATTTAAAGCTTCCAAGACATCTGACGGTGCAAGATTTAGCTCATCCAACACAATCCAGTGCCCCTCACGCACAGCCTTCACCAGAGCACCCTCCTGAAACTGAAGCTTCCCATGACTGTCGGGGACATACAAACCAAGATATTCTTGAAGATCAGTATGCTCATGATTGTTGATGCGGACAAATTCATGGCCAGTTTTTGCAGCAAGGTACCTCACTAGGCTAGTTTTACCGCTTGAAGTTGGACCTTGCAGAAGTACAGGGTATTTTTTTATGTAAACGGCACGGGCAAGGTTAACTATGTGATCGGTAACACTGCTGGTTAACACATAGCTGCACAAAAAATCATCTGATTCCGAAACATTCAGTTGCTCAGATTTTTCCACAAAGTAATCAGCAAAAGAAATGCTTGGTGGTACTCTTCCATTTAACAAAAGAGATACTATTAAATTGTTAATGATTTTTGCACTAGGGACATCCAGCATTGTAAGAAAGAACATACAGAAGCCATCATAAAGAGATTTCCTGAAGCCAAATGTTTTCTCTCCGGTTTTTACATAACCTAGTGCACGAGAAAGAGATCTCAGAGTAAACTGGGGCTTTTGATTAGCTCCATCCTGCAGCTTCTCTTCGGATTCCTTTTTTGCTGCTTTATAAAAACGAACAATGTTCTCTATAACTCCTTTAGCAGCATGCAGACCATCCAGATATTTACTGACAAAAAGACGGAGATCATCATCATCCATAAGATCATCAACAAAGCATTCTGTAAATCTGCTCCTAAAAGTGGATGGCAACTCTCTCTTCCCAGCGTCAGTTGCTGGATTCATACAGGCAAACATACGGAAGCGAGGATGGCGCTCAATATAATCCACATCACCCCTTTCAGCCAGACACAGTGTACCACCCTCTCCATCCACTACAGCACCAATTCTCTGAAGAGTCTCCGGAGGTGCAAGGTTAACTTCATCAAGCAAAATCCAATGACCATTTCTTATAGCTGAAACGAAAGCACCCTCCACAAATTGAAACATTCCAGTGGTTGAGCCAATTTGACTACAGGCAGCATTTAGCCTGGAAGAAAGGGAGCCCCAGTCAGATATAACTTGAGAAGGCAGCTGCCTTTTCCTCTTTGAACCAACGCTGACCTTGTAACTTTCTTCAAGTAGCTGCTGAACTTTGTCTTGGGAAGGCAGTGGCCTTTTTCTCTTTATACCAACGCTGACCTCGGAACTTTTTTCAAGTAGCTTCTGAACTCTGTTAGCACCTTTGGCCAAACGTTGTAGTAACTTTATCCAATTCTTCTCCATTACAAATGAATCATAAGAACGTAATGTAGCTTCATTTGCCTGAATAAGCAAACAATTCAATCGATAAATATCATAGAGTATAAATCTTGGATTTAAGAACAAAAGAACCCTGGGGCAATAATCCATCTCAAACCAACCTTCCATCAACATAAGACTTGAAGGTAATTCATACAACTTATAAGACACATAGCAATTTTTAGAATCTAACAAGCTAGTATGTTGAGCATTCGATCATCAGAGTATTAGAAAGAATAACCAAGCTACCAAGCCAACTGTAGGGCTGATCAAAGAAGTTTAAACATGGCATGACACCAGGAGAACCAAGCGATGGCCTCACCTTCGCAGAAAAACTTCGACAAAAAAGATCTTTGAACTCATTATAAAGAGGTAAGCATATTGACCGAGCATCTGTCGGCTTAAATCCACCGAGGAGATCCGATATATCACTTTGCTGGCTTAAGTTCTGAAAATATCAAGACAAAACATTAAGATCACGCCGTACAACTCAAAGATTGTGTGACCATGACAGAAAATATGATATGCATTTCTTTTGCAGGACACATTTTGGACTTTCTATGTCACAGCGGAAGCGGGAAATGCAGTTTTTATGCCATTTGCAAATGAATTTTATCCTCGAAAACATTTGCAGAACAGTCAACCATGTTCCACATAACATTCTATCGAATATGCTGTGCCCGAGTTCCACAGTGGCACTGGTGAATGGAATGATAGATTGATAGTTCAGGAGATTCACTGGTTTATGTGATCTTGATTTGATTCTTTGGAATCACATGGTAGGTAGAATCAATTGTAGGGTAAACAAGCAATTCATTCAAGATAATATAATTGTGATATGAACGAATTTGATGATCACCGGTTTTGCAACAGTAAACAAGCAATTCATTCAAGATAATATAATTGTGATATGAACGAATTTGATGATCACCGGTTTTGCAACAGTAAACAAGGAATTGAATCAGTATAGATAATTATGGTAATATTTGTACATACCACCACAGTCAACGGTCGTTTAAGCCAGGTAGCAAGATTTTGCACAAGAGTAGTCTTCCCCGTGCCAGTTTCGCCAACGAGAAGAACAGGCTCGTTAAACTTTACTGAACATGCAACCCTCTCAAGAACTTCTAATGCACGGAGAATATCAGCAAAAGGCCCCTTCTGAATCAACGCCTGCATATTGGAAACCCAGAGTCAGCAAACAAACAGAAGTTTAAGAAATATGTAATGAAAAAGCAATGTTGATTACTGGTTTGTCATCGCACTGCAGCGTAACTCTGCCAACTTGCAAGTCGGTGTGTCTAGCCTGTGCAGTAGGAATGATTAGTTCACCAAAACTTAATGATCAGAACAGGTCTTATATATATATATATATATATATATATATATAGAGAGAGAGAGAGAGAGAGAGAGAGAGAAACTTAGTATACATGCCTGTATAATGGGCTTGTCAGTAGATTGCATGGTCTCCGCTAGATGAGGAACTCCCAATATGGTAGCAATTTCTGTTGCTACATATAGCCTTTTCTCCGGAGATGATAGAGAGGCAGCAAAAATATCAGAAGCCTGGATAAAGAAGACAAATGGTCGTTTAATTAACTGATAAACAATTATATAATGGGGCTGTTTCTTATAAATCATTTCCTCCCACTAGGACAATAACATGACAACATGAATGTGTGCCACTTTTTCCATGTTTCCTTCGGTATACTTCCATGCAAGTGCCTTTACCCAGGCAGCGCTGCTGTTTTAGATAATACTACATAATCATAATATAAGTTATTAATAATATTTTGCAATGTGTTGGAAGTGATAATTATATATCCAGATTTGAAAATGAAAAACAATAACAACACTTCACATCTCAAAGTGGCATATTCCTGAGATAATCATTTGTCAAAGCAGGCTTTAAAATATGTATTATTTTCAATTATGAATCATGATCGACGCAACTTGAACCAGCTAATTTTCATCACAGTAACAATGTACTCCCTCCGTTCCTAAATATAAGATGTTTATAAATTATTACAACCAACCCACACATTTTGAAGTGGCTAATCTGACTAAGTGACCAACACACAAAACATTTAACTGCACGATTCCCACTATGACGTGTTTTAATGACCATGGGGAGAACAACAAACTATATTACAGTAGAAGATAGAAACAGAAAGAACCTCTTGATAGATGAATTTATAGGCACTAGATGCAAATCCCAGGCCCTCAAAGCTGAGATCAACACCCTTTATTCTCTTGCACCATTTGAGCAGGTCCCTATAGATGAAGATTATGAAACTTGCATCTCAAAAAAGATTATGAAGTTTGTTCTTAAGGATGGAATAATAAGCAATGCTGCAAGAAGTATGCACCTTAATGAAAATCTATGCAGAATGCCATCAGATAAACCTCCAGCTAAGTTGAGCCCACCAAACTGATAAGATACCAAAGAGTTGACCTTTTCAAAGGTATCTACAGGACAGATGATGCATTAATTACAAAGTTCAGACCCTTAGCAAAACAATGTTAGAAGATGATTTCATCTACCTATGAGCTTAGAGGAGATGGGCTTCAAGCTTGGGTAGCATCCATTAACTATATTAACCATGTCTTCGGTTAGGTTCACGCAGCATCACCTTTCTCCACAGCACTATAGGTTAATCTTCCTGATAAAAAGAGGTAAGGAATGATAACCATGAAATAAACATGTAAAGTCTTGGGGTTGTAGAAATATAATACTATCAGTATCAGTGGGTGTTCAGTGAGAAGTTATATCATGACTTTGGTTTATGTAATTTTCAACGAAACAGCTATGAGCGCATAAATTGTTAGAGCAGTGGTAAAGCAGACGTAATTACGCAGTAACTTAATCAAACAAACGAACCTTCTAGGGCATGTGAAACATCATGCTTTGATGTGGTCACCGTAGCAAATAAACGGAACCTCTCGGCAACTTCAACTGCCTGTGTTAGAAATTTCAGAATTAGTAAGCATCTGCAGGTAAGTGACGACCATCGCAAGTTACATAGGTATTCTTCACTTCTAACATGCACTCGCACAATTGCATTATAATGATGTCCAACAATCAGAAGGCAAAAGCAAATTTCACCTCTGCGTGCCCAATTGAGAAGGAGTTTGAACCTTCCAATAAAGGTAGTAAGATTGACTGCACATCAGTGGGTGCCTTGTCGATGTCTTCAAACACAATCCAAAACCCTTTCACAATAGCCTGTCCAACAAGATGGTAAAGATCAATTTACAGCAAGAATCTCCAGAGGATTCACAGAGGGATCATTACCTGTGTAAGAGAACCAGGAGCCCACTTAAATTCTCCAGGTACTTCCGTGCAAATGTAACTTCCTATTAGGGTCCTGCCATCCATTTGCTCGTCCATGTGGATAAAAAGTACTGCGAATGTAATTAGTAGTTAGCACTAAGTACAGAAATGCACTGACAACTAGTAGTGAACTCATGGATGATAGGATTTGTTCCGCAAGTGTTGAGAAGATGTACTTTTGGTTAGACAAAATGACAACGAATGAATACTTCCATTGCAAGTCTTAAAGGTGTAAAACCATGGATTTAGCTAAACTACTCCAGTGACGACAAAAGTAAACAGGGAGTTAAACAGTCCATCGCTGGAACCTGACATTTCTATGAGGTTATTTTGGAAACTGGTGGACAACAACAGGCACACAGCAACCATCCGAATTGGGAGAAAAAATATTTGAACTCGTAGGAGTTCAACCAACGTTTCTTCCAATGTGGCTGCCTAATTATCTCATGAACATGGCTGCAATTTCTGATTGCCTAGTGCAAGTGTCAACACAAGAAAAACTATATGAAGCAAATTTCAGCTCAGAAATTAGCAGAGAACAGAATGCTTTGTTGAAAACTGTAATGGTATATATAATTGGACCATCAGATTAGCTTTTCTTCCTATACATGCATGTACAATCTTCTACGGAAGTTTCTAGGACTGGACCATCAGATTAGCTTTGAACTGCATAAAATCTTCTAAAGAAGTTTCTAAGCATCGTCAATATCAGTCGCAGATTACAAATATATACCTCGATTTCCGTGATCCTGTGCCAATTTGTTAATCAGTGCAGTTTTTCCCGCTCCAACAGGACCATAGAGAAGCACTGGCCACCTCTGGCTAACTGCTACAAGAGCTACCTCAAAACTCTTCTTCATTGCGGCAGTGAGCACAAACGGACTAACAGAGAAAAACAAATTAAAATTACTATAAGCAAGATGAATGCAGCGAGAAACATAAAATGGAAGCACAACAAATGAACATACCTTCCAACGCTATTCTCCTTCCCCATTGCAACCTCTGGCCAACCCGACAAGGTATCAGACATAGAAGTTATATCAATGTTAGAATTGCTCTCTTCAGCTTGCAAATACAATGAGGCTTTCTCTGTGGAAGTATCCATGCAAAATTCCTTCCATCTAGAAGATGAATAACTTTGTTATCTTCAAGTAGTGTAAGTCAACATCCAGATAAAACAATAATAAAGAACACAGAATGAGAAAGAAGTAACCTCAGTAAACATGTAAATGCAGCATCTGCCCCGAGACCAAAACTTTCAATACCCCTATCACTTGCTTTCAGAACCACCATGAGTATTTGTATTGCGCACCATCTTAAGTCTAGTCTAACACTATAAAGTGGGTCATCAGCTAAAAAATCAGCTGTACTCTTCACAAGGTCTAAAAAGCAAGACCAGTCCCATTGCTCACAAAATACCCTGGGTTCCAATTCTAGAAACCGATATGATACTTGTATGGCATCAAGGAACAGATGTAGTCCCTGAAAGCAAACGATATTAGTCATATCACTGCAATTGCACTGTGTGCAAGATGCACCTAGAGAAAAAGGCCAGCTATGCCACAAACAAAAGAAATGAAATCCATGAAACATGGATTTCCATTTTTATGTCACGATTCTATAAACATAGTAGCAATAATAGCTTATTAGTTGTTAACCTCACCATATGCAATGCTAATATAATATCTACAACAGTGATGAAAAACCAAAACAAAATAGTAACGAGATATATGAGAAGTGATTACCCTATGAGTTGAGATCAGGTCGATGAGATGATAGATACTATGCAAGCTATGGAGTGCTTAGAATGATACATGCACTAAAGAACTAAAGGCTCGGTGCATTGTGAAAAATATCGACGGGCAGTATTGGATAAGTCGCGAATTTATAATTTACCGCATGAAAAACTGATACCTTGGTAGGAACCGACGACGATGGAACATCTTCACATAGAAATCTCTGGAATGGTGGTGGAGAAAACTTGAAGTAGTTTAATACATATCTGCAACAGATAACAGTCTTTAGAAAATTATATGACATGTAGCATATTATAATCACTTGCATGCCGTTAATGCATGAAGAATCATCATGTACCTGTGGAAATATGAAAATTTATGATAGTATGAAGAACAAGAAAATTTATCTAACCACTAAACCAAAAGTGTGTTGTACTGTTGTGTATTTTCATCCAAGCATATGTGATTCTGATGAGCAATAGAAACATGAAATCATTGCACACTATTTTTTATCCTAATTAATTTATCATTAGTCCTGATGATGGCATCACTTGTACTTCTGCGGCAATTGGGCAACAGTCTAAGCAAAGTGTGGAGTAGCAAGAGAGATAACCAGGAACTTGGGAGGTTATTTGGTTTGTGTGTGTTGTAATAGACAATATCCTATAATTAACAAACTGGAAATTTTATAGCATATGAGATAAAATGTGCAAACCGATACATAACCTAAATTTAGACGTCCACAAAATTGAAAGTAATTTTGATACAAACCTAGCTCAGTCGCTCAGATGTATTCATACTGAAAACAATTTGCCAGGATTCACACATTGTCAACAGTCTGAACTACAGGAATCAGTTTAGATTGAGTATTGCCTGATCAATTAGGAAAATGGAAACAATTGTAGCAACATGCGACGTGTTTGCCTGTTTTGGTGCCTAGCTGAAGGCCAAATTGAATAGAGCAAGGAACTAGATGGCGAGTCAATTACTGCACGTATATAATAAACAACAAAACGTGTCGATTGTAGCACTCCAAATTCATAGCAGCGGCGTGGGGAATGGCAGTGACTTTACCGGAGCAAGTAGGGGGCGAGGTCGAGGGCGCGGGCGAGCGCGAGGCACGCGAGCTCGTGCAGCCGCAAGCCCCTGCCCCTGGAGAGGTAGAACTCAACGACGCCGGTATCCCCCTCCCCGGCCTCCTCCTCCTGACTGGCGGCGCTGTCGACGAGGAGGGCGGGCCCGGCTGTGCGGAGGAGCGCGGAGGCGCGTTCGAGGAGTACGGGCGCGAGCGGCAGGAAGCAGCCGACGATGGGGAGGGTGTAGCGTGGGTGGAGGAGCGGCTCAGCGAGCGCGGCGGCGACGTCGTCGGCCGAGGGCGCGGCGGTCGCGGACGCGAGGGCGTGCAGGCGCGGGTCGGAGCGGAGGGCGGGGCAGCGCGCTAGGAGGCGAGAGAGGGCGGCGGAGGTGGAGAAGCTCCGGTCGAGCGACATGGCTGGCGACCACCGGCAAGGGCGGATGGGGGGATGGAAATCGTCAAGCTTTCGGCTGCGTGTGTATATATGGCGGCACTGGGTTTAGGGTTTTAGACGGCGGGGCGGCGCTGACGCCGTGGCTGTCACGTTTGGGGTCGGGTTGGAGACCTGGTTCGTTCGTTTGCCTCACATGGTTTGATCACATCAATTCCTAGTTGACCACGATTCCTGCCTCCCTAAGGACCATTCTCTCCTTTTTCTTTCTCTCTCATCTGAACAGTAACTGAGAGCTCTCTCTTCTCTTCCGGGCCGGACCGAGGTCCTCCCTGGCGGCGCTGCCGTCAAAGAGTGGCTGAGGCGAGGCGCCGGTGTAGTTAGGGTAGTTTCTAGGCTTAGAGAGTTTGGCTATATGCCGGTAGTGGGCTCTATGCCCGGTAGTTGGAGCGGAGCGGAGGATCTGGCCGCCTGGATCCAAGCCGTTGTAGGGCTGCTCGTTCTTGTTCTCCTTCTCCGGTGGTCGGAGAGAAGGACGGAGGTGGTGGCCGCCGCGTTCCTCAATAATCCCTTGGCGGTGTTCCTGCTGCGGTTGCTCGAGCGTGGTGAGCACGAGCCCTTCCTGGCCGGCCTCGGAGGCGAGGGGGAAGGCTCGGGTCTGCTGCTGAGCCATGTCGAGGTGAAGTTCCTGGCCGGCCGTGGAGGCGAGGAGGGATTTTGCTGCTTCGATTCGTGCTCGACGACCGCGTGGAGGTCTTCTCTGCACCTGCGTCTCGGTGGCGCTCTGTCTCTGCCCCTTTTCTTGGCCGGCCTCGGTGGCGAGGGAGAAGGGGGTAGACGCGATGCTGCTGCTGTTGTTTGCGGGTGCTCTGTGCTGCATCAACATCAAGCACATCACATGATTGACATGTTTGTCACCATGATCCGTGGCCAAGGGGGCCGCCAAAGTCGCCGCTTTGACGGCGCACCAGCAACCTCCATGATGGAGGCCCTTGATGGAGAGCTCGGCCAGCGTTATACTCCTCCCGGACGCCAACTGGTTCGTCCCCGGCGAATGGTTGCAGGAGGCCGGATGCGGGTTCCCGACGAAGAAGAAGACGGTGGAGAAGATCCTGGACTTGATCGCTTTTCTGTAATCTTTGCAGGGTCTTTTTTGTTAGAATTGAGGACTGCTTTAGATGTTGTGTTCTTTCGAGGTCCTTTATGTAAATTGTACCCACCGTTGGAATTTTAATGCAGCACTGGGGTCTTCTAGACCCCGCCCCACGTTCAAAAAAAACATCAATTCCTAGTTCAAGCGGGGCCTAACAAACATTACTCACATTTTTAAATTCAAAAAAAAAACATTACTCACATTTTTTTTCTTGAAAGTTACTCACAACTTAAGAATTTCATGAGACTGATCGACCAGATTTAAATGCAATGGATAATCACTATTACTAGGTTGTTACAGAGACTATTACTAGGTTGTTAGAGAGACTTAGGGCATCTAAAAGCGGCGCTATTTTGCATGCATGGCCAACGGCGCTATTCTACGTCTAGGGAGCGCGATTCCAATCCAGGACGCACATTTATCTCGTAGTTCATCAGGGAGTACTATGACCATCAACAAACTTGTGGAAGACATTTGAACACTGCAAAATATTGATGTCATTGTGACATCCTGACATGCCAAAGAAGTATGCCAAATCTAGATAACATGTGTACGCACTGCCTCAAGAACCACAGTGCGCCTTTGTAGATCCCCTCCAAACAAATGGACGGTTCTTTCATGGTCAATGCATCCAGTCGATACTTCCAAGCATTCCAGAGAAGGCTCTTGCTTTATTCGTTGCAGGGATCCAAAGAGTACCGCATCGGGTGATCGCAAGTATGTTGGCCCAAACACTACAACTACTACCCGACCGAACTTGTTCAAGCAATCTATGGCAGTGGACTCGGACATGCGCAGATAATCATCATGTGAATCATCGGAGCACCTTATGCAAGCATTCTCATCTCCATCGTGCACTTCTGAAGTGAAGTAAAGCCTACCGTGTGATGACGTGAAAACACATGCTCGTTAGGAGACCTCAAAAGGAAGATATGATGTAGTGCAGCAGCAGATTTTCCCTTGTAATCTACCAAGGTTATCGAACCAGTAGGAATCAGAAGTGCTTCAGAAGGTTGTCAACGGCCCCAGAAAATATGGCGTGATGGAGAGTCTCTGACGCAACACTCCCAGCAGTATGAGAAGTATTGTTTGTTGACGCGGAACCAGCACACAACACAATCAAACTACTTTTTAAAGGAAACGCAAAAGACTTTTACGTTTCTTTACATTGGAAAGGCAGAGTTATTACATCCTCCTAGGAGGTCCAGATACACAGAGCTAGCTATCGAAATCAGTGTACATCCCAGGTGTTTGGGAGAATGGCTCGCAAGCCTAGCGCACCGGCTCTCGCCCAAAGCGTAGCTTCTTCTTTGATCTTGCTCACCAAGGCGCTAGTCGATGGGGTTGCGGCCTTGAACATGCAGTCGTTGCGATGTTTCCATGTCATCCATGGGATCAGCAGCGTCGCCGATACGAGCCCTTTGCGCATAGGTTTCGGCTTGTTCAGAGGCGCATTGCACCACCAGTCCGTCAGGGATTCCTCGCCATCGGGCACGCAGCATGTCAGGCGCAACCACGACAAGACCTCATGCCATACTTGCTTGGAGAAGGAGCACTCCAGCAGCAGGTGTTGGATGGACTCGGGTGCTGATACGTCTCCAACGTATCCATAATTTCTGATGTTCCATGCTTATATTATACCAATTGCTACATGTTTTATTTACACTTTATATCATTTTTATGCATTTTCTGGGACTAACCTATTAACAAGATGTCATAGTGCCAGTTCCTGTTTTCTGCTGTTTTGTATTCCAGAAAAGTTGTTCTGGAAATATTCTCGGAATTGGACGAAACAAAAGCACAGTGCCCTATTTTTCTGTCACGTACACGGAGTCCGAAGGAGAAACGAAGAGGGGCACCAAGGCGCCCTCACCATACGGCGGCTCGGGCCCCCTTCTGCCGCACTGTGACGTGGTGAGGGGCCCACGGGTGCCCACCGATGTCGCGCCCTTCGCCTATAAATTCATATTTTCGGGAAAATCCTAGACACCCGAGTCATATTACACGAAAAGTTCCAGAGCCGCCGCCGCCATCAACCCTAACTCGGGAGGGTTCTGAAGCTCTTCCCCGCACCCTGCCGGAGAGAGGAATCATCACCGGAGGGCTCTACATCGCCATGCCTGCCTCCAGAGTGATGTGTGAGTATACCTGGGAATTTCTCGGGCCGGGCCGGGCTCGGGCCGGGCCTAAAAAAGCCCGTCGCAGAAAAACCCAGGCCCGAGCCCGGCCCGGCCCGACAGTCGGGCTGTAGAACTCGGGCCCGAGCCTGGCCCGAGCCCGACAAAGCCCGATTAGGCCCGACCAGCCCGGCCCGACCCTTGCTGAATTCTTGTTTTTGTCAAGCCCGAGCCCGGCCCGACATGTGTATTGGGCCCGAAATTCAGGCCCGAGCCCGGCCCGATGTGCAAGCCCGGCCCGGCCCGACATTTCCGGGCCGGGTCATCTCGGGCCGGTCGGGCCGGGCTGCCCATGCCCAGGTATATGTGTGAGTAGTTCATCCTTGGACTATGGGTCCATAGCAGTAGCTAGATGGTTGTCTTCTCCTCTTGTGCCATCATGTTTTGCTCTTGTGAGCTGCCTATGATGATCAAGATCATCTTATTGTAATGCTACATGTTGTGTTTGCTGGGATCCGATGAATATTGATACTATGTCAAGTTGATTATTGAATTATCATATACATGTTATTTATGATCTTGCATTCTCTCCGTTACTAGTTGATGCTTGTGACTCCAGTAGGGAGTATATATGCTAGATAGTGGGTTTCGTCTCCATTTAATCTGGGGGAGTGACAGCAACCTCTAAGGTTGTGGATGTGCTGTTGCCACTAGGGATAAAACAGCGATGTTTTGTCTAAGGATAATTGTATTGCTTACATTATGCACTTTACTTAATGCAATAATCTGTTGCTTGCAACTTAATACTGAAAGGGGTGCGGATGCTAACCTGAAGGTGGATTATTAGTCATAGATGCAGTTGGATTACGGTCTATGAATCATGTTGTAATGCCCAGGTAAATCTCATTGTAACCGTCATAACTTGTACATGCATTGTTATGCACTTCTCTATTTGTCAATTGCCCAGCTGTAATTTGTTTACCCAACATGTTAGTTATCTTTTATCGAGAGACACCACTAGTGAACTGTGGACCCTGGTCCATTCTTTTACATTGATAATACAACCTACTTCAAGCACTGTTCTTTTACATTCTCTGCAAACAAACATCATTTTCCACACCATACGCATAATCCTTTATTATCAGCAAGCCGGTGAGATTGACAACCTCACTGTTAAGTTGGGGCAAAGTAGTTTGATTGTGTTGTGCAGGTTCCACGTTGGCACCGGAATCCCTGGTGTTGCGCCGCACTACACTCCTTCACCAACAACCTTCAGAAGTGTCCTTGATCTCCTACTGGTTCGATTAAACCTTAGTTTCATATTGAGGGAAAACTTGCTGCTGCACTCATCATATCTTCCTCTTGGGGTTCCCAACGAACGTGTGTCTTTCACGTCATCAAGCACTTTTTCTGGCGCTGTTGCCGGGGAGTAAAGGCTATTCGGTTCAGCAGACTTCTACCTCCCCTTCGACGCCACTTTTTCTGGCGCCGTTGCCGGGGAGGTCAAGCCTTCTGCAAGGGGAGTCTCTCACTTCCAATCTCTTTACTTTGTTATTGTCTTGCTTAGTTTATTTTTATTTTGTCTTGATTGCTTCTTTTATCAAAAACAAAAAAATAGTTACTTGCATTTATTTTTATATTTTGGTTTTGTCTTATTTTTGCTAAAATGAGTACCCCTGAGAACACCAAGTTGTGTGACTTCACTAGCACAAAAATAATGATTTCATATGCACCCTATTGCTCCACCTGCCTCTAAAGCAGACTTTTATGAAATTAAACCTGCTCTCTTAAATCTTGTTATGAAAGAGCAATTTTCTGGTGTTAGTACTGATGATGCTGCTGCTCACCTTAATAATTTTGTTGAACTTTGTGAGATGCAAAAGTATAAGGATATAGATGGAGATATTATTAAACTGAAATTGTTTCCTTTCTCTTTGAGAGGAAGATCTAAAAAATGGTTGCTATTTTTGCCTAGAAATAGTATTGATTCATGGACTAAATGCAAAGATGCTTTCATTGGAAAATATTATCCTCCTGTTAAGATTATATCTTTGAGAAGTAGCATTATGAATTTCAAACAATTTGATAATGAGCATGTTGCCCAAGCATGGGAGAGAATGAAATCATTGGTAAAGAATTGTCCTACCCATGGACTGACTGCTTGGATGATCATCCAAACCTTTTAATGCAGGACTGAACTTTTCTTCAAAGAACCTTCTTGATTCAGCTGCTGGAGGTACCTTTATGTCCATCACTTTGGGTGATGCAACAAAGCTTCTTGATGATATGATGATTAATTATTCTGAATGGCACACCGAAAGGACTCCCCAAGGTAAGAAGGTAAATTCTGTTGAAGAAACCTCTTCCTTGAGTGATAAGATTGATGTTATTATGTCTATGCTTGTGAATGGTAAATCTCATGTTGATCCAAATAATATTCCTTTAGCTTCTTTGGTTGCCCAAGAAGAGCATCTTGATGTGAACTTCATTAATAAAATAATTTCAACAACAATGCTTATAGGAATAATTTTGGTAGTAACAATTATAAGTCTTATCCTTCTAATAGTGATAATGGTTATGTCAATTCCTATGGTAATTCCTACAGCAATAATAGAAGTGTACCCTCTGATCTTGAAGCCATGCTTAAGGATTTTATTAGTACACAAACTGCTTTTAATAAATCTGTTGAGGAAAAGCTTGGTAAAATTGATGTTCTTGCTTCTAAAGTTGATAGCCTTGCTCTTGATGTTGATCTTTTGAAAATAAAAGTTATGCCTAAAGTTATGCCGCCACCACGATCTTCGTTTCGGAGACAGGTTGATCCAGGATTTCTCCTCCGGTGGAGGGATCCGGAGGCCGTCTTCACTGCCATCTTCACCGCCTTCATCTCCATCGACCATGAGCTCCTTCACCATCACCATGTGTGAGTAGACCGTTGTAGGCATATGAGGTGGATGGGGATTGGATGAGATTGATCATGTAATGCTACTCGTTGTCCGTGATTTTAGGGGTTTATCTTGAGGATATTTTGGTATTGTGTTGATGCACTTATACTATGTTTAATGCTTGCTACTAGGGCCCGAGTGGCATGATTTCAGTACTGAACTTATTTTGCTTCATCATATAATTGAGTTTGGTATTTATCTGCAAAGTGTATCACCTGCTATTATGTTGAACCTGCGAACCCTAAGTGACATATAGGGAAAACAAGAGGGAGATGTTTTAGTTTGAGGATTCTATGTGTTCATGAAGTGTTAATGCATTGTTCCGGTCTATTCGAAAGGGTAGACCTTAAGTACCTGTAGTTCCAAGTTGGCCCCGGTGAAATGGGCAGGTAGGACAATAGATGTTGTGCAAATTCTCTTGGTTAGTACGCACAACTAATTATGGAACACATACCTACATATATCAGAATTAGAGATATGTCCCATTACTAGCTATATCTTATTATATGATCAATCTTATTCATGCAACAACCCGCTATCACCTCATGCCTACGTTTTAAATCTCTGAGTTACACTTTTACTTTTCCGGTGAAAACTGCGAAACACTTATTACTGTTGTTGTTCTATTTGTTACTTGAATCATACTATTGCCATCACTATTACTGCTGCAAGTTATTGATATACATGTGTGGTTGAGAGTGACGCCTCAATTGCTAAACTCTTATTGGTATTCTTGTGTTCCCATCGTGTCGAACTATAAATTTGGGTAATGCTTCCCAACGAAGATTTCAGCGACCCCCTATACTTGTGGGCATCACACGCGGGGAGGTGAGATTTTTGCCGTACGTCGACGTAGTCGTTGATGAAGTTGTTCCGTCGTCAAGGAACTGCTGGCGCGAATTCCGCTCTAACGGTATCCACACATACACCGTGTCAACCCACCCCGTGCGTTCACCGCCTAGCTACTAGCACATGGTGAAGAGAGACCGCCTTGCGGCGTAGTTTAGGTGGTAGATCTAATCAACTAGATTAGATCTATATGAGAAGATTAGAGACGTCTAATTCTCAACACATGAGATCTACAAGGGAGAGAGAGCTTTGCAATATTGTGTATCTTGTCTTTAACCCTAGGGGGTTGGGGTTGCTTATAAAGGAGGCCAAGGGTGGAGGTGCTTGGGCAAGGGGAAAACTCCCCTTGCCCAACTCGGCTTGGGAGGGAGAGTTGGAGTAGGACTACAACTCCCCTCCCTCCCCTTCCTTGCATGGCCGCCGCGAGTGGGGCCCGCCCTAGGCCGAACCGACCTAGGTCGGGTGGGGCCCACCCGGGCCAACCGCCGCCGCCGCCCTGCGGGGCCCGCCTCGGCCCTGTCATGTGGGGCCCGCCCTGGCCACCGTCTCAGCCAGGGAGGGGGGGTCCGCCCCCAACTCGGACTCGGCCCACCCCCACTTCCTTGTGGGGTGCGGCTGCCTTGTGGGCCCCATGGGCCCACTTGGCAGCTCCTTTTATTGGGCTCCAAATAAAATCCTTTATTTAATATTTTCCTTTTATTAATTAAATAATTAATTAATTGTTTTGTCTAATTAATTCCTAAATGAATATTTCATTTTACAGAAAATTCTCGGAATTAATTACTTATCATATAACTCATATTTATATGAACTGGGATACCTAGTATCCGCCGACAAAACTATCGGAACAATATTTCCTACTTTATAAACACCCAAAATAAATCCGCTTGATGATAGAAACCATTCCTATCATCCCGGGACATTAGATGTACGCCTTCTCTTTAACTTATAATTCACCGGAACAAGTCCCAGCGACATCGGAGCTACTCCGACACAATCTCATTACCACTAACACTACATCTTTATTTTCTCAATCAACGATTGACCTACAGCTTAAGTGTGCGACCCGAAAGGTTCAGCAAACACAAAGTATTGTTCGGGAGCTTACCTAACAATAACTAGCAGTGGGTTAGGCATTCGTACTGGCACCCTTGTGTCTGTGAGTGAACGACAGAACCTGTATGTTACTCATTACGCTTAATCCCCTTACGTACATGATACCAATGATATCTCGAGATTGAGATAATGCGCTCTAGTGTGATCAAACCCTTCGATCATAACACATATAATTCTCATACCAATATCATTCTCTTTTCTCATTCCGTAAATATATGTTGTCCCGTGATTAATCACGTTGTGTCTGGCCAGACGATTTTGGTGACAACATAAATACTGAGATGGCCCAGAGGATGTATCTCTCCATCGTCTAGAGGAGTAAGTGCTATTCTTAAACGATGTATGTTCCAATCCATTATTCTAGTTCAAACCCAAAAGCCACCTATCATGGTCCCATGTTACTACAAGACGTTTGGTGACAATCAAATCTCCACTAGTAGGGAAACCACTACCGCTGGCGATTTTTTTTAGCCTACCACTGGCGAAATCGGGTTCGCCAGCACAAAATGGCCAGTGGTAGTTGCTACCGCTGGCCGTCCCCGTGTCACCAGTGGTACGAAACTGTACCGGTGGCGAACACGGTTTCCCACCGCCAACGGTAGGTTCGCGCAGCGCTGGCGGCTTCCCAAGACCGCCAGCGGTACGTCCTCCAATCGACAGCGGTACAAATGCGTGGGAGGACCTCGCCCGCCAGCGGTAGTTTACAGGTTCGCCAGCGGTATATTTGGCGGGTTTTTTTTAATTGTATTTCTGCAGTATATACAGGTATATATATTAGCAATATACGTACAGATAGCAGAAACAGTATAGATACATGATTATAAGTACAAACCGAAAAGTTATACAAATGTTTGACCGAATATGTATCATACAAAAGCAAACCGTACATCACGATTGAGATGGTGTTTAGTATTCTTCGATATTACAATCATTTAAACGCTAAGTTTGTGAGCAGCACGCGACAAAGATGACAAAGAGATCACGGTGAAGGATCTGGTCGTTCCTCCTCTCTTCCGACCGCTAGCTTTCGCCTCCTCCTTGCTCATTCTTCATCTCTATACAGAAGGCAGATAAAAAAGTTAGGCAACGAATTAAATTGAGTGCATACAAGATTTAGTTAGACACAAATAAAGTAGGATTTAGACACAAATAAATAAGGGCCAACTCCAAACAAGATTCAAAAAACTTATGCCTCATACGGAGAATATATTGGAAACACACAAACAATCCCGAGAGTTTTGTTGAACCAAGTAGGAGGCACAAAACTTGTATGTGTGCATAATACAAGGTTCAACAAACTCTCAGGATTATATAGTGCGCCACATCATTTAATCATCGGCATGGTAAAAAAATGAAGAAGACCAACTCATACATGTCAACTCGAAAGAATGCCTCATATAATAGATTGGACACACAAATTCAGGGATGGTGTGAGCGAGTTAGTATGATGCAGAAGATATGTTTTCTTGCATTATAGGGCTCACTCACAACACCCCTGAATAACATAGGGTCACCTCATTTTAATCATCGGCATTGTAAGACTTAGAGAGAAAACAAGATTCAAAAAATATTATGCCTCATACTTAGAATATTACTGGAAGCACATAAGGAATTCTGATAACCTTGTTGAACCAAGTAGGAGGCACAGAACCAAGTATGTGTGCATGATACAAGGTTCAACAGACTATCAGGATTCATAGTGCACCACATCATTTTAATCATCGGCATTGAAAAAATGAGGTATAGGGACAAATCTATACCTCTTATAAAGCAAAACCCCACTAAGTTCATTTATGATTTTTCTATCTCTACATGCAGCATAGCCACATCATCAAGTAATCACAGCCCTACGATCTTGATCACCATTCGTCCATTCACACCATCTCATGTGACAAGAAGTCCCACTTCACAAAACCATCAACTACAGTAAAAAATGTTCCGCTTCAAATCACATTTTATTTCTCGCGCTCTGTTTTCTCCATGCAAACGACTACCCAGATCAAGCATCACCGCCCCTACTGCTTCTCCTTCCAACATATCTAATTATTAGGCAGAAAGAACTGCTCATGTTCTCAAACGGATGTGTGATTCTTTACCTCCCCTCATGATTTTCTCCCTCCACTGCTTTTATTCTGATATTTCACGACCTTGCGTCACCCGTTGTCCTCCTATCTCTCTATCCCAGTTCCTGAGTTATGTTATTTGATTTCGTCTTTTTCCTTTGTTGCTATTAGCCATACAACTTTTTTCTCGAATCAAGGTTGACATTATACCCCGTTACCAGGAACCATCGCCTATATCGTGCATATATTCGTGATTGGATGGTGTACTATGGTGGCATATTGTTTCATGCATGGGCATGGCGCCGATCAATACTAGCTTTCCTATATGTTTCGTTCTCTCTGCCTACATGCAGCGGTCTTCCAATTCACTTAGTACTGCTTTCCACGGCTGCCCAACTATGTATTCGGGTGAGACCATGTATTGCCTTTTCTGTTATCTGCTAGGAAAATCACATAGTTATATGTCTTCGGATTCCAGGTTGTGAACTTCAGTAGAAAGATGAAAATTCACCTTAATAGGCAGATCTGTTTGGCATCCACATGTGGGTCTAATTTCTACCAGCAATGGAAACATGGGAGTCATAATGAAGATCAATCTGCAATTGTTTTATGCCCAGTTGTTCATACCAGATTAACTCAACCTTTAGTTGTACACCCTTTTTTTTCTGATTTAGGCTTCCAATAATTTTCTTCAGTCAAGATCAAAAGTAGTTATCGACAAGCTACGAGGACGTGCTCTAATTGTTGGAGAAATTCAGTATTGATGGTATCAACAATATATGCAAAGCTGAAGCGATTGTCCGAGTTTACAAACATATTGTGAGGACACATGTAACTCAGATGTATGATTTCAGGTATTGTGGTTATACTTTTTTTACAGAGTACATCAGAGGCATCGTACATACTTGAATCATAGTCTGCTAATCTTTCTTCGAGGCTAATTTTGTAAGGATCATTACAGACCAAAAATCTCTACATGGTGCTTGCAGCAGAAACGAGAACCCGCTTTGTTCCACAATGGAAAAGAAAGTATGTAAGGTAATCGTATGATTTAGATAGCTGTAATGTCAATTTGGCATACTCAAGATTATTGGTGAACTCAACATTATTTGTTCAACTCTATGTGCTTCAGCATTTCTCCGCACAAAGGATCACTATTTATGACCTAAATTCTTGCTGACGATTATTCTCATTTTGTTCTACATTACAAGCATGAAATAATCAAATTTGTTTATAATTATGAAAAATAGTATATAATAATTCAAATAAGTTTGGATAAATTGATTCTAAACAAAACTTAGCACCGCCCCTCCCGAGAGAACTATTTCTATCGATCTAACTTTTTGCAGGTAATATTTTGTTGTCAATGCCCGCAGCAACGCGTGGGATCATATATAGCCAATCAATTGTACATGTCATCAACACTAATATTTATTAATCACTACATGCAAGTTACACACCATCCATTACTTAAACCATTCAATTATTCACATTGATTTATAATACACATTCATCTTTGCATATTCTTTTAGACAACATGATGTATCATATATTATACGCTTTCGCTTACACATATAGTTTCTAAAGGGATTCCCGCTGCAACGCACGGGGTAATTTTCTAGTGAAAAGCATGCCTCATTCTTAATTAGATTTGGACACACAAATTCAGAGCCGGCGTAAGTGAAATCCAGTGGGATGCAGAAAATGTGTATTCATGCATATCACAGGTTTCACTCACGTCGCCTCCGGATCACATAGTGCCACAACAGTTTAATCATCGGCATGATCAAAAGACGGTAAAAAAGAGTTCTCACACATGTCACACAAGTTAAAAGAGCTAGGCATGATAGTTAATTAATTAGCGAGATCACACACCGTTGTCATTTATGTTTTTGGTTGTTGGCTTTTGACTTCAGCGGGAATTCGCGAGAACCATTTAGCGTGTTGAATGGCCTGCATCGACCTGATGTCCTATGCGTCTTTCTATCTCGTTCTTTGTCGGTGAATCTATTATAGGCTTGTGATTCCATACACACCCTATATCACAATCGCATAACTGTACCAGCTCGGCTCGAAGGAATCGCTGAGCCTCGCCGAGCGAGCCGAGCCGAACGGAGAGCCGAGGCGATCGCTGGTAAAAAGAATGAGATAAGCAACCGCAGGATTCGAACCCTGCATCTCCATCGATGCAGCCACGGAGCGAAACCAATGGGTCGCGAATAGTTTTGTGATTGAAACAGAATGCGAGCCTATTTAGAATGAGAACTTAATCACATGATGCGTACCGAAGGGGTACCACGCCGAAACCCATATCCGAAGGGTAGGGCTAGGGTAGCCCGCCAAAGCCCATATCCAAAGACCGTGTCTGTTTTTTTAAAGAGAAATACAGTGTCTTTGTTGATAGGTATACGGTGTAAGTATGTATCAGTTTTTTTGGGCCCACGTCCTAGATGCACGTACGTAGCAGCCGCCGGTTTTGAAGCACGATCTCCGATCCTTCCCGGATCCTGTGGATCGTTCGCCATCCCCGCATTAGGCAAGGATACGGCGGCGATCATCCGGAGTCCTCCCACCCCGCCTGCCACCATCTAGGGTTTTAACCCCTACGTCGCCGATCGCCTATCCTTCGCAATCCCCGGACGTCAAGGATACAACGGCGATCATCTGGGTCCTCCCGCCTCCGCCTGCCCACGATCTAGGGCGATATAGGGTTTTGATCCCCCTGTCTGTGCAGCCGTTGATCTTGATGTCTGCGACGGATCCTATCCCACGTTGAGGTTGTCTTGCGCACCGCCGTTGAGCCCAACTTCCCGTGGTTGCCCAGATTGCCACCAACGCGCAGAAGGTGAGCCTCCGTGCCACACTGTTATCCCCGTCTTATTCCATGTTCTTTCTGAGATGTATTATCGCATTTGTGCTCAGGGTTTAATTAGGTAGTTCAAATTTGTATCAAGTTTTGGGACATTGTTTGTTGATCTACATTACACAATGAATTCGATGCCGAGGTTTTATGTTGATGCATGAACACATGGTCGTATTACAACAGGGTTACAGCTACGTTGGTTATGTCTGTGATGTTGGTTTTACTTGTTTGGACAGATGGAGGGTTCTATGTCAACTGCGATTGACCAGGAGGAAGTACCTACGGATGTTGATGACTCCAGATTGGAGGAAGTAGTTATTTCATCCTCAGAAGATGATGTATCTGATGATGGCAGTAGCATTTTTGGGGATTCTGGAGCTGAGGATGATAATGTGAGTCAATCACAGTTCATTTTATTTATCCCGATTGTATGGGTATATCATGTCATTGAAGTTTTACTCCTTGTTTCAAATTGTGTAGATGGATATGGATGATGAAAACAACAACACTGACTCAGATGATGAACCCACTCTAGAAACAACGAGTGATGTATGTGTTTACTTATTTCTTACTTGCCTTCTTCCAGTTGAATAGACATGTAATTCTGTAATTCGTTCTTCTGTTACAATTGCGCAGACTATAGTACTCGAACATGGTGAGCATACCTACTATGGGGATTCAGATTTGGAATACTTTGATGATGAAAAAGTGGATGTTCCTGAGCAGTCAAATTCTGAATGCAAAAGCGATGTAAGTTGTTTTTATTTCTTTATTGCAATGCATAATCCCGTGCAACAAATCAGAGTGACTTTAACAATTACGTCATGTTGGACATATTTTTTTAGGTGACGGGAAGTTCCCATCAGGACCATAGTAAGCATGAAAAGGTAGTTGATCGTGATATGGATAAACTGGAAAAGTATGCGGCTGTGAAGGCAATGGTCTTTGCTTCCGAAGAGGCGGCCTTTGCGTGGTACAACAAGTATGCCAAGGAACATGGATTTAGCATTCGACGCGACATTGTGAAGAAAGAATTGGATGAATCAGGAACACCAATCTTTCGGTACAGGCGGTTTCGTTGCTCCAGGGCTGGGAAACGTGAACTTAAGTACTTGAAAATGGAAGGCCGCAGGAAAAGGCACCGACCCGAGTCTCGCTGCAACTGTATTGCCCATTTCAGTGTGTCGTTCAACAAAAAAAAGGGGCTTTGGACTGTTTTGAGATTTCAAGACGATCACAACCATCGAATGGCTGGACCAGATGAAGTCCCTTTTCTTCGATCTCATAGAAAGATCAAGCCTCATCAGAAATCTGAGATCATGTCACTGGCCGCTTCTGGGATGAGAATATTCAACATTATGAGAACATTCATCAGCAAAAGTGGAAAGTATAGCCAGGTAGGATTCGTAAGGAAAGATCTTTACAACTTGTGTTGCCGGGAAAGGAGGAAGATGATCGCAACGGGTGACGCCAACACAGCCATTGGCATGATGGAAAAGAGGAGAAGAGCTGATCCTGATTTCTATTTTGACTACAAGGTTACCAAAAAGGGTAGGTTGAAACATCTGTTCTGGTGTGATTCTCAGTCTCGCCAGGACTATTCCGACTTCGGTGACGTGCTGGTGTTTGACAGCACCTACAAAACGAATCGGTATGCTATGCCATTCATACCTTTTGTGGGACTGAACAATCACCGCCAGACTGTTGTTTTTGCATGCGCGATTGTCTCGAACGAGAAGACAAAAACATTTAAGTGGCTGCTAAAAACTTTCCTGAAAGCTATGTATCAGAAGAAGCCTAAAGGGGTTATCACTGATGGGGACGCTGCAATGATCAGAGCTATTGCTGAAGTCCTTACAGATGTGTGGCACCGTGTTTGTACGTGGCACATTGAGAAGAACATGAAGAGTCATCTTGATGAACAGGCTCATAATGAATTCCGGACGATGCTATACTACACCACTTCGGAACAAATTTTTGAAGAGAGATGGAATGCATTCGTCCAGAAGCACCGTACAATATTAAACCAACAGTGGATGAAAAGGGTGTACAATAGGAAGAGGTTGTGGGCCGCCGCGTATCTAGCGGATGGATATTTCCTCGGAATGAAAAGCAACCAGAGGAGCGAGAGTTTGAACTCCACCCTACACACTCACCTTGACTTTGGACTGACAGTTGTGAATATGACGCTGCACTATGAGAATGGCAATAGCCGTATGCGTGAGGAAGAGGCTCGCCGGGACACAATAGACTCTCAGACAATACCGGTTGCAGATACTAAGTCTGAGTATGAGGAGATAGAGAAGTCTGCTGCGCGTAAATTCACTGCCGCAAACTTTTACCTCGTTCAAGATGAGCTGAAAAAGATTAGGGGACTTGAGATAGTAGATGAAGTGCGAAGTGATGCTACCTATACAACCTACATTTTGGCATGGATGAATAGCCGTACAACTTTGTTTTCCGTGGACTACAGACCTGAAAACCAAGAGGAAACCATAAATTGTAGCTGCCGAAGGATGCATCGGAGAGGGCTCCCTTGCAAGCATATCTTGTTCGTTCTGCATCATGTCGGGGCCTCTGAAATTCCAGATTGTTGTGTACTCAGAAGGTTCTCCAAGAATGCAAGGTATGGATTGCCCGCAAGACGCGAGAGTGATTTGTACGGATGGGGCTGGGCAGGGGCAGCCCAGCGGGAAAAGTACAGCCGGCTTAACGTAGTAGGCGCAGAAGCTTTTGATGCCGCATGCAGTGACCCAGATTCTTACCAAGAGCTTATGCAGTGCATGCAGAACATAATTACCAGGAGAAAGGGCGTCCAGACCACTCGTGAGACGGCTTTCCATGAGGACGCACAAAACAGAGGAGATGCACCTTTAGTGGGTGATCCAGAGTTAGTTGACACCAAAGGTGCACCTAAGCAAAACAAGAAATATTATAAAGACAAGGATACTAATCAACAGGTGTCAAAGAATGGCAGATTTCTACCATACAACGAGCGGAAGAAAGAGAGGGTGTGCACTGCTTGCAATCAACCAGGCCATAACAGGAGTAACAAGAAATTGTGCACGCTAATCCAGAGTGAGTGTTTCGTCAAGCACTACTAAATAGCTACTTCAAACATTCTATTTTTGTGTGCCCCTAACTTATGTTATTTAATGCAATGCAGGTATGTGGGACCAGCTGAAAACTAGGGGAATAAAACCGGAGCAAACATGTTTTTGCTGGCTGTAGTTGGGGTGCTCAGTCTTGTGGTTTTCCTGAACTTTGGTCCCGGATCATGTGTAATAAGATGGCAACAGGTTTTTGCCCCGCAGGTCTACTCGACATCGAGTCTTCTCAGCGGGTTTCCTGTTGTTGTCCCAGCTCGCTATCCTTTGGTGTGACTTGGATGTTCGTATGGATCTAAAACTCTGTATGTCCGTAAGTTAATAGAAATAGGGATAGCCCGGTTGGAAAAAAAAGGAGCAAACCCAGCTCAACCCTAGCGCATCTTTGTTTTCAGCTAATGTTTCTTCGAGCTTTTAGCTTGTAGTTTGTACCACTCGTCGGTTAAGTTTGAACTACTGTCATTTGGGCCTCTGACCATGTGTTATATTTTGTGTCCAATTATAAGAAAAAATGACCAAAGCGTGGCTCTAGACGGAGGACCTGCCCAATTATTGGCTGGTGAGAGCTGTCCGGAACAAAATTACTAGTCCGAATAATACTTAACATACTAGCCATGCGGAATACATTGCCTCTTTCCAATTTGAATCAGCAAGTGCTTCAGATATATTTCGTGGCTCCCTTGTAGATGTTAATAAACCATACGGAATACATCAATCTTTCCAAATTTTTGGTTGTATAATACGTTTTTGTAACCGAGTTCTAGGTTCTGGCACAGAAGGAGCTTTCTTTTTCGAATTAAAAGGCTTCTGCCCCCGATTTCATTAAAAATAAAACCAAATGTCAAACATTACAGATCATCATCAGTCCCAGCCGCAGCTCAACATAACCAACATCTCCAAACCTGGGACAAACCCCCAGTTTTTACTATCAAACACAACCAACTGCTTAGTATACTAGGTTAGTGTTGATTAGCTAGGTTAGTTTTGAGTTTAGTTTTTAGTTTCATAGTTTAATTAGCTAGGTTAGTTTTTTTGTTGTTAAGTGTAGTATATTTATCTTAGTATATTTGCTTAGGTAGATTTTGCTAGGTGTAGAAATATTTTTGTGTTTGAAATTTTGCGTAGTCGGAAAGTCGGGAAGTCGTTAAGTCGGGAAAGTCGGTAAAGTCGGGAAAGTCGGAAAGTCGTGAAGTCAGGAAAGTCGTGAAGTCGGGATAGTCGTGAAGTCGGGATAGTCGTGAAGCCCGAACGGAAAGTCGTGAAGTCAGAAAGTCGTGAAGTCGGGAAGTCAGAACGGAAAGTCGTGAATTCGGAAAATCGGAAAGTCGTGAAGTCGGGAAATTCCCGGCTTCCCGGTTTCACGTTTTCCCGGTTTCCCGGTTTCACGTTTTCCCGGCTTCCCGGTTTCACGTTTTCCCGGCTTCCCGGCTTCCCGGTTTCCCGGTTTCACGTTTTCCCGGCTTCCTGGTTTCACGTTTTCCCGGCTTCCCGGTTTCCCAGTTTCACGTTTTCCCGGCTTCCCGGTTTCACGTTTTCCCGGTAACACATACAATACACATGAAGTATCAAGGTAAGAACATAGAGTAGAACAAATCAACGAGGCCAAGATCCTTTTGGTTCTTCGGCACCGTCAATGAGGCTAAAAATTGAGATGATTTGGAGGAGGTCGAACAAATCATCTTGCTAGAAAAACTGGTTTAAGTAAGACCAGACGGGTCTATCTCTACGAAGGTGATTTTTTTGACAATCTCCAAATCACCCCAAAATTGGTGTAATTGGTGTCTAACATGTATGAAACATGAGTAGAAAAGTAAAACTCAAAAATTGGAAGTTTACACTGTCCCTTTAGGGTTAGTTCCAAGGTTTCACCTAAGTTTTCGCTGAGGCACCATAAATAATAGAAAATTCAAAAAATGGTAACACCTTCAAATTCTCTCTATGTTTGAATAGGAGATCATGAGTAGAAAAATTGAGATGATTTGGAGGAGGTCGAAAAAATCATCTTGCTAGAAAAACTGGTTTAAGTGAGACCAGACGGGTCTATCTCTAGGAAGGTGATTTTTTCGACCATCTCCAAATCACCCCAAAATTGGTGTACATGGTGTCTAACATGTATGAAACATGAGTAGAAAAGAAAAACTCAAAAATTGTAAGTTTACACTGTCCCTTTAGGGTTAGTTCTGAGGTTTCACCTAAGTTTTCGCTGAGGCACCATAAATAATAGAAAATTCAAAAAATGGCAACACCTTCAAATTCTCTCTATGTTTGCATAGGAGATCATGAGTAAAAAAATTAGATGATTTGGAGGAGGTCGAAAAAATCATCTTGCTAGAAAAACTGGTTTAAGTGAGACCAGACGGGTCTATCTCTACGAAGGTGATTTTTTTGACCATCTCCAAATCACCCCAAAATTGGTGTACATGGTGTCTAACATGTATGAAACATGAGTAGAAAAGAAAAACTCAAAAATTGGAAGTTTACATTGTCCCTTTAGGGTTAGTTCCGAGGTTTCACCTTAGTTTTCGCTGAGGCACCATAAATAATAGAAAATTCAAAAAATGGTAACACCTTCAAATTCTCTCTATGTTTGAATAGGAGATCATGAGTAAAAAAATTGAGATGATTTGGAGGAGGTCGAAAAAATCATCTTGCTAGAAAAACTGGTTTAAGAGACCAGACGGGTCTATCTCTAGGAAGGTGATTTTTTCGACCATATCCAAATCACCCCAAAATTGGTGTACATGGTGTCTAACATGTATGAAACATGAGTAGAAAAGAAAAACTCAAAAATTGGAAGTTTACACTGTCCCTTTAGGGTTAGTTCCGAGGTTTCACCTTAGTTTTCGCTGAGGCACCATAAATAATAGAAAATTCAAAAAATGGTAACACCTTCAAATTCTCTCTATGTTTGAATAGGAGATCATGAGTAAAAAAATTGAGATGATTTGGAGGAGGTCGAAAAAATCATCTTGCTAGAAAAACTGGTTTAAGTGAGACCAGACGGGTTTATCTCTAGGAAGGTGATTTTTTCGACCATCTCCAAATCACCCCAAAATTGGTGTACATGGTGTCTAACATGTATGAAACATGAGTAGAAAAGAAAAACTCAAAAATTGTAAGTTTACACTGTCCCTTTAGGGTTAGTTCTGAGGTTTCACTTAAGTTTTCGCTGAGGCACCATAAATAATAGAAAATTCAAAAAATGGCAACATATTCAAATTCTCTCTATGTTTGCATAGGAGATCATGAGTAAAAAAAATTAGATGATTTGGAGGAGGTCGAAAAAATCATCTTGCTAGAAAAACTGGTTTAAGTGAGACCAGACGGGTCTATCTCTAGGAAGGTGATTTTTTCGACCATCTCCAAATCACCCCAAAATTGGTGTACATGGTGTCTAACATGTATGAAACATGAGTAGAAAAGAAAAACTCAAAAATTGGAAGTTTACACTGTCCCTTTAGGGTTAGTTCCGAGGTTTCACCTAAGTTTTCGCTGAGGCACCATAAATAATAGAAAATTCAAAAAATGGTAACACCTTCAAATTCTCTCTATGTTTGCATTGGTGATCATGAGTAAAAAAATTGAGATGATTTGGAGGAGGTCGAAAAAATCATCTCTCTATGTTGGTGTGTATATGTATCCCGGTAACACATACAATACCCACATGCAACACTCTCCGTCATCTAGGTCTACCCCCCAAAACATTTTAGCACTCTTTGTCATATTAGTCTACTCGTATAACCTTTTGGAACATGTTGACCAACTTCCAGACACCTTCTGGGACATGGGAACCCACGTGCAACATTCTCAGCCATCTAGGTCTACTCACACCACCTTTTAGGACATGTGGACCTACACATGCAGCGCTCTCCGCAATCTAGGTCTACTCACACCACCTTATATGACATGTGGACCCACATGCAGCCCTCTCAGGCATTGGTCGACTCCCACCACCTTTTGGGGGACATGTGGACCCACATGCAGCCCTCTCAGCCATCTTGGTCGTCTCCTACCACCTTTTGGGGCATGTGGACCCACATGATGCCCTCTCATCCATCTAGGTTGACTCCTACAACCTTTTGGTACATGTGGACCCACATGCAACACTCTTCGTCATCTAGGTCTACCCCCAACACATTTTAGCACTCTTTGTCATATTAGTCTACTCGTACAACCTTTTGGAACATGTTGACCAACTTGCAGACACCTTCTGGGACATGGGAACCCACGTGCGGCATTCTCAGCCATCAAGGTCTACTTGCACCACTTTTGGGACTTGTGGACCTACATGCAGCGCTCTTAGCAATCTAGGTCTACTCACACCACCTTTTATGACATGTGGACCCACATGCAGCCCTCTCAGATATCTAGGTCGACTCCTACCACCTTTTGGTAGATGTGGACCCACATGCAGCACTCTCGGCCATCTAGGTCTACCCCACCACATTTTGGGACATGTGTGGACCTACACATGCAGCGCTCTCATCAATCTAGGTCTACTCACACCACCTTTTAGGACATGTGGACCCACATGCAGCCCTCTTAGCCATCTAGGTCTACTCCCACCACCTTTTGGGGGACATGTGGACCCACATGCAGCCCTCTCAGCCATCTAGGTCGTCTCCTACCACCGTTTGGGGCATGTGGACCTACATGATGCCCTCTCAGCCATCTAGGTTGACTCCTACAACCTTTTGGTACGTGTGGAACCACATGCAACACTCTTCGTCATCTAGGTCTACCCCCAACACATTTTAGCACTCTTTGTCATATTAGTCTACTCGTACAACCTTTCGGAACATGTTGACCAACTTGCAGACACCTTCTGGGACATGGGAACCCACGTGCAGCATTCTCAGCCATCAAGGTCTACTTGCACCACTTTTGGGACTTGTGGACCTACATGCAGCGTTCTTAGCAATCTAGGTCTACTCACACCACCTTTTATGACATGTGGACCCACATGCAGCCCTCTCAGGCATCTAGGTCGACTCCTGCCACCTTTTCGTACATGTGGACCCACATGCAGCACTCTCGGCCATCTAGGTCTACCCCCACCACATTTTGGGACATGTGTGGACCTACACATGCAGCGCTCTCAGCAATCTAGGTCTACTCACACCACCGTTTGGGGCATGTGGACCTACATGCAACCCTCTCAGCCATCTAGATTGACTCCTACAACCTTTTGATACATGTGGACCCACATGCAACACTCTTCGTCATCTAGGTCTACCCCCAACACATTTTATAACTCTTAGTCATATTAGTCTACTCGTACAACCTTTTGGAACATGTGGACTCACATGCATCACTCTCAGCCATCTAGATCTACTCCCACCACCTTTTGGGACATGTCGATCCACATGCAGCCCTCTCAGCCATTTATATATGCATCTACCATCATTTGAGCATGTGTGGATCCACATGAGGTGCTATCAGCCATCTAGGTCTATTTCTACCAACTTTTGGGGTATGTGGAGTCACATGCAACACTCTGACCAATCTAGGTCTAATCCACCACCTTTGGGACATTTGGACCCATATGCAGCCCTATCAGCATTCTAAGTATACTCCCACCACCTTTTGGGGATGTGGATCCAGATGGAGCCCTCTTAGCCATCTTGGTCTACTGCTATCACCTTTTGTGACATGTGGACCCACATGCATCACTCTTAGTTTGGGGCATGTGGACCCACCACCGTTTGGGGCATGTGGACCCACATGCAGCCCTCTCAGCCATCTAGGTCGACTCCTACCACTGTTTGGGGGCATGTCCGCATGTGGTCCCACGTGCAGCCTCTCATCTATCTAGGTCTACTCCCACCACCTTTAGAGGGCATATGTGGACCCACATGCAGCCATCTCAGCCATCTAGGTCGACTCCCACCACCTTTTGGGGGGCATGTGGATCCACATGCAGCCCTCTCAACCATCTAGGTCTACTCCCACCTTATTTTATGAATTTTCTACAATTTATGGTGTCTCAGCGAAACTTAGATGGAAACCTTGGAATTTAACTTAAAGCTGTCCGTGTGGCTGCCAGAACCTGCGCTCGTATTTTGGGCCTGCCCGTTTTCCGATTCATCGGCACGGTTCTAGCAGCCTCCTAAGCTGTCTTTTTATTTTTCAACCTTTCAAATTTACTCAACCGAAAATACAACTAAAATCCCAAGCTACTAGTGAAGGACATCAAGAGTTCAAGACCCTCGCGGGGGGATTTAGCTCTTGCTCCATCAAACATGTTTCTCGTACTATGAATGTCGTCGCACACCATTTTTCTTATGGTGTTATTCCGGAATATGTCTGGGCTGAACTTTATATTGATGTTATGTGATCAATAAAGTGGCGACGTTACCCGCAAAAAAAAAATTAAGTGGCGACGTTGTCTCAAAAACAAATACGTCCTGGGCCGCGCAGTTTTGTTGGGCCCGTTCGCTTAGGGTTGTCCCCCACGTCGTACGTGCGCATATGAAGGAAACTACGTAACTTTGCGCCCGATAATCACGTAGATTGGGAAGGTGAGCTCGTCTCCCACCTCTTTTACGCCTCAACACGATCGCCGACTGCCGCCGCCAACCGTGAGATCTGACTACAACCTCTGCTCCGCCGCCAACCATGAGATTTAGGAGATAGCCGCCGTGGACGTCGCCGCCTCCGTCCCGGAGTACGCCTAGTCCCTCGTCGAGAAGAAGGATCAAGGTAAGAACTTTTTTTCTTCTCCTGGTACTAGAACGTGAGGGCAGCAGCCAAAATTTAGCCATTGTGTTCACCAAGGAGGAGAGCCTCTCGTCAAAGCTAGCAGCTGGTTTCTTCCTTGGTGTATTTAGGTGTGCGTGTAATCTTGTGTGAGTAAAACGGTGCGAAATCTCCTGGCCAAAAGTACATCATTAGGCAAGATTGGACTTTGACGATCGATGCTTATGATTTCGGGGGTACGGCTTATAATGATACATCATTAGTACGTTGATAATTTTATGGTCTACACTATTTGGATAAGACACCCTCTGGCTCGTTTTATATTAGTGTAGATTTAGATGTAGATTATGGTCATTCGCAAAAAAAAGATGTAGATTATCGTGAGAACAGAGGCAGGACGCATCAATAGGTGTTAGAGGAAAATTCTCTTTTCTAAATACTTATAATTTGTATATGCAAATCATCGCTTTCATAAAGATAGGGGATAGAATTTGTTCCGTATGAGAATATTCAATTTGTTCTAGAATTAGGGTGTATGATTTCTAACACCATCTCTTAACATTTATCTATTTGAGGCCGTTGACGAGGAAAATGACGGAAGAAGCGGCTGTGAAGAGAGACAGTGTGGAATACGTCAAAGGACATGGAAAACGATTGGTTAGTTTTTTATTACTGCGTCTACTACTATGTTCATCATTTCATGTGGACTATATCTCATCATTTCATGTGCATGTCTGCCAGATTGACGACGACATACCTGCTAAGCACAAACATGAATTCATCAACACACCTGAGATTTCAAGTACTAAGAGGAAGCAAAGTAAAACAAAAAAAAGGTGAATCTTCTAGGATGGCAACACCGAGTTCAACGGATGCTGCAACTATGGAACTCATGTTTGACCGTATGATGAATCAATTAACTAAGCACATAGACAATACAGTTAGTAAACAAATGGAGCGTGGTACAGACATATGTGCTCAGGTGACATGGTCTATTTGTTGTTATCTGCTTGTATGTGCTCAAATTCCTTCTTTATTTAGCATGACAATATCTTCTCAATTTTGTTTTGCAGAAATTGCTGAAAATGCTGAACACACAAGGAGTTGTCTACAAGCCCGGCAAAGACACCATGTCTGATAATGAAGAGGAGGTAGACAAGAAGGAAGGAATGGCGTCCACACCCAGTCATGGTCTTCGGCCAAAAGACGATGATGACTCCTGGAAGGATTCAGATAAGGGTGTACCTGACCATGAATTGGAAGGTACAAGGATGAAGAATGAGCCGGTTGATGAATTGAACTTCACGACACCCACGGAGAAGAAGACAAAGTATGGTACTACTGCTGAGTACACCACGCCGGTTAAAGAAGGAGCCACTCCTGACGTACCAATAGTTATCGACAATAGTGAAGAGGCTCGTAAATCGTCCACCTCAGTTTCAGTGATTGATTTAACCCTTCCGGAGGATCCTGTGATTAGCAACTCAGTTTCAGTGATTGATTTAACCCTTCCAGAGGTTCCTGTGATTAGGACATCAATTTCAGCGATTGATTTAACCACTTCAGAGGTTCCTGTGATTAGCCTTTCTTCCGGAGAATATTCGTCTGAATCGTTTCCAAGCTTCAATACCATGTGTCAGAGAGCTAAGGAGAGTGGGAAAAAGGAGGGAAAAAAGGAAGACATATGTGGGAAGCGCAAACGCAACCTTCCTCTGAAGTTACGTTCCCCTGATGTGCCGAAATTTGCGAAACGCACGAAACATTCTATTAGAAAAGGTACATTTTCTCAATTCTTTTGCGGTGACTTAAATATGCATGTTCACATAATTATCATAATTTACAGGTCCTGCAGCTTTGTTCAACTGCAAAGACGCCACGGAGGAATCAATTCCGTTGACACCAGAGATAATTGCTACTGCAGTTCAGTATGTTCGGAAAGCTTGCAAAGCAAACAAAAAATATGGTACAAGTCTGTACCAGGATGCTGACGGGCAATCGGTGACGGCTGAAACGCTTAAAGTCATCCTCGACCATCAATGGCTGTGCAATGGTGTAAGTCCAGCAACCGGTGTCATCCTTGTATTCTCCGTAGGCTTGAATATGTATGTGCTCGAGAGTCACCTATTTAAATTATCTACAGGTCATTGAGGCTTATTTGGGAGATTTGAGAATCAAAATGGGCGATAGTAGGACCATATGCCCTGCATGGAGGGCAAATAAGCTAGTCCAAACTCCACCTAGAAGGATCTGGAAAAAGAAAAAAAATAACATGACGGCCCAAGTTGAGATGTCAGCATGCTACGAAAGATGCTCGGAAGAATTTTTTGCCACTAAAATGGTTATGATTGCTTGTACATATTAACCGAGAGCATTCAAAAATATTTACAAATGTGGTACTAACTATGTCTTTTTGTAGGCGTTTTTCGCGGTTAACATCGCAAAATGCCACTGGTGCACCGTCGCCATGCACGTGGACAAGAAAGAATTTCAGGTCCTAGACTCTTTATGGTCTCTTAGAAGCAGCAAGCGATTTGTGCAAAAACTGGTATGACCTTTGATCATGCATTGTAAGACCACATTGTTACCGAGTGCACTGCACTAAAATTTAATTCTTCACAGAGAGCCGAAATTGCCAAGGACGTCGCGTTTGTGAACAAAGAGATATCAGAAATGAAGTATCCAGACGTTTCAAACTGGCCAATTAAAAGCTATGATATACCAAAGCAAACTGATGGGTTAGTTAACCGTTAATCTTACGTCATTACTATTCATGCTTATTATGTACTGTCAGTTTACCTGTGATATAAAATACAGGAACTCATGTGGACTGTTTCTGTTGGCATGTATGGAACACTGGGACGGAGATGCAATGAGGGGCAACGTTTCGCAGGTACGCATGAAATGATATCTTTCTTGCACATGTGTACGTATGTACGCTACCATCTCACATTACTAAACTATGTAATATTTTTTGCAGAAAACAGTAAATAATAAAAGGAAGCTGACTGTTGCCAAAATTCTAATGGCAAAAACAAATCTGCTTGAGAAGGCGAAGAAGAAGGTCCTCGATATCGCAGCGAAGGCACGTGTGTGACACACGAAAGCATCAGATATTATATCCACTAGTTGTGATAGAAGAGTACATGTAATGCTAGGATGGGTTCGTGTCACGAAGAAGTTCTCATAAACCTGTACATTGGTCTTGAACTTTCTTGAGATCATCAATTAGGGCAAGAAATTAGCACATTTATCTTAAACTAGTTTACATCATTTGTTCTGATGTTGGTTTGTTTATGCATCCCTTTGAACAATTTGCTTTAAGTATGTCTGAACGAGTTTTTTATGATTGTAATGTATTGCAATCTCAGTATGAATCATTTCCTTATGTCATTTTCCTGTTTTTAATATGTATGATAGAAAGCAAATGTGAGACTAGCATGCCTCTAACTGTTGAAGTACAATGTGTTCAGAACATAGGCACCTAGTCAATATGGCTTTCTGAATTTTTGAATCTTTTGTTACTGATCTGTCTGAACAAATAGCTTATACACAAGGTAGAGAATTGTATTCTATATAGATAGTTTATCCAACAACATCACATGATCTTCAACATCACAAGATTGGTACATTTTTTATCAACAACTAAATAATTATGTACATAATTCATCCAACAACACATGTCCAACAATATTTTTTCAACAACCAGCTTCATGCCACCATCATCACCAATTCACCATATGCAAGGTGGTAGATGTTGACATGTGACTCTCCCACGTTCGGCTGCTCAAACAAATGGCCCTGGGCCACGCAGTTTTGTTGGGCCGTGCGGTACTGGTCCACGCACCTACTAATGGTCCATTCGCTTAGGGTTGTCCCTCACGTCGTACGTGCGCACCGACTAATGGTCCGATAATCACGTAGATTGGAAGGTGAGCTCGCCCCCACCTCTTTTACGCCTCAACACGATCGCCGACTGCCGCCGCCAACCGCGTGAGATCTGACTACACCCTCTGCTCCGCCGCCAACCGTGAGATCTAGGAGACAGCCGGCGTGGACGTCGCCGCCTCCGTCCCGGAGTACACCTAGTCCCTCGTCGAGAAGAAGGATCAAGGTAAGAACTTTTTTTCTTCTCCTGGTACTAGAGACGTGAGGGCAGCAGCCAAAATTTAGCCATTGTGTTCACCAAGGAGGAGAGCCTCTCGTCAAAGCTAGCAGCTGGTTTCTTCCTTGGTGTATTTAGGTGTGCGCATCAATAGGTGTTAGAAGAAAATCTTCTTTTCTAAAATTTTAAAAAAATTCTACGACAATCATCGCTGTCATAAAGATAGCGGATAGAATTTGTGGTGTCTGAGAATATTCAGTTTGTTTTAGAATTAGGTTGTATGATTTCATTCGTAACACCATCTCTTCGCATTTATCTATTTGTTTTTTTATGAACAGAATGGGTGACATTGGTGTTTGTAATGTTCCAAAGTGGTTCGACTTTGTTGACAAAATGACACCAGCTCAGCGCTTGAAACTTGCTGAAGCTGATGTGGAATGCATGCTGGATATACAATCAATAAGAATAAGAAAATCTGTTCTTACATTGATGGTTAAGGCATTTGATCCAAAGTCTGAAAAATTCATCATACGAGAAAATCATCCCGGGTTCACTGTCCAAGGAGTGGACGTGGAGGAGATTTTTGGTTTCAAAGACAAATCAGATGGCCTGGTGGTTCAGGACATCATATTTGAGGAAGGGGATTATGCCATGCACGAGATTCCACCTCATTTTCTGAACAAGTCAACCGGCAATCTGAAGATTGATGACTTAATCGCGGACGCCATCAAAAGCGAAGTCGCAGACGATGACTTTCTTCGCAGAGCTGTTCTTGTTCTCCTTGGGACAATCATTGCGCCACAGTCCCTAATAACCATTCCAAAAAGCTACTACCCAGTAGTTAAAGACGTGAGACGCATGAAGAAATTGAACTTCAATGCTTACACACGCACTTTTGTCATTGAAAATCTGAAGAAACTAGAATCTGGGTATGAGATGAGGCAGTGGCCCTACGGCAACCTAGCCCTACTGCAGGTATAATTCCCCTCACCTCGTCCTTTATCTTGACCAATCCAACAATGTATGACTATAATTCTTCTGCCAACCTATATATGCAGTATATTTACTACGAGAAAGTACATCCACAAGGTGCAATATGTATGTCATTGAGGCCATTGATGAGGAACTGGACAGAAGAAGCGGCTGCGAAGAGAGTCAGCGTGGAATACGTCAAAGGACATGGAAAAGGATTGGTTAGTTTTTTATTACTGCGTCTACTAGTATGTTCATCATTTCATGTGTACTATATCATCATTTCATGTGCATGTCTGCCAGATTGACGACGACATATCTGCTAAGCACAGACAGGAGGTCATCAACACGCCTCATATTGCTCCAACAACTAAGAGGAAGCAAAGCAAAAAAGATAAAGGTGCAGATTCTACCACGGCAATGCTAAGTTCAATTGATGCTTCAACTATGGAACTCATGTTTGACCGGATGATGAATCAACGGATTCAGCACATACACAAAACAATTCATAAAATGATGGAGCGTGCTACAGACATATGTGTTCAGGTGACATGGAATATTTGTTCTTATCTGATTGTATGTGCTCAAATTCCTTCTTTATTTAGCATGACAATATCTTTTCAATTTTGTTTTGCAGAAATTGCTGAAAATGCTAAACACAAAAGGAGTTGTGTACAGGCCCGGCAAAGACAGCATGTCTGATAATGAAGAGGAGGTAGACAAGAAGGAAGGAGTGGCGTCTACACCCAGTCAACGTCTTCGGCCAAAAGATTTCATGGACCGTGACGACGCTAGTTCAGATGACAATGACACCTCCATGGATTCAGATAAGGATGTACATGACCTTGAATCGGATGGTAAAAAGACTGAGCCGGTTGATGAAGCAAACTTCATGACACCCACTGATAAGAAGACAAAGGATGGTTCTAATGCTGAGTACAGCATGCCGGTTAAACAAGGAGCTACTCCTGACGCACCAATCCTTATCGACGATAAGGAAAAGGCTCCTAAATTGCCCACCTTGGCTCCACTGAATGATTTAACAGTTCCAGAGGTTCATGGGAATAGCCTTTCTGCGGGAGACGGTTCATTAGGAAAGTTTCAAAGCTTGAATACCACGTGTGAGAAAGCTAAGGAAACTGGGAAAAAGGAGGGGGGAAAGGAAGATGTATGTGGGAAGCGCAAACGCAAACTTCCTCTAAAATTACGTTCCCCTGATGTGACGAAATGTGCTACACGCACGAAACCCTCTGTAAAAAAGTTATATTTCTGAAATATTTTGCAGTGACTTAAATATGCATATTCACATAATTATCATCATTTATAGGTTCTGCAGCTCTGTTCAACTGCAAAGATGCCACGGATGGATCAACTCCATTGACACCGGATATAATTGGTGCCGCAGTGCAGTACGTTCGAAAAGCTCGTGAAGCTAACAAAAAAGGTGGTACGACTGTGTACCAGAATGCTGACGGGGCATCGGCGACGGCTGAAGGGCTTAAAGTCATCCTCGACCATCAATGGCTGTCTGGTGATGTAAGTCTAACAACCGTGACATCCTTTTAATCTTCGTAGTCTCAAATATGTATGTGCTTGGGAGTCACCTTTTTGATTTATATGCAGGTCATTGAGGCTTATTTGGGAGATTTGAGAATCAAAATGGGCGATAGTAGGATCATATGCCCTGCATGGAGGGCAAATAACCTAGTCGAAACTCCACCGCCTAGAAAGAGCTGTTAAAAGAAAAAGGTTGACATGAGCACGACGGCCCAAGTTGACATGTCATCATGCCAGGAAAGATGCGAGCGACAATATTTTGCCACTAACAAGGTTTAGATTGCTTGTACATAATTAATTGACTGCATTCGAAATTAAATACTAATGTGGTACTAACTATGTATTTTTCGTAGGCATATTTCGCAGTTAACATCGGCGATTGCCACTGGTGCACCGTCATCATGCACGTGGACAAGAAAGAATTTCAGGTTCTAGACTCTTTATGGTCTCTTAGGCAGAGCAGGCGATTTGTGCAAAATCTGGTATGACTTTTGATCTTGCATTGTAAGACCACATTGTTACCCATTGTGCTGCACTAAAATTTATTCTTCACAGAGATCCGAAATCACCAAGGACGTCGCGTTTGTGAACAAAGAGATATCAGAAATGAAGTATCGAGACGTTTCAAAATGGCCAATTGAAAGATATGATATTCCAAAGCAAACGGATGAGTGAGTTAACTGTGAATCTTATACCATTACTATTGATGCGTATTGCTGACAGTTTACCTATGATATAAAATACAGGAACTCATGTGGACTGTTTCTGATGGAATGTATGGAACACTGGGACGGAGATGCAATGAGGGGCAAAGTTTCGCAGGTACGCATGAAATGATATCTTTCTTGCACATGTGTACGTACGTACGCTGCCATCTCACATTACTAAACTACGTAATATTTGTTGCAGAAAATAGTAGATGATAAGAGGGAGCGGATTGTTGCCGAAATTATACTGGCAAAAACAAATCTGCTTGAGAAGACGAAGAAGGATGTCCTCGATTTCGCGGCGAAGGCACATGCATGAAACACAAAAGCATCAGATATTATATCCACCAGTTGTGATAGAAGAGTATATGTAATACTAGGATGGGTTTGTGTCCCGAAGAAGTTCTCATAAACCTGTACATTGGTCTTAACTTTCTTGAGATCAGCAATTAGGGCAAGAAATTAGCACATTTATCTTAAACTAGTTTACATCATTTGTTCTGATGTTGGTTTGTTTATGTATCCCTTTGAACAATTTGCTTTAAGTATGTCTGAACGAGTTTTTTATGATTGTAATGTATTGCATTCTCAGTATGAATCATTTCCTTATGTCATTTTCCTGTTTTGGCATGTTTTTAATATGTATGATAGAAAGCAAATGTGAGACTAGCATGCCTCTACCTTGTCAACATGGCTTTCTGAATTTTTGGTTCCTGATCTGTCTGAACAAATAGCTTATACACAAGGTAGAGAACTGTATTCTATATAGATAGTTCATCCAACAACATCACATGATCTTCAACAACACAAGATTGGGGCGGTGGTAGAGAACTGTATTCTATATAGTTGGGGCGGTGGTTCTGAAAATTCCAACCGCTCACGGCGGCCCACCAAGTACCTATTGGGGCAGATTTTCAAAGTGCCCCGAACCCCAAATCATAGCTACATATGACAAACCAAACTAAACATCATTTGCTTACTGTTCAAACAAACTAGCAAATGGTTCATACATAGATTGCATTACAATTGCTTACTGTTCAAACAAACATACATAGATTGCAAATCGTTTCTAACATAAATAAGCTACTAGCAAATGGTTCAAACAGACACAAGCAAATCCTCACGTTCCTAATGTAGATACATATACACACCAACATAGAGAGATGATTTTTTCGACCTCCTCCAAATCATCTCAATTTTTTACTCATGATCACCAATGCAAACATAGAGAGAATTTGAAGGTGTTACCATTTTTTGAATTTTCTATTATTTATGGTGCCTCAGCGAAAACTAAGGTGAAACCTCAGAACTAACCCTAAAGGGACAGTGTAAACTTACAATTTTTGAGTTTTTCTTTTCTACTCATGTTTCATACATGTTAGACACCATGTACACCAATTTTGGGGTGATTTGGAGATGGTCGAAAAAATCACCTTCCTAGAGATAGACCCGTCTGGTCTCACTTAAACCAGTTTTTCTAGCAAGATGATTTTTTCGAACTCCTCCAAATCATCTCAATTTTTTTACTCATGATCTCCTATTCAAACATAGAGAGAATTTGAAGGTGTTACCATTTTTTTTGAATTTTCTATTATTTATGGTGCCTCAGCGAAAACTAAGGTGAAACCTCGGAACTAACCCTAAAGCGACAGTGTAAACTTCCAATTTTTGAGTTTTTCTTTTCTACTCATGTTTCATACATGTTAGACACCATGTACACCAATTTTGGGGTGATTTGGAGATGGTCGAAAAAATCACCTTCCTAGAGATAGACCCGTCTGGTCTCACTTAAACCAAATTTTCTAGCAAGATGATTTTTTCGACCTCCTCCAAATCATCTCAATTTTTTTACTCATGATCTCCTATGCAAACATAGAGAGAATTTGAATATGTTGCCATTTTTTGAATTTTCTATTATTTATGGCGCCTCAGCGAAAAGTTAGGTGAAACCTCAGAACTAACCCTAAAGGGACAGTGTAAACTTACAATTTTTGAGTTTTTCTTTTCTACTCATGTTTCATACATGTTAGACACCATGTACACCAATTTTGGGGTGATTTGGAGATGGTCGAAAAAATCACCTTCCTATAGATAGACCCGTCTGGTCTCACTTAAACCAGTTTTTCTAGCAAGATGATTTTTTCGACCTCCTCCAAATCATTTCAATTTTTCTACTCATGATCTCCTATGCAAACATAGAGAGAATTTGAAGGTGTTACCATTTTTTGAATTTTCTATTATTTATGGTGCCTCAGCGAAAACTTAGGTGAAACCTTGGAACTAACCCTAAAGGGACAGTGTAAACTTCCAATTTTTGGTTTTTCTTTTCTACTCATGTTTCATACATGTTAGACACCAATTACACCAATTTTGGGGTGATTTGGAGATTGTCGAAAAAATCACCTTCGTAGAGATAGACCCGTCTGGTCTTACTTAAACCAGTTTTTCTAGCAAGATGATTTGTTCGACCTCCTCCAAATCATCTCAATTTTTAGCCTCGTTGACGGTGCCGAAGAACCAAAAGGATCTTGGCCGGCCGAGCTAGATGCTAGCTCGGCCTAACATAGCACTTAAGTATAAAACATAAACTCAACACAGAGAACATGTTCTACAACATATAATCATCATAACACATCAAAAAGTATAAACTGAGAATAGTATGCCCCACAACATAGGTTAAAATACGATCGTATATTCTTGAAATGTAAACATGTTCTGATACAACATATAGTGTACTTCACGACCTCAGAAAGTGCATAAAATAAAGTATGAACTCCATGATGAATTCACAGACGAAGCTTAAGACCATCCCGATTTTTCCTTCTACGCCATCTTCTTGCCATCAATCTAAGAAGAACCATTCATCTTCCTCGTGGACCTCCTTAGTCAGGTACTTTAACAAGGCCTTGTGGTTGCAAGTACTCCTATATCTCCCATATTTCCTCTTTTTTGTAGCATGATTTACAAGGCTTTCCAATGTCCTGTCTTTGGGCTTTTCCTCAAACGGACATCTGAAAGTGCAACGGTCAAATATATCGATGGTACCGTCCTGCATCTTCTTCAAAACCTCGTTGGCAAGGTCTTGCTCCTTCTTTGGCAAGACCGCATCGGCAACGCCGTCAGCATTCGTAAACAAGAACTCTAACAAGCCCTTATGTTCAGACCTTATCTTAACCGTAGCCCCATATTTCGTTTTGTTTATAGCATGATCTTTAAGGCTATCCCATGTCCCGTCTTGCGGATTATCATCAAACGGACATTTGTAAGTACAATGGTCAAACACATTGATGGTTTTGTCCTGCAGCTTATTGAAAACTTTCCAGGTGAAAGAAACCTGATTTATACCGTCCACCGTCTCGTCAGACTCGTACTACAGGTGTGAAAGAAACAATCAGAAATATGATTAGTGGAAAATAAGTATGATGCCCTGTCTAGCTGACTTAATGTACACACAAAATGAAATAGGGTTTTACTGACTCACCTCCTGATCAGATTCGACCATGTCTCTCCATGAGAGAACAGGCGATCTGTTCTCCTTGCTTGACTTCACTTCGGACACGTCTGTCTCCCACTCATCAACCACCGCGCTGGCATTGCGCTCACCAACTGCTACTACCTCCCCATCAGTTGTTTTCAGTGGCTGATGTTCCGTGTAGACGAGGACTTGCTCCTCATTTTGTAAGGCTGCATCACTGACGCGGTCTGACCCCTGTTCTGGAGGTAATGTGCCAACAGAAGAAATGTTTTGCATTTGATGATGCTCCTGTAGATAAGTCTGCGTGGTAGAATCTGGTTGCACTGCATTTGATGTGGCATAACCAGATGTTAAATTGTACTCAGTGTTGTTTGTAACATCCAGTAAATCAGCTCTTCCAACTTCAGATTGTTGCACTGGTGTAATATTAGGATTCTCCGTGTTACTATCGGTTGCAGAAGCAATATACTCGTTGGTTGCAATTGTTATCGTCTCCTTCTTTTCGAACTCATGGATTCTGAAAAGGAAAGACTTGAATGTCACATGATGAAAAGGGGGATTAAAAATATCCTAGTATGATGAAGAACTGCGTACCTGACATCAGACTGGTCACCTGACTGGTTATCAGAACCTGATCTTGGGGTGTTCAGATTTGTGGAAACGGCACCAATACCTTCTGGCACATCTGACCCCTGTTCTGGATGTAATGTGCCAACAGAAGAGTCTTCCTTAGGTACAGGGTGGCCCTGCATAGTGCCATTTGGTAATTTAACTAATCTATACACACTAGCTAAAAGCAGGATTTTATGGGCTCACCTCCTGATCATAGTCGCAGAAGTCAGGCACCTCCTCCGGTAGGGCAGCATCGGTGACGCTGTCAGCGTCCTGACGTACATCTCCACCTCCGGTCATCATTCGCGGCTGGTCGATGACGAAATGGTCAGCATGGAATACATCAAACAGGGCATTGCGGCACACCTCCTGAAGGTCATCGGACTCAACTGGCTCTGGCTCTTTAATGACGGCAGCGTCGTTGCTCTCACCAACAGCTAGTACGTCCCCATCAGTGGCCTTCATCGGCTGATGTTCCATGTAAGCGATGAGTTCCTCCTCATTTTGTAAGGCTGAATCGGCGACACTTGTCATTGTCGACTGCTAAGTGGTTACGACAATGTCAGAGAAATGAAATAAATCAACATAATATATAATATATGAGATATGGTTTTACGAGCTCACCTCCTTATTCGGATTTACACGGCCATGATTGTGATCAAGCACAACTTTCTGAATTGTCCATATACCCTTTTGGCAAACAATGAATTGAACACGAGCTGTGCAGCATTTCCTTCTAGGAGCAGCTCGTTGTTTCCTTACATGTGTTGAATCAGTAGCCTTCCCACCTTCTTTGCTGCAAACGAAGTATCTAGAACAAGTCCCATCGGCCATATATTTTTTGTGCATTTTCTTTATACTGTATCCGTTAGCTATAGCATATGACTCATAAAAGTTATATGCCTCGCCTTCAGAATTAAAAATCATCCCGGGTAATGGAACAGTCTGTTGAGATGATGCATTAAGATCATGCTACAACAATGAATATTGCCCAACGGACACAAGGATATGAGCTAGTAAGTATATATTACTTTATCATCACGAATCGACTCCTTGTTTGGATCATTTGTGGGAACGCCGCAACGTTCATCCACAATGACCTTCATCCGCACGGACTCTGTCAGCAATCTGACAAAGGCCTCAACTCTTTCAAAACATCAAAACTAATCTTTCTATGGAGAGTCAAAAAATATACCGCAGGTCGTCCAAAACGCGTGTGCTCCCCAGCGTGAACAGCAGGCAGTGGCGGCGGCCGGGTGTAGATTAGCGGCGATCTGATCGCCCGGTGACAAGGAGGCGATGCACTTCTCGCGGGCTCGTGGTACAGGAGGAAACTCGCGTGATCTGCGTAACCGTGTAGAGATAAGGCAGTCGTGACGTCGTGGGATCTTTTCCTTTTGTGTCGTAATTATCTCCAAAATACCATTAGCGCAGCCAAGCAGCACAAGCCGTTGTGTGACCGCCAAATTGTGGCCCATTAGCCGTATAGTGACCGAACTTACGATCGGAATTTAATGGGCTCTTTAATTTAATTGGGCCCGACCGCGCACGTCCAAAAGTATATATGCGTGGTGCATCCAAGAACCGCCGCACCATCTCTCAAGCCGTCGTCGCCGCCGCACCATCTACTCACGCCGTAGTCGCCGATGGACAACGCCCGCGGATGGACTAAGGTAGGCTTTACAAATGGTAATGACTGAAAAACGGTTTGAAGTCTGAACATCTCTCCTATGAAAAAAAGCAAAAGAACTAACAGAACGAACAAAATAAAATCGGGCTCTATGTGCCAGGTCCATGTGTCCGTAGTAGTAACTGGGCCGCGCTCAGAAATAACTGGGCCGTGCTCGTGAGAACCATAGGTTAGGTGCGAGGATCTGGGTTCGTGAGAATTGTGGGGTTCGTGAAACAAGAAATAAACGCACAATAACCGCTTTATAGTAAGAAATATGATATAATGCAAAATGATAAATAAAATCACTGCGATCTCATTGAGCAAATTCATAACAAAATACATAAAAAACAATTGACAACATAAATCACGATCCTAACATTTTATTTCGAAGACTAATGGGGCTCTGTCTACTTAGAAGACGACGACTCGGAATCTTCATTCTCCAAACGTGTGATCAGAAACTCTTCTTCCACTCCATCGCTCCTAATTCCAGCCAGAAACCAAGCGAGGGGGCATCGGCGGCGCCCCATCATTCCGTCCCTGACCCAGCGTCCAGAGAACTGATTGTGGGGTGATTTGGAGATGGTCGAAAAAAACACCTTCCTAGGGATAGACCCGTCTGGTCTCACTTAAACCAGTTTTTCTGGCGAGATGATTTATTCGACCTCCTCCAAATCATCTCAATTTTTTTCTCATGATCTCCTATGCAAACATAGAGAGAATTTGAAGGTGTTACCATTTTTTAAATTTTATATTATTTGTGGTGCCTCAGCGAAAACTTAGGTGAAACCTCGGAAATAACCCTAAAGGGACAGTGTTAACTTTTAATTTTTAAGTTTTTCTTTTCTACTCATGTTTCATACATGTTAGACACCATGTACACCAATTTTGGGGTGATTTGGAGATGGCCTAAAAATCACCTTCCTAGGGATAGACCCGTCTGGTCTCACTTAAACCAGATTTTCTAGCAAGATGATTTTTTTGACCTCCTCCGAATCATCTCAATTTTTTTGCTCAAGATCTCCTATGCAAACATAGAGAGAATGTGAAGGTGTTACCATTTTTTGAATTTTCTATTATTTATGGTGCCTCAGCGAAAACTTTGGTGAAACCTCGGAACTAACCCTAAAGGGACAGTGTAAACTTCCAATTTTTGATTTTTTCTTTTCTATTCATGTTTCATACATGTTAGAAACCATGTACACCAATTTTGGGGTGATTTGGAGATGATCGAAAAAATCACCTTCCTAAGGATAGACCCGTCTGGTCTCACTTAAACCAGTTTTTCTAGCGAGATGATTTTTTTGACCTCCTCCAAATCATCTCAATTTTTTTACTAATGATCTCCTATGCAAACATAGAGAGAATGTGAAGGTGTTATCATTTTTTTTTGAATTTTCTATTATTTATGGTGCCTCAGCGAAAACTTAGGTGAAACCTCGGAACTAACCCTAAAGGGACAGTGTAAACTTACAATTTTTGAGTTTTTCTTTTCTACTCATGTTTCATACATGTTAGACACCATGTACACCAATTTTGGGATGATTTGGAGATGGTCGAAAAAATCACCTTCCTAGAGATAGACCCGTCTGGTCTCACTTAAACCAGTTTTTCTAGCAAGATGATTTTTTCGACCTCCTCCAAATCATCTCAATTTTTTTACTCATGATCTCCTATGCAAACATAGAGAGATTTTTGTTTCAACATCCACCAAATCACTTCAAAATTTGTACACTTGATTTCCTAAACATAAATAGAGAGGATGGAAAATTGTTTGATTTTTTATTATACTTTGACACTTTAATAATTCGTCAATAAAAAAATCAAGAGAATTGGCGCGGTGATGTCTCAGCTCCATGTGGTCCGCGGCCATGCAGTGGTGGCGCAGCGGCCTGTCTCTTCTTAGCTGGGTGCATGCATGGCCGCTGAGACACTGCGCGCTCACGTGAAGGCCTCACGGGGGTGACGCTGATGCGGCGCTGTGAACCGCGGTTGCATGCATGGTTGCGTCCAGACATGGAAGTGTGACGAACGGAGAAATCAAATCAGCATCGTAAGCTTGTAGCCACGTTTATTAAATCTAGTCCATTTCATTTTCTAGAAGCCTTTGGTTCTGTATATATGTGGCACGCCCGGCCGTGCTCCAAAATCATTTCGGCCGCGCGCACCACAACCGCCAACCGGAACCTTCACCATCTTCCACCACCCGCCACCCGCTTCGTCCGTGCTCGCGCCCTGCCATGTGGTGGCGGCACCCCAAGCCTAAGGCTCGTAGCCCGAAGCCGAAGGCCGGTAGCTCGCGGCTGCCGACGAGTAGCACATGATACTCGTTGTACTTCTTCAAGTATCCGTTGTTTATGTTTTAAATGTTTATGTTTGTACTTCAAGTATCCGTTGTTGTATTTTAAATTTTTATATGTTCGTAGTTTAAGATATGTTCAAATGTTATAGATTTGCGAACCACCTATGTAGCCCTTACAAATATTTGTAAAATAAATTTGAAGAAAAGAGGCGTGCCTAGCGAGAGGGTTGCTAGTTGGGCTGGCCCACCCGCGCACGTTCCTGATTCGGCCAGGCCCACTGGACGCTCGCTCGCTCGAGCTAGGCAGCTGCAGGCCTGAGGCAAGCGTGCGACGGACGATCACTATTTTCTTTCGATCGGATTGAGGACTCTGGGTTTTTTCATGTGTCAATCGGATCTTAATCTGTTGCCTTATATTTATCGTGTCCCCAGTCCAAACCCTAACCCTAGTTCGTGCTCCCAGATCGGCGATCATGAGTGAGGGGAGTGTGAGCAGCGAGTCGTCCGTGGCCGGCGGCGCCGAGCCCGTGCCGGTTTGGGGCGACATCCGCGACGGACGGAGGTACGAGGAGGAAGCGCACCGTCGCGGCGAGCCCGAGATGCGGCCGTATGTCGCTGGCGTCGTCATCGGTCGCACGGCGGGGATGGCTGCCAAGGAGATGCAGTTTCGCGGCCGCGCATTGTTCGCCACTATCATGGACCAGGGAATGCGGGTGACGCCTGAGGCTCTGCGCGCGGCAATAGTGGTGCACTGCGGCGTCATAAATTCTGCGGTGATGGTTGAGGTTTGCTCCCCACCTTTCCATTTCTTTCTCCGATTCGATTCCGAAGAAGACTGCACGCGCGTGATGTTAGCATCAGGAGAGCTGCGTTTCGGCACGAGCTGGATCCTTTTTGAGCGATGGGATCCAACTTCGCGTGGCACAGCTGGGAAGTTTGAGTACAAGACAGCACTAAGCATCGAGGGCCTGCCGGAGGAGGCGTGGGAGCCGGAGTTTGTGAAACTGTTGCTTGCTGCTCTTGATGGCGAGCTCATCGAGATGTTGCCAGCGACTGATCATTGGGTGCTCCCGATGACGGCGTGGCTCCGTGACCCCGGGGCGGTACCCTTGATGATCATGTTGACCGTGCCAGTGGCTGGTATGCCTGTCAACCATGGCTCCAACGAGGACGTTCAATCGAAGCCTCCGCCATGCTCTCCAAGAAAGATCCACACAAGGAACTATTCGCTCATAGTTCACGTCAAAGAGGTGATCGACCGTGGCGAATTGCTGACAGATAATGTGGACCCTGAGTATTTTCCTTACATTGGAGAAGACCTGAGCCGTCGGCACACTTTCAAGACCTGGCGTGGCAAGATCGACGGCACTGGTCCTCGTAATCATGGCTTTGCATGATCAATTTCTCCATCAATATTTGTGCACTGTCAGACAGTTATAGAATTTGGTCAGTTATAGAATGTGGTGTCAGTTTAAGCTCGTGTTTACTTGTCTCAGTTGTAATGGATATTAGAATTGATGAGTGTCGGTTATATTTGTAATAGATATTTGAATGCAGTTGTATCACTTTGAATTCTATTTTGATATTTTCTCAAACATATATATGTTAAAATGATTAGTCATGCAATTAAACCATGTGGCATGAAAGGTCCATACCCTTAAACAAGTCCTTGCTATGTTGCAATATGACAGTGATGATGGGGATGGGGATGGGGATGACAGGACTGGGCATAGAGTCATGTCTAAAACCTTTTACTTATAACTGTCTTGTGTGTCTTTGCAAAATTGCTTCAAAAAATGATAGAGGCCTGGGACTCGAACCCAGAACCTCAGGTTTGCATGTTCAGTGCCTTGCCATTGGGATAGAGTAGTGAAGTTGTTAGGAATCATGTCTAACTCCTTTTACTTATAACTGTTTTGTGTGTCTTTCAAAATTGATACAAAATTTATATTGAACTTTTCTTGTGTCTGTCAGAAGGAAAAACAACCAGATAGCTTAATACACATTCAGTTGTCCAAAAACAACCAGACATATAGTAACTTAACACATTCAGTTATCCAAAAGCAACCAGATAGTAGCTTAATACATATGCATTTGTCCATAAGCAAACATATAGCTTAATACACATGCATTTGTCCATAAGCAGCCGAAATTCATTGGAAACAAACATCCATAGACTATTACTTATTTCGTTTCGCATCACCTAAAGTGGTTCAATATCGGCCAATAATACAATAATCGGGTCTGCAACGATAAGAAGAATACCACTGCATGCTTATCCAACTACTAGACAACAAGAGGAATAGCATTTCTAATCCAACTACTAGGCCATAAGAGGAGAATCATTGCCTATCCAATTACTAATGATGTTCATTTCAAACATCATGTTCAGGTTCCTACGAGTGGTTCTCTTTGCCATGATTAGAAACTCTCGTCCAACCTTCATTAGAATTTCGCCATTATGAAAATCTTTCCACCCCTTTTTGCAAAAGGACAGGTGCCCATTCCCATCTGTATCCGTCTTGTAGGCAACGGTGCTGAATTCGAAGTTGTCTTGGCGTAAACCAACAAAGCCTTCATTCGGGATTGTAATGGAGGAAATCATCTTCAAAGGCAATTTCTAAAAAGCAATGATGTCAGATCACCGCCACACAAGTTAGAGGCACGAACAAGGATAAATGCTAGGTTAAAAAGATACCATTTTGTGCTCGTAAAGATTTGTCCTTGTCAAACGGGTCACATATGGGACCCCAATGAAGCTTTTAGATATCCGCAGGAAATGATCAATGAGGCGACTTTCCTCCTCTCCGGTAAGGTTGGCACCACCCACATAGAAAACATTTATCAGTGGTTTACCCTCGTTCAGGGAGAAAAGTACCATCTCTCCACCGGTCAAGCCATTACGTGCAATGAATTTCTTCCACCCTTCACCTCCCAAGCTACTTTGTGTCTCTCCTATGTTGACATCAATGACATATGTGCCGCCACGTCCCTTAAAGCGGATAGTCTCTTTTACTACTACTCTGGTTTTGAAGAATGCTTCTATTGCTAAATTGAACATGAACCTTTTATTGCATGGGACAATCTATGCACCAAAACAAAATAAAAACACGTTAAAAGCACCATCAAATAATGGTTACAACAAGGTAATAATATATAGTTTACTAATTAATTACCACCGAATTTTTGAACTCTTCACGCATGTAGACATAACATAAGCCACTTGGAAAGATGTACTCGCAATTACTCATGCATACTTCGCATGGCGCCGCCATGTCCTGTCAAGCAAAACATGAAACTATTAATAGTACAGTTTTACACCACATTTCATCGAACACACCGGCGACGCCAACCCCGATTCACAAGATCGATCGGGGAAAAAGGTAAAACGTCTGGAAATTCGTCCTAACTCACGCTATTACATGCCACGTTGTACGTGCCCTAATTAGCTTGCACGTTTTATTGTCAGTAGTACATCCATACGGACGACCTTAACCTCGACCGAGATAGGAAAAAAACGCGGCATCTCATCAATAGGCGACGCCAACCCGAATCACAAAATCGAATGGGAAAAAAAGGTAAAATTCGTCCTAACTCCCGCTATTAGATGCCGCATAGTATTTGCCCTAAGTTACTTGTACGTGGATAAAGAACTATGGATTTACCTCGGCCGAGATGGTGCCGGTTTGGAGATCGTGCAGCCTGTTTACGACGGCGGTGCAGAGAGAGGATGATACGGCTCGCCGGTGTAGCGAGGACAGGCAGCGAGTGCGGCGTCGTAGGCACCCCGGCCGGGTCGTGAGGGCGGCGGCGGAGGCAACGAGGCGATGCAACTGCCTTCGAGGGTTTCGGCCACGAAGTGTACCTGGACTAAAATGCATTGTCCTATGCGTGATATGCATTGGCCTTCACCGCCACACCGCAGGTCGCCCACGTGCATGGGCTGGGCCCCAAGGCCTAGCGTGTCGTCGCCGCAGGACTGGCTGGGCTGTGTTAACCTAAACCCTAAACCCGGCGAGACGTGGCCTGATGCGACTGGCCTCCCGGCGATCGAGGCGGATCGCCTGACGTAATGTTGTGCACAAATCGCCTGACGTGATGTTGATCAACACGAAGAATCTCTGTCATCGACGCAATAAGCTGACATTGTCAATCTTTTCATGATTAGGGGGGCGCGAGAGGTTAGTTTCCTTCATATGCCCATCTACGTCGACGCCCTAAAAAATGAGACACACAATATGCATGCCTAGATAGACATCCAGACTTAAAAGTTTCAACCCAAAAAATGTTAGACCCATATTAAAGGATAATGTAGCCCCACTACATGAAATGAAAGTACCATGCAGAAAGACCCATATTAAAAGTTGCATCACTGTGTAATTCGACTAGGATTGTTTTGACTCTTGCCGGCCGTCGACCTCACTGGCGAGGACAACGACGACAGCTCCTCATTCTATGGTTCCACGGTCCGACCGATCAAACCCGGCTCAGGCGAACCGTACACGCAGGCAATCAGATCGGACCAGTACTGCCTAGACCATGAAACCATGACCCACAAGCAGAGAGTACCAGGTATTGCTGTTGAGAGGAGCTCGTATCGGTTTTTGTAAGAACCGACATCATCCTCGTCCACCGAGTCCCTAGAGTCGTGCTAAATTTGTAAACCAAAAATAAAATAAGTTTTGACCAGCGGCATCACAAATTTTAAAATATCATAACACACCAAACATATCAAAAAGTTTAAAATTTATAATAGTCTACCCCACAAAATAGGATAAAAACGATAATAATTTTGAAATGTAAACTTATTCTGGTCCAGCACATAGTCTGCTGACATTCTCAAAATAGGCAATGACAAAAATATTGTAACCGGGAGTGTACTTCACGACCTCGTCGAACAAAGTGCAAGAAATAAAGTATGAACTCCATGATGAATTCACAGATGATCAACACGAAGCTTAAGACTATCCCGGTTTCCTTCGAAGTAAAACACGTAGATGTCACCAACTTTCATATTCCTCTTCTTCACAACCTCCATCCTTGCATTACATGTACTCTTCTATCAGAAATAGTGGATATAATATCTGATGCTTTCGTGTTTCACGCACGTGCCTTCGCCGCGATATCGAGGACATCCTTCTTCGCTTTCTCATGCAGATTTGTTTTTGCCATTATAATTTCGGCAACAGTCCGCTCCCTTTTATCATTTACTGTTTTCTGCAACAAATATTACGTAGTTTAATTAGTAAGGTAGCGTATGTACGTACACATGTGCAAGAAAGATATCATTTCATGTGTACCTGCGAAACTTTGCCCTCATTGCATCTCCGTCCCAGTGTTCCATACATTCCAACAAAAACAGTCCACATGAGTTCCTGTATATATATATATCACAGGTAAACTGTCAGTAATACACATGAACAGTAATGGCGTAAGATTAACGGTTAACTCACCCATCCTTTTGCTGTGGTATATCACATCTCTCAATTGGCCAGTTCGAAACGTCTGGATACTTCATTTCTGATATCTCTTCGTTCACAAACGCGACGTCCTTGGCGATTTCGGCTCTCTGTGAAGAATAAAAAATTTAGTGCAGTGCACTGGATAACAATGTTTTTTTTTTGAACAAGGCACTGGATAACAATGTGGTCTTACAATGCAAGATCAAAAGTCATACCAGTTTTTGCACAAATCTCTTGCTCCGTCTAAGAGGCCATAAAGAGTCTAGAACCTGAATTTTTTTCTTGTCCACATGCATGACAACGGTGCACCAGTGGCAATTGGCGATGTTAACCACGAAAAATGCCTACGAAAAATACATAGTTAGTACCACATTAGTAATTATTATCGAATGCTGATCAATTAAGTATGTACAAGCAATCATAACCTTGTTAGTGGCAAAATATTCTTGGGCGCATCTTTGGTGGCATGCTGACATCTCAACTTGGGCCGGCGTGTTATTTTTTTTTTCTTTTTCCAGCTCTGTCTAGCCGGTGGAGTTTGGACCATGCTATTTGCCCTCCATGCAGGGCATATGGTCCTACTATCGCCCATTTTGATTCTCAAATCTCCCAAATAAGCCTCAATGACCTGCAGATAATTCAAATAGGTGACTCTGGAGCACATATATATTCAAGACTACGGAAAATAAAAGGATGACACCGGTTGTTGGACTTACAAGATTGCACAGCCATTGATGGTCGAGGATTACTTTAAGCCCTTCAGCCATCGCCGATGCCCCGTCAACATTCTGGTACACAGTTGAACCGTATTTTTTTTAGCTTTGCAAGTTTTTCGAACATACTGAACTGCGGCACAATTATCTCCGGTGTCAACGGAATTGATCCCTCCGTGGTATCTTCGCAGTTGAACAAAGCTGCAGGACCTGTAAATGATGATAATTATGTGAACATGCATATTTAAGTCACCGCAAAAGAATTGACAAAATGTACCTTTTCTGGTAGGACGTTTCGTGCGTTTAGCACATTTCGGCACATCAGGGGAACATAATTTCAGAGGAAGGTTGCGTTTGCGCTTCCCACATACATCTTCCTTTTCCCCCTCATTTTTCCCACTTTCCTTAGCTCTCTGACACAAGGTATTGAAGCTTGGAAACTCGTCTGATGATGAACCGTCTCCCGCAGAAAGGCTAATCACAGGAACCTCTGGAGGGGTTAAATCAATCAGTGAAACTGAGGTGGACGATTTACAAGCCTTTTGATTATCGTCGATAATTATTGGTACGTCAGGAGTGGCTCCTTGTTTAACCCGCGTGGTGTACTCAGCATTAGTACCATCATTTGTCTTCTTCTCCGTGGGTGTCATGAAGTTCGATTTATCAACCGACTCAGTCTTCATGCTTGTACCGTCCGATTCAAGGTCGTGTACACCCCTATCTGAATCCATCCAGGTGTCATCGTCGTCTGAATTAACGACGTCACAACCCTCGTCTTTGCCGGGCCTGTACACAACTCCTTTTGTGTTTAGCATTTTCAGCACTTTCTGCAAAACAAAATTGAGAAGATATTGTCATGCTAAATAAAGAAGCTATTTGAGCATGTAGAAGCAGATAACAACAAATATTCCACTGTACCACGCTCCATCTGTTTACTAATTGTATTTTCTATGTGCTTAGTCAGTTGATTCGTCATCCGGTCAAACATGAGTTCCACAGTTGCAACATCCATTGAACTCGGCGTTGCCATGCTAGAAGATGCACCTTTATCTTTTTTAATTTGCTTCCTCTTAGTTGGAGCAATGTCAGGTGTGCTGATGACCTCCTGTCTGTGCTTAGCAGATATGTCGTCATCAATCTGGCAGACATGCACATGAAATGATGATATAGTTCACATGAAATGATGAATATAGTAGTACACGCAGTAATAAAAAAAACCAATCCTGTTCCATGTCCTTTGATGTAGTCCACACTGTCTCTCTTCGCAGCCGCTTCTTCCGTCCAGTTCCTCATCAACGGCCTCCATGACATACATATTGTACCATGTGGACGTACTTTCTCGTAGTAAATATACTGCATAGGTTGGCAGAAGAATTATAGTCATACATTGTTGGATTGGTTAAGATAATGGACGAGGTGACGGGAATTATACCTGCAGTAGGGCAAGGTTGCCGTAGGGCCACTACGTCATCTCATACCCAGATTCCAGTTTCTTCAAATTTTCAATGACAAAGGTGCGTGTGTAAGCATTGAAGTTCAATTTCTTCATGCGTCTCACGTCTTTAACTACTGCGTAGTAGCTTTTTGGAATGGTAATTAGGGACTGTGGTGCAATCACTGTCCCAAGGAGAACAAGAACAGATCTACGAAGAAAGTCATCGTCTGCGACTTGGCTTTTGAGGGCGTCCGCGATTAAGTCGTCAATCTTCAGATTGCCGGTTGACTTGTTCAAAAAATGTGCTGGAATCTCGTGCATGGCATAATCCCCTTCCTCAAAAATGATGTCCTGAACCACCAGCCCATCTGTTTTATCTTTGAAACCAAAAATCTCCTCCACGTCCACTCCTTGGACAGTGAACCCGGGATGATTTTCTCGTACAATGAACTTTTCGGATTTTGGATCAAATGCCTTAATCATAAAGGTAAGAACAGATTTTCTTAGCCTTATTGATTGTATGTCCAGCATGCATTCCACATCAGCTTCAGCAAGTTTACAGCGCTGAGCTGGTGTCATTTTGCCAACAAACTCGAACCACTTCGGGATATTACAAGCACCAATGTCGCCCATTCTGTTCATAAAAATAACAAATAGATAAATGTGAAGAGATGGTTTTAGGAATAAAATCATACAAACTAATTGTAAAAATAATTGAATTATTTCATACAGCACAAATTCTATCCACTATATTTATGAAAGCGATGGTTTGCATAGAAAAATTAAAAAATATTTGAAAACAAGATGCAATCAAAAGTATGTAGGCAGCAATTAAATAAAGTCCTACACATTTGCAGCAAGCAATTTCATGTTGGGCCTATACATTAAAATATCTTCAAAAGAACTACCCATACACACAATACGAAATATGTGAATGCCACACATACAATCAAAAGTATGAAGGCAGCAATTAAATAAAGTCCAACACAATTGCAGCAAACAATTTCATCTTGGGCCAAATATTTAATCTGTGAATGACACACATGTACTCAACACTAAAAAGGCAGCAATTTAATATAGTCCAGTTAATATTTCAAAACAAACACTTGTTCATTTCTTATCTGCAAACACCTTAATTAATCCCCAAAAGTACTCTACTTAGTAAGCCTGAAACACACATGTGATCACAAACAATTTCAACTTGTATCAATTGCATGATATCTTCCGTTCCAGTCTTGTTATCACAAGCGCTAATTAATATGTCCATTTTAAGCTACAAATTAATCTGCAGTTTAATTACTGTCCACAAAAGAATTAGACTACATTGGACATCAATAATTTTAGGAAATTAACCATAGCTACTTAACCCAGTGGCAAGATTTATCCGCATCCAACGCCATAGTAAAATCTAACGGACGCTAACAGCTAACCCTAACCGGTAAGAGAAAACCCTAACTAAAATATTTGAAAACAAGATTTTCCTCTAACACCTATAATCTATAGATGCGTACTGCCTCTGTTCTCACCATAATCTACATTTTGGCTGCTGCCCTCACGGCTCTAGTTTTCCATTAACATGTAGTATATACACACCAAGATTAGCTAGTCACGCCACTAGCTTAACCCACTAATACACTAAACTGATCCTAGACTCACTCCACGCCCAGCATGCACAGCTACGGCCTTTTCTCAAGGCACCAACTAACACCAGGTTTTGGCATGCACTAGCGACTCGCTGCGTGCGCGGCAACTAACCTGTTAACTTTCCTACAAGATTAATCCTAACACATAGTAGTAAGGCAATACCTCGATCGGAAGTACGTGGCGCGGTTCGATGATGTCGCACTGTATCTTCGATCAGATGCCTCCTTACGGACCGCTAACCTAGGGAAGGAAACCGTAGTACATAAGAAAACATTGACCCCATGGTAGGCATCGACGAGGAGAAGAAGAAAAGTTCTTACCTTGATCCTTCTTATCGACGAGGGACGACGCGGTGTACTCCGGGACGGGCGGCGACGTCCACAGCTGTCTCCTAGATCTCACGATTGGCGGCGGGGCAGAGGCTGCAGTCAGATCTCACGGTTAGTGCTGGCGGTAGGCGATCGTGTTGAGGCTTAAAAGAGGTGGGAGGCGAGCTCACCTTGCCAATCTACGTGATTATCGGGCGCGAAGTTACGGTTAGTTTCCTTCGTATATTTTTTTTAGGGTAGTTTCCTTCGATATGCGCACGTACGATGTGGGGGAGTCGGTGCGTGGACAACCCTAAGCGGATGGCCCATTAGTCGGTGCGTGTACCAGTACCGCACGGCCCAACAACACTTCGTTACGTTTTTAGACTAAAAAAAACAAAACTGGGCCGGCCCATTTATCGGCCGAGGCGTGCTGTGCGGCTGGACGCTGTGCACCCCTCCTGGCTCGGTCTAGTTTTTTTTTCATCAGCATTTCGGTTTTAAAATTTTCAAAAATTCAAAGTGTCACCAACATGCAAAACGAGTTTGCATTCGTTCCTAAATTGGTATAGATAGGCTGGAGAAAAATTTGAGGGTCATTTCGAGCAGGTCCAAAAAATCACTTGCTTAGAAATGTGTGCCAAACATAGCCAGAACGGGTCCATTTCTAAGCAACTGATTTTTTCGACCTCCTTGAAATGACTCCAATTTTTTTCCATCATCTAATATGACCAAATTAGGCATCCTTGACAAGTAGTTTTCGTTTTTTACAATTGCAATATATTATTTATATTTTAGTTACTCGAGTGCAGGAAAACAAGCATTTAGGGACGTGCAGTGAAACTTGCGACAACTGAGGCTCCATATATAATGAGCATGCAACTCTACGTCTTCCCACAATGTGCAACCCAAAAGATTTAGCTAGTCCCACAACATGCAACATAGCTAGCAGTATTGTGTAGGGTCCACATGTCTGAAAGTTGGTAGATGTGCACAAAGACCGCTGTCTAAGATGTAGTGTTTAACTTATTGTGTTCAACATTGTAAAACGATCGGCACAAAGATGATACAACATGGATATCATGTAACATGAAAAATGCAACATTAAATCATACAAGTCATGTATATGGTACTTTGAGATGATAAACAAGCATGACATAAAATCATTCAAATCTAGTATATGGTGCTTTGAGATCATAAACAAGCATTACATGAAAGTCTTCACAGTGCATAGTAAAAACAAAAAGGCAAACAATTGTACACATTTATGAGAACTTCTTCGGGACACAAACCCATCTTTGCATTTGTGTTTCACAACTAGTGGATATAATATCTCATGCTTTTGTGTTTCACGCACGTGCCTTCGCCGTGATATCGAGGACCTCTTTCTTCGCATTCTCATCCAGATTTGTTTTTGCCATTATAATTTCGGCAACAGTCCGCTCCCTTTTATCATTTACTGTTTTCTGCAACAAATATTACTTATTTTAGTAATGTGAGTCCACATGCCCCCAAAGATGATATATGTATTTCTATATGGCTAAATGTACTGCTGCATGTGGGTTCACATGTCTCAAATGTCTTAAATGGTCAACATGGACTTTGTGTTGAGTGTTTGTTTTGAACTATTTTAACTGTTGAACTTAAGCCGTCGTGAACATGTATCTAGATATTTTATGTCTTACAAATGGTTGCATTTAAGTGGTGAACATTTATCTAGCTATTTTATGTCTTAAATTTTCTTCCAATTAATTGTGTATTTTCAAATAAATAAAATAAACTGAAAACCAAAAACTAACTTTGGTTTGAAACTATTTTATAATAAGCTATCCCAATTTTTTTACATATATCAAAGGGTTTAGGGGCAGATCTAGTTGTTTGGAGGTGTTGCATGTGGGTCCACATGTATGAAAGGTGGTAGGGATAAGGTGTTAGGTCTACCTTGAACCACCTTTCGGGCATGTGGACCCATATGCAACACTCTCAGCCATCTAGGTCCGCTTCTACCATCTTTGGGGTATTTGGACCCACATGCAACACTCTTAGCCAACTAGGTCACTAGACTTGGATGGCTAGGGGTGAATAGACATGACTAGCAAGTAGTCGTGCACGTGGGTCCACACATGTCCCATAGGTGGTATATGTGTACCTATATGGTTAGGAGTGTTGCAGGTGGGTCTACCACCTTTGGCCTATGTAGACCCATATACAACACTCCTAACGATCCATCCGCACATATATCACCTTTGGGACATGTGGACCCACATGCAACACTCCTAGCCAGCTAGCTGTGCATCGACCCTATTTTGGACATGTGAACCCACATGCAACTATCCTGGCCAGCTAGGTTTACCCCTACCACACTTGGTTGCATGTGGACCCTTGATAGCTATGTCTACCCCTACCACCATTGGGACATGTGGACCCACATGCAGCATCACTTCTGGCCATCTAGTTACACATATATCTTCACTGGGTCATGTTGACCCATATGCAACTCTCTCAACCATCTAGGTCCACTCCTACCACCTTTGGGGTATGTGGACCCACATGCAACACTTTTAGCCAGCTAGGTCAGTAGTCTTGGATGGCTATGGGTGAATAGACCTGTCTAGCTATGAGTGGTACATGTGGGTCCATATATCTCAAAGGTGGTAGATGTGTGCCTAGATGTCTAGGAGTGTAGCATGTGTCCACATACATCAAAGGGTCTAGGGGCAGACCTAGTTGTCTAGGGGTGTTGCATGTGGGTTTACATGTATGAAAGGTGGTAGGGGATATCTGAAAGGTGGTAGATGTGTGCCTAGATATCTAGGAGTGTTGCATGTGTCCACATATATCAAAGGGTCTAGTGGGGCATACCTAGTTTTCTAGGGCTTTTGCATGTGGGCTTACATGTATGAAAGGTGGTAGGGGATAGGTCATAGATGGGAGGTCTACCCCTACCACGTGCCAAAATGTCTCTTTTCTGCACATTTGGTCAATAAAAAAAAGCGTAGTAATTGTGAAAAAAACGAAACTACTTGTCATGGAAGCCTCATTTGGTCATAGTAAACTATGGAAAAAATAATGGGCCATTTCAAACAGGTAAAAAAACCACTTGCTTACAAATGGACCCGTTCTACATAGTTTTGCACCCTTTTTCTAAGTAAGTGATTTTTTTGACATGCTCGAAATGCCCCATTTTTTCCTACATCCTAGAAAAACCTAATTTGGAATGGATGCAATATTGTCTTGCATTCTTGTAATATTTTCATATTTTTTATTTTTCGATTTTGATATATTTTATATATAAAAAATAAACGGACTGGCCAGAGCGAGCAGGCTGAATCTAGCCCCCCTCTCTTTTTGTTTTCTTTCACTCGCTGACGGTGGCGAAGGATGAAAAAAAATTACTGCACAGCGTCTAGCCGCACAGCATGCCATAGCCAATTACTGGGCCGGCCCAGCTAGTTCCTCACATGATCGATGTGGGAAAACTTGTTTGCTTTTTTTTTACATGGCAATTTTATCTTCTTATCTTTCGACACATCTGTTTATAAAAAATGCCACTCTTGTCTCAAAAAAAAAGTTTGAGAATTAAAATGAACCAAATTTGACCCAAACATGAGAGAACAAAGGTTTATGAATTTGAGTAGCCGCGACAGAAGATCAAAAAATATCATCAACTAGTTTGTCTAAGATGTAGTGTTTACTAGCTTACTGAGAGTGTTGCATGTGGGTCCACATGTCGTCATACACCTTTTATCCCACAAGTACCGGTACTAACTTTTAGCTAGTCCGCAACATGCAACATGCAACATAGATAAGAGCTCGAACTCCCCGACGGCGCTCGCGCTGGACTGGAGGAGAATCTTGGTGGCGGGATCCAGGCCTGGCGGTGGCGGTGGCGGAGGAGAAGCGGCCATTGGGGGTGAGTGCTTCGGAACTGATGGGACGTGTGAGAGACAGGGCGGTGACAGTGAGGGAGAGAGTGGGGGTGCGAGGGGTCAAGGGAAAAATACAAATAGATTTTGAACTCGGATGTGTTAGATTCTCGTGCTGGACTAGTAGTTTTTCTAAGATTGTGATTTTTTTCGACTTCCACAAAATCTCCTCAAATTTAGTAAACATAATCTACTGAAAAAAATAGAGAGAATGTGAAGGTGGTGCTATTTAAGTAATAAGGGTGTTAATGATGCTGGGATGTTTTCATTTTAGTAGTTTGGCTTAAGACGAAGCTTCATAAGACGACGCTTTGAAGCGTCGGAACCCAGAAAAAACTGCTTAGCTCTACTTCAATATTTTTGAAATTTCGGTGTGGTAAATTTTGTAACAAAAATTCATCATTGCCTAGATAAAAGGTTTAAAATAAATGGTCCGGCCAGAGCGAACAGGCTGAAACAAATCTGTTCCCATCCGTGGGAAACTGGTGAGACAATGTGAGTAGTAAATTTCACAAACCAAATAAATATATGACAGAAATAAAACAATACGGTCGAGCGACATAATAGTTAAGTTCTTACAGGAAAGAGGAGTTCTTTGAAGATACTAGTCTTATAGAACATTATCAAAAGCAACGAACTGTAGACCGGTAGCGATAGGCTTAAACTAAAATGTAAAATAACTAGGCATCCGATGGACCTGGAAGTTCTACAAACTCCCCTTTCTTGGTCATCTTGAGCTCCTTGCAAAGGAGCTCCACTTCAGACTTCAGCAGTTGATTCATTTTAGTCAAGTCGATGTTGGTCAACATAACCTGCTTCAGCTCCTTTGAGCAGTTCAGCAGCTCCTTCCGGAGATCACCCACGGTCGCTTTAGCAGCTATCTCCCTCTCAAGATACTCCTTGGATTTCTGCATTAGACCAATTATCTGTTCTCCACGAGCAGTCAGTTGGGCCCTTAGCGTTGTGATGAGAATCAGCTCATCAGATGCCGGCTCGGTCGCTTTAGCAGCTATCTTCCTCTCAAGACAGTCAATTATCTCTTCTCCACGCGCAGTCAGTAGGGCCGTAAGCAATGTGATCTTATCAGATGCCGGCTCCTCCGTGGTGATCCTACTCCTGGACGCAGATCGGATAATCGGAGCCTAATCAATGACAGCAAAAAAGAATGTCACTTCCAGACAGCATATCTGTGTTTAAATTACAACATGTCTATATCAACAACTCTTAAGCAACATGAAAGACAGTAACAAACCACTTAACCAGATCAATGACACCAAGTAAAGGAATATTAGACCTTATGTGCATATAATATTAGAAAATATTAAAATCCCAAATCAAGACATTAATGTATATAACATTTGTGGATTAAACTAGTTTGTTCATGTCCTAAATTGTGCATTTACTACATCTAGCTGGCACCAAATAATCCCACCTTTCCAAAGTTGTCAAATTTTACAAGAAAACCTTCATATTAGGTATTAGACCCTATGACTATGAGCATACACTTAATGTCAAATAATCCCACATTAATGTATATAACAGAAAGTAAAGGAATATTAGACCCTATGTGCATACACTTCATGTCAGGTACCCAAAGTGTTATGGAATATTGAGAGTAATGGCATGTAATAGTGGATTAGTAGCTGTGAGGGCATATTAGGTATTCTACCTATGTTGGCATCTATTACTTGGCCAATTAGCCATCATTGTATCCTGTGATATCAACCAATAAATATGAACTCTAATTTACCTTTACTTTCCTGCAAATTATATTTTATTAGTTCTGCAATTTACCCAATTTATCTACCAATTCCTCTCAAAATCCCCTTCTTTTTTATGATGTTCATGTCAGATCCCAAAACATAACATATAATGTATATAACACATTTGTGGATTAAACCAGTTAGTTCATGTCCAAAATTGTGCATTTAACTAGCACCAACAATCCCAGCTTTCGGAAACTGTCAAATTTCACAAGAAACCCTTCATCAAACCATAGTTCAACTAAACTTTTGAACTAGCATTAACATATAATTATACTATATAAATTGCAGATCATAGTGGCAAAACAATGCATTCAATTATAATCAAACTACAGTTCCACTATCTTTGATACACTTGCTTAACTAGTATATGTCCTTTCACAACAATCAGTACTGTTTCTAACAGTAAACAAATCATATAGGTGATTCAATAACTGAGCAAGTGCTGGAAATGAAAACTAAAAACAATGATATGAGTAAAACATACAAGCAAGTTTCAGTAGATAATGCTTACATATCATTGATAAAAGGTGAAATATAAAAAAGCATCGCAATAAAGAGCGAATGATCAACAAAATAACATGCCCTGTTTTATGGCTTATATCTAATGTTCATGTGTTTCTTACACATTTGCAGCAAACAATTTCATGTTGGGCCTATACATTAAAATATATTCAAAAGAACTACTCATACACACAATACGAAATATGTGAATGCCACACATACAATCAAAAGTATGAAGGCAGCAATTAAATAAAGTCCAACACAATTGCAGCAAACAATTTCATCTTGGGCCAAATATTTAATATGTGAATGACACACATGTACTCAACACTAAAAAGGCAGCAGTTTAATATAGTCCAGTTAATATTTCAAAACAAACACTTGTTCATTTCTTATCTGCAAACACCTTAATTAATCCCCAAAAGTACTCTACTTAGTAAGCCTGAAACACCTTAATTAATCCCCAAAAGCATGATATCTTCCGTTCCAGTCTTGTTATCACAAGCGCTAATTAATATGTCCATTTTAAGCTACAAATTAATCTGCAGTTTAATTACTGTCCACAAAACAGTTAGACTACATTGGACATTAATAATTTTAGGAAATTAACCATAGCTACTTAACCCAGTGGCAAGATTTATCCGCATCCAACCCTAGTAAAATCTAATGGACGCTAACAGCAAACCCTAACCAGTAAGAGAAAACACTAACTAATCTAATGGATTCCAGTACTTGCATATGAAGATAGCATCAAACCCTATTCAAATCTAACAAAAATTGCATCAAACCCTAACGGCTAATAAAAAACCAAATCAATCTAATCGATTGAGGGCGGAATATGCATGAACTTACCTCCGCATGCGCCAGTGCGGCAAGGTCGCCGCCAACGCCCTCCTCCAGCGGCTGCTCCACAGGGTCGCCGCCGACGGCTGTCGCGGCCTCCGCCACGGCCGTCATCTGGAGCATTTCTTCCGCCGCCGGGGCATGCATCTGCTCCCCGACGCGGACTGCATCGTCAGCGCCGCCCGTGGCTGCAGCTACCTCCGCCGCCACGCCTCCCGAGACATCGACGCCCTCGACGCCACCCGGAGCACCGCCTCCCGATTCGATCTGCGGCACCAGATCAGCCGCGGCCTCGACGTCCGACATTGCTGGCCGGAAGAGGTTGGAGCTCTCGTCGTCGTCGGAGGGAGAGGAGTGGGCGGGGCGGTTGGTTTTTTTTTGCCGAATTTGGGGGAAATGGGACTGGGAGCGGAGGGGTGGGCGGTGCGGCTGACGCAGCCTCTTATACCGCACAGGACACCTCACCGGTAAAGGTCACCACCGTATGTGCACCGTGGCGCACGACATACATGTCATTACATTGTCACCCAATAGTGCGCCTTATCTGGAAAATGAGAGAAATTGTGTGGTTCAATTATGCATCAAATATTTGTTAGGTTATTTCACTTTTTTTTATATTTCTGTTTACTACATGTTAGGCACCATGTACAACAAATTTGGGGTGATTTGGAGATGGTCGAAAAAAATCACATTCCTAGGGACAGACCGTCTAGTCACCACTTAAACCAGCTTTTCTACAAAGATGATTTTTTCAATCTCCTCCAAATCATCTCAAATTTTGTACACATGATCTCCTAGACAAACATAGAGAGAATGTGAAGGTTTTACCATTTTTTTGAATTTTCTAATAATTATAGTGCCTCAGTGAAACTTAGGTGAAAACCTCATAAATAACCTTAAAGCGAGAGTTTAAACTTCCAAATTTTAAGTTTTTCTTTTGTATTCCTGTTTACTAGTACATGTTAGGCACCATGTACATGTACAACAATTTTGGGGTGATTTGGAGATGGTCGAAAAAAATCACATTCCTAGGGACAGATCGTCTGGTCTCACTTAAACCAGCTTTTCTAAGAACGTGATTTTTTGGTCTCCTCCAAATCATCTCAAAATTTGTACACATGATCTCCTAAACAAACATAGAGAGAATGTGAAGGTTTTACCATTTTTTGAATTTCCTAATATTTATAGTGCCTCAGTGAAACTTAGGTGGAAACCTCAGAAATAACCTAAGGAGAGTTTAAACTGCCAAATTTTAAGTTTTTCTTTTTTATTCACGTTTACTACATGTTAGGCACCATGTACAACAATTTTGGGGTGATTTGGAGATGGTCGAAAAACGTCACCTTCTTAGGGACACGCCGTCTGGTCTTCCACTTAAACCAGTTTTTCTAAGAACGTGATTTTTTCAGTCACCTCCAAATCATCTTAAAATTTGTACACATGATCTCCTAAACAAACATGGAGAGAATGTGAAGGTTTACAATTTTTTGAATTTCCTAATATTTATAGTGCCTCAATGAAACTTAATTTTTCAATAAAAAAATCCCGAGAATTATGAACATGGGCCAGCAATCTTTAATGGGCCACGTTGGCCCGGAAATGTCACCGCACGCGTCAAGCATATATATACCCTGGCTGTTTTAGCCGATCTGTCTTTGTACGACTCTAGGGGCAGCCGCCGCCGCCGAATCTCCTAACGCCATCGTCACCATCGAGCAGCTTCCGATGGAGACGGGAAGCGGAGAGGGAGGCGTAGATGGTGATCGCACCGCCTCAGGCGCCATCAAGGTGGAAAAGCTAGACAAATCCCATGTTGCACCCAACGAGAAGATACCCTTGGACCGCAAAAACTTATTTTCTCCCTATGACTACGTATTCGACGATAAGGATGATGATCCAGTATGGGTGTGCAATTGTTTTATCACTTCAAAACTGCATGTTTTTTATATTTAATTTTATAGCCTGTATTTATTAATCTTGCCTCATTGTACCATCCAGGAGGACTTTGATGCCACGCTGGACAGTGATGACAAGGAGGCGTACATCAGAAAGATTATCACGGAGCTGGAGAACAAAACCTACAAGGTTTTTCTCGACGGGACATATAAATGCCCTTTTGATGAAAAGCACCGGAACGGAGAGAAAAAAAGCCTCATAGATCATGCTAGATCGACAACGATTTATGGTGTAACCTCTGGGAATAGGGCAAGGCATATGGCCCTATTGACATACATGTTAGGTGGTGAGATAGATCCAACGAAAAAGAGTACCAATTAGGCGAAGAAGCATCATTACAATTATGTTGGCTACTATAAAGTTATGTTGAAATGTCTGGAACAATGGGTTAAGGTGATATCTCAGTGCAATGAATGATGTTATATATATTCCGTGCAATGAACGATGTTTAATTTAAATTTGTCCCTCCGAGCCGTAATATGTTGCATGAAAAATGAACTAGCTAGGTACAAATTTCTGAAGTGGCCCCGATGTTAGGTAGGCGGCGGTAGGAGGAGTATATTGTATTGTATGCATTGATCTAAGGTGCGTCAAAAGGAGGAGGCTCGCGCGTGATCCGGGGAATTAACCTAGCACGACCCTCCACACGCCGCTCAATGAGATCATCTTTTATTTATCATTTTACATTATATCATATTTCTTACTAAAGCGGTTCAATAACAATATGGCCTAAAATCTGTTTTAAAACCATAACATTCCTTGTTTCACGAACCCCACGATCCTCGCACCTAACCTGCTATTCTCCCGCGCTCCTACCAATCCAAAACAACCATATTTTAGCGTTTAATCAGGGTGGAAGGACTTCCATATAAATGTATTAGAAAGTACTAGAAAAAAAGGAAATGAGTGATCAGGGAACGGGTTGTTCTTTGGGCCGGCCCAACAGCGCATCGTCCTGATCCGTCTTCAAATTCACCGTTGCGCGCGGCTGCAGGCAGTAGGCTGTTAGCGCTCGCCCGGCCCAAATCTGCGGCCACAAGGAGAAAACAGGGAGCATGAATGCATTGTTGATTTGCATTTTAGCATTATTTCCACAGTTTTTTACTTTTTGATCAAATGCTGGGAATATTTTAATAAATTTCAACTTTTCTAGTGGTTCTGACGTATATTTTAAGGTTGAATGTTCAGGTATAGATGGTTTATTCTTGCATGTTATTTTTATTTACTGAAAATTACGTTAAATCTCTCGAGAAACTTCACAAAACCTATTCCGTTTCGAGAAAAATAATGTCTACTCTTCTCCGGTGTAACATGATTATGTTTTTATCTGTATTACAAAATAAAATTAAATAAAATCAATAATCTATCATCCACGCCGATTTATGGAAACGAGGAGCATAGTGAAATAAAAATTACTTTTATTCAAACCTAATACATCAGTTGAACACTCAGAAAGAAAACGTACAACATAGTTGACAACAACACAAAACATAACAACAAAACAAGATTCGATACAAGTTATAGGCACTCATACACTGCCTTATGTTAGCCTTTGTAGACTAACCCTGCTGTCCCTGCAGGTACATCATTAGGGCCTTGTGATTTGCCATAATTCGAGCAGTGTCACCCCTAATAGACATTGATGTAGCATGCTGTAAAAGACTCTCTTGTGCCCCGTCCTTCGGTTTAGTATCCCACCTTTGTAACATATGGACCCACATACACCACTCAATGTGATTTCGGATGCCACTGCTGTTACTATGCTGTATCATTCCAGATGATAGTTGCACTAGTTTGAGCATGTCACTAAAAATAAAAAAAAAACAAGTTTGCAAATGGTCCTAATTTGTGACATAATTCCTATGCAAGAAATATGGTTAAATTTCTAGCATGTAGAAAAATCGACATTGGGAGGAACGAAGCCATTGGGCCTAGCTTATGAACCTATTTCTGGGCACATAATTTTTTTAGACATCTTTTAAAATGGTCAGTATTTTTAGTCAAAGTTTGTGTGTATAAATTATGCATGATTATGTGAAAAAAAATTCAAATTTCCGAACCACTTATGTATTACAAATATTTATGAAATATATATGAAAATAGGGAAGAAAAGAATAGTGCTCAGCGAGCGGGTTGCTAGTTGGTCCGGCCCAACCGCGCACCGTCCTGATCCGGTCGAAACACCGATTAGGGTTAGTTACCGATTGATTTTATATTGTCTCCCTTAAATTACGTAACCACGTAATCCACAACCTAGAGCGCCTCTTATCTTCAACACCTCCAACGACAGACGACGATCACGATCGCTCTCTATCCTCGGCGGCGGAGACATCAAAAGTGCGATCAGGTACGCCCTCCGCCATATGTGGTCGCCTCCAGTCATGGCGCACGCGCGTAAGCGTAGAGTAGAGTAGATGATGCTCGGCGGTGGCACCTGGATGCCCATAGGGAGGTGTAGGCGCGGCCACGCGGCGATGAGGGCTATGTTTCGCGTGGTGCGTGGTGAGTGCGAAGACGCGACACAGGCCGGGTCCTGAGAGTGGCGCCGCCATTAGAATCGTTAGGCTGCTTCCTAGCTAGTGGGCTACAACTGCCGTTTTTTTTTGGTTGGTTAACCTAATTATCGTTTCATTGTATATATTACTGCACAATGCGTGCCATATTTATAACTATGTGTATGTATCACTTCTTTTTGATTACGTGGCAATGTCTGCTCGCACTCGTCCTGTTCGTGCTTGTGTTAAGTTGAATAAAACGCTTCATATCAGAGGTACGTATAATCACGAGAGACTATCCATGCATGCAATTGTACTACTCCTACTTATGTACGTATTTGTTTCGGGCAGGTCCTGGAAAAGAGGATGAGGAAGATTTTGAATGTTTCTGCAACTATGCCAATCGCGTTGCGATGCATGATGCAGAATTTGCTACACTCAAGCGTGCAGTTGATGAGCACCTGCCAACAAAACCATTTTATGTTTGCACAATTAATAAATCAAACATCGTGAAAGGCAAAGCAAAAATGGTAAAACTTTGTTTTCTTAGATAAAAGTTCTCACATACATATTTTACTACTTTAGGGGAATGACATTTGCATTATTTCTTGTAATCTATACGCAGTATTTTTCGAGGAGCTTCACCATGCACCACATTGTGCCAAATGTTGCACTACCAGCATTCATTCCAGTCTATTACAAGAAGACCCAACATGTGAAAGTTAAGATGGTGTTGAGCGAGTCAAAGGTGAAAGGAAAACTGACAGGTGGTGCCATGTTAACAACAAACTGGATGGAGGTTGTGAAGAAGAAGAAGATGAAAGTTGGTGACATCTATGTGTTTTACTTCGAAGGAAACCGGGATAGTCTTAAGCTTCGTGTTGATCATCTGTGAATTCATCATGGAGTTCATACTTTATTTCTTGCACTTTGTGAGGTCGTGAAGTACACTCCCGGTTACAATATTTTTTCTTATTGCCTATTTCGAGAATGTCAGCAGACTATGTGTTGGACCAGAACATGTTTACATTTCAAAATTATTATCGTTTTTTATCCTATTTTGTGGGGCAGACTATTCTAAATTTTGCGTAGACTTTAGCCCTCTGCTGGGGGGTGAGCATTGGGTATGCGCTTGGAAGGTGGATAGGCACGGTGCCGGTGCAGAGCTGGTGGCTGTCGGTGGGATGGCGCAAAAGTTTTGCGGCTCGTGGTGATGACGGTGAGGGAGTGGTGCGACTCGTTTGGCTCCAGCTCGCGGTACTTTATAGGACGCTTCGACGTGCAAGCACACGGACCCACCAAGGGTGCATGCATGCCTAATTATAATATGTTTGTTTAATTTGGAATAATAATTAATAAATGACACATTTCATATTCTTGCAAGAACCTTTTTTGATACAGAAGACATCTGATTTGTTAATAGAATTATTTAAATATTATAATATTTTTATATTTACGACATAATGATTACTAGGCCATTACAAATTTACAAAATTCAAAAAAGGTTAGACTTTCGCCCTATGTCTTCTTTCATGGTCGAAAAAATCAGACTAGTAGAAACCAGGTCGATAAGTAGGACAAAATGGACCATTCCTAAGAACATGAATTTTTGGACTATAATGAAATGAACCCAAATTTTAAATATCTCTGGTGATAGACGAAATATACGCGGATTTGAATTATTTTCCGAAATTATGATATGTGCAATCGTCATTTAACTTGAAAATTTTGTATATTAAATTTGACGAAAAGAAAATATCAATTTCGTGCGCCGGCCTCTACGTGCGTGCGCAGGATGAAGTAAATATATGGGCCGGCTCAGATAGGTCCTCCCTCTGGCGCAACGCTTTTGGGTCTTTTTTTTATCTAGTGTGGCGGTGACGTGTCTCGTTGGAGGCGAAACGACACTTGGTATATAACGTGTCGTCAGCCGCCACGCCCGCTCTCGCCGCTCCCATTCCCCCCCCTCCCCCCCCAATTCGGAAAAAAAACCCAACCTCACCGCCCACTCCTCTCCCTCCGACGACGAGAAGCTCCAAGCGCATCCGGCCAGCAATGTCCGACGTCCAGGACTCGGCAGATCTGGTGCCGCAGATCGAGTCGGGAGGCGCTCCGGAAGGCGTCGAGGGCTCGGGAGGCATGGCGGCGGAGATAGCTGCAGCCACGGGCGGCGCTGAAGATGCAGTCCGTGTCGGGGAGCAGATGCATGCCCAGGCGACGGAAGAATCGATCCAGGCGACGGCCGATCCGGATGGCAAGACAGCCGTCGGCGGCGACCGTGTGGAGCAGCCGCTGGAGGATGGCGTCGGCGGCGACCAAGCCCTACTGGTGCATGAGGAGGTGAGTTCATGCATATTCCGCCCTCGATCGATCGGAGTAGTTAGGGTTTGTTGGTAGCCGTTAGGGTTTGCTGTAATTTTTGTTAGATTTGACTAGGGTTTGACTAGGGTTTGTTACGGTTGGATGCGGATGAATCTTGCGACTGTACTTTAATTTTCTTGTCGACAGTAATTAAACTGCACATTAATTTATAGCTTATAATGGACACGTTAATTAGCCCTTGTGATAACAAGACTGGATCAGAAGATTGCATGCAATTTAGACAAGTTGGAATTGTTTGTGCACATGTGTTTCAGGATTATTACTTGGTAGAGTAGTGTTGGGGATTAATTTAGGTGCATCGGTTAACGTTTTTAGATGCATTGTTATAACAAGTAATGATGTTTGTGTTTGCATATAAGAAATGAACAAGTGTCTGTTCTCAAACATTTACTGGACTGTACTAGATTTTATTAATATTTTCATTGTAATGCCAACTGGATGATTTGGTGGTGCTGCCTACTGGATGATGGAGAAGTGTATTTTTATTTCAGAGAGTAGGAGTAGTGCAGTCAGTGAGGTTGCGTCATGGATTTTACTTAACTAAAACTTAAACCTGAACTTGTGCAAGATCAAGCTAAAAAGGTTATGTGCTTTATATGGTTTGCACTCTCTGTATTATGGTTATTTGCTCTTTACTAAAAGCTTGATTTGGTGCTTGTACCTTCATTCATGCATTATGTAGTTTGCACCTGATGGAGTACGCTAGTTCATGTACTGGAACTTGGAGTATTTTTTGCTTGCTAAATATTTATTCCTACTCCTCCATGTTTTACAAATATTCCTACTGCTTGATCATTTTCTTGAACAATTCTCCTTGCTAGATTTCTTGCATCTACTGTTTGCTCAATAATCCAACAAGTGTATAAAACATATTGTGTGTGCTGTACCACAGTATAGACAACACAAATTACCTCTTTTGGTACGTCCCTGTCTAAGTAATTTTTGCTTGCTAATCATTTTGTCCTACTCCTCCATGATGCTTAAGAGTTGCTCATATAACGCATGTTTGTGATTTAAACAAACATATGCTGACTGGAATTGACATTCTTTTTTGCTGTCATTGATTAGGCTCCAATGATCCGATCTACGTCAAGTAGTATGATCACCACGGATGAGCCGGCATCTGATAAGATCACACGGCTTATGGCCATACTGACTGCGCGTGGAGAAGATATAATTGACTGTCTTGAGAGGAAGATTGCTGCTAAGGCGACCGAGCAGGCATCTGATGAGCCGGCATCTGATGAGCTGATCCTCATCACAACGCTTAAGGCCCAACTGACTGCGCGTGGAGAACAGATAAATGGTCTACTGCAGAAATCCAAGGAGTATCTTGAGAGGGAGATAGCTGCTAATGCGATCGCGGCTGATCTCCGGAAGGAGCTGCTGAACTGCTCAAAGGAGCTCAACCAGGTTATGTTGACCAACATCGACTTGATTCAGATGAATCAACAGCTCAAGTCTGAGGTGGAGCTCCTTCGCAAGGATCTCAAGATGACCTAGAAAGGGAGTTTGTAGAACTTCCAGATCCATCGGATGCCTAGTTATTTTACATTTTAGTTTAAGCTTATCGCTACCGGTCTATGGTTTGTTGCTTTTCATAATGTTCTATAAGAGTATTAACTTCAAAGAACTCTTTTCTGTAAGAACCTAACTATTAGCAGTAAGTACCACTATCGGTCGCAAGGCAATATCATATTATTCCTGTCATATATTTGTTCGGTTTGTCAAATTTACTACTCGATCAAAGGAACCGTATGCTTCTATGTAACGACCCATTTTTGTATGTTTCGTGTCTAGCATCTACTTATATGTTTCCAGTCTGTGGCATTGTTTGTTATCAATATGTATGATACCAAGCAATACGAGACTTTAATGAATTTTTCCTATCTACAGGTTTGAATTTTTTTTAGGTTAACTATGACTATGATGCCTTCATTGTTCTGGAATTTTCGATTTCCATTGCACTGGCACATAGTCTACATTTGTTTTTCAAATGATTTGTAGGTTTCTGAATTTTGAACATATGTATTACCCCAGCAATGGAGTTTTACAGAATCCAAAGACGTTTATCATGTGTCTATACCGGGCCTAGAACGTGATGGGCCTTATCCTGATGGGCCTCCATCGTGGTGAACAGGCTGGTCGTGTGAAGTTGGAACTGCATGCATCTACCAGTTCTGAAGTTCTATGTATTCAGAACACAGGCACCCATTCTACATTTTGATTTTTTTTTTCTGATTTTGTTGCTTACTAATTGTTTACCACCATTTACTGATTGTTTTTTAATTTCCAGCGTTCGTGTATAATCAAAAGAATCTAAAACAGACGATCAGTTTTCATATTGTACACTTTATGTGCTATGCATTTTGCAAAAGGATTTTTGTGGAAAGTACAAACTGTACTTTTACAAAATACTCTTGGTCAAAAAAATGTTATTTGGGCCATATTGCTTTTATTTGAGGGGTACATTTTTTGGGCCATATGTTCCACTAGTCTAAAAACGTGGGCCATGTTGTCCATAAACGTTAGAAGTCCAAACGTGGGCGTCCATATATTGACCCGGAGCGGTGCCTTCTCGCATTCTTCATCGAACCACTCGCCGGCAGTTCCTCGGAGTAGTTGCTCTACACAAAGGTCAGTTTCTAATCTGGATTTCGTCGGAGCAGTTGCTTTTTCTTTTCGAATCTACACTTTGATCCTCTCTTCTTTCTTCTCTTGAATCTACACTTTGATCCTCTCTTGTTTCTTCTCTTCGAGTTCCACTTATCCAGGACCCTAAAACAGACAAGAAGCTCAAGCTCTCTGGTAAGTTTCTGCTTTTTCCCTTCCAATACACTTTGGATCTTCCTTCTTTCTCTCCATTCTCGATTTTTCTTCTTCAATCAATCAACACATCTTCTCTCTCTTCACACGGGTTTTTTTTACTTCAGTTGCAAACACGGGGTTTTTTACTTCAGTTCTGTATTCTTATTCTACCTTCATCTGCAAACACGGGGTTTTTTACTTCATTTCTGTATTCTTATTCTACCTTCATCTGCAAACACGGGGTTTTTTTACTTCAGTTCTGTATTCTTATTCTACCTTCATCTGCAAACACGGGGTTTTTTACTTCATTTCTTTATTCTTATTCTACCTTCATCTGCAAACAAGGGTTTTTTTACTTCAGTTCTGTATTCTTATTCTACCTTCATCTGCAAACACGGGGTTTTTTACTTCAGTTCTGTATTCTTATTCTACCTTCATCTGCAAACAAGGGTTTTTTTACTTCAATTCTGTATTCTTATTCTACCTTCATCTGCAAACACGTTTTTTTACTTCAGTTCTGTATTCTTATTCTTATTCTACTTTGTAGCTTCCTCATCCACTGTGGGGAACTCATCATCCATGAATCCTTATGGACCCATCACTGATGATGGGTTACTCACGACAGATATACCCATCACTGCCTATGGTACCACGCATCTGGAGGTGGTGTACACCAACGAGGTGCGGACTGTCAAGCACACGCTTGAGAAGTATGAGCAATTGCTCAAGCAACAAAAGTACAGGATATTGGGACTGGACCTCGAGTTCACAAGGGAGAGAAAAGATGAAGACCCGCCACAGCAGATCGCCGTCATCCAAATCGCCTTACGCCAGCACGTCCTCGTCTTCCACTACTGCAGGTATGGATACTTCCGTGATTGTTATAATCGGTCCACCATGCACGTCGGCATCCTCCCGCCCCCTCACCGCCGCACTGTATGCATGTTCATGATTTACTTTGTACGTGCTTAATTTGGAATGTACCTGAGAAACGTTCTGTATGTATCTACTTTTTTGCTGTTGCATATTTCTACATATTGACAATAGAACCATCGACACATTGCACCCATAGAACCATATATATCATCCATCCATAGGTATCTGGTTTCCTACTGTCCTCTAAGCCACTTCAACTTGTTAACATGTACAACTAGCAACCTAGATACACACCTTGCACACCTTGGCCAAAAGTTGATGCAAGAGGATCCCGTTAAATTTCAACTATAAATCAAAATATAAACTATAAGCGGGACTTTCAAGAAATCAAAAGAAACTTCTATAGAATTATAGGATTAAAAATACATGTATTGTATTGTAGACACTTCGTTGCATGTGCACACTACTTGTATTGTTCCACACGGTTCTGCAATTTCCTCGTTCAACATTATCAAATTGTGCATCATCCAGATTATTTTCATGTGTTAATTACTTAATTTGCATCTGCTGTAGGCCCAAGGAGCCTTGTCCAGAACTGGACGATTTCCTTCAGAACAAGGAAATCACTTTCGCTAGCGTTGACATCAGGCAGGACAGAAAAATGCTTGAACGTGCGAATATCATCATTCCAGAGCAGTACCACATCGACATCCAAGATCTGTATAAGTCCGAACACAAGTTTGAATCCGAACCACCGTATGACCGGGACTCATTGGGATATCTAGCAGGGACCATCATTGATATTGCTTGCTGGAACCTGAAGAATGATTTCCCGTCTGACGGCCATCATTACTGGGAGCAGAAGCCTCTTTCCCCGCTGCACGTCGAGTATGCAGCAAGAGACGGGTATTATAACTACGACCTGTACCGTAGGATCCTTAACGTTAAAGATGGGCTATCTCGGGCGGCTCGGAAGGCTGAAATTGTCGCGGCTGATGCTGAAGCTGCGGCGGCTCAAGCTGCGGCGGCTCAAGCTGCGGCGGATGAAGCTGCGGAGGATGAAGCTGGGGAGGATGAAGCTGAAGCGGATGAAGCTGTGGCGACAGAGATACACCACATCACTGCCTATGGTACCACGCTTCTGGAGGTGGTGTACACCAACGAGATGCGGATTGTCAAGCGCACGCTTGAGAAGTATGAGTAATGGCTCGAGCAACTCAAGTACAGGATTGTGGGACTGGACCTCAAGTTCACAAGGGAGAGAAGAGGTGAAGACCCGCCACAGCAGATCGCCGTCATCCAAATCGCCTTACGCCAGCACGTCCTCGTCTTCCACTACTGCAGGTATGGATACTTCCGTGATTGTTATAATCGGTCCACCATGCACGACGGCATCCTCCCGCCCCCTCACCGCCGCACTGTATGCATGTTCATGATTTACTCTTTACGTGCTAATGATATACAAAGGAGAATTATAGAAAAAAAACTCCTATATAATTATAGGATTAAAAATACATGTATTGTATTGTTGACACTTCGTTGCATGTGCACACTACTTGTATTGTTCCACACGGTTCTGCAATTTCATCGTTCAACATTATCAAATTGTGCATCATCCAGATTATTTTCATGTGTTAATTACTTAATTTGCATCTGCTGTAGGTCCAAGGAGCATTGTCCAGAACTGGACGATTTCCTTCAGAACAAGGAAATCACTTTCGCTAGCGTTGACATCAGGCAGGACAGAAAAATGCTTGAACGTGCCAATATCATCATTCCAGTGCAGTACCACATCAACATTCAAGATCTGTTCAAGTCCGAAGAGAAGTTCCATAACACTCCGCCGTATGACCGGGACGAAATGGGATATCTAGCAGGGACCATCATTGATAGTGCTTGCGGGAACCTGAAGAATGATTTCCCGTCTGACGGCCATCTTGACTGGGAGCAGAAGCCTCTTTCCCCGCTGCACGTCGAGTATGCAGCAAGAGACGGGTATTATAGCTACGACCTGTACCGTAGGAGCCTTAACGTTAAAGATGGGCTATCTCAGGCGGCTCGGAAGGCTGAAATTGTCGCGGCTGATGCTGAAGCTGCGGCGGCTCAAGCTGCGGCAGATGAAGCTGCGGCGGCTCAAGCTGCGGCGGATGAAGCTGCGGAGGATGAAGCTGAAGCGGATGAATCTGTGGCGATTGAAGCTGCTGAGGATGAAGCTGCCACGGATGCTATGGCGGTTGAAGCTGAGGAGCCACCGGCTGCGTCAAAGAAATGTTCATGGGACTCGCTGGACAAAGACGGCGACGACGACAACGAGCACACTGTTGCCACCGGGTGGGAGTGACAATGATGTGCGGGATTGCTTCTGGTTTAAATAGTCTACGAGCATTGCTTCGATGGCTACAATGCTACGTTTAATTTCAGTATTGATAATTTTATGGTTTGTAATGAACTAAATGTGTGTTTCTTTTCCTATCGAATACTATGCGTGGTTGTTACTTGCTAGTATTTGCACGTCACTCTGATACACTCGTGCTTTTCATCAGGGTAATATTGAACTTTACATGTCGTATTTCCAGCAGAAGATTTTATGGGTTTGTGTGTGTTTAAATGCTTGTGCAAATTTCCTCTGCATATCAAACTTTACGGGGGCAAGCAAGTTAAGTACACGTCATTGTACAAGATGGTCCTAGTTGCTTGTTGTTGGAGGTAACAAAGTGTTTGACTCATGTGATCCCATAAATTATTTCAACCAGCAACCATGGTTGTACTTTGTACGTTGAAATCATGCATGTTGTTGCTTTAAGTGGCTGTGTATGTGCACTTTCAGAGATCGCACCACTTGGGATTTCGATGATTCTTGCTACCCAGCTGTGTAGTAAAATTAAAATGCATGATAATCGGTTTACAGTATAACCTTAACAAGTCAAAATGTTGGGAATGAGCGCTACGACTAGTTCGCCTTAGCTATGGTATCTCGAGGCGAGTATGGAGGAAGATGAGAAGCTTCTCCTGCTAACCCTCTAGTCCTAAGAGTCTTGATCTTCTGCTTCCTAAGGCTTTCATGGCATGGAGCGAAGAACTCATGTGACAGCGCGTCCTCTGAAGTGATCCTGCACCTGGGGTTAACCGCCAGACACTTGTCTACAAGATCAAACAGCGAGTCGGGTAACTTCTTCAGGAACTCCGGCCTGCGGGCGTTGGCCACGCACCATGTCTTGAGATCCACCGACTGCAGAAATTTGACTTCGAATAACTCCTGAAAAATAAAGTGGCGACGATTTAAATATGAGTGGCCCGGGGATCGGTTCAAAGGGTCCTCTCATGTGTCAAGCGGTGAGTCTGCTTACCGATGGGTATGAAGATTCACAGTTGTGCAATTTCGCTACTTCCCATAATTCTTCGCTACCTCTGAGATTAACTATTTCCTTCATGTTCCTGTTTGTTGAACATATTGCACAAGATTAGCGTGCTTTGTAACCAGGGAAGCAAAACTTGTAAATGCAGTAGCTAGCTCACTGTTTAGTGTCTCCGCGAAAAGGTGTTTTGCCAGTTATCAAATACAGGAATGTCACTCCAGCAGACCAGACATCAATTTTACAACCCTGATGAGAAGATCTCAAAAGAACCTGAAACAAAGACATTAATTCAATATATGGCACGTCGGATCCACAAAAATGGTCTCGAATAGAAACAGCACCAAACCTCTGGAGCACGGAACCCTTTAGTTCTGACACATGGACCTTCTCTTCGTTGTTTTCCATGTCCTGCGAGTACCAATAGTTAGAGAATAATTGACTTTGTAGGATTCAACACATAAGGTCTAATGCTGTTTACTGGACAAACATACCTTTGCTGTTCAACAAGCCAGAACCGGCAACAGGACTACCACCAGAACGCAGGGGCATTGGTGTGAGTAAAAATAGCTTCTGATCCATGCCACCAAAAGGAGCAGCTACCCTCTTCCTTTGGGAAACTAGAGCTGCCGGTGTATTTTGTTTGGGACTGTCTATTGCCTCCTGATATAAGTTCATTAGTTCTTTCCGCCCTTTGAAAGGTATTGGCTGCTTTAACCGGTCCAATGATGTTTTCATACTTGTAGCCTCTTTGGCAGAGGTTATACCAGATCCATTAGCAGCTTGGCTACCATACATACTTCCAGTGTCAATCCTAGGATCGCTGCCCACAGGGATTTTATTTGATCTTTTCCTCTTGGAACCAAGAGGTTGATTTGAGTTAGCTGCTGCTTCGTTGGCATGAATCACTAGTGCGGTCTTCGATGAAGATTGAGATGTAATATGCTTCCCGCATGAAAATATCTCAGACTTACCTGATCACCAAACTGTCAAGCTGTGGTGATGCATGACATATAAGAGAAATATAGCAATTTAAAGGGTTCCAAATTCGTTGAACAAACATTCATGTATTTTCATTCATGGAGTGGACACTACATACTACAGGGCTTTACCTATGGTTGAATATTTATTGGCACTGATACAGTCATTTCTATCGAGAATTAGGAATGGCAGCATGGAGCAAAGAAAATCATGACGCCTTTCATACTGATATTTTTCAAGAAACAGCTTTCCACATATACATCTGTTCATATATAATTTGGTCGCTCAAGCTAATGAAAACTTTCATGATCATTTCCAGGAGAATAGTTTTTGGACAAAATACAGATACACTATACATAATAGTTATAATTTTGGACTAGCTACATCAAACAAGAATTGAAAATGAGAAGATGAACTTACTGTTTCGCGATAACTTCTGGTGAAGATCCTGGATAGAAAACAAAGGGAGGGAGATCACAATGACAAAAAAATGCCAGTTAGCAACTAATACTACAGGAAATAATCATCAAAGAAAATAAAAGCAAGTATCAAGTTGGGAGATAGTACTTCCGCGAGGAAAAAAAAGGGAGAACAGTACATGCACTAACATTTGCCAAGTTGAAGTCAATAAGATATCCCTTTGTCTGGTCGCGAGAGAAGAGGAAGTTTCCAGGTTTCACATCTCTATGCACTATTCCCTGGTACCATAAATATCAAATACTCAGGATTAGCAGGGTTAATCCTGGTGATAAGAACTCAATAGTCAATTAAGCTAAACATGGAGTTAAACTGAACCTCTCTATGTAGGCTTGAAAGAGCTTTTAACAGGCAATAACCATACCACTGCAACTGAAACAAATCTATTTCTTTTTTCAGATTCTGCGGAGAAAAGAGAATATTCTTAGCAAAGATGAACACATATCTAAACTTGATAACAAAAATAGGATCCGTAGACAGCATAAATAGTTAACCTCCGGCCTGTCATGCTTTAAGTGTTGTAAAACAAAGCAATCCAGATCACCACTCCTAAAATTGCCTTCAAATCTAATCACAAAGTGTCTGCCTCTGCAGAAGAAATAAACAACAGATTTATTATATTTACTATGGGAGAAGGTCATGTTGTTTAAAGATTTGGGAAAACAGAATTTTTTAGTACCCAAATCGTTTCAACATCTTTCGTTCATTGTCAACATAATGCGAATGAGCTTTTCCACGAGGGCCTGGCAGTAGAAAATACAAGTTAATTTCCTTTCTCATAAAAAAACATCACAGAATAATTATATAAAAATGAGCAGACTATCAGAACAACAGCAAATACATTTATTGAACTTCATGGAATGATGTTCATACATTTTATGGCAACTACTCTTCCATCTTCTTTCCTCCGAGCCCTATAAACGATACCATAACCTCCTGAGCAAATAATCCAATATGGAACATTAGTTACCATTCAGCAAAACCAAGAGCATAGTTCCAAAACAAATGTACAAGGACTCTCACCTGACCCGTCCTCCTCTTGTACAACAAAATCTTTGAAACTAGGTAGTGGTTTTGGCTCTTCATGGCCCTGTAATACGGTAGACCGACAGAAATTATATTATCTTATTCTTTAACAAGGCTATGATATTGAGTTATTGAAAGAGGCAAAAAGCTAGTAACAGAAGTATCACCATAATTTAGACAAAACTCACCTTTTGGGCATCTTCTGCGCCTTGATCCTTATCTTCTTTGGGTAGTGCATCATTCTTCTTGCGCTTCTCCTTTTGCTTCACAATCTTTTTATCTTGCTCCTTCTTAGGAAAATTCGTACTCACTTCATTATGTGGCTGCTCATTATGCGACTGTTGCTGGTTGAGTTCTACTGAATCTGCACAAAATTGACCCAAACGGATGTCAGCAATACTGACTAATAGCTAAACAGAACCCATCACCCAGTACAGAGCTACAAAAAAGACGAACCTGCATCGGTCTCCATCAGGAGGCGCCTCTTCACACCGAATTGCACCGCGTCTGAAGGCTTCCGCTTCCGCTCGTACCAAATCGGCACCTCCGGGCACGACATCCTCGCCTCGGGGGCCCTCAATCGCACCCTCGTCGGCTCCAGCCCATCACGCCCCATGGATCTCAGAAACGACACGACGGCCGTCTCTGAGACATCCACCACGCCGTCTGAGAAGCGGATCGGAGATCCTGCGGTGTGCCACAGCCACTCGACGTGCTGCGGCGTCACATAGTTCGCCGCCGGCGCTCAGGCGGCGAGCTCGGCGGCGGCAGCGGGGCGGCCGATGCGGACGAGCACGGTGACGAGGTGCCAGGCGAGCTCCGTATCAAAAGAGTAGACGCCCGAGCCGGGCGGGATCCATGGGAGGGGAGTATGTAACTGCAACGGCCCACGCGGCAACTGGCCAACTGCCCACAGAAAGTCCAGTTCGGGCTCTACAAACAGCCCAACACGCTGAAACATTGGGCCCACACACTTCTCTAAGAGTACGCCAATAATAGTTGGGTACTTGTTTGGTATAAAGGGAATGAATGAGCCTAGATACTCATTGGCTGTTTGGGTTAGTGTGGCTGGATGAACTCAAGTGGCACTATATACACCAGAGATCATACGTCCTTTTCCTATACATGCCCCGAAATATAGGAGCTTCATCCGCAACCAACAACGTCAGTCCGCCTCTCGGAGGAGCACCAGCGGTTGTGCGGCGTCGACCCTGTCTCGAGGTTGAAGATGAAGGGCATCTCGAGAATCTTGTTGTAATTCAGGGCATGTGGACCGAGATGTAACACTCTCGAACATCAAGGTCTACTCTTACCACCTTTTGGAACTTGTGGACCCACATGCAGCACTCTTCGCCATCTAGGTTTGCCACTACAATAATTGGTTGCATGTGCACCCACATGTCGCACTCTCGAATATCGAGGTCTACTCCTACGACCTTTTGTCATGTAAATCACTCGATTATTGATTCGTACTGTGGTGATAAAAATCTTTTTTGAAATGTTTATACTATGAAATCGTAATGGAGAAACTACCACGCTAACATGGTTATTTTTTTTGTAGAACCGCCGCCACGTAAAATTCGATGCCGATGGCCCAGCAGTCAATGACTTACATCTTTCTGACTTTGGAGTTTATCAAGACGACCTGGATTTCAGCACCAAGACTCCCAAGAACAATCCTGATCTGGGAACAAAGGATGACCGTGAGGTCCCCGTGAAAGACCGTTCGGATGATTTTAACGTACGCATCTGAACTAAGCTTTCGATTTTCATTATCGTTATGCAAAATAACATATGAAGTTTCCACGTACAACCATGAACATTTAACATATGTACATGAAAACATATTTAATTTCTAATTTTCTCATATTGCTTTATATATCGTAGCGTGAGAAGGCTCTATCTGCTGCTGAAGGTTCAAGGAGCACGAAGATTATCAAGAGGAAGGGGTTGAACAGTGTGAAACTTTCCCGCCAGGACTCTATGAAATTGTGTATGGATGTACATGATATGAATGAGGTATTGGTACCAAAACTTGTGAAGACTTCACAAGAGGACACAAAATTGGTCCAAGTTGATGACCAGGTATGTACACTTTGACATATGGTACAGTAAATTTTATATAACTAGAGAAAGATACTAACATGTACCGCTACGCAGACCTACATCAACAACTACAGAAGACAACTGCCTGGTATCCTTCTCAATATGCAATGTCATAGCCCTGCAAAACATAGAAAAACTACAGTCAACAATATAGGTACAAATTGGTTCATAACTTCAAATTACGAGTCAAGAAACAAGCAAGTTATTTAGTTTAGTAGAAAATTATATATGTGGGAGAGTGCAAGTTAGTCGAATCAACCATATGAACATGAATAAGAGACCATCATAAATATTCAGCAAGATAGGCTACAGTCTGAAATAAATAGACTATCATCTCTATGTACAGTACCCATCCAAAATCTACCAGCCATGACGTGTCTGGTAAATTTAAATTGCATCACCAAAGTAAGGTAACTAAGGTACAGAACTATGGCACGATGGGCCGTAGAGCCGCGACAGACTACATGAAAAGTTCATGTTGGACAACAATGACAATAACTGCATTCTACTCGGTCCACGTGTTCTACCGTTGTAGTGCATCCACTTTAGCAGAAAGGTTGAAAAACTTGTCTAATGTGATACCCCCTCACCAGCTTCCTATTGCAGCAAGGCCAGAGAGCAGACAGCGGTCGAATTGGTAACAGAGAATAAAATTTCAAAAACAAAAAAGGCGAAAAGAAGTAATGAAGAACTAAGAAAGAATCCAGAAAAAGCAAAGAAGAATGAAAATCTTTTTGTTGTTTATGTTTTGTTAAAAAGGCAAAGAAGAAACAAACATGAACCAAATACATCTGCTAAAATGTTTTTGGTATTTTTTATAAAGAAGATGCGAAAGAAAAAACCAAACAGAACAAAAGGCAAATGAAACCTTGGTCTCCACAAACAAAAGAAAATATGAACTGAAACTAAAAAAATTATGGTAACAGAGAATAAAATTTCAAAAACAAAAAGGCAAAAAGAAGTAACGAAGAACTAAGAAATAATCCAGAAACAAAGAATTGATTCTAACTACATGTGAAGCTTCAGATTTTATTGGCTGCTACTCCACCAGCAAAGTGCAGGGCTTCAAGAACAAATAGGCCACTGATCAAGTGGAAGTGAAAAATGGAGCAAAATATGTACCATAATGGTGTTTGCTGACAAAATTACAATACACGGTCGGTCATGCACAGTGGAACCTACCCTGAAGTGTCAACATCTGCGTTGACATGAAGAAAATGCACATTTTTTAGATTATGAACATGCATACTAACGAGAACTGATTATTAACGGGCACAGACACACTGAAGTTCTTAAAGATCTTAATCTCAGAAACCATGACTGTAGTATGTTAGGTACTTTCTGTTAGTGGTAAAGAAGTTAAGGAATACACTGAAGGTCTGAAGCTATTTGGGTACAGAACTATCTCAGCAGCAAACTTGGTATGCAAGATCTAGCCAATGGAATGACATGCAATTTATAGGAAGTTCGAGCTCCATTAACTATGATGATGATAATTCAAATCACTAAAACTTCTGATCAGTGTTCACGACCGTTGTGCTAGACTGCTTGCAAGATTTGATGTTCTTAAATAATTTCAGAGGCTAGTAGAAACCACAAATACTGAATATTCACCAAGTAAACTCGGTCCATACACATTGGGTAAATCAATAAACCAATAATATAGGCGTGCTTAGATCAGTCACCTTCAGTGGCTTGCTCAGTGGTGAGCTTGTTGTTGCCATGCCAGTAGCTGTCACGTTCTTGATACGGTTTACTGAGGGAGATGGAAACCGCTTCGGAGTAGGTGGTGTCGCCCTCGCCTCCTTCAACACAGAGGGTGATCTTGGCTTCCCTGCTTCCACCACCTTCAACACAGACGGTGATATTTGCTTCCCTGCTTCCACCTTCAACCCCACCTTCATTCCCTTCCTGTACAGACAACAATTATCAGTACCTCAAGTAGTATAATTTTATCAAGTTGCTATTTCCATCGTAGTGACAAGTAAATTACATTGGGCTTGGACTCTTTTCGCCTGTTTCTTGCGTCGACACCTTCTTCCAGACCGCGTCGCCGACAACTCCGACCCTCATCCATGATTCAGGAATTAGTTCCCTGTTGCATTCCCATCCTGACCCCTAAATTCTGCAGATTGCCTGAGAAATCACGTCGGTCCGATCTGCGGCGATGGGTTTGAATCTCAGATCAATTAACCCTAATTAACGACACGAATGAAATGTAAAACAACTCCTAAGTTAAACTGTGGGCAGAAATCGCTCGCCCACAGCAGGCACAAAGAGGGGATGCCCCCGTACATACCGAGATCTGGAGTTTGTGGTGGGTGAGGTCGAAGATCTCGGGCACACCGTCGCGCTCGATTCATGCCTCATCGTGCCTACAATGCGGGCTCCTGCAATCCTACGCGTCTCCTCGTCGCCACGGCACGAAGCAACGAACCACCTCCTCCGCCGTTGGCCGCCAGCAGCGCCTACACCGTCTCCCGCCGCATCTCTCCAGCAGTGTGCGGGGGGTGGGGGGGAGGAGTGGTGGTTGTTGTAGGCGGCCGCGAGGAACCCGAACGCGCCGCCTACAGGGGGAGGCGGCGGCGTTTCTCCAAACCCTAGCGCCGCCGCCGTCGAATGACAGCGGAAATGTAAACTAGTGAAATCCCGATATTGTCCCTCACCGGCCTGAAGTGAAATCTCTTTTGTGCCCTCGTCCTCGATGGCGGGAAATTTAAAATCTTGTGAAACTACCAGACTACCCCTCGGAGACCTGGGGTTCTCGCCTGTAGTGAAACGCATCCGAGCCACCCAATTTTGGCCAATGGATGGCCCATATTGAAAAGATGTACCATAAAATGAGCCTATGATTATTGTAGTAATCTGGGTCGTAAGGAGAAAACCAGTTGCCTTCTGATCGTGAATTCATACTAATGGGAAACGCAGGCGAAAGTTTAAGCGGCGGATGTCGATGCGAAATGAAGCGTTGGGATGCTGTTTTATAGAGGCTGCCAGCCATGACACCTCATGCACAATGACGCCGCCACCGCTAATGCATGCGGACTACCCTCGCTGCGCTGAGGCATGCATGCACGTCGCCTCCCAACGCCTAGATGTGGGCGCACACCGTATGCTCTCTCGCTGCGCTGGAGGCATCCATGCACCCGTCCAGCCGTGGCGCGACAGCCGGGTCGCCACATGCCGCGTAGCCGCGCTGATGCATGCATGCACCGCCAAGCAGGGGCGCGACAGCCGAGTGCCATGCCACTACGGCCATGCATGCACCGCCCAGCCGGGGCGATATGCATGCACCAAAGTTCAATGCTTAAAAAGCCTGGTCCGCTCGGATTCCACATGCTGGAGAGGACTGAGCAGGCACGGGCTGGTGCGTACGGGAGCATCTATGTGGGGACCCCAGACCGGCAGTCTGAGACCTCCAGTATGCATACATTCACGATCCCAAGATCAACAGTCGTGAACAACATACTTAAGTTGGTACACAGATTACATCATCCATTACACGAATACTTAAGGTCGTACACAAAGGGGGCACATGACCACGCCTTATTCAACAGCCACGCAGGGCCGACAAACTACTCATAACACAGCGGAAGACATTAACACACAACGTGATAGAGCCCAAGTCATGCCTTAACCTACAGGCTGCTGACCGGGAAACGTTCCTAGTTCGCAGGGTCGTCGGGGTAGTACTCCTCCCCGTAGAACTCCTCCTGAGGCTGCTCCTCAAAGTCTGGCTAAGACAATAGCCAGGGACGAAACCAATATGAGTACATTTGATTGTACTCGCAAGACATCCCGAATGAAGCTTATAAGATGCAATCATGCTTATATGGTGGAATGGGTAGGCTGTAATTAAGGTTCACTACCCATGATGGATGAAAGATTCATCATGGTTGATTAACATCTCTATATCTTTATTAAAAAGATACTTCAAAAGATAAGTTTTCGCAAAGAATATTGAAGAGAAGAGCAGATTTTTCTTTGCAAAACTTCTTGGAAAACACTCATCAGGTTTCCATCATCAGCACCTCCCAGGTACTTAATCCGCCTTTCCAGTACCTCCCAGGTACACTCCTTTCCAAAACCTCCTTTTTAAAAACATCGACACAATGCTAGACGACATTGACCATTCAGCTGTCCATGACCGCGGACGCGGCTATTCGAATAGTTTTGACTCTGCAGAGTTTGTACACTTTCACCACACCATCCGGTACATCTGCCGTGAACACCACGGACTGCCCGCGACAGTATGCGAACATCAGATAACCGATCATAACTTCCACTATGTCTATGCTAGTATGCGATTACCTCTTCAGTGGGTTTGTTCTCCCCGGCACCGAGTGAGCTAGCCGTATCGATCCGGTTGCCCCTAGACATCACACCGCCATGGCAGGAGACCCACTGTTGCTTGCCGGTGGCACTCGCAGTCCACACTTTGTATGCCCATATCCAGCATTCGGTTCCGGGGACTTTAACCCCTTCTAGCCAATTGAGGTAAAGTCTCACACTAACACAAACAAGCTTCCATTAAGCCCGTGCCCATTTTGAGTGATGTGGTTGTACGGTAGGGCTGTCAGGCACAAGACTAGTCTATGTGTCGTTTTCGAAAAACATTTCCAAAACATCTTCTTCACAATCCTCCCGTGGACAAGGTCCCACCTTTCCCGGGTTTTTCTTTTAAAACCTTTGTTTTTCGAAAACACACTTTTAGGGGTGTCCACTTAGGGACTTCAAAATTATTAACTTGTGGTGGTAAATATTCCATATGGTGGCTAAGGGCTTGGTAACACCAAGTTGTAACTAATGGCAATGTAATAATTTATAATAACACTAGTAGTAATGGCCATATCAAAAATAGTTTTGTTTTTCCAAGTTTTTGTAAAACTTCAGAAGTAAATCATGCATGATATAATGATAAGTATAGTAGCAAGCATTTGGGAGCTTGCCTTGGTACTGGTCAAAGTCTTGTCCCTGAAATAAACAGGATTGACAATAGGCCTCCTCAGCAACAGCTTCTTCCTCGGGTTCTAGCGTCGCAAAAGAAAGTAACCACCAATCAGTACCAACTAGAGGTACATACTAACAACAAGCATCACATACAGCAAGCAAACATTATCACACAACAATCACCTACTTTTCAAAATAGAAATCTACCACACACTTCTAGTTGAAAAAGAAACTAATAGAGCTATGCTCTAGTTTGAGAATCTTACTCTCAAACCAAAATGCAATGGGATCAGTGGGTGTACCACTATCAACCAAAGCATAAAGAGGTCATTTAGCCTCTGGTCATTTACAAAAGTCACCTAAACACAAGCTAGACAAAAATCTATTCATACTAGTGAGTCACAAATATTATCAAAAGTAATATTCTAGTTAAACATGCTTTGCTAAGGGCTAAGTAATATCCAAACAAGGGTGACATGCTATTCAACCAGTAGCAACATAACAAGCTACTGATGTTCACACAACACTCTCTAAAGTCATTCCATATAAAGGATTTTTATCCTCATACAATCCCTAAATGCTAGAAAAGTCTAGGAAATAGTCCTACTAGTGATAATATCCTCTCACAACACATGAAGCACTCAACTTCTCCTAGCATGTTATCAATATGAAGTAACACAATCATAACAGAGAATATCAAACCTACACATGCTAGAAATCACAAAAAGAATACTAACCCATATTATAAAACTAAATAAAACTATAAATAATTATTATCAGAAAAGCATAAAATCTAGTTTTGCTCACCCAATTAAATCTACAGCTCAATAAATCACACCAAGATAGGATTAGGTACTCCTAAACATATACAAGCCAACACAATTGGATTCACTTCAAAAATCATCACCAAATAATTTCCAAAAATCCTAGAATAGCCTACTGGACATTTACAGAAATGCATGCCATTTTAATTAGGTTGATCTTTAGCAAGCAAGACCAAGTTCTACTGCTAGGTAACACTTAGAGCTTTCCAAAACAGTTGAGTTTGCATTTTTGTGATTCTTAGAAAAAAAATATTTAAGTTTTAGTGAAAACCAGTACTTCTGCCTCTCCATTTATTTCTCCAAAAATAATAACCAAAATGAAGATCTGCAAGTTGGGTGTGTTTAAGAACTTGCAGTGGTGCTACCCAGATTTTTGGTTTGATTTTATTTGATGTTTTCCTATTTTAAAACGAATTAAACCAGAGAGCAAAGTTTCTGCTATTTTTAAAAACAGCAAACACTGGAAAAAAAAAAAACGGCGCGTGGGCCGAAACTGCTGGGCGAGCCCAACAACGGCCGAAATTGGCCCATTTAGGTGCGGCGAGTGGCGCGGACGCGGGAACGGTTCGCCGTTTAAACAGATCCGTCGATCTCGAGATCGACGGCTGTGCGTCGTCGTCGTCCTCACTCCTCTCTCTCTCCACGGCGACACGGGAGCGAGCTCGAGCTCGGGTTTTCTCACCTAGGGGCGACGTAGGGCGGTGGCGCGGGGTCGGGGAAGTCGCGTGAGCTCGAGGCAGTGCAGGGGTGGAAGCGGAGGCAGCAACGACGCCACGGCACGGCTCCGGCGAGCACAAGGTCCGGGACGGCGTCGAGGATGGCGGCGGCGCTCCTGCAAGCAAACGTCCCTCAAACCATGTCAGGGGCGTGTTCCAGGTGCTAGGGGGTGAGAGGGTGCAGAGATGGTGGATAAAGGAGCAGTGGAACGGCGGCAACCTTCAAACCGATCTCGCTCTGGTTTCCGGCGAGATTTTCCCTCGCCTCGCTCACAGAGAGCGAGCGAGGATGCTCGAGTGGGTTGAGGTGAGTGCGGGTGGTGTGTGCGTGCGGGTGGCGAGACGAGAAGCTCTGGGGTGGCTTAAGATCACGAGAAGGTGATGATTGCCCTCTCGGGGTCAACGGAGGGGCGGAGTGGTGTGTCGTGTGCACGCAAACGCCGGCCCCAGGCTGCCTCTGCTCGTCAACTTATGTTTCCACGGACGGGCGTGTGCTGGCAGGGCAAGGACGCGAAGGAGAGTGGAGAAACGGGCAGCTCTCTCCCTGCCACGGTCGTCTCCCAGGTCACCTCCACGGCTCCACTTCCCTGCTCCTAGTTGACCTCCAAAATGCCCACCAATGGCATGGCTAGGAAGTAGGGACATAGGGGAGAGTAGTGGACAAGGTTGCTCCCTCTGGTTTGTCCAAAATCATCACAAAAACGTGCTCCCAAAATCGACCCCGAACAGTTTCAGAAAAATTCAGTTTTCTGAAAAACTGCTAAGTGTTGGAGCAGTTAACACATAGCAAAAGTTGCTGCTTGATTCACCTAGCAAATCAAGTCCAAATGGAAAAATTTAAATTGGTAAATGATCTCCAGGTTGAATACTTCCATTTAATATTTTTGGTCCATTTTTGAAAAATGTTTAAGGGCAGGGAAACATGCTGGTAAGTGGGCTACTCTCTGACTGTTTCTGACTTTTCTGTTTCCAGTTTTTTTTTTTCTGTTTTATTCTGTAGCCACAAAAACATGCATGTAACTAAGGTTCCAAAAGTCCAAAGGGTGATCCAAGGACATGGAGTTGAAGTACATACACCATAGATCATCTCCAACTCAAAGATCCCATAAAAGCACATTTTTGCCACATAAAATAACAGGTCCAAAACAGCAAGTTTAACAGATTTCAGAGAAGAAAAACCTAATTAGAAAATTCTAAAAATTTATTTTCCTCAAACCACAAGCACTAACATACCACACATAGATGATCAAGAGTACAAGCACAAGTGGGTTCACACATAGGTTCATAATTTGGTCTCCCACTTATATATTACAAAGGGGTTAAAATTTTGGGCTGTGACAATCTACGCCTGACAGCATGCAAAAATTGCAGAGATGGTGATTGTGGTCAACATGCACGGCTCGAATCCACGAGGAAAAGAGCGAGGGAGATAGCAGCAGCGCGCGCTATTTACTCGGCGAAATCCGCATTCCTCTCTGCCCCTATCCATTCCGTTCACGCCCGCGCGGCCCAACCGCCTTCTGATTCCCCTCCCGCCGCCGCCACCGCCGCCGCGATTCGTCGCGCCGCCACCTCCCCCACCTCTCCTACCCCCGCCGCTACCTTCCCCGCTCCGGAGATGTGGCCGATGTGGCCGCACCGAAACCGCGCCGGCGGTGGCTATGGCCGCCGCTCCGGTGGCTACGGTGGCTACGGCGGCAGCAGCAGTCGCGGCGGCTCCGGCGGCTCGCTGTGGCTGCGCCGCGACGGGAGGAGCCCCGCGACGCCGCCGGTCCGCAGCTCGACGGGGTTCCGCAGCGTGCGGCGCCGTGACTCCGGCGGCTACGCGGCGGAGATCACCATCGACCACACGCGGATGTGGCTCGGCACCTTCGCCACGCCGGAGCTTGCCGCGCGCGCCTACGACGCCGTGGCGTGGCAGTACGGCCGGCCGGCATCGGAGAGGAATTTCTCCGACGTCGAGACCGCCGAGGATGCCACGGCCGTGGCTCCGGCTTTTCGCGTAGTTTGCCGTGCCATCGAGGACGAAGACCGGCAGGCACGCCGCCAGCTCCGGGCTGCGTAGGCCGACGAGGAGGCGATGGAGAAGCTCCGGCGGGAGAATCCCGAGCTCGTGAAGGCCGAGGAAGAGTTCTTCACGAGCCGGGGCGCGAAGAAGCCGAAGACGGAGGCCGGCCCGTCTACATCCTTGACTCCGGTGATCGATATCGGGGATTCTTCCAACGAGTCCGGTTTATCGGACTTTGACTTTGATTCCGATGACGATTCCGGTGTCGACTGGAAGGCATTTGCTAGGGGGCACTAGTTTAGGTCTAGTTTCGAAGTTTATTTTTAGGTTGGTCAAGTTTATGTATGAAATGTCGTCAGACTATCTTAAATTTGGCTCAAATTTAGTTTCGAATTGGCTATGTATGCACTAAAATAGGGCAGCTGTTAGAGTTGCTCTTAGGCATGAAAGCCTAGTGGCCATATAGACCTAATTAGGCATGAATGTGTTTTGCAATTTCACATAAATGCGATGAATACCGGTAAATCTTATTTCTCTGAATTTGTAGCTTGGATAATTTCTCCTATTTTCTTATTTGTCAAAGATGGCTCTTTTGTATATAATTTCTCCTATTTTCATTACTGCTTTCTTTATAATATTTCAAGCTGTCTTCTTCGGAACCTTTTGGATGAATTGACAAGTGCAGCTAAGGGTATGGCCCCTGCTTAGTGGCGTGTGAGTTCAACACTATTCCAGTTTTTTTACTTAGTTTACTATGACCAAATGAGTCATCGATGGCCAGTAATTTGGGTTTTCATAATTACAATGCATTATCTATTTCTTGTTTAACAAACGTGCAGAAAAACGGGCATTCTTGCACGTGCATACAAAAATAAAAAATCAAATTTTTTTTGCAAATGGTCCTTGTTAGTGACCTAGTTATCATGAAAAAAAATATGTGTAAATTTAGAGCATGTACAAAAAATGACATGCATCGAAACGGAGCCATTTGGCCTAGCTTCTGTACCTATTTCTGAGCACATGAGTTTTTTTAGACATATTTAAAAATGATCAGTATTTTTAGTCCAAATTTGTGTGTAAAAATTATGCATGGTGATATTTAAAAAAAATCATAATTTCGAACATATTACAAAATATAAAAAGAAAAATAGTGGTCAGCGAGCGGGTTACTATCTGGACCAGCCCAACTGCACCGTGCCGATGAGATGGAAAATGGGCTTGGACCAAAACGCACTCGCACGTTTTAAGGAGGTCCACGGTGACGATGAGTGGTTCTTAGATTGATGGCAGGAAGAAGGCGTAGAAGGCATTAATCTATCGTTAAGTTTATGTCGATGTGTTCCAATATGTGTTGATCTCAGATACACGGAGACGATGACTGGTACCTCTAAGAATGCTGCTAAGAAGAAGGCGAAGAATGCATTACTCTATCGTTAAGTTTATGTCAATGTTTGACTATGTGTGTTGATCTCAAGTGTGTGATAAACTGTGTGCGAATACGTCGTATTTACTCTATGTGTTGAACTCAAGTGTCCATTCTCTCTTGTCTGTTTTATATATACAAAATATTTTACTATGTTTTAAATCCGTTTTTCTAGAATCTAACAAATATTTATTGCAAAAATTTAAAACGAAAGCGACGCCTGAGCGGGTGCGTGCATGCCCATTTTGGCAGCGCGAGCGCATGCACCGCGCAGTCCCCGTGAAGTCGTGCATGCATGGCCGTGCTGCAGAGGCCGGCGACTCGGCTGTCCATGCATGCATGGCCGCTGCGCAGCGCTACCGCATGCACTGCAGCGCCCATGAGAAGGCGCTGGGTCATGTGCCGTGCAGCAATTCAGATGCTCAGCACCAGCGGGAAGCGGGCAGCCGCGTCTGGGCGGCGCTGTGGCCGTCGGTTGCATACAGCCGTATGCGCCCACACGCCGCTTCCATGCACATTAGGTGGCGCGCCCATGCATGCGCGGGTGGCAGCATACATATGCACGCTGTGCTCGAAGCGGTGGTGGCGGCGTCGCTATGTATGAGGTGTCCTGAGTGGCAGCCTCTATAAAACATAGTTCTTCCACCCCTTGAAAGAGCATCCTAACTTCAAACAGCATCCTACGCTTCATTTCGCATCAACATCCGCCGCTTCAATATTTGTGTACGTTTTTCACCAACAGCTAGCTAGTATGAATCCAGGCTCAGAAGGCAACTGGTCTTCTCCCTATGACCCGGATTACTACAGTAATCATGTGCAGGTTGAGGTTAGTACAAAGTGTAGATATTAGGGTTCTTTTAGTGGTAGGTTACTGCATTTTATTCAATTATCGGTTTTATTCAGCCTCTATATTCATAATATTGTTGTTTTCATTTTGAATGCATAGTACGAATCAGATGACTCTGTAGACAGCGACAACGAGGATTCCTACCTCGCAAAGATGCTCAACCAGCTGCAAGATGGAATACTTAAGATTCAATCTGGGCTTAGGTTCAAGTGCCCATGGGATGGAAAACCGAAGGACGGTGCAATAGGAAGTCTGTTACAACATGCTACAGCAATGTCTATTAAGGGCAATACTGCTCGAATTAGGGCAAATCACAAGGCCCTAATGATGTACCTGCAGCAGGAACAGCAGGGTTAGTCTACAAAGGCTAACAGATGGCAGTGTATGAGTGCCTAGAACTTGTATCCAATCTGGTTTTGTTGTTATGTTTTGTATTGTTGTCAACTATGTTGTACATTATCTTTCGGAGTGTTCAACTGATGTATTAAGTAATTTTTATTTCCCGGTGCTCCTCGTTGGTGGGTCCGTGTGCTTGCATGTACTGATAAATGGAATGAGTGTCTAGAAGATTTACTTCTATTTTCTTTACACTTGTTGTCATGTGGGCCAAACATTATTTTTCTTGAAACGGAAGAGGTTTTGTGAAGTTTCTCGAGGGATTTAACGTAATTTTCAGTACATAAAAATAACATGCAAGAAAAGAGGGTGTATGAGTGGGGTTAAGCTAATAAAAGAGGTGTATGAGTGGCTACAAGTTTTATCAAATCTAGTTTTGTTGCTATGTTATGACCTATGTATGGTTTGTTTCTGAGTGTTGAACTGATGTATTATGTTTGGCACGTGAAATTTGCGAAATATGTGTCCATTCATAATATAGCATCATTTTTCTGTTGTTTCTTCAGCATTAACACTGGAATTAGGAACTCCATCCGGTACAACCTGTAGCTAGTCAGTAACTAGAACAATATGCATATGGTCATGACAAAAGGAATGAGAAGAACAATATGCATACAGTCCTCTACCGGCATTAGGATGGAGATCAGCAAAAGGAAAAATTCCTTCATGAAAAAATACATCATGGGAAATATAAACATGTCCAATGGAGATATCAAGACATTCTACTCCTTTGTGTAGGGTAATTTATCCAAGAAAAATAGCTAGATACGACGTCTTAAGTTCAACCTTAAAATAGTTTAAAACAAACACTCAACACAGAGTACATGTTTACCACTTAACATAACTTAAGTTCAACATACTTAGACATAGCTATGCAGTTCAACAGTAGTCGTCGTCAGAGAGCACAATGACCACCGAACCGGAGGCACCAGCCTCGTTGCCGGTGAGGCCATCGTTAATGGGCCTCTGCGCCTCTGCCGCCGCTGCATCAGCTTCATCGCGTGCCTGCACTTCCATTGTCTCCTAAAAGCAATACATATTGGTTAGTGCATCGACCACATTAAGAAGTAGCAAACAAACGATCCATATAGTACTAGCAATACATATTGGCTAGCACTTCCTATGCAAGCAAACGATCCATATAGTAAACAATATAAGTATCTGTGAAGCAAAGATCCATGCATATAGTACTTGTCACGCTAAGAAGTAGCAACTAGCATCCTAGTAGGTATAAAACGAAAATTTAGGTAAAGCTTATTTGTTTGTGTCCACCGAAAACAGGAGTCCTCATATGATATGCATGGAACGTGTAAACTTTGGCAGGCATCCAAATTTTGGGCACAGTACTAGCCAATCTATTAATACCAAGAACTAATCTACACCAATCTAGCACAAGCTAGATGAATAGGGTTTTAGGGCTCACCTCAACATCCTCGTCGGAGTAGTTGTGCGGGTCATAGTGGTCGACACGTCTCTTTTTGATGGTTGCATCATCATCAACCCACATTATCCTCACGGCCTTCTTGGGCGGCTGCTCTCTGGTGACGACGTCCTGCCCGTTCTGATGCACGGCCGCATAGGCGTTGAGTTCCTTGCGAAGGAGCTCAGTCTCATTCTTGAGCAGTTCATTCTTTTTAATCAAGTCCATGCTGGTTAGCATAGCCTGAGTCGTCTCCTTTGTGCAATCCATCAGCTTCTTTTGGAGATCACGCACGGTCGCTTGAGCAGCCATCTCCCTCTCGTGAAACTCCTTTGATTGCTGCAGGAGATCATTTATCCTGCTAGCTAGCAACTTAAAGAAAACTGACGTGTCAAATTCTACAACAAAACCGCCGGTCATCAAATAGTTATACTACTTCATCCGTTCACCATTAATTCCTATCAAACAACAGATCCATTATCAAATCATGCATTTCAATTCTATCAAACTACAGGTTCATCATCAAATCACAGTTCCATTATCTTTGATACACTTGCCGAACTAGAATAATTTATAGATCATATCAGCACAGCCATGCATTTAATTTTTTAATTTCCTACCAAACCACAGTTTCATAATCTTTAATACCCTTGTTGAAACTTGAACTAGTATGTATCATTTTGCAACACTCTAGCAGTAACAGAAGTAAGTAATTCAATAAAAGATGTAGTGCACAATAATATCTAAGAGCAACCGGCAAGACTCAAAACAATCCTAGTCGAATTACACAGTGATGCAACCACAAACCCTAACTTGCATCTACAAAACCGCATGGAATCTATTCCACTAACCCAAGAGAAGACTAGACTAAAGGATTTACCTCAGGGTCGATCTCGGAGACAATCTCGTCAATCGCTGGCAACTCGGGTTCCTCCATCTCCACCTCCACCGCAGCGACGACATGCGGAGCAGGAATCCCACGGCCGTCGCCAGACGGGCCTGTGGCATCTACATCCAAATCCGCGACCGCGACCATGTTCTGCTGATCAAACAACAGATCCATTATCAAATCATGCATTTTCAATTCTATCAAACTACAGGTTCATAATCGAATAATTTTGCAAACTACAGGTCTAATTCTATCAAACTACAGGTTCATAATCTTTAATACACTTGCTGAAACTAGAACTAGTATGTATCATTTTGCAACACTCTAGCAGTAACAAAAGTAAGTAATTCAATAAAAGATGTAGTGCACACAAATATCTAAGAGCAACACCGGCAAGAGTCAAAACAATCCTAGTCGGATTACATATGATGCAACCACAAAACCCTAACTTGCATCTACAAAACCGCATGGAATCTTAAATATTCCACTAAACCAAGAGAAGACTGGACTAAAGGATGTACCTCAGGATCGATCGCGGAGACAATCTCGTCAATCGCCGGCAACTCGGGTTCCTCCATCTCCACCACCACCGCAGCGACGACATGCGGAGCAGGAATCCCACGGCAGTCGCCAGACGAGCCTGTGGCATCTACATCCAAATCCGCGACCGCGACCATGGCGTCTACATCCAAATCCGCGACCGCGACCATGTTCTGCTGATCAAACAACAGATGCATTATCAAATCACGCATTTTCAATTCTATCAAACTACAGGTTCATAATCAAATCATTTTGCAAACTACAGGTTCAATTCTATCAAACTACAGGTTCATAATCTTTAATACACTTGCTGAAAGTAGAACTAGTATGTATCATTTTGCAACACTCTAGCAGTAACAAAAGTAAGTAATTCAATAAAAGATGTAGTGCATAATAATATCTATGAGCAACCGGCAAGAGTCAAAACAATCCTAGTCGAATTACACAGTGATGCAACCACAAAACCCTAACTTGCATCTACAAAACAGCATGGAATCTGGTAGGGGAGCGATTACGCCCCGCGCGTCCACCTCGGATACGACGGCCGGAGTAGGACTCCAACCGACATGTCCTGCCGCTGCTTCCACGACGCCACACGATGCGTCCGAAATGACCTTCTGCTCCGGCGGATCTATTGTTCCTCGCAGCATCGTAGGAGGCGGCTGAGTTGGGGACGACCTGGACGGTATTGCGACGGGAGAAGAGGAGGCAGACGCGGTGGATTTGGGGACAATCTGGTTAGGGCACAAGGTGAAGCGGGGACGGGATAAAAGAGGAGGCGGGCACTGTGGATTCGGGGACAATCTGGTTAGGGCACAGGGCGAAGCGGGCCTTGGGCTAGCTTCATTCTCCTGGGCTGGCCTTGGGTTGTTGTTGGCGCTAAACCGGCCGGAAATATCAGTTTAGTCCGTTTCTTATTTATCTTTGTTTTTTCTTTTTTATTGTATAAAAAGTGATAATTTATCTCCAAAATGACGATATTGCAAAATAAAAATGCTAAACTCGTCTCTATGTTTGTTTAGGATATAAATATTAGAAAATAAAAAAGGGTAAAATCTTCACATTCTCTCTATGTTTGTTTAGGATATCATGTGTACAAATCACCCCAAATTTGTTGTGCATGGTGTCTAACATGTAGTAAACAGAAATAGACGGCTATGAGTGTTTCATGTGTGTCCACATGCACCAAAGGTGATAGTTGTATATATAGTTGGACGTTTAGGAGTGTTGTTAGGTGTTTCCCACATATACTGCTACCACCTTTCACACTTGTGGACCCACATGCAAGATACCTTCTACCCCTAGACCCTTTGATACTCGTGGACCCACATGCAATAGTCCCTGCCATCTAGGTAGACTTCTAACACCTCTAGCACATGTGGACCTACATGTACCACTCGTACCTAGTCAGGTATATTTGCCTCTTGCCATCCAGGTGAACTAACCTAGCTTTTTAAGAGTGGTTCTACATGTTGAGAGTGTTTCATGTGGGTCCACATGCCCCAAATGCGACAGATGTACAACTAGACGGCTATGAGTGTTGCATATGCATCAAAGGTGGTAGGGTAGACCTAGATGGCTGAGTGTTCTATGTGCCTCCCGGTGCCTCAGTGATAATAGATGTATAGCTAGATGGCCAGAAGTACTACTGCATCTGGGTCCATATGCCGTAAAGGTGGTAGGAGAGACATAGCTCGCAAGGGTCCACATGCCCCAAGGTGATAGATTCACAACTATATGGTTACGAGTGTTGTACATTGTTTCGCATATACCAAAGGTTGTACAGGGTAGACATACCACCTTCCATACATTTGGACCCACACATGCAACACCCCTGGACACCTAGGTCTGCACCTAGACCATTTGGGCCATGTGGACCCAAATGCAACACTCCTAACCATATAGGTACACATCTACCCCTATTTGTGACATATGGACCCACATGCACCACTCCTAGGTATTTATGTGGGTCCACATGTGTGTCCACATGTCCCAAAGATTGTAGGACTACAACTAGATGGCTTAGAGTGGTACATGTGGGTCCACATGCAACGCCTCTACACAACTAGGTTTGTCCCTAAACCCTTTGGGCGCGTGGACCCAAATGCAACACTCCTGACCATCGAGATACACCTCTACCACCATTTGTGACATATGGACCCACATGCACCACTACTAGATAGCCAGGTCTGTTCAGCCCTAGCCATCTAGGTGTACCTTTTAGTTTTCATTTAGTTTTACTAAATTGAATATATAAAATTAAATAAAACTATTTGTAAGACATAAATAGGTAAATACGACCTCATAACTTAAAAGTTAAAATAATTTAAAACAAACACTCAACACAGAGTACATGTTCGCCACTTTAAAACTTGCACTGGTTCATTTGGTAAGTTGCTTTTTGATAGTTTTGAACATCTAGGCACACATCTACCACCTTTGAGATATATGGTTCCACATGTACCACTCATAGCTAGACATGTATATTCACCCCTAGCCATCTAAGACTATTGGGTCCACGTGTCCCAATGGGGTAGGGGTAGACATAGCTATCAAGGGTCCACATGCAACCAAGGGTGGTAGGGGTAAACCTAGCTGGCTAGGATAATTGCATGTGGGTTCACATGTCCAAAATAAGGTTGATGCACAGCTAGCTGGCTAAGAGTGTTGCATGTGGGTCCACATGTCCCAAAGGTGATACATGTACAGATGGATCGTTAGGAGTGTTGTATATGGGTCCACATATGCCAAAGGTGGTAGACCCACACATGCAACACCCCTAGACCGCTAGGTCAGTAGATCTATATGTCTAGGGTGGATAGACCTGGCTAGATAGGAGTGGTGCATGTGGATCCATATATCTCAAAGGCAGTAGATGTGAACATAGATGTATATGAGTGATGCATATGAGTCCACATATATCAAAGGGTCTAGAGGCATAGCTATAGTTGTATATGGGTGTTGCATGTGGGTCCACATGTATGAAAGGTGCATGCTAGGGTAAGGTTGTAGGTTTACCACTCTCACACTTGACACGTGAGAACAAAAAATAGAGCCTCAGTTGTCGCAAGATTCGATGCAGGTGCTAGATGCTAAATCTTTTGGGTTGCACGTTGTGGGAAGACATAGAGTTGCATGCTCAGTTGTCGCAAGTTTCACTACACGTGTCTAAATGTCTGTTTTCCACCACTCGAGTAACTAAAATATAAATAATATATTGCAATTGTAAAAAAACGAAACTATTCGTCAAGGATGTCAAATTTGGTCATATTAGATGGCGAATTTTTTTTAGAGTCATTTCGAGGAGTTTGAAAAAATCACCTGCTTAGAAATTAATGGACCCGTTCTGGCTATGTTAGGCACACATTATAAGCAAGTGATATTTTGGATCTGCTCAAAATGACCCCAATTTTTTTCTCCAGCGCCAAATTAGGAACGAATGCAAATTCATTTTGCATGTTGGTAATATTTTAATTTTTTGAATTTTGTAATACGGAAATGCTGATTAAAAAAATGAACTAGACTGAGCCAGGACGGGCTCACAGCGTCTAAATGCGACAGATGTATAACAAGATGGCTAGGAGTGTCGCATGTAGGTTCACATGCCCCAAAGTGATAGATGTACAATTGTATGGTTAGGACTGTTGTATATTGGTTCAAAGATACCCTAGCATGCTATATTCTTGTTTGGGGTATCTTAAGTTAGAGACCTTTCGTGTGTCCTAAATTCTTGTCATGCACTTTGTTATTCGACTGAGAAGCAATACTGTTCAATGTAATAAGGATCTAAATTTTTGTATGTTGAACCTTATTTCTGTTAATGTGTGTTTCTGCTTCATACTTTAACTATTTGTTTTTTGGAGTGTCCTTATATCACCACTAATACTTTTAAGCAATACTTTTACTGTTTGTTTTTTCCGGGTGCCTACGACGGCGCACTCGCTGCCGGAGGAGAGGAGTTTTTTTTTTGGAGGGGAACGAGCGAGCACAGATAACGAGCGACGGAGGACGACTACACTGGGGATGGGCTGCGTGGGAGGAAGATAGGCCTCATCAGGCTGGTAAAGGAAATTTTAGTGGGACTCTTATCCTCGTGGGCCTGCAAGCATCCGACGCCCGCGCTTACGTGCGTGATATAAAACTGAGGTTACGTTGATCACGGAGGTCGTGCGTGTTGATAACCTCAACACGCTCGTAGATCAGATCCACGCCTCCAAACGCTGAGTCGACGGCAGCACCCTCCCTCGTCTCGGCTCCGTGGAGACAACCGTGCAGACCTCCACGACCTCTGTTGGTGGTGCGTTCGCAGCACCTCGGCATCGGCCGCAACTCGGCTTCTACTCCATCCAGCTATAAGGTATGTTGACCGCCCTATTTCCTTGTAGCTGATCTGTAAATATGTTAATTTACGTCCTCGAAATCAGATCGGTGGACTAGACGCTACATACCTTAGATCCGTCTCTCAGATCGGTCTCTCAGCCATCATCTTCCTCTATCCAGCGCTAAACACAATGGCCGGCTACATACCTTAGATCCTTCTCTCAGCCATCATATTTTTGTAGTGATGTTGTTTATATTGAGTGTCTCCCTGGTCGGTAGCGATGTTATTTTTATATTGAGTGTCTCCCTGGTCGGTAGCAACTCGGCTTCTGCTCCATCCAGCGATCAGGTATGTTGGCCGCCCTATTTCCTCGTAGCTGATCTGTAGATAAGTTAATTTACGTCCTCGAAATCAGATCGGTGGATTAGACACTACATACCTTAGATCCGTCTCCCATATCGGTCTCTCAGCCATCATCTTCCTCTATCCGGCGTTAAACACAATGGCCGGCTACATACCTTAGATCCTTTTCTCAGCCATCATCTTTTTGTAGTGATGTTGTTTATATTCAGTGTCTTCCTGGTCGGTAGGGATGTTATTTTTATTTTTGTAGTGATGTTAATTATCTTCATTTTTCTCATCGGGCCTGTGATGTTGCTACATTATTTTATGTTGATCCTTCATTAGCTAAGGCATCTCACTGCGTCCAGCTATGAGAAACTGGAACGAGGCGGCCGCAAACAAGCGGGATGCTTACAACGGCGAAAATGGTCGTGGTATTGGTTGTGGCATTGTGAAGGTTATGTGTTGTCTACAACCCATGTCACATATTGTAGTGTGTACGTAGTAATGCATCCTCTATTTAGTAGTGTCCTAATGTTGTAAATTTGCAGATTGAAGATAATATTCCTAACAAAGAAGCATTAACTGAGATTATGCTGAAACAGCTGATGGAGGAAAATAGGAGAATTAGAAAAGAGATCCAACTTCTTCCGGAGGTGAGACGCCCAAGATCTTATATTCAATATTCAATATTTTTTTAATTGACACAACACATGACTTTAGTTTCATATTGCAGAAAGTTCTTGCACTCATGAAAAAGCAAGGTGTCGCGTACAAGGAAGGAACTGAGTCGGTTGATGAGCACAATGGTACTACATCCCCAGATGTACGTTCTGGATTTGCACGTGTCAAATTGGAAGGTATCGACCTTCCAAAGTTCGTGACACCGGAGAAACAGAATGGAAATAATGGGACCAAAGAAAATGCAGGAAGCACACCTGAAAATCCATGGAATCTTGATGAAGATACAGCGCATGTGTCTTCATCGGATGAGCGGAAGAGGAAACAACCCGGGAAACTTCAGAGTCGTGTGGTGAAAAAAGGTACTACCAATTGTTCTACGACGATGTTTTAACTTTGTTGCATAAGCTATTTGAAGGTGTGTACTAGTTTTATGAGAATCGTAACGAACCGCATTTGATATGTCATGCAGGTTTGTTTGAGAATGGCGAGGCTAAGCATGGAGATTCAGACACGTTGTCAGCTGAACAAATTTCAGCGGTGCTTTACGTTCAAACAGCTGCAACGAACAAGGAGCGCGCCGAAGAAAATGTTTACATGAATGCCGAAGGAGTTTCTGTGACCATAGAAAGGATTAAGGTGATCATCGACCATCAGTGGCTATCCGATGATGTAAGTCATACAGCTAATTGTACTACTGCACTAGTCTGTTCAGAATTTTGCTTGAAAATAACCGATATTCCCTGTAGGTTATTGATTCATACAATGAAGATTTGTCTCTACGTGTTGGACATGACCGACACTTATGTTCGGCATGGAGGGCAGCATACCTCTTATGGAGGCATGCGAAAGGGTATGACCGTCCAAAGTCATACATGAACAAAGAGAAAGAACTTGGTAATATTGCAGTCATTCAAAGAGTTACAGAAGAATATTTCAAACGTGACAAGGTAAACACGACATAACTTTCAGCAGAACACACGGCATATAGATGGTCATGATCTCTGGAAATAAATTGATTTTTCTTTCCTTGTGTAGGCTTACTTCCCGGTGCACGTTTTCGAAAATCACTGGATAACCGTTCTCATGCATGTATTCAAGCAGCAGTTCCAAGTGCTTAACTCGCTATTCTCTTTAAGCATGACAAAGAAGACCATCGAAGATCTGGTATTCTCCTATATAATGTTGCAAATCCGACTTTATGATTTATGCATTTCACTTAATACAGAAACTTTTTCAGAGAGCATCAATCGCAGCCGACATAGCGCAGGCAAACCTTCTTTTGAAAGGCGATTATCCGGACGTGACAAAATGGCCTATTGTAGAAATTGAAGAGATGCCAAAGCAAAAAGATTTGTGAGTATCTCTTGCATATTATGTGCGTTATCTTTACAATATTGATTTAGCATAACTTATTGACTATTACTTTCGTTGCAGGAACTCGTGTGGCCTTTTTGTGATGGAGTGCATGGAACACTGGGATGGAGAACGTTGGACTAAGGAAGTTAACCAGGTACCTTCTTCATGGATTCATAAGTAGCTAGTTTGTTCCCTTCTAGAACATTGTAGCTTTAACATATTTTACAATATTTTGCAGAAAAAGGTGAACGCCTCTAGGGAACTTAAGCTTGCCCAGATTGTTCTGTCAACTACAAACACTCTCGAGGATGTTAAGGGGACGGTTGTCAACATCTCAAAAAGAATCCCTGCTTGAGTTGTGTGTGAGTTGTGTAGTAGTAATGCACGCGGGTTTGATGCCCTGGCGTTTTGTTGTTCTTGTTTCAGACTTGTTTAGTTTATCTTGTCTTGTGTGTTGAACTGAACCTGGAGCATAATGGTGGTAGCAGGTTTTCGCCCCGTAGGGCTGCTCGAGATTGAGCAGTCTCAGCGGGTTTCCTGCTACTGCCCCAGCTCGCGTCCCCTCCCTTATTTCATTCTATCTTACCGGTTTTGGGTTTGTAGACTGAACTTTGTATTTCCGTTTAGAAATTAATGGAAAGGGGGACAGCCCGGTTGGAAAAAAATAGTTGTGCAGTGTTTATTCTGCTAATGAACCGCAATACTTTTTGAAACCTTGTTGAACTCTCTAATGCAAATAATGTTCATTGGGGTTTTGCATAAATTACATGCAGCAACAATGCTTGACCTTTTTTCTCATTATTTTTTGAGCAGTTCTTGTAGATATTCCATATGTTGTGCAGTTTTTGAGCAAAAAAATTTACTTGTGCAGTTTTTATGTTGCTAATGTACCACAACACTTGTTGAATCCTTGATGAACCCTCGAATGCAAAATATCTGAAGTTTCATTGGTGATTTTATGCAGCAACAGGACAAAACAGATAACAGTGCACACGATGTTGATGCTGCTGATCACGCTGATCCCGAGAGATCTGCGTCAGAGAATCAGCCAGCGAGATCCGACCGGATCTCCCCTCATTCTGTGCCGGGCCAGCCACGTCAGGACACGCGGCGCATGCTGCCACACGCGGACGTCGCGTCTCCCTTCACCCACCGCTCACCGCGCACCACGTTGCGCCTCACGCCGGAGGCACACGCCCCGCTCCAACTGCCTCGTAGGCCCCGCGACGGGGACGGCTGCACATGGGCATGGGCCTCGACGTCCCGCTGCAGCGAGGACGTGGCGCCTCCTGGATGGTCTGCACGTGCCTGCCATCTGATCCGCGGCCGATACTGACGTACAATCTCGGGGTCAGCGCCAGGAACTTTGAGATGATAAACAAGCATGACATAAAATCATTCCAATCTAGTATATGGTGCTTTGAGATCATAAACAAGCATGACATGAAAGTCTTCAGTTCTTCACAGTGCATAGTAAAAACAAAAAGGCAAACAATTGTACACGTTTATGAGAACTTCTTCGGGATACAAACCCATCCTTGCATATGTGTTTCACAACTAGTGGATATAATATCTGATGCTTTTGTGTTTCACGCACGTGCCTTCGCCGTGATATCGAGGACCTCCTTCTTCGCATTCTCATCCAGATTTGTTTTTGCCATTATAATTTCGGCAACAGTCCGCTCCCTTTTATCATTTACTGTTTTCTGCAACAAATATTACTTATTTTAGTAATGTGAGATGGTAGCGTACGTTCGTACACATGTGCAAGAAAGATATAATTTCATGCGTACCTGCGAAACTTCGCCCCTCATTGCGTCTCCATCCCAGCGTTCCATACATTCCAACAGAAACAGTCCACATGAGTTCCTGTATATAAATCACAAGTAAACTGTCAGCAATACGCATCAATAGTAATGGCATAAGATTAACAGTTAACTCACTCATCCTTTTGCTTTGGTATATCATATCTTTCAATTGGCCAGTTTGAAACGTCTGGATACTTCATTTCTGATATCTCTTTGTTCACAAACGCGACGTCCTTGGCGATTTCGGCTCTCTGTGAAGAATAAAATTTTAGTGCAGAACAATGGGTAACAATGTGGTCTTACAATGCATGATCAAAAGTCATACCAGACTTTGCACAAATCGCTTGTTCCGTCTAAGAGGCCATAAAGAGTCTAGAACCTGAAACTCTTTCTTGTCCACGTGCACGACGATGGTGCACCAGTGGCAATCGCCGATGTTAACTGCGAAATATGCCTACGAAAAATACATAATTAGTACCAAATTAGTATTTAATTTCGAATGCTCTCAATTAATTATGTACAAGCAATCATTACCTTGTTAGTGGAAAAATATTCTCGCTCGCATCTTTCGTGGCATGATGACATCTCACCTTGGGCCATCGTGTCAACCTTTTTCTTTTTCCAGCTCCTTCTACCCGGTGGAGTTTGGACTATGTTATTTGCCCTCCATGCAGGGCATATGGTCCTACTATCGCCCATTTTGATTTTCAAATCTCTCAAATAAGCCTCAATGACCTGCAGATAATTCAAATAGGTGACTCCCAAGCACATTCAAAACTACGAAGATTAAAAGGATGACATGGTTGTTAGACTTACAGCCCCGGACATCCATTGATGGTCGAGGATTACTTTAAGCTGTTCAGCCATCGCCGATGCCCCGTCAGCATTCTGGTACACAGTCGTACCACCTTTTTTGTTAGCTTTGCAAGCTTTCGAACGTACTGCACTGCGGTAGCAACTATCTCTGGTGTCAATGGAATTGATCTCACCGTGGCATCTTCGAAGTTGAACAAAGCTGCAGGACCTATAAATGATGATAATTATGTGAATATGCATATTTAAGTCACCGCAATAGATTTCAGAAATATACCTTTTTTTATAGCACGTTTCGCGCGTTTAGCACATTTTGCCACATCAGGGGAACGTAATTTCAGGGGAAGGCTGCGTTTGCGCTTCCCACATACATCTTCCTTTTCCCCCTCCTTTTTCCCACTTTCCTTAGCTTTCTGAAACTCTCCTAATGAACCGTCTCCCGCAGAAAGGCTATTCCCATGGACCTCTGGAACGGTTAAATCAATCAGTGGAGCCGAGGTGGCCAATTTAGGAGCCTTTTCATTATCGTCGATAAGTATTGGTACGTCAGGAGTGGCTCCTTGTTTAACCGGCATGGTGTACTTAGCATTAGAACCATCCTTTGTCTTCTTCTCCGTGGGTGTCATGAAGTTCGAATCATCAACAGGCTCAGTCGTCATGCTTGTACCATCCGATTCAAGGTCCTGTACAACCTTATCTGAATCCATCGTGGTGTCATTGTTGTCTGAACTAACGACGTCACAGTCCTGGAAATCTTTTGGCCGAAGACCATGACTGGGTGTGGACGCCATTCCTTCCTTCTTGTCTACCTCTTCATTATCAGACATGGTGTCTTTGCCTGGCCTGTACACAACTCCTTTTGCGTTTAGGATTTTCAACACTTTCTGCAAAACAAAATTGAGAAGATATTGTCATGCTAAATAAAGAAGCAATTTGAGCACATAGAAGCAGAAAACAACAAATATTCCATGTCACCTGAGCACATATGTCTGTACCACGCTCCATCTCTTTACTAATTGATATTTCTATGTGCTTAGTCAGTTGGTTCGTCATCCGGTCAAACATGAGTTCCATCGTTGCAGCATCCATTGAACTCGGCGTTGCCATGCTAGAAGCTGCACATTTATCTTTTTTAGTTTGCTTCCTCTTAGTAGTTGGAGCAATGTCAGGTGTGTTCATCATGACCTCATGTCTGTGCTTAGCAGATATGTCGTCGTCAATCTGGCAGACATGTCCATGAAATGATGATATAGTCCACATGAAATGATGAACATAGTAGTACACGCAGTAATAAAAAAACTAACCAATCCTGTTCCATGTCTTTTGATGTAGTCCACACTGTCTCTCTTCGCAGCCGCTTCTTCCGTCCAGTTCCTCATCAACGGCCTCAATGACGTACATATTGCACCTTGTGGACGTACTTTCTCGTAGTAAATATACTGCATAGGTTGGCAGAAGAATTGTAGTCATACATTGTTGGATTGGTTAAGATAATGGACGAGGTGACGGGAATTATACCTGCAGTAGGGCAAGGTTGCCGTAGGGCCACTGCCTCATCTCATACCCAGATTCCAGTTTCTTCAAATTTTCAATGACAAAGGTGCGTGTGTAAGCATTGAAGTTCAATTTCTTCATGCGTCTCACGTCTTTAACTACTGCGTAGTAGCTTTTTGGAATGGTTATTAGGGACTGTGGCGCAATCACTGTCCCAAGGAGAACAAGAACAGCTCTACGAAGAAAGTCATCGTCTGCGACTTGGCTTTTGAGGGCGTCCGCGATTAAGTCGTCAATCTTCAGATTGCCGGTTGACTTGTTCAAAAAATGTGCTGGAATCTCGTGCATGGCATAATCCCCTTCCTCAAAAATGATGTCCTGAACCACCAGCCCATCTGTTTTATCTTTGAAACCAAAAATCTCCTCCACGTCCACTCCTTGGACAGTGATCCCGGATGATTTTCTCGTATAATGAACTTTTCGGATTTTGGATCAAATGCCTTAATCATAAAGGTAAGAACATATTTTCTTAGCCTTATTGATTGTATGTCCAGCATGCATTCCACATTAGCTTCAGCAAGTTTACAGCGCTGAGCTGGTGTCATTTTGCCAACAAACTCGAACCACTTCGGGATATTACAAGCACCAATGTCGCCCATTCTGTTCATAAAAATAACAAATAGATAAATGTGAAGAGATGGTTTTAGGAATAAAATCATACAAACTAATTGTAAAAATAATTGAATTATTTCATACAGCACAAATTCTATCCACTATATTTATGAAAGCGATGGTTTGCATAGAAAAATTAAAAAATATTTGAAAACAAGATGCAATCAAAAGTACGTAGGCAGCAATTAAATAAAGTCCTACACATTTGCAGCAAGCAATTTCATGTTGGGCCTATACATTAAAATATCTTCAAAAGAACTACCCATACACACAATACGAAATATGTGAATGCCACACATACAATCAAAAGTATGAAGGCAGCAACTAAATAAAGTCCAACACAATTGCAGCAAACAATTTCATCTTGGGCCAAATATTTAATCTGTGAATGACACACATGTACTCAAGACTAAAAAGGCAGCAATTTAATATAGTCCAGTTAATATTTCAAAACAAACACTTGTTCATTTCTTATCTGCAAACACCTTAATTAATCCCAAAAGTACTCTACTTAGTAAGCCTGAAACACACATGTGATCACAAACAATTTCAACTTGTATCAATTGCATGATATCTTCCGTTCCAGTCTTGTTATCACAAGCGCTAATTAATATGTCCATTTTAAGCTACAAATTAATCTGCAGTTTAATTACTGTCCACAAAAGAATTAGACTACATTGGACATCAATAATTTTAGGAAATTAACCATAGCTACTTAACCCAGTGGCAAGATTTATCCGCATCCAACGCCATAGTAAAATCTAACGGACGCTAACAGCTAACCCTAACCGGTAAGAGAAAACCCTAACTAAAATATTTGAAAACAAGATTTTCCTCTAACACCTATAATCTATAGATGCGTACTGCCTCTGTTCTCACCATAATCTACATTTTGGCTGCTGCCCTCACGGCTCTAGTTTTCCATTAACATGTAGTATATACACACCAAGATTAGCTAGTCACGCCACTAGCTTAACCCACTAATACACTAAACTGATCCTAGACTCACTCCACGCCCAGCATGCACAGCTACGGCCTTTTCTCAAGGCACCAACTAACACCAGGTTTTGGCATGCACTAGCGACTCGCTGCGTGCGCGGCAACTAACCTGTTAACTTTCCTACAAGATTAATCCTAACACATAGTAGTAAGGCAATACCTCGATCGGAAGTACGTGGCGCAGTTCGATGATGTCGCACTGTATCTTCGATCAGATGCCTCCTTACGGACCGCTAACCTAGGGAAGGAAACCGTAGTACATAAGAAAACATTGACCCCATGGTAGGCATCGACGAGGAGAAGAAGAAAAGTTCTTACCTTGATCCTTCTTATCGACGAGGGACGACGCGGTGTACTCCGGGACGGGCGGCGACGTCCACAGCTGTCTCCTAGATCTCACGATTGGCGGCGGGGCAGAGGCTGCAGTCAGATCTCACGGTTAGTGCCGGCGGTAGGCGATCGTGTTGAGGCTTAAAAGAGGTGGGAGGCGAGCTCACCTTGCCAATCTACGTGATTATCGGGCGCGAAGTTACGGTTAGTTTCCTTCGTATATTTTTTTTAGGGTAGTTTCCTTCGTATATGCGCACGTACGACGTGGGGGAGTCGGTGCGTGGACAACCCTAAGCGGATGGCCTATTAGTCGGTGCGTGTACCAGTACCGCACGACCCAACAACACTTCGTTACGTTTTTAGACTAAAAAAACAAAACTGGGCCGGCCCATTTATCGGCCGAGGCGTGCTGTGCACCCGTCCTGGCTCGGTCTAGTTTTTTTTTTCATCAGCATTTCGGTTTTAAAATTTTCAAAAATTCAAAGTATCACCAACATGCAAAACGAGTTTGCATTCGTTCCTAAATTGGTATAGATAGGCTGGAGAAAAATTTGAGGGTCATTTCGAGCAGGTCCAAAAAATCACTTGCTTAGAAATGTGTGCCAAACATAGCCAGAACGGGTCCATTTCTAAGCAACTAGTTTTTTCGACCTCCTTGAAATGACTCCAATTTTTTTCCATCATCTAATATGACCAAATTAGGCATCCTTGACAAGTAGTTTTCATTTTTTACAATTGCAATATATTATTTATATTTTAGTTACTCGAGTGCAGGAAAACAGGCATTTAGGGACGTGCAGTGAAACTTGCGACAACTGAGACTCCATATATAATGAGCATGCAACTCTACGTCTTCCCACAATGTGCAACCCAAAAGATTTAGCTAGTCCCACAACATGCAACATAGCTAGCAGTATTGTGTAGGGTCCATGTGGCACCCCGATCCAAATGATCGAGTTACCCCATATACCAGTCCCAGAAACACTGGATATATGACAGCTTGATAAACAAAGGCAAAACCAAATATATTCATAAGGCTTCGAGTTCGAACAAATACAAGGTTACAACACGGGTGAGGCTCCAGCTTTTGCGCAACAGGCGCACACAACAGTATGTACATTATTTTTCTAACATCGAGCCTCTAGCGGAAGTCGTAGCGGAAGCGAAGGTAGTAGCGTGGCGAGAGCGGCCTTATTCCACAGGGTCCTGCCGGGACATGGGTTCCTAGTTCTCATAGAGCGGGTACTCGGCGACGGTTTCAGCAGGGTCTGGCCACATGAAAAGCCAGGTAAGTACTTGAAGTACTCGCAAGACATCAGCCCAAAAGCAAACAAGGTCTATCTATATGGCATGGCATGGTTCGGAAAGTAACATGGCATGAGTTTGGTTGCGAGGGGAAGTCCAAGCTTAACGGTTGGACAAAACTTACCTACTTACCTTGGTAGGGTAGTTCCGTGGTTGCTGGAATGAGATCACGTTTCTCATCCAACAACATCTAGGCTTTCAAGCCTCTAGCCAGCTCTGGCTTAATTCCAGCCAACTATGGCTTTTTCTCTAGCCAACTCTGGCTGTCATTCCAGCCAACTATGGCTACCATTTCCAGCCAACTCTGGCTTTGGGGTTGGGTTTCACATTCATTATTTCTCCATATTCGACAGGACTGACTCATAGCGTGACTTGACCCAAACAACGTCCCATAACCCAGGGACAAGGCTAGACATCCAGATTTACACTCTCGAGAGGTTGCAACTTTTATCCACACGCTGAAGTCTAGGCTTGTACCGCCGGTACCGAAGTACTAGAACCAACCATGGCGGCAGCACAAACCCATACTTCCACAGACGTTTACTCTACCAGGACACTCCCTGTATAGCCACCGACATAACTGTATGCCTTATGCAGAAGTGAATCCGGCACGTCCCCAACCCATGAGCGACGCCTAGCTCCGGAACCTTCGCAAGCCTAGCCCCGACCAACTATGGTAACCGACTAGTCTTGCCAAAGAGGTGGCATCAAAGGAGGCTGATAAAATACCCGGCCATGGTCCGCCCACACGGACGACGCATGGTTGTGCTAGTTGTGTTTGGTGAGTGGCACTATGTGACTCAATCTAGTCGAGGGAGGTGATTATCTTCTTAGTCATTTTCTTGGATTACAGACATCAACATTAACAAAGTAACACAAGGTAACCATACCACAATAACAGCACAGAATAAACATATCACTTGCAGGTAATATAACAATAATAATACCCGAGTGACGGTGGCGGGAGACCCGGCCGGTGTCACTCGGGGGTTAGTGTTCACAGAATAATAGCATAATATTTCAAACGGATGACGGTGGCGGGAGACCCAGCCGGTGTCACCGTAAAAGAATGAACCGAAAAGCACTCATAAAAATGAGAGAGCATCCATTCCACTCGAGGGTTACCCTGACGTGGTGTCAGCAATCTCGGCAGAAAGAACCAAATGGAAAGTCAGCTCCCAAGCGTCGCAGTCCGGGTGGTCTATGCCAACCATATTTGATGGAGGGACAAGGCAAATAACTCTTTTGGCAAATGCCCCCAACTCCGAGGATCATAAGACGACATTCGTCCGCTCCTCACCTCTGCGAAGAAGAAAGAAGCAAACAAGGCCCCGCAAGCGCGAGACGCACAGTTGTAATAACTTAAAATGCAATATGGCATGTGAGGTGCAACAGATATTAATTCAACAGTCCAAATATTTCCTAAGTTCAACCAAGTTTGAAATTGGGTTGGTGGCTTGCCTTCAGCAGAGTGGTAGGGTTCGGGTTCGACTTCAACTTCGTTGGAGAAGTTTGGATCTATTTAAAGAATGAAACGGTATTAAAAACTCTTCCTACGGCACCGAACAAACGATCAAGCAAATGAACTCCAAATGAAGTACTTTTGATGTCATTTGACAGACATTTTGAAAACAAAGCTATCAAAAAAAGATTCATATTTTTTTGATAATTTTTGAGTGAGAAATGGGCTTTTAAAGTTCTGCCATTTATTAAAACAGAAAATAGAAAACCCTAAAAGTTTAAAAACCTGACAGTGGGACCCACAGTACTATGCTCGAACCGTTACTCTCTGGAAAAACAGAAAAACGGCACTGTTCACCGCCGGCGAACTCACCGGCGAGGTTCCCGGCGGCTAGGGGGCAGGGGAGGCGAGGGAGAAGGTGCTGGGCGGCTCGGGGAGGCGGTCCGCAGCTCGTCGGCGAACTTGCGCTTGCTGGGAAGGTCGGGGGTGAGCAGAGCTTCCACGGCCGCGGCGGCAGCGAGGTGTCGATGATGGACACGAAGACTCCGGCCGTCTTCTACTCCGGCGAGGGTGGCTACGGGTTCTCCATGGGCTAAGGAGGATGTGGGTGGAGGCAATTGGTCTGGGTAGCTCCTACGGCGAAGAAATCGCGCGGATTCCTTGCGGCGGTGGTGGACTGGATTCCGGCGATGTGGTGCTCTAATGGCTTCGATCCTGCGGTGGGGGGTGATTGGGAGTGAGGTGGAGGTGGTGTGGTGCTCTGGGTGCCGGGGTAGCCTTCTTATAGCAAGGGGAGGAGGTGGTGGCCGTCACGGGCATGGACGCGGTGTCCCGGAGATGTGGCGGAGCGGACTCGGCGTCGTCGGTGTAGCGTCGGTGCGGCGTCATGCGGGTGGAGTGGATGTGCTGGACGACGAAGATTGCGCTCCCGTGGAGAGGCTCGGGGTGGCGTGGCACTTGCAGGCGGAGGGGAGGCTCTGGCGGCCACGGCGTGTCGACGGGCGGCGCGGCGATGGTGTAGCAGCGGTGTGTCGGGTAGCTGGCGGCGGCAGCGGGTGGAGGGGAGCTCCACTGATGCACAGGGGAGGGGGGGCACGGTTTGCTCGAGCGCAGGCTGATGACACGCGGCCACAGCAGCCACTGTGCTGCGCGGCGCGTCGTCTAGCCGCGGCGAGGCTAGCGGACGGCGGCGTCTCCGGCGACGCGTGGAGGCAGGGGAAGCGAGGAAGGGCGGGGGGGCCTGGCTGGGCGCGGGGAGAGGCGAAGGGGGGCTGCACGGCGACGGGCGGGACGCGGCGGCGCCGCTCGGCCAGGTGTTCGACAGTGGTGACAGGTGGTCACCACTGTGCAGAGCACGCCAGAAGTGGTCAACGACCCATTTCTCGCAGCTCCCTGCTCCAAATTGAGTGAGGTTTTGATCTTTGTGTGCAAAACGCAAAATGTGGCAACTTTGCTGACTAGAGTTCTTCAAGATTCGAAACTTGCTCCGTGTAAATTTTTGGAAAAACAGTACTGGTCAAAACTTAAGTGGATGTTTTGGAAGGGAAAAAGAAATGGGCTTGGTCCAATTTGATGTTCCTGAGGTGTAGGGTCTCAAGGTGAACCTATACTGGGCTGGGTGAAATTTATTGAAAACATTTCATGAACAACTTTGAAATTATGAAGTTTGAGGCAGATTCTTAAATCAGAGAAATGGGTGGTGAAACCCTAAGTGCATACCAAATATTTTTGCATATTTGGGCTATATATTGCCCAGGGATCATCCCCTAATTTTTGCAGATTTTTAGGAAAGATATTTAGGGTACTTCCTTTGTAAAGTCACAATATAGGGATTTTGGTAATTAAATAAAGGAAACTATGGAAATAATATTTTTGGGTGAAAAGAGCCAGCAACAAGTTTGCCAAGTGGGAGAGAATTCAAAACATAAGATCCCAAACTTGGACAAGGTTTCATAAATGGTCGAGAATTTTTAAAAGGGCAACCAAATCAAGGGATAATTAAATCCCAAATTTCAAGAATAAATTTTTTAAGAAATTTTTTGAAAGGCCAAATTTCAGGATGTTACAGACCTTCCCCCCTTAAGATGAATCTCGTCCCCGAGATTCCTGTTGCTCGTTGAATAGATACGGGTATTCTGTCCTTAACAAATCTTCTCGTTCCCATGTAGCTTCATCCTCCGTGTGCTTGTCCCATTGTACCTTGTAGAACTTTGTGACCCTGTTGCGAGTACGGCGTTCTAACTCATCCAAGATTCTGACGGGGTGTTCCTCGTAAGTCAGTTCACTGCTCAACTTCAATTCCTTAAAGTCAGCCTGCTTGGTTGGCGGTGAGATACACTTCCGTAGCTGAGATACGTGGAAAACATCATGTACCCCATCTAGTTCCTCTGGCAGTTCCAGCTGGTAGGCTACCGTTCCTTTCCTGGCTAGGATCTTGAAAGGTCCAATGAATCTTGGGGCCAGCTTCCCTTTCATGTGGAACCTCTGCAGGCCCTTGAGGGGTGTCACACGAAGATAGACATAGTCATTTTCTTCGAACATGATTTGACGGTGCTTGCGGTCGTAATAACTTTTCTAGCGGGACTGTGCTGTCTTGAGCCGGTCTCGTATCAGACGTATCAGACGTACTTGCTTTTCGTATCAGACGTACTTGCTTTTCTGCCTCTGTGCTGTCTTGAGCCGGTCTCGTATCAGTTCCTCTGTGCTGTCTTGAGCCGGTCTCGTATCAGACGTACTTGCTTTTCTGCCTCCAACAAATCATCGGGCCTAAAGATCTTGCGGTCTCCAACTTCGGACCAGTTGAGTGGGGTTCGGCATTTCCTACCATACAGTGCTTCAAAGGGTGACATTTTTAGGCTGCCTTGGTAGCTGTTGTTGTATGAGAACTCTGCATACGGTAAGCTATCTTCCCAACCTGCTCCGTAGGCGAGCACACACGAGCGGAGCATGTCTTCTAATATTTGATTGACTCGCTCGGTTTGACCGTCTGTCTGGGGGTGATAGGCGGTGCTGAAGGATAACTTTGTCCCCATGGCATGATGCAGGCTCGTCCAAAATTTGGAGGTAAATTGGGTACCTCTATCCGACACAATGGTCTTCGGGACTCCATGGAGTTTGACAATCCTGTTCACATAGAGCTGTGCCAGCTGGTCCGAGCGGTATGTGGTCTTGACGGGGATAAAGTGAGATACCTTCGTCAAACGGTCGACAATGACCCAGATGGAATCATTCCCTCGGCTGGATTTGGGAAGTCCGACAATGAAATCCATACTTATGTTGTCCCATTTCCACTCAGGTATCTTAAGGGGTTGGAGATACCCAGCGGGTTTCTGATGCTCGGCCTTTACCAGGTTGCACACATTGCAGGATGCGACATAGTAGGCGATATCCTTCTTCATACCGGACCACCAGAATGTTTGCTTCAAGTCTTGGTACATCTTGGTGCTTCCCGGGTGAATGGAATAGGCAGACTCGTGGGCTTCCCTGAGGATCTGTTGTATTAGCGTGGTCTTGTAGGGTACACAAAGGCGGGTACCGAAGCGGAGTACTCCTTGGTTGTCCAGGGAAAATTCCTTGGCCTGGCCCAGCGGTATCTTGGCCTTGATCTTGCCTAGGTCGGGGTCGTTGGCCTGCTCGGTCCTTATCTCTTCCTCCAGGTCTGGCTTTACCTCCAAGGTGCTTAAATAGGCCTTGCTTCCACGCACAAGTTTAGCTTCGCGAATTCCTTCTCCAGACTTGGCCGGATTTTAGGGGGCTTCCTGCTCAGGGCATCTGCTACCACGTTGGCCTTCCCTGGATGGTAATGAATTCCGAGGTCGTAGTCCTTGATCACCTCTAGCCATCTCCTTTGCCTTAGGTTGAGATCAGGCTGGGTGAAGATGTACTTCAAGCTTTTGTGATCAGTGTAGATCTCGCATCTCCGACCAATAAGGTGATGTCGCCAAGTCTTAGGGCGAGAATGACGGCAGCTAACTCCAAGTCGTGGGTGGGATAGTTGAGCTCGTGGGTCTTGAGTTGCCTTGACACATAGGCGATGACCTTTCCTTCTTGCATGAGTACGGCCCCTAGCCCATTTCTGCAGGCATCACAGTATACGGTAAAATCCTTGGCATCATCAGGCAACACCAGAATCGGGGCGGTGGTTAACCGGGTCTTTAACTCGTTGAAACTTTCCTCACACTCATCTGTCCAGGCATACTTGCGGTTCTTCTTCAATAATTCCGTCATGGGCTTGGCTATCTTGGAAAAGTTTTCAATAAATCTTCGGTAGTAACCAGCCAACCCTAGGAAGCTCCTGATTTCTGACACATTGGTGGGAGTCTTCCAGTTTAACACATCGGAGATCTTGTTGGGGTTTACAGCCACACCGGCTCCAGATAATACATGTCCTAGGAATTCCACCTCCTTTAACCAGAACTGGCATTTGCTGTACTTGGCATAAAGTTGTTGCTCACGCATTCTTCCAAGAACCATTCTGAGGTGTTCGGCGTGCTCCTCCTCATTTTTGGAGTAGATGAGGATGTCGTCGATAAACACCACAACAAACTTGTCGAGGTACTCCATGAATACCTTGTTCATCATGCCCATGAAGTAGGCTGGAGCATTGGTCAGGCCGAAGGACATAACTGTGCATTCATATAGTCCATATCTGGTAGTAAAGGCGGTCTTGGGTATATCACTTTCTCGAATCTTCAGCTGATAGTATCCCGTGCGGAGATCAATCTTTGAGAATACTCGGGCACCACGTAGTTGGTCAAATAAATCATTGATTCTCGGGAGTGGGTACTTGTTCTTGATGGTGACATCGTTGAGAGCACGATAGTCAATACATAATCGGAGGGTACCATCGCTCTTCTTTGCAAACAAAACCGGTGATCCCCAAGGTGAAATGCTTGGGCGGATGAACTTTTTCTGAATCAATTCGTCAAGCTGTTTCTTCAGTTCCACTAGCTCGGGACTTGTCATACGGTAGTGTTTCTTGAATATTGGGTTTGTTCCCGGTATTACTTCAATAGCAAATTCAATATCACGATCAGGGGGCATTCCGGGTAATTCATCTGGAAAAACATCCGGGTATTCACTGACTACGTACACTTCCCCTATCTCCGGGGCTTGAGCAAGAAACATCTTCGCATTTATCTGGTGAGGCTTATTTGGCACATAAGTGGTTCGTATGCCTTCCGGGTTGGTGAGAGTAACTGCCCTGGTTGCACAGTCGATCTGAGCTGCATGCTGAACTAACCAATCCATACCCAGGATGGCGTCGAGGCCGGGCACATTGAGAGTGCTGAGCTGAGCGGGAAATTTCACTTGATTGATGCTGATTGTCAGATCTTGACACATGGTGTTTTTTTCATCTCAGAGGCGGGGGTTTGTATCACCAAAAGATGGCCCAAAGGGGAAACGGAAAAGCGGTGTTTGGCAACAAAATCCTTCGAGATGAAAGAGTGGGAAGCTCCAGAATCGAATAAAATCAGCGCGGGTTTAGTGTTGATAGTACACGTACCAAGCACTACGTCTGAAGCTTCATATGCTTCCTCTGCTGACATGTGGTGGACACGGGCAACTTGAGGTGGCTTGATCGCCCCAGCAGGGTGGTTGTGTTGTTGTTGTTGCTGTTGCCGTTGCTGTTGTGAGAGGGCAATCCTTGATGTAGTGTCCTGTCTTGCCACACTTGAAGCAGGAGTTCTCCCTCTTGCAGTCATCCACTAGGGGCGCTTGTGGTAGAATCCTTCCCGGGGGTAGCCATCCTTCCTGGGTTGATTCCAGGTGTTCTGAGGTGTTGAGATCCGGTTGTTGGGCTGCCATGGGCGTGGTTTTGAAGAACCTCCTTCATGCTGGTTCTTACGGGGCTCGAACTTCCGTTTGTGGGAGTCATAAATTGAGCGGTGCTCCTTCTCTGAAATCAGCGCCGTGTTGATCATGGACTGGAAATCTGGAAACTGCAGAACACTGAGCTGAGTTTTTATGGTCTGATGCATCCCATGAAGGAACCTGTCTTTCTTCTTTTCTTCTGTGTTGATGTCCTCAGGTGCATAGCGAGCAAGGTTGTTGAACTTGGTCAGATATTCGCTGATGGACTTGCTGCCTTGAGTAAGTGCCAGAAATTCCTGCTGTTTCATTTTTATGAGGCTTGAGGGATGTAGGCCCTGCGGAATGCTTCCTGAATTCTGCCCAAGTGACAGGGGGTCCATCGCCTCTGGCGTCCTTTTGGTTGTCCCACCAAACGCTGGCAGGGCCTTCAAGGTAGTGGGCAGCGAAGGGCACCTGGTCTTGCTCGTCCACGCGAGCGAGCTCCAGTTTCTTTCCCATAGCGCGGAGCCAATCATCAGCCTCAAGTGGGTCATCAGCATACGCGAACTTGGGCGGTTGTGTGCGCTGGAAGTCTTGCAGCTTTGAGCGGCCGGGGGTGGAGCATTACGGGCTTGCATGTATGTGCCAAACTCCTCATGATCTGTGTCAGATGCTGGTTGTGGCGTTCATCCATCATCATCATAAACTGACTTGGGCTTGGTTCCTGATTTGGTGGAGGAGGCGGTGGTTGCGGGGGCTCGGGATCCTCGCCAGCTTGTCGTGCGGAACGACGAACCGGGGTTTCTTGGCTGCCACTCGCACCGCTATTGGGCCTCATCCTGAACAGTTGAACGTGGTGGCGCGTATCATGAGCATCCATATGGGGGAAAAGTGTAACATCCAAGAAAAACCAAATGGTAACACGGTTTGCAAAACAACAACAAGTATGATGTTATACAATGGAGGATGGGGTTACAAGATTCAAGCACTCGCTATTTTACAAAAGATGCAAAGTAAAGGTACAAGCTACCCGTACAGGATACATGATACAAGATGCGAGATACAAAGCACTCGGTACAAGATGCAGGATACAACCCTACCACTACATTATTCAAGCACGCGATACATCGGAAGGTATAGTACACTAAGCGATGTCGTCTCGAGCGTCTAGAACTCCATCTCGAGGGGGTCGCTGGCGTGGCGGTGTCGAGGGGCTCCTCCGCGGGGCTGTAGTCGGGTGAAGCGCGGTCGTCACGGGAGTCTCCGGAGTAACTCTGTGGCTCGGCTGCCTGGACGCGACGACGCTGAGACCGAACGGAGTGAAGCGTGCGTAGTAGTGAGCGGCGCTGCTACGAGTGCGGGAAGGTGGCGTCGGAGTGGGAGACGGGGAGATGCGGGCAATCCCCCTCCTAAGCTGCTCGAGGGAACTCTGCCTAAAGGTGGGGAGACGAGGTGGGTGGCGGGACGTACCAGCTCGCGTCATTTCGGCCAAGGCCACGTTGGCGCGAAGCGAGGCAAGCTGGAGAAGAGTGGCGTGGAGGTACTGGTGGAGGAGGGTGGTGTACTGAAGAATGGCGGAGAGGGGTGAGCTGGGGTCTCCTGGGTTGGGAAAGAGGATGTCCCCGTTGTCTAAAGCTAACCTCGGGAAGTAGGCGTAACGGGTGCACTGCTTCATGACGGGATCGAAGGTGCGAAGAAAGAGGATGGCGTCTCCTGCGGCCTCCTGTATGGCTCGAGACGCCTGAGCAGAGACACCGGAGGTGAGGGCGTGCTCGATCCCTGCGGACACGGGCTCCGGGCGCAGGCGGACGGTGGCGGTGAACTCCGAGGTGACCCTGTCGAGACGGTTGTGGTACACGTTGTAGGTCGGGGGAGGTGCGCCTGGAAAAAAATCACTTGCTTAGAAATGTGTGCCAAACATAGCCAGAACGGGTCCATTTCTAAGCAACTAGTTTTTTCGACCTCCTTGAAATGACTCCAATTTTTTACATCATCTAATATGACCAAATTAGGCATCCTTGACAAGTAGTTTTCATTTTTTACAATTGCAATATATTATTTATATTTTAGTTACTCGAGTGCAGGAAAACAGGCATTTAGGGACGTGCAGTGAAACTTGCGACAACTGAGACTCCATATATAATGAGCATGCAACTCTACGTCTTCCCACAACGTGCAACCCAAAAGATTTAGCTAGTCCCACAACATGCAACATAGCTAGCAGTATTGTGTAGGGTCCATGTGGCACCCCGATCCAGATGATCGAGTTACCCCATATACCAGTCCCAGAAACACTGGATATATGACAGCTTGATAAACAAAGGCAAAACCAAATATATTCATAAGGCTTCGAGTTCGAACAAATACAAGGTTACAACACGGGTGAGGCTCCAGCTTTTGCGCAACAGGCGCACACAACAGTATGTACATTATTTTTCTAACATCGAGCCTCTAGCGGAAGTCGTAGCGGAAGCGAAGGTAGTAGCGTGGCGAGAGCGGCCTTATTCCACAGGGTCCTGCCGGGGACACGGGTTCCTAGTTCTCATAGAACGGGTACTCGGCGACGGTTTCAGCAGGGTCTGGCCACATGAAAAGCCAGGTAAGTACTTGAAGTACTCGCAAGACATCAGCCCAAAAGCAAACAAGGTCTATCTATATGGCATGGCATGGTTCGGAAAGTAACATGGCATGAGTTTGGTTGCGAGGGGAAGTCCAAGCTTAACGGTTGGACAAAACTTACCTACTTACCTTGGTAGGGTAGTTCCGTGGTTGCTGGAATGAGATCACGTTTCTCATCCAACAACATCTAGGCTTTCAAGCCTCTAGCCAGCTCTGGCTTAATTCCAGCCAACTATGGCTTTTTCTCTAGCCAACTCTGGCTGTCATTCCAGCCAACTATGGCTACCATTTCCAGCCAACTCTGGCTTTGGGGTTGGGTTTCACATTCATTATTTCTCCATATTCGACAGGCCTGACTCATAGCGTGACTTGACCCAAACAACGTCCCATAACCCAGGGACAAGGCTAGACATCCAGATTTACACTCTCGAGAGGTTGCAACTTTTATCCACATGCAGAAGTCTAGGCTTGTACCGCCGGTACCAAAGTACTAGAACCAACCATGGCGGCAGCACAAACCCATACTTCCACAGACGTTTACTCTACCAGGACACTCCCTGTATAGCCACCGACATAACTCTATGCCTTATGCAGAAGTGAATCCGGCACATCCCCAACCCATGAGCGACGCCTAGCTCCGGAACCTTCACAAGCCTAGCCCCGACCAACTATGGTAACCGACTAGTCTTGCCAAAGAGGTGGCATCAAAGGAGGCTGATAAAATACCCGGCCATGGTCCGCCCACACGGACGACGCATGGTTGTGCTAGTTGTGTTTGGTGAGTGGCACTATGTGACTCAATCTAGTCGAGGGAGGTGATTATCTTCTTAGTCATTTTCTTGGATTACAGACATCAACATTAACAAAGTAACACAAGGTAACCATACCACAATAACAGCACAGAATAAACATATCACTTGCAGGTAATATAACAATAATATTACCCGGGTGACGGTGGCGGGAGACCCGGCCGGTGTCACTCGGGGGTTAGTGTTCACAGAATAATAGCATAATATTTCAAACGGATGACGGTGGCGGGAGACCCAGCCAGTGTCACCGTAAAAGAATGAACCGAAAAGCACTCATAAAAATGAGAGAGCATCCATTCCACTCGAGGGTTACCCTGACGTGGTGTCAGCAATCTCGGCAGAAAGAACCAAATGGAAAGTCAGCTCCCAAGCGTCGCAGTCCGGGTGGTCTATGCCAACCATATTTGACGGAGGGACAAGGCAAATAACTCTTTTGACAAATGCCCCCAACTCCGAGGATCATAAGACGACATTCGTCCGCTCCTCACCTCGGCAAAGAAGAAAGAAGCAAACAAGGCCCCGCAAGCGCGAGACGCACAGTTGTAATAACTTAAAATGCAATATGGCATGTGAGGTGCAACAGATATTAATTCAACAGTCCAAATATTTCCTAAGTTCGACCAAGTTTGAAATTGGGTTGGTGGCTTGCCTTCAGCAGAGTGGTAGGGTTCGGGTTCGACTTCAACTTCGTTGGAGAAGTTTGGATCTATTTAAAGAATGAAATGGTATTAAAAACTCTTCCTACGGCACTGAACAAACGATCAAGCAAATGAACTACAAATGAAGTACTTTTGATGTCATTTGACAGACATTTTGAAAACAAAGCTATCAAAGAAATGGGCTTTTAAAGTTCTGCCATTTATTAAAACAGAAAATAGAAAACCCTAAAAGTTTAAAAACCTGACAGTGGGACCCACATTACTGTGCTCGAACCGTTACTCTCTGGAAAAATAGCAAAACGGCATTGTTCACCGCCGGCGAACTCACCGGCGAGGTTCCCGGCGGCTAGGGGGCAGGGGAGGCGAGGGAGAAGGTGTTGGGCGGCTCTGGGAGGCGGTCCGCAGCTCGTCGGCGAACTTGCGCTTGCTGGGAAGGTCGGGGGTGAGCAGAGCTTCCACGGTCGCGGCGGCAGCGAGGTGTCGATGATGGACACGACGACTCCGGCCGTCTTCTACTCCGGTGAGGGTGGCTACGGGTTCTCCATGGGCTAAGGAGGATGTGGGTGGAGGCAATTGGTCTGGGTAGCTCCTACGGCGAGGAAATCGCGCGGATTCCTTGCGGCGGTGGTGGACTGGATTCCGGCGATGTGGTGCTCTAATGGCTTCGATCCTGCGGTGGGGGGTGATTGGGAGCGAGGTGGAGGTGGTGTGGTGCTCTGGGTGCCGAGGTAGACTTCTTATAGCGAGGGGAGGAGGTGGTGGCCGTCACGGGCATGGACGCGGTGTCCCGGAGATGTGGCGGAGCGGACTCGGCGTCGTCGGTGTAGCGTCGGTGCGGCGTCGTGCGGGTGGAGTGGATGTGCTGGACGACGAAGATTGCGCTCCCGTGGAGAGGCTCGGGGTGGCGTGGCACTTGCAGGCGGAGGGGAGGCTCTGGCGGCCACGGCGTGTCGACGGGCGGCGCGGCGATGGTGTAGCAGCGGTGTGTCCGGTAGCTGGCGGCGGCAGCGGGTGGAGGGGAGCTCCACTGACGCACAGGGGAGGGGGGGCACGGTTTGCTCGAGCGCGGGCTGCCGACACGCGGCCACAGCAGCCACTGTGCTGCGCCGCGCGTCGTCTAGCCGCGGCGAGGCTAGCGGACGGCGGCGTCTCCGGTGACGCGTGGAGGCAGGGGAAGCGAGGAAGGGCGGGGGGGCCTGGCTGGGCGCGGGGAGAGGCGAAGGGGGGCTGCACGGCGATGGGCGGGACGCGGCGGCGCCGCTCGGCAAGGTGTTCGAGAGTGGTGACAGGTGATCACCACTGTGCAGAGCACGCCAGAAGTGGTCAACGACCCATTTCTCGCAGCTCCCTGCTCCAAATTGAGTGAGGTTTTGATCTTTGTGTGCAAAACGCAAAATGTGGCAACTTTGCTGACTAGAGTTCTTCAAGATTCGAAACTTGCTCCGTGTAAATTTTTGGAAAAACAGTACTGGTCAAAACTTAAGTGGATGTTTTGGAAGGGAAAAAGAAATGGGCTTGGTCCAATTTGATGTTCCTGAGGTGTAGGGTCTCAAGGTGAACCTATACTGGGCTGGGTGAAATTTATTGAAAACATTTCATGAACAACATTGAAATTATGAAGTTTGAGGCAGATTCTTAAATCAGAGAAATGGGTGGTGAAACCCTAAGTGCATACAAAATATTTTGCATATTTGGGCTATATATTGCCCAGGGATCATCCCTAATTTTTGCAGATTTTTAGGAAAGATATTTAGGGTACTTCCTTTGTAAAGTCACAATATAGGGATTTTGGTAATTAAATAAAGGAAACTATAGAAATAATATTTTTGGGTGAAAAGAGCCAGCAACAAGTTTGCCAAGTGGGAGAGAATTCAAAACATAAGATCCCAAACTTGGACAAGGTTTCATAAATGGTCGAGAATTTTTAAAAGGGCAACCAAATCAAGGGATAATTAAATCCCAAATTTCAAGAATAAATTTTTAAAGAAATTTTTTGAAAGGCCAAATTTCAGGATGTTACAGTCCACATGTCTGAAAGTTGGTAGATGTGCACAAAGACCGCCGTCTAAGATGTAGTGTTTAACTTATTGTGTTCAACATTGTAAAACGATCGGCACAAAGAGGATACAACATGGATATCATGTAACATGAAAAATGCAACATTAAATCATACAAGTCATGTATATGGTACTTTGAGATGATAAACAAGCATGACATAAAATCATTCAAATCTAGTATATGGTGCTTTGAGATCATAAACAAGCATGACATGAAAGTCTTCACAGTGCATAGTAAAAACAAAAAGGCAAACAATTGTACACGTTTATGAGAACATCTTCTGGACACAAACCCATCCTTGCATTTGTGTTTCACAACTAGTGGATATAATATCTGATGCTTTTGTGTTTCACGCATGTGCCTTCGCCGTGATATCGAGGACCTCTTTCTTCGCATTCTCATCCAGATTTGTTTTTGCCATTATAATTTCGACAACAGTCCGCTCCCTTTTATCATTTACTGTTTTCTGCAACAAATATTACTTATTTTAGTAATGTGAGTCCACATGCCCCAAAGATGATATATGTATTTCTATATGGCTAAATGTACTGCTGCATGTGGGTTCACATGTCTCAAACGTCTTAAATGGTCAACATGGACTTTGTGTTGAGTGTTTGTGTTGAACTATTTTAACTGTAGAACTTAAGCCGTCGTGAACATGTATCTAGATATTTTATGTCTTACAAATGGTTGCATTTAAGTGGTGAACATTTATCTAGCTATTTTATGTCTTAAATTTTCTTCATTTAATTGTGTATTTTCAAATAAATAAAATAAGCTGAAAACAAAAAACTAACTTTGGTTTGAAACTATTTTATGATAAGCTATCCCAATTTTTTACATATATCAAAGGGTTTAGGGGCAGACCTAGTTGTTTGGAGGTGTTGCATGTGGGTCCACATGTATGAAAGGTGGTAGGGATAAGGTGTTCGGTCTACCTTGTACCACCTTTCGGGCATGTGGACCCATATGCAACACTCTCAGCCATCTAGTCCGCTTATACCATCTTTGGGTATTTGGACCCACATGCAACACTCTTAGCCAACTAGGTCACTAGACTTGGATGGCTAGGGGTGAATAGACATGACTAGCAAGTAGTCGTGCACGTGGGTCCACGCATGTCCCATAGGTGGTATATGTGTACCCATATGGTTAGGAGTGTTGCAGGTGGGTCTACCACCTTTGGCATATGTGGACCCATATACAACACTCCTAACGATCCATCCGTACATATATCACCTTTGGGACATGTGGACCCACATGCAACACTCCTAGCCAGCTAGCTGTGCATCGACCCTATTTTGGACATGTGAACCCACATGCAACTATCCTGGCCAGCTATGTTTACCCCTACCACCCTTGGTTGCATGTGGACCCTTGATATATATGTCTACCCCTCCCACCATTGGGACATGTGGACCCACATGCAGCATCACTTCTGGCCATCTAGTTACACATATATCTTCACTGGGTCATGTTGACCCATATGCAACTCTCTCAACCATCTAGGTCCACTCCTACCACCTTTGGGGTATGTGGACCCACATGCAACACTTTTAGCCAGCTAGGTCAGTAGTCTTGGATGGCTATGGGTGAATAGACCTGTCTAGCTATGAGTGGTACATGTGGGTCCATATATCTCAAAGGTGGTAGATGTGTGCCTAGATGTCTAGGAGTGTAGCATGTGTCCACATACATCAAAGGGTCTAGGGGCAGACCTAGTTGTCTAGGGGTGTTGCATGTGGGTTTACATGTATGAAAGGTGGTAGGGGATATCTCAAAGTTGGTAGAAGTGTGCCTAGATGTCTAGGAGTGTTGCATGTGTCCACATATATCAAAGGGTCTAGTGGGGCATACCTAGTTTTCTAGGGTTTTGCATGTGGGTTTACATGTATGAAAGGTGGTAGGGGATAGGTCATAGATGGGAGGTCTACCCCTACCACGTGCCAAAATGTCTCTTTTCTGCACATTTGGTCAAAAAAATGCGTAGTAATTGTGAAAAAAACGAAACTACTTGTCATGGAAGCCTCATTTGGTCATAGTAAACTATGGAAAAAATAATGGGTCATTTCAAGCAGGTAAAAAAAACCACTTGCTTACAAATGGACCCGTTCTACATAGTTTTGCACCCATTTTCTAAGTTAGTGATTTTTTCGACATGCTCGAAATGCCCCATTTTTTCGTACATCCTAGAAAAACCTAATTTGGAATGGATGCAATATTGTCTTGCATTCTTGTAATATTTTCATATTTTTTATTTTTCGATTTTGATATATTTTATATATAAAAAATAAACGGACCGGCCAGAGCGAGCAGGCTAAATCTAGCCCCCCTCTCCTTTTTGTTTTCTTTCACTCGCTGACGGTGGCGAAGGATGAAAAAATTAGGACGTCACCTGGGAGCGCATGCGCGCTTTTTCAGATTGGAGCGCACGCGCCTAAAAAGGGAAAAACTCCTCTCATGCATAACCAAAAATAGCATATTCTTGTCGGGACCACACCCGAGACGTTTCTCCTCTCGCAACAATCAAACTAGTTATCATCGAGCATGCCAATCCACCCAGCACGGAGACCTCCCTCACAGCTTTTCCCCACCTCCACATGAAAACTAAAAAATGCACTACTTTTTATCTATTTGTCGAAATAAAATTCTGTTTTCACCATTGCGTTCCCCACGACGAGTTCTTTGAAATGAGATCCCATGAGGACATGTTTCGTCAATTATTTTTGAAAAGCAACTTTGTATTATAAACTTGCTTTTCCATCACAAAAACCACTTCGTACTTTAAATCGACAGGAAAAGCAACTTTCTACTCTAAACTTGCTTTTAGAAAATCAACTTTGTATTGTAAATTTGCTTTTCTACCACAGACACAAAACTATGCGAGGATGAGAGGGCTTGTTTTTTAATCCACTAAATGGCCACTCGTCGGTATGTGAGAAAAACATGTTTGTTCTACAAAAGGAGTTGTATATGGACTTCATAGTTGCTATTCTAAAAAGAAACATCTTGGACGAAAAGGAAGGGTTTTAGAAATTTGCTTTACAAAAATAATTATCAGACTGTGTTCATGTGGAGTTTTAGTTTCGAAAATCTCGTCGCGAGGAACACTACTTTGATGACCAGTTTTAATTTGGACATTTGGTTTACAAAATTATGTGTTTTTATACTCCAAAACAGGTTTGCACGTGGCTGATGGCTGACATACATAGCTGCTATTCTAAAAAGCAACTTCTTGGATGAAAAAGCAAGTTTATAATACAAAGTTGCTTTTCAAAAATAGTTATCAGAACATATTCATGTGGGATCTAGTTTCAAAGATCTCGTCGTGAGGGACACGACGGTGAAAACCGATTTTAATTTGGACCTCCGGTTTAAAAGTTATGTGTTTTTCAAGATTGAAAATAGGTTTGGATGTGGCTGACGAGTTGACCCTCAATACAGAGAAAAAAATGAAGCTTTTACATGGGCAGCAGCCATCAGGCAGCCTGTCAACAACCGTGCCGCTCGTCCTGACAGGCGCGTGCGCCGCGCGCCAGAGATAGCGCACGCGCGCGTTTTCTCATTTACCAAAAAATTACTACACATCGTCCAGCCGCACAGCATGCCACATCCAATTACTGGGCCGGCCCAGCTAGTTCCTCACGCGGCAGCCTCTGGCGCCAGGCTTTGGGCCATTTCGAGCCCAGTGCCGCTTCCGGGCGATGCACAGCGGAGGCGTACAGGGAAATAGTCCCACATCGCCAACCGAAGGACGCCGGCACCAGCTTAAATAGCTGGCCGTGCGGGTAACGTCGAGCTCCTCTCAACATCACTCTCTGATACTCTCCTTGCCTATGTGGCCATGGTGTACCTGATCTGGCCAGTACTGGCCTGATCTGATCGCCTGAACCAGGTTTGATCGATCGGACTGTGGAACACTAGATCTTGTATATATGGTGGGCATGTTTTTATCATTCTAAAACTAAATTTATTTTATTTCTGCAAGTTAATGGATAGACCAATCTAAATGTTCTTGTTCTAAATTTCAAGGGTGCATCAACGCAATATGGGCCAATCACACGCGAGGGAGAGAAACTATGATCTTAGCATCCACCATGCAGTTCATAACATAGACATATTTAGCTTCTAGTACTTAACAGTCCATAAAAGGAATTAACATTCCTTAACATACTTAGCTTCTACTTAGTAGACTTCATGTCACCACTTCACAGGTCAAACTATGGTCAATATAGTGCAACTATCACATGGACTGATGAACCATGTCGACCATTTTTTTTGTAACTATGTTGATTAACTTATTTGCTCTATCACACACTTCTATGTTGTCACATTCCTTTTTCTTCTTTTAAAAACATTTTTTCAAAAAACAAACATGTCCATATTTGTTTGTTCGAATCTTAAGAAAAGGTAGTCCCTATGTACAAAATAACGTAGACAGAATAACTTGGTAGTTCAAACACACTAGTAGTTCATACATCAACAAACATTAGTAGTTCATAAACACATAGTAGTTCGATAGTTCATACTTAAACAGACATAAGTAGTTCCATAATTACAACCTACACATAGTAGTTCGATAGTAATAACTTAGTTCATTACAACGACAAACATAAAGTCTTGCACACATGCATAGTCATCACAAAAGAGAAGACATCATCAGCAGTATATAGATGATGCCTTCAACCCTACTTCACTCCTCCTATTTCACTCCTCACCGGCATATGTCAGGACATTGAGGAGGGCAGCATGGTTGGCCTCACTGCGCAGATCAACACCACGGCGACGAGAGGCAGCTCAGACATGATCCACTAGGCCATTCCTAGTGCCATCCCTAGGGATCTTCTTGCTGGCATGGAACTTGCAGAAGTACATATCATCAGCATTGATGTAGGCATCAAGTCCCTCGTCCCAGAGCTTTTCCTCCACCTGACTCTTGTACGAGTCAAAGTTGTACTCCTCCACGTCAGCTTCAGAGGAGGCACCAGAATTGTACTGCACAAATACAAGATTAAACACAAATGACAACCAGTTAGTATGGATCCACCTCATCAGGTGGACAAGAAGATGATCTGCACATTGTGATAAGTATGCATGTTGTAACAATCTCACCGACTCGGGGCTGTCATTGGATGCATCATAGTAGTAAGCGAGAAGCTGTTTCAGGAAGGAAGAATAACAAGTTAAAGAAAATGACACGCAATTACGGATGTCAGAAATATATAAGTCCTAGCTACTACATATGCAAATGCTTCCAATAATGTTGTGCATAACTAGATATGCACAACAACTACAATTTGTAAATGTACTCATAGTGACTACAACAATTCGAACATTGCTAGGTAAAAACCCTAGTTATTTAGAGCATTTTATAAAAACCAACACATTTGCCGCAAACAATTTCATCCAGGGCCTATGCATCAAATTTATTCAAATGAACTACTCATAAACACAATAAAAAATATGTGAATGCCACAGATGCAATCAAAAGTATGAAGGCAGCAATTAAATAAAGTCCTACACATTTGCAGCAAACAATTTCATGTTGGGCCTATACATTAAAATATATTCAAAAGAACTACTCATACACACAATACGAAATATGTGAATGCCACACATACAAGCATAAGTATGAAGGCAGCAATTAAATAAAGTCCAACACAATTGCAGCAAACAATTTCATCTTGGGCCAAATATTTAATCTGTGAATGACACACATGTACTCAACACTAAAGAGGCAGCAATTTAATATAGTCCAGTTAATATTTCAAAACAAACACTTGTTCATTTCTTATCTGCAAACACTTTAATTAATCCCCAAAAGTACTCTACTTAGTAAGCCTGAAACACCTTAATTAATCCCCAAAAGCATGATATCTTCCGTTCCAGTCTTGTTATCACAAGCGCTAATTAATATGTCCATTTTAAGCTACAAATTAATCTGCAGTTTAATTACTGTCCACAAAACAGTTAGACTACATTGGACATCAATAATTTTAGGAAATTAACCATAGCTACTTAACGTCTTAACCCAGTGGCAAGATTTATCCGCATCCAACCCTAGTAAAATCTAATGGACGCTAACAGCAAACCCTAACCGGTAAGAGAAAACACTAACTAATCTAATGGATTCCAGTACTTGCATATGAAGATAGCATCAAACCCTAGTCAAATCTAACAAAAATTGCATCAAACCCTAATGGCTAATAAAACACCAAATCAATCTAATCGATTGAGGGCGGAATATGCATGAACTTACCTCCGCATGCGCCAGTGCGGCAAGGTCGCCGCCAACGCCCTCCTCCAGCGGCTGCTCCACAGGGTCGCCGCCGACGGTTGTCGCGGCCTCCGCCACGGCCGTCATCTGGAGCGATTCTTCCGCCGCCGGGGCATGCATCTGCTCCCCGACGTGGACTGCATCGTCAGCGCCGCCCGTGGCTGCAGCTACCTCCGCCGCCACGCCTCCCGAGACATCGACGCCCTCGACGCCATCCGGAGCGCCGCCTCCCGATTCGATCTGCGGCACCAGATCAGCCGCGGCCTCGACGTCCGACATTGCTGGCCGGAAGAGGTTGGAGCTCTCGTCGTCGTCGGAGGGAGAGGAGTGGGCGGGGTGGTTGGTTTTTTTTTGCCGAATTTGGGGGAAATGGGACTGGGAGCGGATGGGTGGGCGGTGCGGCCGACGCAGCCTCTTATACCGCCTGCCGTTTCGGCTCCTCGAGACACGTCACCCCACAGGACACCTCACCGGTACAGGTCACCACCGTACTTTTTTTTTTTGAGATTAAAACGGCCTCCTTTATTGATTATTAATGTTTACTGGAAAACAAAAAAGATCTGGAGTCTCGCCCAGCCAGACGTGGCGCACGACGTACAGAACTGCGCGGCCCATACAAGGCTCTTTGTACATGGCGGTCAATTTTCTTCTCAATTTCTCAATTATTCTGTTATGTCAAAAAATTAATACTCCTCATGTCATGTATTGCAAATAGTAAAGTACTTTGAACAAATTACGACATAAGCATAAAATAAAGTGTACATTAAACATCAAATACTTGAACCACTACATAATTAATGGTCGCCCTTTTTGCTTGACATCTTGGACAAACTAGTTGATTTCACACATAATCATCTAGAAGCTTCAGACCACACCACCCCGGCTTCCACGGAACCAGAACACGTAGGTGTCTTTAACTCTCATATTATTCTGCTTGATAACAACCATCCAGTTTGATGTTATCATGGCACCTCCTCTTTTCCATAATGCCAATGACTGTGTTGCCGTCACCCGTTGCGATCATCTTCCTCGTTTGCCACGGCAACACATGTTGTAAAGATCCTTCCTTACGAATCCTACCTTGCTGTACTTTCCACTTTTGCTGATGAACAAGGATAAATGCTAGGTTAAAAAGATACCATTTTGTGCTCGTAAAGATTTCTCCTTGTCAAACGGGTCACATATGGGACCCCAATGAAGCTTTTAGATATCCGCAGGAAATGATCAATGAGGCGACTTTCCTCCTCTCCGGTAAGGTTGGCACCACCCAAATTAGGTTTTTGATGGAGAGTGGCCACAACATTCAAAAAAAGCTCTGCCCCACAACATAGGACAAAAAACGATCATAATTTTGAAATGTAAACATGTTCTGGTCCAGCACATATTCTGCTAACATTTCTCAAAGTAGATAATAAGAAAAGCATTGTATCCGGAAGTGTACTTCACGACCTCTCAAAGTGCATGAAATTAAGTATGAACTCCATGATGAATTCACAGGTCATCAACACGAAGCTTAAGACCATCCCCGTTTCCTTCGAAGTAAAACAAAACACATAGATGTCACCAACTCTCATATGCCTCTTCTTCACAACCTCCATCCAGTTTGTTGATAACATGGCACCACCTGTAAGTTTTACTTTCACCTTTGACTCGCTCAACACCATCTTAACTTTCACATTTTGGTCTTCTTGAAATAGAATGGAATGAATGCTGGTAGTACAACATTTGGCACAATGTGGTGCATGGTGAAGCTCCTCGAAAAATACTGCATATAGATTACATCAAATAATGAAAATGTCATTCCCCTAAAGTACTTAAAAATGTATGACAACTTTTATATAACAAAAACAAAGTTTTACCATTTTTGCTTTGCCTTTCACGATGTTTGATTTATTAATTGTGCAGACATAAAATGGTTTTGTTGGCAGGTGCTCATCAACTGCACGCTTGAGTGTATCAAATTTTGCATCATCCATTGCAACGCGGTTGGCATACCGGCAGAAAAATTCAAAATCTTCCTTATCCTCTTTTCCAGGACCTGCCCGAAACAAATACGTACATAAGTGGTAGTAGTACAATTGCATGCATGGATAGTCTTTCATGATTATACGTACCTCTGATATGAGGCGTTTTACGCAACTTACGACAAGCACGAACATTACGGGTGTGAGCAGAAATTCCCACCAAATTAAGAAGTGATACATACACAAATTTATGTTCAAATATGACACTGTGCAGAAATATGTGCAATAACATGATAATTAGGTTGCCCATTTGGTAAAAATGGTTACGAATCATAAGAGATGCCATCCGTAAATCCATCTACACGAAAATGCAGGAATGCTACAGGAAACAGACTAGCATCTGTACCACGCACGCGAAACCCTCCTCACCCACGCGGCCGTGCGTACCTACGGACACCCATTCCATGGGCATCCATGAGCCAGCGCTGATCGAGCGTCCTCTACTCAAGGCTAACGTGATCTGCTGCTTAGCTACACGTCTGACGAAAGGCGAGCACATATGGCGGCGGCTAGCGGTTCTAGGGTTTAGCCAAAACCTAATCTAAAAGAGTAGACACGAATTTACCTCGCAAGGCACAATCTTTGGATCAGGTTCGTGATTGGCACCGTAGATCTCCTTGTTGATTGCCTCCGTCTCCGCATCGGCGTGAGCATCACCTCCTCCTACAGCAACCACCTCCGGCGCCACCACCTCCGCCACATCCGCCACAACCGCGTCAATGGCAGTTGCGCCACCCAGATCAGCACTCGCGCCGCAATCCGCCAATGCCTGGTGCATCTCCATCGCCGGATCCGGCCAAACCGAGCTTGACTTTGTTGAATTTGAGTGGGAGGTAGTGCTGGATTGAGTTAGGGTTAGGGTTCTCCGCTTTTTATGAGAACGAAAAATGTAAATCGTCCAGATACGGCAGGGATCCCCTCTCTCCATGTATATCCTGTTTTTTAGTCAAGATACGTACAGGTGTGGCGCATACGAATACGGGAACCTTTCGTCCAAACGGGCCCGAAAGGGCCAACTGTGGGTTTGAGCCGGGTTTTGGACTACCCATATGAGGGATCGTTCCCCTAACCGGTATAGCCAATATTTAATCTCTGCCGTCATGTTCCTTTTATCACAGGATACCCGTTAAAATTTCAAACCTATACTTGGTCATAGTGGTTGAGGTCGAGTGTCTCGCGTTGGGAGACCCAGGTTCGAATCCTGCGATCCACTTTTTTACCTCAAATTCCAAACTTCCTTGGAGGCTCACAGATCGGCTCCCCCAGGCTCCCCCAGGATCGGCTCGAGCCGAGCTGCCTCCGAAGCTTCAATCGTGGCCGTCCTTGTGTTTCCCCTCCATGATAACGCTTCGCCGGGGTGTGTATGGAATCACACGCCTCTATTATATTATTAAAACAACAAACAAATAGCGGTGGTGATTTACCGCTGTAATTTCATCGTATCTGAACGGTGGAGATTCTAGCAACCAATGGCATGCGCACGTGAGCTGTTGGCAAGATTTGATTATGCACCAAGTAAAAAAATGTTTATGCACCGTGTGCAAGGAAAACTCCAACATTGATTATGCACCGTGTGCAAGAGAAACTCTGGCCCAAAAAAATCTCACGCCTCTTCACTGCGTCCTCTACGCGTTGTCCAGCAGAACAACCCCATGTTTTAGGGTTTCCCGAGCTATTCCCTCAAGGCGGCCGCCATGGTCACCATGGCGCTCTCACCACCGCACGCGTATATGCGGCTGCCGGCGGCCGGCTGACAAGGCATGCCGTTACAATCTGCCTCTTCACCACACCCAACAATCCAGCCCGCTCCCAACATCGTTCTTGATCTCCTCTGGTATGACCTCTCGCCATCAAGCTCAGGTGGCGATGTGGAGTTGATGTACTGGTATGACCATGCCGTCAAGATAAGGTGGCTGACATGGATTTGCAGGCATTGACTCCAAGGCTCCCAGCAGTAAACCTACAGTTGCATGGATGCGGTCTCAGATGGAAGCGCGAAACCCATCTGATCGAAGTTGCTGCATCACGATTAACAGGGCACCATGGATTTTCCGGCGGCCGGCCATTGCAAGACGAAGCCCTAGGTCTCACCAAGCAATATCGCCGGCCTTCTCAACTCCATGTCAGTCGAGGCATCGTGTGAAGCTGCTGCAGACAGCAAGGATTTTCCGGCTGCCGGCCGCTGCGAGACGAAGCCCTAGATCTTACCAAGCAATATCGACGGACTTCTCGACTCCATGTCAATCGAGTCACTAGGACCCAGCTCAACGAGGAACTGTTATCTTCTGGACAGCGGTCTCAGCCTGACGATAACACGCGGCTGGCCTTCTCATGTGCATGCACATCGATTAGTCAAGATTTTGGATCATGCTTGCTAATGCATGTACCAGACCACCAGTGAACACACGGCTTGCCAGCTTTACAAGATCTATCGACGCATGACCTCATGAAAACAGCCAAGAAATAAGTATATGATTTATCCAAGGTTTCCACGTACTGTCAATTGAGGGAGAAACAATATGTTTATTTGATCATTTTCTTGGTGTAGTTACAGGAAGATCACTTATGGTCAAGTTAACTCTCCCGTCCGTAGATCATCAGGTTTCAATCTTTCCTCATGCGTACATCATGCGGCCATCCAATATAGATCAATCAAGTATGATTTGCCTCATGCACATATATAGCCGCACTAATTATTGCTAAAGGAATCATGCCCGAGTGGAACATGTATCGATCGAGGGAAGCAAGATTCGGCTCAGGCACATAGCCAGGTAACGTCTAGCGCAAGCAGCATGCGCCGGTGAACTCTCTGTTGCACGCCTACATAGCACATACATGAGGCCAAGCTCTGAATCCGTTAATCCATATTTTGCACATCCTATGACTAGCGTGCTGTCCAGCAAGATTGAACCTGATTTTAAAATAAATCCACTATTTATGCCATTTAATTTTCTAATGATCGTACTTTTGCTCAGATAAACCCTTACTTGATGATGTGCTAAATTGAAACTACAACCAAAAACCTAAAAGAAAAACTACAACCAATCCTTCCGACTAGAGAGCATAAAATTGCTGTTGTTTCTGCTTCCCACCTACTGAAGCTTATAGCCTTGGTTCATGTAAAACATTACAACTTCTGTTGGCATACTTTATTTGTTCTTTGTTTTTTGCAGGTGTCATGCCCTGTTGGATAATGGTTGGTGGAACAATAGGATTTTGGTAAATTACTTTGGGCCAATTACAGGTAAGCATTTACTTCTAGCATCTTTTTCTTATTTTTTTAACACAATACTTCGGTTGTTTGTATATCTGCAGTTAAACAATAATATGTGTGTTTACTGCAGGTACTGATCTCTCATGTAAATATAACAAGTGATCCGAGTCGGGAAATGTCAAGAAAAGCATGACTTTGATTCCTTTTTTTGCAGGGAGGATGTTTTTTATTCAAACAAGCTATATATGTGCTTTCTGCTGTTTCTATTCGATATACTATTGGCAGCGATTTGAGCCTATAAGCTTTTCACGAGGGAGAGAAATCATATATCTCGGCAGTTGATCGTCCTCTTCAACAGCCCAACGTAAAGGATTCAAGCCTATAAGCTTTGCAAGATGGAGAAATCTTAGTCTACAGTTTATCGACCGGTGTCGCTGCCAGCGTCGCCTAAAATGCCCCAGCATAAAACCTCCAATGTGCTCGAGGAGGCGTGGACTGCAACATCGCGATTGCGAATTCGACGACAGAGATCTCACGCCAACAAGCTTGACAAGCTTACAAAAAAAAGCATGAGTCTACGATGAATCTGCATGGCGACATTTATCCGGCGAGAAGCGACAGTCACCGGAAAGCCACGTCCCCTCGAACGAGCCAAGTCTACAACGAATCTGCATGCGGACATTGATCTGGCGAGAAGCAACGTTGTTGGAAAGCCATGGACGATTTGGATTGATGCCGACTAAAAGCAATGCTTAAACTGACCACAATGCATCAAGTCGATTCAAATAGGATTCTCCTCATGCATTTGCAACCACATGATTGGATGGTGACGGTAGCCACACACATGCTGGACGTTTTCCAGGTAAGTAGGCCCATACTTGGGACGATCTATCAATCTTCCAATAAGAATTGAACTTGCTAACTTACCTTTGTTCAAATATTTGGAGTTCAAACTTTTACTGCTGCGATCTGAAATTCTAATGCAAGTGATAGTATCTTTAAGGTCCAAGGCCGTGAAGGACTCAAAGTGCAAATAGACATCAGCTCGGTTCATGCATGCACGTGAGTTAAAAAAAAGGAAAGGTACGCATTGTAATGCTACATTTAATGGAAGATCAAAACATGCAGCAAGGTAGGGCATGCCTGTAAGTTAAAAGGAAACAAGTGCAAGCATGAACTGACGTCTACATGCTTGCTAAGGGAATAGGAATGAAGAGTAACATATGATTGACTTGATCGTTTTTGTTGTACTCCGCCACCAGACGGTTCACAAATCACTATGAAGATGTAGTTGGTATTTCTGAAAAAAAATTGTAAGACAAGACAATTTTAGCCGAGCAAGGTTACTGTGCGAAAAGATAACCCATTGGTTGGTATAAGGATGCACGAGTTGTATCAGTATGCATGAATTTCTATGGGAGTGTTTGTTTTAGCAATCTTAGATGAATAAACCGATATAAATACAGTGCCTCGGATGGACAATCAACCGAGGGATTGTAGTAAGATGAACATGGAAAAAATAAAAAATAAATGGCATATCATCGATAAAAAAATTCGGTTGTAAAAAAATTCTATGGTGGCAAGAGAATGACGTACAAGTTAATTTTCAAGTGATAAATGTATGGCTCTAATTGTTGAATGATGGTATAGTTTTTTTATAGAAATAATCCAAATGTAGAAGGAGAAGTGGAGGGGTAAACATTAAATATTATTATAATCTTTGTGTTATGCATAACAAGCCACTGATCACAATGCTTCATTCTTCTACACCATGTACAAGAACTAGCCCAGTGACTATTCTATCGCACATATCAAGGACTTGACAAACAACTAGGTTACTCAAGTATTTCGATGGTGAATTTCTACTGCATATTTTTTTATGTTTTCAATGGGTATCAAAAAATTCAGACTAACACAAAAAATATACAAATACCATCACATATGATAAATCTAGCCGCGCAAATACGCGGGCCACCCTGCTAGTTAAGATAGAACACCCCATCACAGTGGGTGAGCTCTTTATCGATTATTTCTAAAAGTTTCATCTGGATGCGAAGAAACTCTTTCCTGACTGCCTCATCAGTGGCCGCCGCCTTTAGCTTGACCCATTGCTCGACAACAGCAGGAAATTGTACTCGTTATTTCTCCCGTATGAACTTCTGTATTAGAAGGATGAGGTACCAGGACTCAGTCCTACTGCCTGGCGCCTGATTGATGCCGGCGAACTCTGTCGTGTGACTGAATACCTTCTTGCCATGTTTTTCCATATGTCTTCTCATCATGCCTTCATTTAATAGTAGTTGTTGAGAGCCTCATCCAGGACATCCTTGATGCCGGTGTAGTCTTTCGTCTTCTCTTGACTCCCTGAGTCGAGATACAGGGCATACGAATCCATTGGGAAGAGAACGATGAGGGTGCTGTATTGGTTACTGCGGTAAACTAGTACGAATAGAGACCATCATCTTCAAATTAACGCGATGGAAAAGCGTGTACGAAATCATGTTTATGATAGGTACGAAAGAATCTTACCCGGCGGGAAAGTAAGGCATGAGAAAGATAGTTTTGGTGCAATGCTTCCTCGTGAAATCTTCGAGGTACTTTGTCGTGCGAGTTTTACCAGTAGAGGTGTTCACAAAGCACTCTTGCATGAAGTAGGGGTCGACTATCATGATGTTTGAGTTCTCTCTCACGAGTTGCTACGCCAAATTGAGCACAAATAGTCGGACCATGGACGTGGAGAGCGGCTTCATGTGCAACATGTCGAAGATATCACTAAATCTCAGGAAGAACACGTCCCCGGGATATATATCGACAAAGCCCATGCCCTTTGGTACCTTTCCCGGGAAAAGCGGGTACGATGGATTGTTCTCTTTGATAAGTTCTTTTTCCAATAATAGAACTTTATCATGGACGCTTTTGATTTCCGGACGTACGACGCCTAACACATTATCCGGCAACATCGGTTTGGCCAACTCATGGGACCGATGCCAGTTGGGGATGGTCATCTTGTCACAAACCCGTTTAGGGATCTTATCTCCCGACACGTGCTGGCTATTGGAGGCACCAATGGTTATCTTGCTTTTCTTGAATCTTTTCTTTTCCGCCTTCTTAGGCTCCTTGGGATCGAGAGCCTGTTGCAAGGTATCATGGTGTGTGCCCTGGCTGAATCCGGCTTCCCCAGTAGCTTCTGGCAATGGTTGAGAATGAAAATTTAGACGCTTGGAGCACGGAAGCTTCTCTCTTAGATCAGGTACGTGAGAATGCATTATATCATGGTCATGTTGGTCAAGAGGCCCGTCGTTGAGGTAGAAGTCCATGAGGTCCTCGGGGTCTGCATCAGTGGGGCCGACCTGTCGACCGTGTTAGTTGTGTTGGTTGTGGGGTGATGCTAGGAAGGTCTAAACAAAGCAGTGATTTTGGCCATGTCATCAGCCACGGCTGGCATTCATCGAGATTATACTCCCTTTCGGCTTTGGGAGGTTGAGCCAGAGGATCGTAATATGCGCAACCCGGCAACACCCGAGCAATTGCAACCCTAAACACATCATCAGGCATAGGCACACAATGCATCGTGCGGATAAGTGGTGTCACGATACTTGCCTTCGCCACATCCTTGAGCTCACAGTTAACACGCAATAACAATGTGCATGGCACGTCGTCGTCCTGCGAAAACATGTAAGACGTCAGGCGCCACCAATGAAGTATTATAAAACTTCTCGAGACTTTTGGAACGCTCAATTACCTTGAGAGCGTTGAGCTCAGCTAATGGTGTGACTCTTGGAGCTGGCGTGCCAGTGGAAGGCTGCTACGAGGCACGTTGTCGGTCGGCGATCCATCGCCCATTGGATGTTCGTTGATCACGGGTCAATGTTAGGCGACACAGAGTTTGATCCATGGCTGACCTCGAGGTTGATCACAGGGAAAGGCCCAGTTTGGCCTGCTTTCATCCAAGATACCATCGACTCCATCATGGTAGGAATTAGGTTGTTGACCGTCCTTACAACTTCAGTTTGGATGGTCGACTGCATATTCGCATTCACGCCGCCAATTCTCGCCTGAGATCCATCTCTGTGAGCTTCTTTCTCTCGTTTCGCTGCTCCGTGGTCTCGGCGCCGTAGTAAAATTGATGTTTGCAACCGCTTCCTAGGCCGATCACACGGCTACGATTCGGTGCACGTGACACCGTCAGTTCCTTTACAATGTTCAGCGCCCTGTTAAAAGGGGTGTCCCACAGGCCGGCCTTCGAGAGCCTTCTTGAGATCCATCAACTGCAGCTTTTCGTTCTTTCTCTTCTTCCTCCAGAAGTTTATCCACAATTTCCTTCACCTTGGCATTATTGGCAAGTTCTCTCGGTGTTTCGGGATTTTCCTTGTAATGTGCCCTGATAAACTGTCTTGCCAGCGGGTCGGTGATCTTGTCGTAGATAGAAGGCCCTTTCCTCTCTTCATCCTCCTTTTTCCACTTTTGTTGCTTTCCAGGGTAACCACGGCTCCCGAGAGTGTGGGGAGCTACGTTCTTTCCATGCGCAGTTTTCCCCCACTCCCTTAGCGCCTTCCTCTCAGGTTTGGCTTTGTTGGCTTTGAAAAGCGTGAAGTCATCTTCAGGGATATTTGGAAAGGTCTTATTGACCTCAGCGAAATCGGCACCATCATCAATCATGTCCCTCACAGTTGATCTCCAAGTACTAAATGCTTTGCTGAACTTGCCAAGAGCATATATGTTGACCAGATTATTCGTAACACTGAGGTTATCATAGGGCTTCGGGAACTGGTACCGTGCGTGTAGCTTGCCAATGAGGTACTCGGCCCTCTGTCGTTTTGCTTTTCTTTTTAAGTGCTCGTCAATGCATCCCAAGTTGTTGCCGTACCCTTTTGCAAGATCTAACGGCCTTGTAGGGCGACCGCTGGTATGGTCCATCTGCTCGAATTCTTGTCGCGTGGAGGGGAGCCTGTTTGGGCGTCTCAGCTTACATTGATGTTTGGCTTCGCTACCAGACGTCTCCATGCCTGTTTGGACACCGCCACTAGTGGTGGTCTCCCCATCGGATGCCCCACTCTCATACTCGGGATCGCTTTGCATTGTCAACTGCTTTCTTAGTTTCTCCAGATAATTATCTTCTCCACCAGCATCTGTGCCTCCTATCCCAGAACCGTTGGCCTCGTTGTTGTTGGACATCTTTGATCGCACTATATAAGAAAAATTGTAAATTAATACAACAAATATGCACTTCACTATTAAAAACTCACTAATCTATTTCATAAAAAATGTCATATCTTTAGCCAAAGTGATGCCAAAATTCACGGAAAATTTTGGTATGACCTTTGCTAAAAATATGACATATGGAGTACCCGAAACCTGCAAACATGCACATGCATTCATTGACCATTTACCAGTCGCATTAATTGCGACATTCACATCACACAAAAACTCGTCGACCACCACCACACATCATCCATTGACATTTGTCGATTGCATTCCGACAACATTTCATACAAAAAATAGCAGTAGCTAAACATAAATTATAAAATCAAAACCTACATCTAAATTCAAAACCTACATCTAAATTCAAAAATAAACAGTAGCTAAACATGGGCTATGAATTTCAAAAAAAACTGTGCCTAAACCTAAATCTAAACAGTACCTAAACCTAAACTAAATAGTACCTAAACATAGTAGTTTTTCAAAAAAATGGATTGTGCATTTTCACAAGCACCTTCGGTGCTTGGAGCGAGAGGAGGGAGGGAGAGGATGAAGTGGGAGGACAGAGGGAGGGACAGGGGGGCCGTACCTTTCTCGACGGTGAGGGGCGGCCGGAGGAGGGGAAGAAGATGGCGGCGGAGGGGCTTTGGCGTGGTGGGGATGGTGACGGGGCGAGTGCGACGAGAGGCGAGCGCAGGGGCGCCTCCACTGGTTGGAGGAGGGCCTTGGGCGCCGGGGAGGTGGGGCAAGGGCGGCGACGTGGGTGGGCGGCGGCGTAAGTGGTGCTCGGGGTCGACGGCGTGGGTGGGCGGCGACGTGGGTGCTCGGGCGGGTGGGGAACTGTCTAAGTTTGTGGAGAGAGAGAGAGGTCCAGCCCGCGCTAAGTGTACACGGTCAAAGTACCGCTGGCGACCGCACGTTTTCGCCAGCGCTAGGCCAGTCACCGCTGGCGAACGGACTTTTGTCGCCAGTGCTAGGTATGATACCGCTAGCGAAGCACGAAAACTTTTCGCCAGCGGTACCCCGCCCCCCAATCTGGCCCGCACTGACACCGCTGGCGACCGCATGTTTTCGGCAGCGCTAGGCCAGTCACCGATGGCGAACGGACTTTTGTCGCCAGTGCTAGGTATGATACCGCTAGCGAAGCACGAAAACTTTTCGCCAGCGGTACCCCTCCCCCCAATCTGGCCCGCACCTGTACGTACCGTTGGCGATGTAGAATCCATGTTCACCAGGGCTGCGGTGTGCACCGCTGGCGATGCCTGTTTCTTGTTCGCTAGTGGTTTTAGCACTGGCGGGCACCAAACTAGGTTCACCTGTGGTATGCTGGCGGCAGTAGAGGGTTTCGTACTAGTGCTCGAGTGTCGAACAAGCGGTCACAAGATATTCTCATAGCATAGGAATATAGCTAACGATAACTAAATAGATGATCATTGCTATCTTCATCGTTGACGATTTGTCTCATAGCAAGATCATACGGTGGGTCGGTTCAGTGCTATTATCATTCTAATAATCCACTCCTATAGTTGTATGACTTATACAAAGTCCATGATCAGGAAAACATGATCATCAAACAACAAGATAGGCTAGAGACAAGACCAGTAACTCTTTTCCGTTCATATCTCTACACGTGTATTGGAGGTTTTCCTCTTGCATACGTTGTATTTGCTATACAAGTACCCAATACAGTTATAGCATAAAGATATAAACATTAATAATAAACATGGAGATAAATAATAAACTTAATTATTATTGTCTCTAGGGCATATCTCCAACAGTCTCCCACTTGCACTAGAAACAATAATGATTCTAGTTAGCATGGTGACATGACACCAAATGGAACTAAGGTGCACTCATGCTTTTGCATGCTTCTGAAACTGTGTCCTTAACTTTGATCCAACCAAAGTTCATAAACTTGTTTATCTCCTCACATGCCAAACTTGACTATGTAAGTCGGATTTATTAGGAATTGGATATAGGCTTTCCGGTTCCGTAGTAGCATTAATAATATCCGGTTGATATTATCATACCATCTTTTGAAACCTCACCTGAGTAATGACTCATCCAATAACTTGCTTATCATGACGTCTCACATCAATGATGCAACTATCCTCGATAAACAAACTATCTTTGTTATAGAATCCACACATAAGATACAAGTGTTTTGATAAAATCAAAACACCTAGTATTTATCAATTGAAAAACATTTATCAGAATAAATTTGATTTCATAATTCCACACAAATATGTATACGAGTAACTTCTCTATACACACTATTTGAAGCTTTACAAAATCCACCTTGTCGTTTTCTTTTGTAATCACCATCAGGTTCTTTTACCAAACCTTTATTTAATTACAATCTTAATTAACTGCTCTTATGAGAATATCCTTTTAAGAATTTCTCATTAACGCCGGTGGCAAACTTTTAAAATTTAGCACTTTGGAAACTTTCCGGCTTTACTATATATAGCAATGAGATAAGCAAAATCACATTAAATATGATTTGATCTTATTCCTCTCTATTCGCTCACCAGGACTACGAAGGTCAAGGTATCTTGCAAATATCACGCTATGAATTCTTGATCAAATTTCTTTGACTCAAGACACAATTCGAAATTACCTTTCAGAATTGCACTTTAGCACATTCATACTCATGTTTATTAAATTCTATCTTAGAGACAAAACTTTAATAAGACATTTTCCGACCTTTTATTTAAACTCTTTAAATCACGAGATTTATATATTTATTAATTCGGCCTAGCCTTATTCAATAAATATAATATCAGCTCCCACTGTCTTTTAAGTCCCTTCGATTTATATAATGAAAATGAAATTCTTACTCATTAATACGACTGACTTCAAACATTCATAATATAATTATCTAGATTATTCATAATCCAAATTAATTATCCTTAGCAATAATTTGCTACTTTAGTTCAATAACATCAAGCAATTGATATGAAAAGTATTGCAACTTCTCACTATCAGTTATTCGTCCTTGATAAAACATTTTAATCAAGACTAGCTCTATGAATATTAGATATTCATATATGTCCTTTCTTTATGAAATATTCATGCACATGATTTTCATCACATCCAAACTACTCTCAAGATTGGATCTTGGAGTCTCATGAATTTTTCTTGAACTCCTTTTATGACAAATGCCGTCATTAATGAATGTTCATTATTCTGCTTGTAATTGTTTTGCTTATATCATGTTCCTGGACATTTAAATGATTTCAATCACCTAGTGATTTAATCATCAAATTCCTCACATGACTTTCTTTAATACTTAATTCGAACCATGTATAACTTACATGTATTCCTGGACAAAGTAATGATATGGAAACATTTGCATGTTTTCCCTTCTCATTCTAACACTTGCCCAAAGACTCTCAGTCTTAATTTAGTATTATGATTTCCACTCTCTCTTCATGAGAAGACACTTTTCTCCAATTCTAAAGTCAACAAGCATTTAGAATTATGTGTGGAAAACACTTGCCAAAATAACAATTTTGGACTTTTGCAAAACACATTTTCAATTCGAATTCAAACTTGAAATCACAATTGAAAATTGGAACTTACTATCAAAATAACTCTAAGTTAAATTGATATAGGTCCCTGAATACAAACAAAATAATCTATTTACTTTAGTGGGTAATTTGGAATTCTAATTTCACAACACATTAGCAAGACTTTGTAACATTTCCTTTTAATCTTTATCTTGCAAAAGATTTTATTACCATGATGATTTCGAGTTACCAAAATCCATCACAAGTAATTTGACTAAGAAAAACTTTCTTTCGTCAACAATGTTACAATATTTTATTAAGTCCTTTCTTTAACTTTAATCAAATTCCTTTGATTCCTTTATTTTGATTCTCACACTCTCCCACTGAATTATATGAAACATTGAAACTTCAATAATTTCATTAACTCTATTTCATTAATATGCAACTTCATATTAATCTCAATAGAATTGAATTAATGGGTAGATTCCACTCCTTTATGTAAATCTCGAAATTTACTAGTGCCTAGCACTTTGCCAAATTCGAGTCTACTAAATGCCTAGCATTTTGTGGATTTCGATTTTCATCAAATGCCTAGCACTTTGTGAATTTCGAATTTCTCCAAGTGTATGACACTTTGTGATTTTAGTTTTATCCATTTAATTTAGAGATAACTTTAAGAGTCTCAAAGAGAACCAACGAAAAGTATAACTCCAAATTAAAGATTAAACTAACTTTAATTATTACTCAAAACTTTAAGCAATAACTTGAATCAAAACAATAAAGACTTAACAAACAAATAATTAATGACATATCACAATAAAGAAGATAAAACTTTGAATTTCCAAACTTGGAATTCCCACACATACTTTATAATTCGAACAATGACTTGTTCCAGAATCTAAAATATTCATTACATAATGATCAAACTGAAAATAACTCTTATTTAAAGTTCTAGTGTAAATCTTCTTCATTGACTTGGATTGAAGACATAGTGGTGATCATCACTCCTTAGTGCTTTCTTTCCCCACTTCCTCCAATTCTTCTTGAATCTCTTGGCTCTTTTCCTTTCCACACTGCAATCATGCAATATGAAAAATTTCAGTATTAAATACCAAAATATATTCGAGTCGAGATTATGTCAATAATCTGTGTATAACTCTTATACCTTTTGTGGATTTTCCACTTGTCTTGCAAGATGGTTGTGGTCATCAAGTGATGCACATAGATATCCATCTCTGCTGATAAGAGCATGTCGAAGACCTCATTGACTGTCTTCTCAACTCCCATCAATTCATAGCATGCCATGAAGGCATAGTAGTATGATGGTAGTGATCTCAGAAGTGTGTCAACTGCTTGCTTTTGTGGAATTGGTTTCCCAATGTCCTTAAGCTTCCTAGTATCTTGCAGAACTTTTCTTTGTGCTCCCTCATCGAGCCACAACTCGATAGTTTGCAATCTAAGTTCCACATTGAATTTGTATATGCCAAGACACATCTGACTTGAGAATCGAGCTTTCAACGCTTCCATAAGACGGAAGGGGCGATAGTACGGATACAAATCGCTAAGCTCAAAACTCATTTGTCTAGCAAAACCATTCCAGCTTGATACTCATCTTCTCCCATAGGAGAATAGTCATCTTCTCCTTCCGGAACAGGTGTGTCCAGAATATGCTCTAAATCGCGTCTCCTGAGATTTTCTCTCAGCCCGTGAAGCCAATCCGCAAAGATCACGCTTCCCACAGTCAATTTTCCTAACAAGTCTTCTTCATAAATCTTTTCAACGGGATCCATTTTCTACAACAAAACAAGTTTATTTAGACTTTAGTTTATTACTAATTTTAATGCACTACTTTAATTCAATCAAACATGAATCTAAGATATGCTCCCACTAAGTCCAATAATCCTCATGATTGGCACTAAGTGATTCAGGACCCGATTGCCCTACGAAGCAAGCATGGATACATGTCATGTGTCGGCCAACGGTAAGCACTATGCTAATTGTAGCAGCTACAACTCATGTTCGTCTTTCGACGGAGTGTTCCGAACTCATATCTGTGTATGCTTGGACGTCAAGACAACCAACCAACACTGGCTGCTGGAACGGTTCGCGCCCGCCTCCTGAACCCTTGGTACACATTACTCTGGATATAGGTGTACGGCAACAAGCATCCGGTTTGACGGTGCCACGGTTGGTAAGAACATGATCTCCTTGATTTTGTTTGAGGATTCACCCTAATAAACGACTACTGCGCAATCAAGGTGCAAACAACAAAGGATAAACATCACAGGCAATTAATAATAATTCATGTGCTTTGGTATAGCCTTTGTTATTCCTCCGGATGTTCTTGGCGCTCGTCCTTGAGGATCATCATCTTCATTGTTCCCGGTTACGATAAAATCCCCGAAGGAAAATTACCATATCCGAAACTCGCCAAGTACATGTCACCAGCATCATCGCCGGCGCCTCCTCCGAAACTCGCGATGAACTCTTCTTCGCTTGATTGTCGATGACGAACTCGATCAATTGTTTTGGCTCCCACCATCATGTTAAGACACCGTAACAAAATAGCTATACTAAAACACATGCACACAATCCTGCAAAACCAAGTTAGACGCATCTAACGCTTGTTTGCATGTTTTACGTGGCTTTGTAGGCTCTACGGAGTTACCGTCACTACCTACGTATTGAAGCACGTTTAGGCTAGTTGCTAGATTAACATTGCGGGGTGATTGAGATCCCAACATTACGAAAACGTTGCGAACCCCAATCTAAACGATCACATGTGCGCGTGACCCCCGTAAAGCACCCAACCCTCAGGCCCAATCCATTGTACAACAACATCCACAACTAGAAGTATAGACCCGAAACTACTGAAGCACTTCATTGGCGCCAACAAGCATACTAGGAGCAGCCGGAAGGTCCGCGGATTGCCAGAAGTTCGTAAAGATCTTGCTAATGCTGCCATGGAATATGTTGTTCAACTTTTTGGGAAGCAACTAAAATAAACCACTGCTGCCTAACACAAAAAGATTTTATTTGTTTCTTTTGCTTATTTACTTCTGGTTATTTATCTTATGCATCTAAAAATCAAAAAGAACTAAAATATTTTCATTTTCTTGAAACAAACGCAAAAACAGAGGTGCTGAAATTGCTGAAATCTGCTCACTGTTTCATTTTTCATTTTTTTTTTCTCTGTAACTCCGAATGAGCTAAAATTTTAACCACTGCTGCAAAATATCATAACCCACACACCTGTAAATTATGAGATTTTTCTGAGGTGTTTAGGTAGGGTAAAAACAGTACTGTATGCAGTGATATTTTATGGCAGATTTGAGTTTTTATTGCGCAGTTCAAGTTGGGAGAGGAGAACAACGATGATGAGTTGATGTGCATGAAGTGGATGAAAGGTATGACACCTTTGTCGTGCCTATGTGGACTTTTTAATAACAGCAAATGAGCACATCATGGTTTCTTTAACATCTAGGGAAGTGGTAGCAAATGTTTATCTTCTCCATGCTCTAATATGTTATATGATGATGCAAGTGAGATATTATTTAGTGACAATACTTGGCTGTGGATTGAATAATTGTGGCTCTAAACAAAGGTCTACGGATCCCATTGTGCTTGCTAAACTTGCCAACCAAAAGAGAGTAAAAGAATTTTTCAAATGTTAAACATGAAGTCATATGCTTCACAGTCTTAGTGGTTGGGAGTTAGCTGAAATGTGCTGACACATGGAAAGCTTTCAACATTGCACTAAATTATATTTAGTTGATATCATTTACTTTTGTCTATGGATGCTTATCATTGCGAAATAAAAGTGGAAACTTAGTAAGTTTGATGAGTGGGAATAATTGGCTAGAGAGACGCCTGGGGCGCCAACCTAAGCCATGCATCATTCATGGTGGGAATTTACAGCGTACCATAGTGAACATTCAGTGATGCACATCATAACAAAAGCTACACAAATAGTAAATAAAAGAGTGCTTAGATTGTTCATTGTCTGTTTGTCTTGTTGTTTGGACATGGACTTGCTCATGTCCTGGGACAAGAGGTACCCCAGTTGACGCTCTTGATAACGCTTTTACTACTTGCAATGACTGAAAAATTCGAACTTGCCTAGTGGCCCGAGTTGAGTAGCCGTGGAGTAGGTATTCGAATTCATGGGGCATGAGGCTTTCAACCATGAGTTGGTCAAGCATATGGGTCATAATAGGGAACACCAAATGGTTTGATAAAACTGAGAGCAAGGTTGTAAGCACAATGATTTCACTAGTCAACAAAAGAAAGAATCAAAAGATCTCAAAAATCTTGACATGATTCAATCAATAGCGATGCAAAAATCTTTGTTTATTTCTACAGTTGAGCAAACTCATCCAAGTATTGACGCTACATGTCATTTCTCTTGCAGCAAATATAAATGCTTTAACATTGATTAGATATACATTTGCTAGCATTTTGTTATCTGTTATTGAAGTTATGTTTTGAATACTTGTTGGTATTAAACGGTGTTACATATGTAATGCAAAGTTCTTGTCAAAGTCTTTTCATCGCTTCTGCACTATGTTTGAGTTGTTCGAGGATAAACAACGAGCTAAGCTTGGGGGAGTTGATGCATCCAAAATGCATCTACTTTTCCAAGAACTTTGCTTCATAATTTGTTCCGGAATCTTCCCATATTTGAATAAAACTGCTGAATCTGACGCTGTTTTTAGCAAAGTCTACTTTCTGGCTATTTTTGCTGAAAATTAAATCGGGAAAAATACCACGTCAATATTTATGGAAAAGGAAGACGTCGGGCAAAAGATGGACACAAGGAAGCGCTCGAGGGCCGAAAGAGGGGGCCCCACGCGGCCCCTGTACCTGGCCACGTGGGCCCACCCCAAATGGCCCTCGGGCACCGCCTCGCCTTCGGTTTTCCACGTACCCCCTCATATATACAGGAAAACACTTGCCCTAGGAGGAGAGGAGCTTTCGCGAAACAGAGCGCCGCCGCCACCCTGATCTTCGTTTTGGAGACAGATTGATCCAGGATTTCTCCTCCGATGGAGGGATCCGGAGGCCGTCTTCACCGCCATCTTCACCGCCTTCATATCCATCGACCATGAGCTCCTTCACCATCACCATGTGTGAGTAGACCGCTGTAGGCATATGAGGTGGATGGGAATTGGATGAGATTGATCATGTAATGCTACCTGTTGTCCGAGATTTTAGGGGTTTATCTTGAGGATATTTTTGTATTGTGTTGATGCACTTATGCTATGTTTAATGCTTGCTACTAGGGCCCGAGTGGCATGATTTCAGTAGTGAACTTATTTTGTTTCATCATATAATTGAGTTTGGTATTTGACGAGGGATCACCTCGGCAAGTCCCAGGGTACGTCAAGTACCCCGGGTTGATTGAGAGGAAGAAGATGGCGCGCTGGTAGTTCTGGATGGCTAACAATTAAGGATTTACCCAGGTTCGTCCCCTCATGGTGAGGTAAAGACCTACATCCTGCTTGTCTGATCTTGTATTGACGATAATATGAGGTTACATGGTGGCCGCAAGGGCGATGGTGTGCGACATGGTCTCGCTAGGGCTATGACTATCTGTCTGGATTTGTCTATGGGGTGCCCTGCCTGGCTTTATAAAGGGAGTCAGGTAGGGTTTACAAAGAGTTCTCGTAGACTACATCTTGGAGTCCTTTCCTTGTACTGCAAGTTGTGGCTTGTTGGGCTTCATGGGCCACTAAGTGCTAGGCCGCATCGGGTACTCCAACGGTGGGGTGCCCAGAGGGTATGCCCACGTCAGGAGCCCCCGAGTGTCTGGTCGATTGATGCGTGTAAAGCACACGTTCATCAGGAGACCTCAAGTGTAAGGTTTGATGAGTGTAGCAGCAAGTCTTCCCTCAGTAAGAAACCGAGGTTATCGAACCAGTAGGAAGTCGGCGATGTTCTGAAGGTGTCAACGGCGTCAAAAAACTCGTGGCGTCGAAAGGGAGGTAGAGTTCCTGATGGTTGACTTCGAACCTGCACACAAGACAATCAAACTACTTTGCCCCAACGAATCAGTGAGGTGTCAATCTCACCGGCTTGCTGAAAACAAAGGATTAAAAGTGTTGTATGGAAAAAGATGTTTGTTTGCAGAGAATGAAAAAGAACAATGATTGCAGTAGGTTGTATTTCAGATGTAAAAAATGGACCGGGGTCCACAGTTCACTAGTGGTGTCTCTCCATAATAAAATACTAACATGCTGGGTAAATGAATTACAGCTGGGCAATTGACAAAATAAAGAGGTGCATAACAATGCATATACAAGTCATGATGATCACTATGAGATTTACTTGGGCATTACGACAAAGTACACAGACCTATCCAGCATGCATCTGTGCCTAAATAGTCCACCTTCAGGTTAGCATCCGCACCCCTTCCAGTATTAAGTTGCAAGCAACAGACAATTGCATTAAGTATGGTGCATAATGTAAACAATACAAATATCCTTAGACAAAGCATTGCTGTTTTACCCCTAGTAGCAACAGCACATCCACAACCTTAGAACTTTCTGTCACTGTCCCAGATTAAATGGAGGCATGAACCTACTATCTAGCATAAATACTCCCTCTTGGAGTTACAAGCATAAACTTGGCCAAAGCCTACACTAATAACGGAGAGCATGCAAGATCATAAACAACATATATATAATAGATCAATAATCAACTTGACATAGTATTCAATACTCATCGGATCCCAGCAAACACAACATGTAGCATTACAATAAGATGATCTTGATCATGATAGGCAGCTCACAAGATCTAAACATGATGGCACAAAAGGAGAAGACAACCATCTAGCTACTGCTATGGACCCATAGTCCAAGATGAACTACTCACACATCACTCCGGAGGCAGGCATGGCGATGTAGAGCCCTCCGGTGATGATTCCCCTCTCCGGCAGGGTGCCGGGAAGAGCTTCAGGAACCCCCCGAGTTAGGGTTGACGGCGGCGGCAGCGGATGTTTTCTGGAAATATGGCTCGGTATTTTAGGGTTTTCGCCTCGGGAGAATAAATAGGCGAAGGGCGATGTCGGTGGAGGCACGAGGCCCGCTCCCCACAGCGGCGCGGCAGGGGGCCCACCCGCGCCATGGGGTGGGGACGGCGCCTCGTGCCCCCCTTCGTCTCTCCTTCGGACTTCGTGAACGTGTCGGGAAAAATAGGAACTGGCAATTTGTTTCGTCCAATTCCGAGGATATTTGCAGAACAGCTTTTCTGAAACCAAAAAAGCAGAAAACAGGAACTGGCACTGTGGCATCTTGTTAATAGGTTAGTCCCAGAAAATGCATAAAAATGCCATGAAGTGTGAATAAAACATGTAGCAATTGGTATAATACAAGCATGGAACATAAGAAATTATAGATACGTTGGAGACGTATCAAGCATCCCCAAGCTTAGTTCTACTCGTCCTCGAGTAGGTAAAACGATAACAACAAATAATTTCTGAAGTGACATGCTACCACATAATCTTGATCAAATAATATTGTAAAGCATGTGAGCTGAGATCAAATCATTCAAAGCAAAAGTCTATAATTGATATTCAATAAGAGATAACAAAGCAAGATAGTTAAACAAGCTAAAACTTTTCATGAACTATTGCTTTAAAGACATGAAACCGTACAAGGTTCATTAAAGATGTTTTAAGTATCCAATGTAGGAGTTCTATCCTTCAATTCCAAGCATCAAGTAATTTTTCATAACATAGAAGGATTCAGTCAAGTAAATATAAACATGAACGTCATGAATCAACTGTTTCGAAGTCTACTCAACCGGTGAGCGCAAGCATTTGGTATTGGCACCAGGATGTTATGGCTAAAAGAACATTAATGGGGGTTTGGAAGGCCAAAGGAAGAAAGTCTCACAAAGCTATAAGTGATCATTAGACAAGAGGAAGTCTTATAATCGAAGCTATGTAAGGAGTAGTGATTGCCATGCAACGGATGCACATAGAGCTATATGTGTATGAAAGCTCTCCAATGGAACTAGTGGGGGTGCATCCAACTTGGTTGCTCATGAAGACCTAGAGCATTTTTGAGGAAGCTCATCATTGGAATATACAACCCAAGTTCTATAGTGTAAATTCCCCACATAGTTATACTAGTAAAACATGAAAACTCTCTCACATGGAGTATAGGTGCTAAACATGAGCACAAATGATGACTATGAATACTGCAGGTGCTGAAACATGAGCACAAGTGTGGATAAAGGATAGTAATGTTGCCCCCTTTTTCTTTATTCTTTTTTTTTCTTTTTTCTATTTTTTCTTTTTCTGTTTCTCTTTTCGATGGCCTCCATGGCTCTTTTCACTTTTAGGGGCAACACTCTAATATGACAACACACTTTTTGGTACAAATAACTCATAATGAACAAAACATGATGTAAACTGTATGCCTCTGCCAGTGTAGCAGGATATGCAATGATCTAGCGTAACATGGGTAAACCACACATCAGCTGTATAGAATCATGCAAAGCAATATGTATATGATAAATGACAACAAGTCATGTAATGTAAGATGGAAGTTGCATGGCAATATATCTCGGAACAGCTATGGAAATGCTGTGGTAGGTAGGTATGGTGGCTGTTTTGAGGAAGATGTATGGGCTTATGTGTAGGAGAACAAGAGAAAGTCCTCCCACGGGTTTGGATGTACTGGCGAAGTATGCACAACTCTCAATGTGAGCAGAAGGCAATGCACAGCACCGAAGAGGCTAGCAAATTTGGATGGTGGAAGTGCCAAAAACCGTAGCTTAACATTAGTCAAAAAGAACTCACAAGCTTATTGCAAACAACTAGCAGGTTCAACATTAAGAGCATGATTAAAATTCACTCCAAGAAGGGCCGTTCACGGCGGTACAAGTACCCCGCTAGATCCCTCGACCTTCAGCACAACTTAGTTATTACGAATCACTTTTAGACATGGAAAGCTATCAAGTCCAACTACACCTTCAACAATTTTAGTAGAGTTTGTAGTACGGTACAAGCTTAAAGACAACAATCCACTAATGATTTTAACTTAACTAACCAGCAAGCTTTACCATCTAAATATCTCAAAATTTGCAAAGAATCAAGTTATCAAAGTTCAATGATCTACAAGATTATGCAAGTTATTCATTATACCACTACCACATGCAACATTTTCTGAACCAACACATCAACCAAGCAACTCTCCAAGTAATTTACAAATGAAACAAGAGAGTACTTTCCACAAGAATTAACAGCTCTAAAAGAGATGCATGAAAAACAGGAGCTAAAAGCATAGCAGTAGCTAGATAAGAATACTCAAAAGATATAAGTGAAGAATATGAGTATTCACATGAAAAAGCGGAGCGTGTCTCTCTCCCACACAAGAATGCTAGGATCCAACTTATTCAGAAAATAAAAACAACAAAGCAAAAATAAAAGCACACAGACGCTCCAAGTAAAATACATAAGATGTGGAAGAATAAAAATATAGTTTCACTAGAGATGACCTGATAAGTTGTTGATGAAGAAGGGGATGCCTTGGGCATCCCCAAGCTTAGACGCTTGAGTCTTCTTGAATATTGCTGGGGTGACCCACGGGGGCATCCCCAAGCTTAGGCTTTTCACTCTTCTTGATCACATCATATCATCCTTCTCGCTTGCTCCTTGAAAACTTCCGCCACACCAAACTCAAATAATTCTCATTAGAGGGTTAGTGCATAATCAAAAATTCACATGTTCTACTGTGACACAATCATTACCAAAGCTTCTGGACATTAACTACAGCCACTGATGTTTTATGGAGCAAAGAAATCCAATCAAACATAGTAAAAGAGGCAATGCAAAATAAAAGGCAGAATCTGTCAAAAACAGAACAGTCTGGAAAGACGAATTTTTTCGAGGCACTTAACTTGCTCAGATGCGAAAAATCAAAACTAATGAAAGTTGCGTACATATATAAGGATCATGCGTGATTTTTTCAGAATTTTTCAATTTTTCTGGAGTGAATACAGCTCAAAACGGTGGACAGCAAAAATCTGTCACTGCGCAGAAATCCAAATCTAGCATCAACTTTCAACTAGAGACTTTACTTGGCACAACAATGCAATAAAATAAAGATACAAAGGAGTTGTTACAGAAGTAAGCAACACCTTGACTCAAAATAAAATAAAATGACAGAAAATAAAAAGGTGGGTTGTCTCCCATAAGCGTTTTCTTTAACGCCTTTCAGCTAGGCGCAGAAAGTGAAAATCAAGTGTTCTCAAGAGATAAATCATCCAAATCATCAAAGGCTTCATCCAAAACACAACTTGTCACAATAGGTACCTTAGGTATTCCTGAAGATGTTTCATTATTTGAATTACCCATAGTTGTACTAAGAGTTTTATCAATTTTAAGCTCATAATGGTCTTTGGTTTTGGCATCTTAGGAACATACATGAACTTTTGCTCTTTTCCCACATAAGCCTTCTCCTTAAACTTAAGAGAAGAAAAGGTTGAACTTAAGGTTCCATAGCTTCTTCTAATTCGCCAATCCTATGGTTTTGATTATCAAGAGCATGTCTAGCCTCTAAAACAGTGATTCTTTCATTAATGCTTACTACTGATTCAATAGTGTTGGAAAAAATTCTCCATAGAATCTAGTTTGTTTATAAATCCTCCAAAGTAATCTCAGTTTTAATATTGTTAGTAGGTGGTATTCCTACTAAACTTTCAATTAAATTACAAGCTTCCAAAGCAGGAGTACCAAGGAAATTACCACCTGTAAGCGTATCCAGAACATACCTATACCAACTAGTGACACCAACATAGAAATTCCTAAGAAGGATCATGGTAGAATGTTTTTTAGTACATCTATGATGAGCATCACTAATTCTATACCAAGCATCTTTCAACTTTCTCCCCCTTGTTGCCTAAAGGAACGAACCTCAACTTCAGGAGTACTCATTTTAGCAAAAACAAAACTAGGCCGAAATACAAAAAGTAAAACAAGTAACTATTTTTTTTGTGTTTTTGATATAAAGAAAGCAAACAAGACAAAATAAAAATAAAATAAGCAAGACAAAAACAAAGTAAAAAGATTGGAAGTGAGAGACTCCCCTTGCAGAAGCAACTCGACTTCCCCGGCAACGGCGCCAGAAAACTTGCTTGATGCGTGTAAAGCACACGTTCGTCGGGAGACCTCAAGTGTAAGGTTTGATGAGTGTAGCAGCAAGTCTTCCCTCAGTAAGAAACCGAGGTTATCGAACCAGTAGGAAGTCGGCGATGTTCTGAAGGTGTCAACGGCGTTAGAAAACTCGTGGCGTCGAAAGGGAGGTAGAGTTCCTGATGGTTGACTTGGAACCTGCACACAAGACAATCAAACTACTTTGCCCCAACGAATCAGTGAGGGTGTCAATCTCACCGGCTTGCTGAAAACAAAGGATTAAAAGTGTTGTATGGAAAAAGATGTTTGTTTGCAGAGAATAAAAAAGAACAATGATTGCAGTAGGTTGTATTTCAGATGTAAAAGAATGGACCGGGGTCCACAGTTCACTAGTGGTGTCTCTCCATAATAAAATACTAACATGCTGGGTAAACGAATTACAGCTGGGCAATTGACAAAATAAAGAGGTGCATAACAATGTATATACAAGTCATGATGATCACTATGAGATTTACTTGGGCATTACGACAAAGTACACAGACCGCTATCCAGCATGCATCTGTGCCTAAATAGTCCACCTTCAGGTTAGCATCCGCACCCCTTCCAGTATTAAGTTGCAAGCAACATACAATTGCATTAAGTATGGTGCATAATGTAAACAATACAAATATCCTTAGACAAAACATTGCTGTTTTACCCCTAGTAGCAACAGCACATCCACAAACTTAGAACTTTCTGTCACTGTCCCAGATTAAATGGAGGCATGAACCTACTATCTAGCATAAATACTCCATCTTGGAGTTACAAGCATAAACTTGGCCAAAGCCTACACTAATAACGGAGAGCATGTAAGATCATAAACAACATATATATAATAGATCAATAATCAACTTGACATAGTATTCAATACTCATCGGATCCCAGCAAACACAACATGTAGCATTGCAATAAGATGATCTTGATCATGATAGGCAGCTCACAAGATCTAAACATGATGGCACAAAAGGAGAAGACAACCATCTAGCTACTGCTATGGACCCATAGTCCAAAGATGAAATACTCACACATCACTCCGGAGGCAGGCATTGCGATGTAGAGCCCTCCGGTGATGATCCCCTCTCCGGCAGGGTGCCGAGAAGAGCTTCAGGAACCCCCCGAGTTAGGGTTGACGGCGGCGGCGGCAGCGGATGTTTTCTGGAAATATGGCTTGGTATTTTAGGGTTTTCGCCTCGGGGAGAATAAATAGGCGAAGGGGCGATGTCGGTGGAGGCACGAGGCCTGCTCCCCACATGGCGGCGCGGCAGGGGGCCCACCAGCGCCATGGGGTGGGGATGGCGCCTCGGTGCCCCCCTTCGTCTCTCCTTCGGACTTCGTGAACGTGTCGGGAAAATAGGAATCTGGCAATTTGTTTCGTCCAATTCCGAGGATATTTGCAGAACAACTTTTCTGAGACCAAAAATAGCAGAAAATAGGAACTGGCACTGTGGCATCTTGTTAATAGGTTAGTCCCAGAAAATGCATAAAAATGCCATGAAGTGTGAATAAAGCATGTAGCAATTGGTATAATACAAGCATGGAACATAAGAAATTATAGATACGTTGGAGACGTATCATCCATACAAAGAATCGGGCAGAGACTCAAAGCAGCATGTCGTTTAGGCGTAGTCGATGCGTCGGGTAAGTACTCTTTCCTCCTGGGCACGCCGTCTTGTTCCTGAAAAGGATAGTTAAAGAAATTCGACTCCGGCCGTTGAGGGCTTACGGAAGATCCTTTAGTCGGTAATGTTTCGACTGAATATTGATCTCATGCTATCGGGGGCGCGACAGCGCTCCCGATGGGAGTAGCCCCCGAGGTTGAGCTGAATTGCTTGCAATTGAGGTTAATCTCAAGTAAGATTCAGTCGAAAGAGATTTTTGATGTGCTCCCGATGGGAGTATGCTTTGGGAGTTGACTGTAAAAAGAGTCCTTTATCAGCCGGCTGGCCTACTGAATGATTTGTTTTGGCACTCGATGATTGACAGAGGAGCTTTTTCATCAGCCTGATGGCCTACTGAATAGTTTGTTTTGGGCACTCAACGATTGACGGAGTCCCTTTTATCAGCCCGATGCCCTACTGAATGATTTGTTTGTCAATGACTGTGGATTGCGCTGATGGCTTGGAAGCAGCCCCAAACAAACTTGGATAAGATGACCTGTGCGACGCAACCCCCAAGCTTTCGAGTGTGGCCAAGGATTTTTGATTAACTTGTGCGGCGCAGCTCCGAGTGTTCGAGTGCGGCCTAAGTTTTCTTGTTGAACCTGTATGGCGCAGCCCCCGAGTGTTCGAGTGCGGCCTTATGATTTTTGACTAACTTGTACGGCGCAACCCCGAGTGTTCGAGTGCGGCCTAAGTTTTTCTTGTTGGACCTGTATGGCGCAGCCCCCGAGTGTTTGAGTGTGGCCTAGGTTTTCTTGTTGGACCTGTATGGCGCAGCCCCCGAGTGTTCGACTGTGGCCTAGGTTTTCTTGTTGGACCTGTATGGCGCAGCCCCCGAGTGTTCGAGTGCGGCCTAAGTTTATTTGTTTAGTAAAGCCTGTGCGGCGCAGCCTCCGAGTATCAGGTACGGCCAAGACGAATTTGTTTGTGGCCTGTGCAGCGCAGCACCTGGGAGAGCATGAGGTGTGTCCAAGGCGAATTTGTTTATGGCCTATGCGGCGCAACACCCGGGAGAGCATCAGGTGTGGCCAAGGCGAGTTTGTTTGTGGCCTGTGCGGCGCAGCACCCGGGAGAGCATCAGGTGTGGCCAAGGCGAGTTTGTTTGTGGCCTGTGCGGCGCAGCACCCGGGAGAGCATCGGGTGTGGCAAAGGCGAGTTTGTTTGTGGCCTGTGCGGCGCTGCACCCGATAGTGCATCAGGTGCGGCCAAGGCGAATTTGTTACAGCCTGTGCGGCGCATCCCCCGAGCACCGGGTGCGGCCACAAGATTATTGCGGCCTGTGCGGCGCAGCCCCCGAGCATCGGGTGCGGCCAAGGCAAGATTATTGCGGCCTGTGCGGCGCAGCCCCCGAGCATCGGGTGCGGCCAAGGCAAGATTGTTTCAACGCGGCGGACCGGAGTCGACGCGGCGGAGTTGTGCCGTAGAGGCAGTCGAAGCGATGGACCGGAGTCGACGCAGCGGAGTGCTAGATGCGACCAAAGCAAGTTAGAATTGAAGAAATTAGCTATGAAAGTGACTTATCTGTTCATGAGCAACGGAAATTTGTAGACTGTCGAGGTTGACTCGTAAAAGTGGTTGTAGAAGTTGTCGAGGCGAGTTGTGGATGTCGTAGTGGACGGAGTCGACGCCGTGAAGTGCGACGGAGGGAGTCGAAGCGGCGGGCCGGAGTCGACGTGGCGCGGGCAACGCTCAACCCCCGAGTCCCTTATCTGGCCGGCGAAGGGTAGTCGACGGTGCCGAGTCGATGAAGGCACTCGAGTCGCGTGTCGAGTGCAGCGATGAACTTGTCGTTGACGAAGCGCCAGCCCCCGAGTGTCGGAGGCGGAGTCGATGAAGGCGAGGCCGCCAGCCCCCGAGTGTCGGAAGCGGAGTCAATGAAGACGAAGCCGCAAGCCCCCGAGCGTCGGAGGCGGAGCCAGTGAAGGCGAGGCCGCCAGCTCCCGAGTGTCGGAGGAGAAGCCGATGAAGGCGAGGCCGCCAGCCCCCGAGTGTTCGAGGCGGAGTCGATGAAGGCACCCGAGTCGCCTGTCGGGTGCAACGATTAACTTGTTGTTGTTTGTTGTTGATGATGAAGCGACATCCCTTGAGCGTTTGCGTTACCCAGGGAGCGGGCTTCCTGTGTTGGTACCGTCTACGTTAATCGCAGGGAGTCAGAGTTGGCCGAGGCGGAGTCGAAGGCTGTCGGGTACGCGCAGTCGAAACTGGTGTGCCTTTCCGCAGCGCTGATGACCGTGTCGAAGCAATGTCGTTGACCCTGACATGCATGCGATCAGCACTGCAGCCGTGAAATCCATGTTGGTCTAGCTACTTCTTGTGATTGATCATTGGGATCTCCGGCTCGTCAGCTTCCTGGCAAGCGCCACTCGCGTGCAGCGGTAGCGATCCAGCCATGCCAGCCGAAGAGATTGCATTGTGCGTACAGGGTAGCAGCTTCTACAGTATGCTCCTTGCCTCGTAATGTGAGCGAAAGATTAGTACTCCCTCCGATCCATATTAATGGTCTCAACATTGTCTAGATACGGATGCATCTAGTCTAAACACTTAACTAGATACATCCGTATCTAGATAAAGTTGAGTCCATTAATATGGATCGGAGGTAGTACATGAATTGAATTAATATAAACATAGAGAGATTGACGAGAGGGTTGAAAGGAAAAGGCCGTCAATCCACGGATGTGTGCATGCTGTTTGCCGTGGTTGTCGACGATGATCGTGATGCAACTGAAGTCCGGCTTGCGGCCGGGTTGTTTCTGCGGCTGACTTAATTTGAGTCAACGACACACACGACTGGTCGCATTGTTGACGAAGCTGGCGGCAACGCAGTGGAGCGGAGCCGGTGCAGAGGCACGTACGAGCTGCTTGTAGAGAAGCTAATCAACTCGCATCCCGGTTGACTGCTGACTCGACTGAAGTGTGTAGCACTAGTGCAATCCAATCTGCGTACGTGGATTGGCTCCTCCAACGATGGGTAAAATCAACATGTATGCATGGATTAGGATAAAGATAATAATCAATTGGATGAGTACTTAATGAGAGTAGATTGAATTAGCGTGGATGTATAAGCTGGTTGCTTTTCTTCTGGAACTTGCTTCATCTGGCGACTTGATCGGATGCATGGCGTGCGGCGCGTGACGCCAGCCCGATCGCTGCCGACCGTAGAGTGCGTTGCTGCTGCTCCTTGGGACTTGATCCAGAGACGTGTTTCTAGGTTCATGACGAACTCGGCGAGTTGGTTGATCAGAAGGACTGATGCACTCGTCAGGTACGCGTACGAGATCTATCACCCGCGCGTGCATGGCGTGGTTGGTGGAGATCTGTCAGGTACGCGTACGAGATCTATCACCCGCGCGTGCATGGCGTGGTTGGTGGAGATCTGACGAAGATGTTAAAGGCGATGAGGATCCGATCAGACGCGAGGGCGATGGTGACCTAGAGCCCTTCGCTCCGATCTGATACGCGAGTCGCCGTTGCTGTTGACGTACTCGAACATGTCGAAGTAGCTAGATGAGTCGGCCAGACACGATCTTGCCGCAGTTGTCGATAGAGATTGGAGCCACCGAAACGTTGAATCCAGCGCTCGTTCTTCCCACAGACGGCACCAATTGACGAGGGATCACCTCGGCAAGTCCCAGGGTCGAGTACCCCGGGTTGATTGAGAGGAAGAAGATGGCGCACTGGTAGTTCCGGACGGCTGACAAGCAAGGATTTACCCAGGTTCGGCCCCTCATGGTGAGGTAAAGACCTACATCCTGCTTGTCTGATTTTGTATTGACGATAATATGAGGTTACATGGTGGCCGCAAGGGCGATGGTGTGAGACGTGGTCTCGCTAGGGCTATGCCTATCTGTCTGGATCTGTCTATGGGGTGCCCCTGCCTGGCTTTATAAAGGGAGTCAGGTAGGGTTTACAAAGAGTCCTCGTAGACTACATCTTGGAGTCCTTTCCTTGTACTGCAAGTCGTGGCTTGTTGGGCTTCATGGGCCACTAAGTGCTAGGCCGCATCGGGTACGCCAAAGGTGGGGTGCCCGGAGAGTATGCCCACGTCAGTATTTATCTGCAAAGTGTATCACCTGCTATTATGTTGAACCTGCGAACTCTAAAAGTGACATATAGGGAAAACAAGGGGGAGATGTTTTAGTTTGAGAATTCTATGTGTTCATGAAGTGTTAATGCATTGTTCTGGTCTATTCGAAAGGGTAGACCTTAATTACCTGTAGTTCCAAGTTGGCCCCGGTGAAATGGGCAGGTAGGACAATAGATGTTGTGCAAATTCTCTTGGTTAGTACGCACAACTAATGATTTCATATGCACCTCTATTGCTCCACCTGCCTCTAAAGCAGACTTTTATGAAATTAAACCTGCTCTCTTAAATCTTGTTATGAAAGAGCAATTTTCTGGTGTTAGTACTGATGATGCTGCTGCTCACCTTAATAATTTTGTTGAACTTTGTGAGATGCAAAAGTACAAGGATATAGATGGAGATATTATTAAACTGAAATTGTTTCCTTTCTCTTTGAGAGGAAGATCTAAAAAATGGTTGCTATTTTTGCCTAGAAATAGTATTGATTCATGGACTGAATGCTAAAATGCTTTCATTGGAAAATATTATCCTCCTGCTAAGATTATATCTTTGAGAAGTAGCATTATGAATTTTAAATAATTTGATAATGAGCATGTTGCCCAAGCATGGGAGAGAATGAAATCATTGGTAAAGAATACCCATGGACTGACTGCTTGGATGATCATCCAAACCTTTTAATGCAGGATTGAACTTTCTTCAAAGAACCTTCTTGATTCAGCTGCTGGAGGTACCTTTATGTCCATCACTTTGGGTGCTGCAACAAAGCTTCTTGATGATATGATGATTAATTATTCTGAATGGCACACCGAAAGGACTCCCCAAGGTAAGAAGGTAAATTCTGTTGAAGAAACCTCTTCCTTGAGTGATAAGATTGATGTTATTATGTTTATGCTTGTGAATGGTAAATCTCATGTTGATCCAAATATTATTCCTTTAGCTTCTTTGGTTGCCCAAGAACAGCATGTTGATGTGAACTTCATTAAAAATAATAATTTCAACAACAATGCTTATAGGAATAATTTTGGTAGTAACAATTATAAGTCTTATCCTTCTAATAGTGGTAATGGTTATGTCAATTCCTATGGTAATTCCTACAGCAATAATAGAAGTGTACCCTCTGATCTTGAAGCCATTATTAAGGATTTTATTAGTACACAAACTGCTTTTAATAAATCTGTTGAGGAAAAGCTTGGTAAAATTGATGTTCTTGCTTCTAAAGTTGATAGCCTTGCTCTTGATGTTGATCTTTTGAAAATAAAAGTTATGCCTAAAGTTATGCCGCCACCACGATCTTCGTTTCGGAGACAAATTGATCCAGGATTTCTCCTCCGGTGGAGGGATCCGGAGGCCGTCTTCACCGCCTTCATCTCCACCGACCATGAGCTCCTTCACCATCACCATGTGTGAGTAGACCGCTGTAGGCATATGAGGTGGATGGTGATTGGATGAGATTGATCATGTAATGCTACCAGTTGTCCGTGATTTTAGGGGTTTATCTTGAGGATATTTTTGTATTGTGTTGATGTACTTATGCTATGTTTAATGCTTGCTACTAGGGCCCGAGTGGCATGATTTCAATACTGAACTTATTTTGCTTCATCATATAATTGAGTTTGGTATTTATCTGCAAAGTGTATCACCTGCTATTATGTTGAACCTGCGAACCCTAAAAGTGACATAGGGAAAACAAGGGGGAGATGTTTTAGTTTGAGGATTCTATGTGTTCATGAAGTGTTAATGCATTGTTCCGGTCTATTCGAAAGGGTAGACCTTAATTGCCTGTAGTTCCAAGTTGGCCCCGGTGAAATGGGCAGGTAGGACAATAGATGTTGTGCAAATTCTCTTGGTTAGTACGCACAACTGATGCATGTAAAATGCATACATGAACTTTGCACTTTATCACTTATATTCCAATCATATTTGCATCATATAAGGGTTATACCACTGTTATTTAATGATTTTAGGAAATAAAATAATTTTTTCCTATTTTTATGGAATTAACCCTGCGTAGGCAGAAAACCCTATTTTTTACCTTTTATGTTTCAGGGACCCAAGCGTCGTCATAAAATTCTGGAAAAATACAGAGATCGTTATTTTGGAAGGAAGAAGACGTAGGAGCGAAGGAATCAAGCAAACGGTGCCCGCAAGGCAAAAAGGGGGTGGCCCACGCGGCCAGGTACTGTGGCCGCGTGGGGCCCACTCATTTGGGCCTCGTGGCTCCGTTGTCATCGATCTTTCGTCCACCGACTCCGTCTTGAGCTAAAAATGCCTATAAAAAAGGTCCCCCGACATTCTCTGGAAGGGGGCGGTGGAGAAACACAGAACCATGAAACAGAGTCAGAAGGCTGCCGCCGGAGAAGATCGGAGGGGAGAAACGCCGCCGGAGTCACCTCCGGAGGGCTCCACCCCCCTCCGGCGTGTTCATCATCAACATCTACAGCAAGAACATCTCCACCATCATCACCATGATGAAGGGGGAGTAGTCCACCCCCTGGACTTGGGTTTGTGGTGGTAACTTATGTATCTCTTCTCTCTCTTGAGCTTCACTAATTAGTACCGTATGAGCTGCTAAACATGATTACGGTCATCTATGTAATACCTTTGTGGTGAATATTGTGGTATGAGATGATTTGTTATGCATTTACCGTTGTGTTGGATCTTTTGTGACTTGTCATACTTTGGAGATATTTTATGATGCATGTGATGGTTTGATTTATTCATAATGCCTTGTTTATCATTGTCATGAGGTAATTGACACCACCAAGTATAGATAGATGAGAGAGTTGTGATCACACACACGAAATATAAATCATTGCACTTGTGTTTAGAATATTGTCCATTAAAAAGTATGATGTATGTAGGTACGGGATGGCCGATGTGACACGGCGTAGGTATTGAGTGACACAGTACCGCCCAACATCCTTTATCTGGGGGTAAAAAGAAAGAGTATGATGTGGGAGTGAGAGCAATCACGCTAGCCTTACGAGGGTGACCTAGCAACACAAATGAATATTTCTTTCAACTATGTGTTTTAGGACATATAGCTGTCATAAAAGCTACCATTAAAACATGACAATTGTGTGTACTTTATCTATAACATGATAATCACCATAGATGAGAGAGGGATTAAGCGAACCCATGAACCCATGTCCATTGTTCCTAGAAGAGAAAACCTTGCCTTGTCCTCTTGCATTGAAGAGGATTGGGACACTTTTACATTCTTATTTTGCTACATCGAACTTCCATCCATCAACCACCTTGTTCTCCAAACTTGTTTAGTGCATAATCAACTAAAACTTGTGACACTTTAGTTGTAGGGAATAGATAAGTTTTCCTTCTTGCTCCTGCGGATCGATACCTTACTTCCACATTGAGAGGTGTTACAGTGATCCCTTGCTCTTGGGGGTTATCAAGTACTTTTCTGGCGCCGTTGCCGTGGAGCGTAGCGCTTAAGTTTCTATTCTTGTGTGCACTAGGCTAAGCTTGGGGAGGTTCCTTTTATATCTTGCAATCATCTAAGCTTGGGGAGGTTCTTTAACTTGTTTAATGATACTATGTCTCCCATTTATGATGATGAATATGATATTTTCAGTCCACCTCACTTCAACCATCTTGATACCAAATAAGAAGCCTAGCTATATGGCTATAAAGAAAGCGCTTTGCGGGAGGCAACCCGGTTATTTTTTGTGTGATTTTCTTTTTGTATCTTTCTGTACCAAGAGACTTTGTTTATAGTTTAGGTTCTGGAATTTTCAATAAAGTGCCAAGTTTTACCCTTTTTGGTTTGAAAAAGTTGCTTATAGCGTTCGGAGATTTTATTCCTGCACGATTCAGTGCACGGTATGATTTTTAATTCTTATTCTGTAACTCTGAATGAGCTCATATTTGAACTGTAGTTGCAACGTTTCATCCTATTTATGCATGAATTTTTTCGGAATTTTTCGAGAAAGTTTGGTAGGGTAGAAAAATACGTTTTGCTGCTGCTGTTTTTCTAGACAGATTCTGTCCCATTTTGTTTGATGCATGCTTTGAGCTTTTAAGTTGAATCTTTTCGATCCAATTGAGTTTATGAGTAGGCATACAACATTATACACTTTCTGGACATCTCATATGAATTTTTGTTCAAGGATTATATGCAGCAAGAAACATATTTGTTTATCATTATTAATGCACCCCACAGAAAAGAAATGGCAGAAACGGTGTTTTGAAGTTTTTTCACAGGGATTGGAGGAGATGCACCAAGAGCTATCCAAGGATGGTGAAGACCATAAGCTTGGGGATGTGAATACAACCCCACTGGACCTACACACTCTCGGTTTGCACACGTCCAACTTCTGTTTTTCGATCGAAACACTTTATCGCATAAACTTGGAGCGTCTTTTGTTTTGTTTTGATTTGATTTGCTTTGAGAGACCACCACACTATCATTTATATATGGGAGAGCTACTGGAAATATGGGTTGAAATATGTTGGATGCTTTTATAAGATTGGGAAAGGGATGTTTGAGTTGATTTTTAATGATACATATAGTTGCATGATTCATGAGCTTGTTTATGAGTAATAGTTTGCAAATCCTTTTTGAAGAGCTATCACTTATTCATGTTTTGGTGCTGATTGTTATTTTACTTGGTTTAACATGGATTAGTTAGTTCTATGGACACTCATGCATGCATCTAGATGGTCAATTTTCTCCCTTTTGCTAGCCCAAACATTCCAACAAGTTAAAACTTGTTTCCAACACCTTCAACCAAAGTTATCCAGTGAGTCCACCATATCTACCTACTAGCTATATGCTATTCCGAGTATGTTCATCATGATATTTGTGTTATCTATACCTCTGAATGAAAATGATTATGTTATTGATTGCCATGGGAAAAGTTGGTTATATAGCTCTCATGAACTTGATGCACATTTTTACTATCATTGCTATAAAAAAACATGACCCATTGTGATTAAGATTATGATGCTAGTGGCTTAATAAATGTCCGAGGTTGGGAGTTGGCCCATATGTGCTGTCACATGCAAAGCTTTCAACATGCTCCATTTAGTTGATATCATGTGCTTTTGTCTATGGATGACTATCATGGTGAAATAAGGGGGAAATGATTTAGTTTGAATAAGTTTGTATAAATGGTTAGAGAGACGCCTGGGCCGCTAATCTAAGCCATGCATTATTCATGGTGGAAATTTACTTACATGCTATGGTGAATTATCTATGACACACCTTACAATAAAAAGCTATTCCAATGGTAAATAAAAAGGGTGTTGAGGTTTTTCATCTTGTTTGTTTGTCTTGTCATTTTGATATGGGCTTGTTCCATATCCTGGGACAAGAGGTACCCAGTTGACGCTCTTGATGATACTATTATTACTTACAATGATAGATAACTTGAACTTGCTTTTCCCAAGTTGAGTAACTCATGGTGTAGGTACTTGTATTCAAGGGGCATGAGACATCCAACCTTTATTTTGTCAAGCACACTACTCATATTTGCTCTCACATTAAACTATAATCATTCAAGATGCTATGATAGGGGAATGAGAGCTTGACACCAAGTATTACCACATTGCAATCATTAACTTAAGTAGGAGAGTTTGGAGGTTAGATGAAACTTATGCATGCTTTACCTCTACTCACTTATTCATCTTTCCAAAGTGTCCACCAAACATATTCAGATTTTCATCATCACTCTATGGACCACATGTATGCAAAAGTAAGAATGTCCATATTACTTGCTACTATGTTACACTTTGTGAACTATCAATGAACATCCTTGTCTTGAATACTTGATATCACTTCATAAACTATTTTGCATATTGATACTCCTTTGAAGAATGAATCATTTGACTTTATGTAGCAATTGTAATCATCTTTGATATCCATTGTTAGTGTTAAATTGCAAAGTCCATGTTTGTTTTATCACCTTCATACTCGAGGACGAGCATGGGTTAAGCTTGGGGATGTTGATGCATGTAAAATGCATACATGAACTTTGCACTTTATCACTTATATTCCAATCATATTTGCATCATATAAGGGTTATACCACTGTTATTTAATGATTTTAGGAAATAAAATAATTGTTTCCTATTTTTATGGAATTAACCATGCGCAGGCAGAAAACCCTATTTTTTACCTTTTATGTTTCAGGGACCCAAATGTCGTCATAAAATTCTGGAAAAATACAGAGGTCGTTATTTTGGAAGGAAGAAGACGTAGGAGCGAAGGAATCAAGCAAACGGAGCCCGCAAGGTAAAAAGGGGGTGGCGCACGTGGCCAGGTACTGTGGCCGCGTGGGGCCCAATCGTTTGGGCCTCGTGGCTCCGTTGCCGTCGATCTTTCATCCACCGACTCCGTCTTGACCTAAAAACGCCTATAAAAAAGGTCCCCCGACGTTCTCTGGAAGGGGGCGGCGGAGAAACACAGAACCACGAAACAGAGAGTCAGAAGGCTGCCGCCGGAGAAGATCGGAGGGGGAAACGCCGCCGGAGTCACCTCCGGAGGGCTCCACCCCCCTCTGGCGTGTTCATCATCAACATCTACAGCAAGAACATCTCCACCATCATCACCATGATGAAGGGGGAGTAGTCCACCCCCTAGACTTGGGTTTGTGGTGGTAACTTATGTATCTCTCCTCTCTCTTGAGCTTCACTAATTAGTACCGTATGAGCTGCTAAACATGATTACGGTCATCTATGTAATACCTTTGTGGTGAATATTGTGGTATGAGATGATTTGTTATGCATTTACCGTTGTGTTGGACCTTTTGTGATTTGTCATACTTTGGAGATATTTTATGATGCATGTGATGGTTTGATTTATTCATAATGCCTTGTTTATCATTGTCATGAGGTGATTGACACCACCAAGTGTAGATAGATGAGAGAGTTGTGATCACACACACGAAATATAAATCATTGCACTTGTGTTTAGAATATTGTCCATTAAAGAAGTATGATGTATGTAGGTACGGGATGGCCGATGTGACACGGCGTAGGTATTGAGTGACACAGTACCGCCCAACATCCTTTATCTGGGGGTAAAAAGAAAGAGTATGATGTGGGAGTGAGAGCAACCACGCTAGCCTTATGAGGGTGACCTAGCAACACAAATGAATATTTCTTTCAACTATGTGTTTTAGGACATATAGTTGTCATAAAAGCTACCATTAAAACATGACAATTGTGTGTACTTTATCTATAACATGATAATCACCATAGATGAGAGAGAGGATTAAGTGAACCCATGAACCCATGTCCATTGTTCCTAGAAGAGAAAACCTTTGCCTTGTCCTCTTGCGTTGAAGAGGATTGGGACAGTTTTACATTCTTGTTTTGCTACATCGAACTTCCATCCATCAACCACCTTGTTCTCCAAACTTGTTTAGTGCATAATCAACTAAAACTTGTGACACTTTAGTTGTAGGGAATAGATAACTTTTCCTTCTTGCTCCTGCGGATCGATACCTTACTTCCACATTGAGAGGTGCTACAGTGATCCCTTGCTCTTGGGGGTTATCAACAACTAATTATGGAACACATACCTACATATATCGGAATTAGAGATATGTCCCATTACTAGCTATATCTTATTATATGATCAATCTTATTCATGCAACACCCCGCAATCACCTCATGCCTACGTTTTAAATCTCTGAGTTACACTTTTACTTTTCCGGTGAAAACTGGGAAACACTTATTACTGCTGTTGTTCTATTTGTTACTTGAATCATACTACTGCCATCACTATTACTGCTGCAAGTTATTGATATACATGTGTGGTTGAGAGTGACGCCTCAATTGCTAAAGTCTTATTGGTATTCTTGTGTTCCCATCGTGTCGAACTATAAATTTGGGTAATACTTCCCAACGAAGATTTCAGCGATCCCCTATACTTGTGGGCATCACACGCGGGGAGGTGAGATTGTTGCCGTACGTCGACGTAGTCGTTGATGAAGTTGTTCCATCGTCAAGGAACTGCTGGCGCGAATTCCGCTCTAACGGTATCCACACATACACCGTGTCAACCCACCCCGTGCGTTCACCGCCTAGCTACTAGCACGTGGTGAAGAGAGACCGCCTTGCGGCGTAGTTTATGTGGTAGATCTAATCAACTAGATTAGATCTATATGAGAAGATTAGAGACGTCTAATTCTCAACACATGAGATCTACAAGGGAGAGAGAGCTTTGCAATATTGTGTATCTTGTGTTTAACCCTAGGGGGTTGGGGTTGCTTATAAAGGAGGCCAAGGGGTGGAGGTGCTTGGGCAAGGGGAAAGCTCCCCTTGCCCAACTCGGCTTCGGAGGGAGAGTTGGAGTAGGACTCCAACTCCCCTCCCCTTCCTTGCATGGCCGCCGCGGGTGGGGCCCGCCCTAGGCCGAACCGACCTAGGTCGGGTGGGGCCCACATGGGCCAACCGCCGCCGCCGCCCTGCGGGGCCCGCCTCGGCCCTGTCATGTGGGGCCCGCCCTGACCACCGCCCCAGCCGGGGAGGGGGGAGTCCCCCCAACTCGGACTCGGCCCACCCCCACTTCCTTGTGGGGTGCGGCTGCCTTGTGGGCCCCATGGGCCCACTTGGCAGCCCCTTTTATTGGGCTCCAAATAAAATCCTTTATTTAATATTTTCCTTTTATTAATTAAATAATTAATTAATTGTTTTGTCTAATTAATTCCTAAATGAATATTTCATTTTACAGAAAATTCCCGGAATTAATTACTTATCATATAACTCATATTTATATGAACTGGGATACCTAGTATCCGCCGACAAAACTATCGGAACAATATTTCCTACTTTATAAACACCCAGAATAAATCCGCTTGATGATAGAAACCATTCCTATCATCCCGGGACATTAGATGTTCGCCTTCTCTCTAACTTATAATTCACCGGAACAAGTCCCAGTGACATCGGAGCTAGTCTGACACAATCTCATTACCACTAACACTACATCTTTATTCTCTCAATCAAAGATTGACCTACAACTTAAGTGTGTGACCCGAAAGGTTCAGCAAACACAAAGTATTGTTCGGAGCTTACCGAACAATAACCAGCAGTGGGTTACACATTAGTACTGGCACCCTTGTGTCTGTGAGTGAACGACAGAACCTGTGTGTTACTCATTACGCTTAATCCCCTTACGTACACGATACCAATGATATCTCGAGATTGAGACAATGTTCTCTAGTATGATCAAACCCTTCGATCATAACACATATAATTCTCGTACCAATATCATTCTCTTTTCTCATTCCGTATATATATGTTGTCCCATGATTAATCACGCTGTGTCTGGCCAGACGATTTGGGTCACAACATAAATACTGAGATGGCACAGAGGATGTATATCTCCATCGTCTGGAGGAGTAAGTGATATTCTTGAACGATCTCTGTTCCAATACATTATTCTAGTTCGAACCCAAAAGCCACCTATCATGGTCCCATGTTACTGCAAGATGTTTGGTGACAATCAAAGCTCGAGTGTCGAATAATCGGTCACAAGATATTCTCATAGCATAGGAATATAGCTAACGATAACTAAATAGATGATCATTGCTATCTTCATCGTTGACGATTTGTCTCATAGCAATATCATACGGTGGGTCGGTTCAGTGCTATTATCATTCCGATAATCCACTCCTATAGTTGTATGACTTATACAAAGTCCATGATCAGGAAAACATGATCATCAAACAACAAGATAGGCTAGTCTTAAAGACAAGACCAGGAACTCTTTTTCCGTTCATATCTCTACACGTGTATTGGAGGTTTTCCTCTTGCATACATTGTATTTGCTATACAAGTACCCAATACAGTTATAGCATAAAGATATAAACATGGAGATAAATAATAAACTTAATTTTTGTTGTCTCTGGGGCATATATCCAACATCTACTACTTCTGCAAAACGTTTGAAATTGCCTAAAACCACTGAAACTGTTCCTGATAAAAGTGCTGAAATTTTTCGAAATATGGGAGACAATGGTTCCATTACCATTGATCATAATGATTTTGATAATTGTAATATTTCTGAAGTAATTATATTCTTGCAAAAGCTAGCTAGAAGTCCTAATGCTAGTGCTATAAATATGGCTTTTACAAAACATATTACAAATGCTCTCATGCAAGTTAGGGAAGAAAAATTAAAACATGAAGCTTCTATCCCTAGGAAGTTAGAAGATGGTTGGGAGCCCATCATTACGATGAAGGTGAATGATTTTAATTGTAATGCCTTATGTGATCTTGGTGCTAGTATCTCTGTTATGCCTAAGAAACTCTATGGCATGCTTGATTTGCCACCTTTGGAACACCGTTATTTGGATGTTTATCTTGCTGATAATGCTATGAAGAAACCTTTGGGGAAAATTGATAATGTTCACATTATGGTTAACAATAACCTTGTCCCCGTTGATTTTAATTTTTTGGACATTGAATGCAATGGATCTTGTCCTATTGTTTTGGGAAGACCTTTTCATAGAACTGTTGGTGCCATTATTGATATGAAGGAAGGAAACATTAGGTACCAATTCCCACTTAAGAAAGGTATGTAACACTTCCCTAGAAAGAGAATGAAGCTACCTTTTGATTCTATTATTAGAACACATTATTCTGTTGATGCTTCTTCACTTGGAAACACTTGATTTTCACTTTTGCGCCTAGCTGAAAGGCGTTAAAGAAAAGCGCTTATGGGAGACAACCCATTGTTTTATTTCTATATTTTTTCTTTTATTTGAGTCAAGGAGCTTGCTTACTTCTGTAACAACTTTTTTGTATCTTTATTTTATCGCATTGTTGTGCCAAGTAAAGTCTCTAATAGAAAGTTGATGCTAGATTTGGATTTCTGCGCAGGGACAGATTTTTGTCCACCGTTTTGAGCTGTATGCATTCCATAAAAATTGAAAATTCTGAAAAAATTCATGCGTGATCCTCAGATATGTACGCAACTTTCATTAGTTTTGAGTTTTCTGATCTGAGCAACTTAAGTGCCTCGAAAAAATTCGTCTTTACGGACTGTTCTGTTTTGACAGATTTTGCCTTTTATTTTGCATTCTCTCTTTTACTATGTTTGAGTGGATTTCTTTGCTCCACAAAACATCAGTGGCTGTAGCTAATGTCCAGAAGTATTGGTGATGATTGTGTCCTTACAGAACATGTGAATTTTTATTATGCACTAACCCTCTAATGAGAATTACTCTGAGTTTGGTGTGAAGGAAGTTTTCAAGGATCGAGAGAGGAGAATGATATATATGATCAAGAAGAGTGAAAAGCCTAAGCTTGGGGATGCCCCCGTGGGTCACCCAAGCATATTTCAAGAAGACTCAAGCGTCTAAGCTTGGGGATGCCCAAGGCATCCCCTTCTTCATCAACAACTTATCAGGTCATCTCTAGTGAAACTATATTTTAATTTTTTCACATCTTATGTGCTTTACTTGGAGCGTTTGTTTGCTTTTATTTTTGCTTTGTTATTTTCATTTTCTGAATAAATTGGATCCTAGCATTCTTGTGTGGGAGAGAGACACGCTCCGCTTTTTTATATGAATACTCGAATTCTTCACTTATATTTGTTGAGTATTCTTGTCTAGCTACTGCAATGCTTTTAGCTCCTGTTTTTCATGCATCTCTTGTTCAGAGCTGTTAGTTCTTGTAGAGGTACTCTCTTGTTTCATTGTTAAATTATTTGGAGAGTTTTGTGTTGAAATAAATTGATTGGTGTTTGGTTGGAAACAGAAAATGCTACATGTGGTAGATGGTATATTGAAAAGACATACATATTCTTGTAGATCATTGTCTTGGATAATTTAATGCTTTGCAATTGTTTTGAGCTCTCAAGTAGATCATGTTTAAGCTCTTGCATCATGTAGTTAAAAACCTATTAGTGAAGAACTACCGTAGAGCTTGTTGAATTTGGTTTGCATGTTTGGTATATCTAAGGTCTAGATATTTTCTGGTAAAAGTGTTTGAGTAACAAGGAAGACAGTGTAGAGTCTTATAATGCTTGCAATATGTTTTCATGTAAGTCTTGCTGTACCGGTTGATATCCTGTGTTTGCTTCAAACAACCTTGCTAGCCTAAACTCTGTACTGAGAGGGAATGCTTCTCGTGCATCCAAACCTTGAGCCAAAACCCATGCCATTTGTGTCCACCATAACTACCTATTATATGGTATTTCCTGCCATTCCAAGTAAATACTTCATGTGCTACCTTTAAACTATTCAAAACTATTATCTCTTATTTGTGTCAATGTTTTATAGCTCATGAGGAAGTTATGTGTAGTTTTCTCTATCAATCTTGTCAGACAGACTTTCACCAATGGACTAGTGGCATATACATCCGCTTATCCAATAATTTTGCAAAAAGAGCTGGCAAATGGGGTGCCCAGTCCCAATTAATTACAACTATAACTGTTTAATTCTCTTCACATGTTTTGCCATGATTTATCAGAAGCAATTTTCAAACTGTTAAACAATTCAAATAGGCACTCCTCCATGGTATGTGATTGTTGGAAGGCACCCGAGGATTCGGTTAGCCATGGCTTGTGTAAGCAAAGGTTGGGAGGAGTGTCATACCAATTTATAAATGTGCATGTGTAAACAAAAGAGAAGAGGGATGATCTACCCTTGGGTAGAAATAACGTCCTTCATGGGAGCCGCTCTTGAAAGTCTGGTTGACAAGGGGGTAGAGTGCCCACTGCCATTCGTTGACAACAACAAACACCTCTCAAAAACTTACTTTATGCTCTCTTATGATTTTAAAAACTTAAAAAGCTCTAGCACATGATTTAATCCCTGCTTCCCTCTGCGAAGGGCCTTTCTTTTACTTTATGTTGAGTCAGTTTACCCACTTTTTCTATCTCAGAAGCAAACACTTGTGTCAACTTTGTGTGCAACACTTTTTATATGCTTGCTTATTGCACTTATTATAATACTTTGTGTTGACAATTATCCATGAGATATACATGTTGAAAGTTGAAAGCAATTGCTGAAACTTAAATCTTCCTATGTGTTGCTTCAATGCCTTTTACTTAGAATCTATTGCTTTATGAGTTAATCTTATGCAAAACTTTTTGATGCTTGTCTTGAAAGTACTATTCATGAAAAGTTTTTACTTATATGATTCAGTTGTTTATTCTTTATCTATTTGTTAGCAAACTATAGACCATTGCCTTGAGTCACTTCATTCATAACATGAGCCTTGCAATATTATTTGATCAAGATTGTGTGGTAGCATGTATCCTCACAAATTATTTTGTTGTTATCGTTTTACCTACTCGAGGACGAGTAGAACTAATCTTGGGGATGCTTGATATGTCTACAACGTATCCATAATTTTGATGTTCCATGCTTATATTATACCAATTGCTACATGTTTTATTTACACTTTAAATCATTTTTATGCATTTTCTGGGACTAACCTATTAACAAAATACCACAGTGCTCCAGAAAAGTTGTTCTGGAAATATTCTCGGAATTGGACAAAACAAAAGCCCAGTGCCCTATTTTCTGTCACGTACACGGAGTCCGAAGAAGAAACGAAGAGGGGCACCGAGGCGCCCTCACCATACGACGGCGTGGCCCCCTTCTCCCGCGCCGTGACATGGTGAGGGGCCCATGGGTGCCCACCGACGCCGCCCCTTCGCCTATAAATTCATATTTTCGGGAAAACCCTAGACACCTGAGTCATATTCCACGAAAAGTTCCAGAGCCACCGCCGCCATCAACCCTAACTCGGGAGGGTTCTGAAGCTCTTCCCGGCGCCCTGCCAGATAGGGGAATCATCACCGGAGGGCTCTACATCGCCATGCCTGCCTCCGGAGTGATGCGCGAGTAGTTCATCCTTGGACTATGGGTCCATAGCAGTAGCTAGATGGTTGTCTTCTCCTCTTGTGCCATCATGTTTAGCTCTTGTGAGCTGCCTATCATGATCAAGATCATCTTATTGTAATGCTACATGTTGTGTTTGCTGGGATCCGATGAATATTGATACTATTTCAAGTTGATTATTGAATTATCATATACATGTTATTTATGATCTTGCATGCTCTCCGTTACTAGTTGATGCTCTGGCCAAGTTGATGCTTATGACTCCAAGAGGGAGTATTTATGCTAGATAGTGGGTTCAGTCTCCATTTAATCTGGGGGAGTGACAACAACCTCTAAGGTTGTGGATGTGTTGTTGCCAGCAGGGATAAAACAGCGATGCTTTGTCTAAGGATAATTGTATTGCTTACATTATGCACTTTATTTAATGCAATAATCTGTTGCTTGCAACTTAATACTGAAAGGGGTGCGGATGCTAACCTGAAGGTGGATTATTAGTCATAAATGCAGTTGGATTACGGTCTATGAATCATGTTGTAATGCCCAAGTAAATCTCATTGTAACCGTCATAACTTGTACATGCATTGTTATGCACTTCTCTATTTGTCAATTGCCCAGCTGTAATTTGTTTACCCCACTAGTGAACTGTGGACCCCGGTCCATTCTTTTACGTTGATAATACAACCTACTGCAAGCACTGTTCTTTTACATTCTCTGCAAACAAACATCATTTTCCACACCATATGCCTAATCCTTTGTTTTCAGCATGCCAATGAGATTGACAACCTCACTGTTAAGTTGGGGCAAAGTAGTTTGATTGTGTTGTGCAGGTTCCATGTTGGCACCGGAATCCCTGGTGTTGCGCCGCACTACACTCCTTCACCAACAACCTCCAGAAGTGTCCTTGATCTCCTACTGGTTCGATTAAACCTTGGTTTCATACTGATGGAAAACTTGCTGCTGCACTCATCATACCTTCCTCTTGGCGTTCCCAACGAACGTGTGTCTTTCACGTCATCAGGCGCCTGGTCGCAAAGCGGGCAACATGGTGGGTGCGGCAGACCGCGGCGAGCTAGGTGGTCGGCCGTCCAGCAGCGTCCGAGATTGGCAAGCCAATGAAATAACTTGACTCGCGGCGGAGCCCATGTCTTCCGGGTGAGCTTCCACGCCGGGCAAGAAGTCGAGCCGTGGAAGGTGGCAGTGTATGCCGACTCCGCTATGTACTTGCCATAGCGGACCATAGCCAGTGCAAGCGGTCTGGCTCCGTCGAGAGAGCGACGCGCTCGATTGCTCGCCACAGCAGCAAATATTGCCCAACTTCGTGAATGCCCAGGGTGCCCTGGATATCGGTGGCCCATCGGTGCTTGAGCAGGCCATCAGCAACCGTTCTGTTCTTGCGTCGCTGCTTGGGGATCAAAGCGTAGAGCTGGGGCGCGATTTGTGAGATAAGAAGGTTGTCAATCTCCCGGCTTGCTGGAAACAAAGGATTAAACGAATGGTGTGGAAAACAGTATTAATTGCAAGAAGAAACAACGAACAGATGTTTACAGTTGGTGGTTATCAGTGTAAAAGAATGGACCGGGGTCCATAGTTCACTAGTGGTGTCTCTACATAAAAGATAATTAACATGCTGGGCAATTGAGAAATAGTGAGCGCATGACAATGCAATATATGACAAGATGGTTACTATGGGATTTAATTGGGCATTACGACAAAATACATAGACCGTTATCCAACTGCATCTATGACTAATAATCCACCGCAAGTTAACATCCGTGTCCCCGTTGGTATTAAGTTGCAAACAACAGATTATCGCATTAAGTAAAGTGCCTAATGTAAATAAAACAAATGACCGTAGACATAGCATTGTTATTTTATCCCTAGTGACAACAACACGTCCACAACCTTAGACGTTGTTGTCACTCGCCCAGATTACTTGAGGCATGAACCCACCACTATCTAGTATAAATAGTCCCTCTTGGAGTTAAAAGCATCTACTTGGCCAAAGCATCTGGTAATAACGGAGAGCATGCAAGATCATAAACATCATCTAAAGATAGATTGATAATTAACTTGATCATAGTATCAATATTCATCGGATCCCAGCAAACGCAACATGTAGCATTACAATAATATGATCTTGATCATGATAGGCAGCTCACAAGATCTAAAAATGATAGCATAAAGTGGAGAGACAACCATCTAGCTACTGTTATGGACCCGTAGTTCAAGGATGAACTACTCACACATCACTCCGGAGGCAGGCATGGCGATGTAGAGCCCTCCGGCGATGGTTTCTCCCTCCAGCAGAGTGCCGGGAAGAGATTCAGAACCCTCCCGAGCTAGGGTTAACGACGACGGCGGCTCTGGAACATTTCATGGAATAAGGCTCGGGTGTTTAGGATTTTCTGGGCTGGAGGAATGAATAGGCCTCCGTTGATTTTCGTCCAATTCCAATAATATTTCCTTAACAGGTTTTATGAAAAGCAAAAACAGCAGAAAACAGGAACTGGCACTGGGGCATCTTGTTAATAGGTTAGTCCCAGAAAATGGATAAAAATGTTATGAAGTGAATATAAAACATGTAGCAATTGGTATAATTTCAACATGGAACATCATAAATTATAGATACGTTTGACACGTATCAAGCATCCCAAGCTTAGTTCTACTCGTCCTCGAGTAGGTAAAATGATAAAACCAAAATAATTTATGAGGTGACATGCTACCATCATAATCTTTGATCAAATAGTATTGTAAGGCATGTGTTAGAAATTCGGCGCTATTTGGGTTCCTAGGGCGGCTGGGAGAAATTCGGCGCTAAAAAAGGCCTCCTGGGGGCCGGCTGCAGATGCCCTTAGGGAGCAATGTTTATCGCAATCAGCTAGAACTAGGTAAGTGCCTAGTCATGATAGGAGTAACTTAAACCGTTATGACTTTCGAAATATTCAGCATGCGATCAAAAAGTGTTATAGATCCATCACTTTGGCCGATGAAGCTGACAGTACTCCCGTATAACGCGGCCTTTCGCTGGTGGGAAGGATTTTGTTCTATACGTTGTTTCATTGTCTATTTGGGGATGGTGTGTCGGCGGCGACATCCTAAAATCAAGGTACTTTACGTCATTTCTTCTGCATAGTGGCGCGTCTAGCATTGGCGGAGGGCACGTGGAGGTGTGTGTCCAGCGTCTTATGGAATCCGGTCCGTATTCATGTTCGTCTATGTCTTTGCGGGTCTACCTCTTTCAATTTTCTGTTATCATCATTAGCGATGATTTTCTACTTTGGTGCGTTGATCCTTTGGGGCCTTAGTTCGACGTCTTCTCAAAGACCATTTTTATCCCTAATTAGTTTTGATGTTTGTTGTCAACAGAGTGAGTGGTCTAATTGTGTGCTAAAAGATTTACATGTACATCTATAATTGCACATGATGGTTAGACGTCCCCTAAAAAAGGATAAAGCGTGAAGTCATAGTTTTCCTATGTCTTTCTTGACGTAAATAAGAAAAATGTTCTATAAATAGGGGGTTTGTTGTGGAGGTATGACGGAGTGACCTTGTTTATTTGCACAAACTACATCCATCCAAAACCATTTGGTCATTCACTAATGTTCTAAGAATTCGTTTGCTTTAGGTGTTGGTAGTACCCGAACCAACACCCAGAAGAACCGCCCCACTCTTCTCTGAGGAGTGGGGTGCCGAGGCTTTGTTTTTGTACTACCGGAAGTACCGACTTTTTCCCTAGTAGGTAGTAGTGCTGAGCCACCACACTCGATACTTCGAGCCAAGTGTCAGACCAACTACCGAGTGTTGCTAGGGCGTACTGCCTCTGATGGCATTTAGCCCAGAAGTTGCCCCGGTAGTGGACCGGTACTACCGACAAGACAATAGTATCGGCGTATCGCCCCTTCCACCTGGTAGTACCAGAGTCATCTTATGCACTTAGACGTTTGACCAAGGCTGACTAGTTGTTTTCCTGTCGGCCGAAAGTTCCAAGACTTGGCATGGTACTACCACGTACGAGCAGAATACTGGCCAACAACCACATTTCGTGGAGGACTATATAAACTAGCCTCCTTCTCCAAAGAGGTTAAGCTTTCTGATACTCTCTCATCCATTTATTCAAAGCTTCAAACTACTAGATCTCCCACTTCATTAGTCCAAAAACCTTCAAACTTTGAGAAAGTGAGGGAGACGATCCGGATCTACACTCTCACCAAAAGCAATTTTGATCCCCTCATTAATCTATTGTGGATCTTGTTACGTCTTGGTTTCATTGGAACACTATAGGGAACTTATGGTCTTCGTGGCTTTGGAAGCCGTGGGGACTAGCCGGGAGCTTCCAATTGAGTTGGGATGTGTGCCTCGGCCTTGTGATTCTTGTAGCTTTGTGAGCCACGGGAATTTGGTGGAGCCTCCAGTTGAGTTTTGGAGTGTGCCTCATCCTTTTAAAGGTTTAGTTGCCGACCTCAACGACATCATATAATGACTCATGCCACCCACATTAAGTGGAAACATGAACGAGATAGAAGGAAAGAACTATGGGAGATCGCAGAGCACCAACTCTTGGTTTTCGCATGTCGAATTCTAGTACGCTGAGGACAACTCAATTTACAATTTACTGGCATGGCACCTTCAGCAGATTTACAGTCTGTCGCTTTTGACCACTTAACCACTCTCCCTTTCCCCGGGATACACCCCTCAAACAAAGGGTTCACAAAGGGTTCCTGAATGTTTGACATGAGGATCCGTCTGATTTTCTTATTGGCCACGTAAACTTATTCCCTAATTAATAAGAGTTTGAGGTGCAGCTAAACAGGAAGCAGTTGGAACTGGTAGATCCCGGGAAGCAGATAGAGTCTCGGACGGCCGGTGGATTGTGAAAATGTCGTTTGGCAACTTGTTTTTGCTTTAGTACGGCTGGTGGACATGCAGCTGGTGGTAAAAGTTGCCGTGCTGGCTTTTCCTAAAAAAAAAGGGAACTAAAAACTTATTTTCCGTCCAAGTGCGTGTGGGCCGGTCTACTGGACCGAATTGCATGTGGCCGTTGCAACCCAATCTGGCCCAGTCCCTTACCACGCTCCGCCGTCAACCAGGACAAGACGAGAAGCATGGAAAGCTCCCTCCGGGAGTCCCTCGAATAAACCCCACCACCACCATAGCTCTCGCCGCCGCCGCCGGGAGCCAGGCATGACGACGCGCATCGCGCCGGGCGTGGGCGCGAATCTCCTCGGTCAGCACTCGGCGGAGCGCAACCAGGACGCCACCACCTACGTCGGCAACCTCGACCCGCAGGTTAGGGTTCCCCAGCCTCCCCCCTCCCTCCCCATCTCTCTCCCAGTAGATCCCCCCTCATGCTATCGGGGCGGGATTCGTGTGTCCTGTCCCCACGGTCTCTGTTACTGAAGATGTCGTCGAGTTCATGCTTGAGGAAAATGGATTCGTCCTGCGCGTTAAAAATAGCTAGTCGCTGCTACTAAATCCAAGGTGTGCCAGTGTTTCAAGCGAAGCAACGCGGGTAGTGTGCAGGCCGACCGCGAAACTCACGCCTAGTGTCCCAGCATTAGTCGCTAATCATGCGTGGTAAAAGTGCGGTTGGTGTAATTGGTAGGTTTTCCTAGGTATTCTGTTTCTAGTTGAACCTGAAGGAAAATAGTTCATCATTATATAGTTCATGTGGTGTACGAAATTGTGATGGAAATATATGTTCCTTCGCTGTTGAATGTTCAATTGGTCAGATTGCTGTTTTGATAGTTTGTAACTGGGGTTATCTTTCCCTCCAGTAGGAAGCAATAAACACATGGAGTTCTGCATGTGCTTATCAGCTTATGTAAGTTGTAATTGTAACAACTCAATCCTGTAGCTTCCATTTAAAAATTAAATGCAGTTAAGGAACACGTGTCCTCTTGTATTTTGTAGAATTCTGCATATTTCTCCATTTGATATCATTATATAATTTATATTCAGGCATCCATGCTGATAGTTCTCCTCATATTTTATAGGTTTCCGAGGAATTACTATGGGAGTTGTTTGTCCAAGCAGGCCCTGTTGGTAGGTAGATTGTTTCTCTCATTCCTGAAAATGGGGATAGTTTTCTTTCCCTATATATATGGTTGATTCTTTCACCATCTTGCTTTATTCGATTTGTATTTTTGGTTCTGAACTGTCATTTGAAAATCCATCTCAGACATAATCTTAATACGTTTCTATGAGTTTGATGATTAATAAATGATTCCTTGTTTCATTGTAGTTAATGTCTACGTCCCGAAAGACAGAGTTACAAATCTCCACCAGGGCTATGGATTTGTAGAATTCAGGAGTGAGGAAGATGCAGATTATGTAAGTTTTATTGGTATCAAGGCCAACGTTTTCTCTTATTTACCTCATCCTGATGTAAACTGTTTGCTTTTTGTAGGCTATTAAGATTTTAAACATGCTCAAACTATATGGAAAGCCAATAAGAGTAAACAAGGTAAGCACTTCTCTTGACCCTCCCTGCCCCTTCAGTACCTTTTTTTTCTTGTATTTTTTATTGCAGCAGGTACGTAATACAGTACTTGAAAGGACACTCAGATCCCATAATTTTGGACTTAACGCTAATGGGTGATATAATCTTGGATGCTTGGTCTGATTATATTTCACAACATCGGCAGACTGGATACCAATTCATGATTATTTTTTCAGGGATTGGAGACATTGAGTAATATAAATGTCTTCAGCGATTGATATTACTACTTTGCTCTGATGTTAATGTTACTGTTTGTACAACTTAATTAGTGTGGTTCAACATTCTGTGGTAAAAACTTTCTGATCTACGGGGAGCAGTAATTCGAATTCTCATATGGACTTTGCAAAACCATTGCTTCCTGGTCACATTAAGTCTCTGTTCTGTCTTTAGTCCTTGTGAATTTGGGTAAACAAAAACTAGGATTTTAATCACACTGACTAACATGATATTCCAGGCTTCCCAAGACAAGAAGAGCTTGGACGTGGGAGCAAATCTTTTTATTGGCAATCTTGATCCGGTAAAAACCTAAAGCCCATCTTGTGACAGTTAGTTCAATATATTCATATGAAGAAGTGGCTAATGGTTTTGTGTTTGCTTTCTCAAGCAGGAAGTCGATGAGAAGCTCCTCTACGATACCTTCAGTGCGTTTGGGGTGATTGTAACCAATCCTAAGGTGACACTTATGAAAACTTTACTCTGCATATGGCTAGGTACTCATTAGAATGCAGATCTTTCTACCAATGATATCACGTTACATTGCTATCTAATTTTATCAACATTAGTGTATTATTATGATCTCCAGATTCAACGAAAAACAATTGGTATGCTTAACTTAACTTAATATTATTAGATTTACTTGCCATAGCTTAGCTACTTTATAGTCTTCCCTGCTTCAGTGGAACTCTTAGCTGATAGCATCTAATTGGTTTGAAAGTAATAACAGCCTATGAGCTCCTGGCACGGTTCCTTTCATGTGTACCATGATATAGATCAAATGAGCTAAACATTCCTTTCCCTTTTCATATTTGGCGCAAATGCATGTGCCATCTTAAGATCAATCCATGTTACGTATTAACTCAGTTGACTTTCAAATTATGAATTCTAGTGGTCAGATATTGTAATTGTAAGCATATTAAATTTCATTTGCTTCTTTTCAAGATAATGCGGGACCCTGAAAGTGGAAATTCTCGAGGTTTTGGCTTTGTGAGCTATGACTCCTTCGAGTCATCTGATCAAGCAATAGAGGTAATGCCATTCTCACAATACTTCTTTTTCTTTACTTATTGTGATTCGACCATATGTTTTAAGTATGACCTTTGCTGTAATTTCGCAGGCCATGAACAAGCAGCATCTATGTAATAGGCCAATCACTGTCTCTTATGCTTACAAGAAAGACACAAAAGGAGAGCGCCATGGTACACCAGCAGGTATTGGTTTTCGAAGTATCTGTTAAGCTATTTGGTTGGCTTCTTGTACACTGAAACGGCAAATCCCGCTTATGTTGATTATTGAACTTTTGGAAAGCAATATTGAGGGTGACTATTTAGTCTCCATTAGGTTGTTACATGTATCCCAAGTCATATTATTTTCTGGTTATTGACTATGAAATGCTATACATCTCCCACATTTGCGCTTTGACATTTAGGGGTTTCAACTTTATTCAAAATGATTTTCTTAAAGTATTTTATATGTAGCGAACATGATGAATCTTGATATTTGGCATTGAAATCATCACTATAGGCATTTGAACTACTGTATACGCTCATCCATTATCTGTATCACATATAAGTTATGTTTGCTCTATCTATCACTATTGCGGCCTATATGCTGTTTAAGGCTGTCTTGATCTATAAATCTGATTTTTATTATTTTGCTATAGTTGTGATTTACTTCCTTAATTTTCTCCACACATTTTTATTACATCCATTGTTGTCTGTTGGCAGAGAGGCTGCTGGCAGCGAACAACCCAGGATCTCAGAAGCATAGGCCACACACAATGTTTGCAACTGCTCCACCGACCCAGGGGCTTCAAAACGGCGGTGTTGGTGCACCTGTGCCACGGCCTTTTGCCAATGGAAATATGTCAGGACAGATGCAACACCTTAGGCCACCGCCACCACCTGTTGGTCAATACCCTCCTATGCAGATGCACGGGCAGCCTGCTTGGCCTGGTCCTCCACTGAATATGCAAGTACCACCGCCGATGCAACAACAGCTTCAGTACAGGCTTCCAGGGATGCCCCCGCCTCAAAACATGATGCCCCCGCCACAAAACATGATGCCGCCGCCTCATCACATGGCCAGGCCGCCGCCCCCACCTCCCAATATGCAAGCTCCACCTATGTGGAGGCCACCTCCGCCCCCACAACAAAGTGGTGGAATGCCGCCGCCACCAATGTCCATGCCACCTCCGCCGCCACCACCCTCTGGTTAAAAAAATGCGGGTGGTTCTTCTATTGGTTCAATCTGGTACCCAGTAACTGTAGACCAAGGATGTTAACTGTCTTTCATATATTGCCTTGTAACTTGCAAGTTGCAACACTAGAGGAACTGAGAGAATTAGCGGCAGTGATACAGACGCTCTGAGATTTGACACTTGTTTGTATTTCGGTTCAAAATGCATGAATTTTGTGTGTCACATGTTTAAAAAAAAATGTGGGTGGTTCTTCTATTGGTTCAATCTGGTACACAGTAACTGTGGACCAAGGATGTTAACTGTCTTTCATATATTGGCTTGTAACTTGCAAGTTGCAACGCTAGAGGAACTGAGAGAATTAGCGGCAGTGATACAGACGCTCTGAGATTTGACACTTGTTTGTATTTCGGTTCAAAATGCATGAATTTTGTGTAATCTCTGCAACAACTCACTGAGGCTTAGAAAACAAAATGCATGAGCGGTGAGTTTTTGCTTCTTCTCTGGCAGAGATTAGATAGCGGTTAGATTTGATAATAACCACGAACGAATCAGTGAATCATCCATTCTCCTTTGTAACAGCTACACTGAGACTATCTTGAAATATTCCCACCCATAACCCATGTGCTGATACATTGACAAGGTGGATAATCTACCGCTGCTGCCTATCTCCCTAATGTCAGTCAGCTTTCCGCTACTTTTCTCCGCCCCCTTTTCCTACCATTCCCTATTTCGAATCATAACAATCTCAATCGAGTCTTACAATGGTTGCAAACATATCAGAGCGAGAGCCAAAGCAGTCCAGGATAGCATCGAGTGGGATCGGCAGCTCCAGTCGCCGCCGCTGCCATAGTACATCCCGAGGGAACCGTACCCGTTGCCTCCGCCTCCGGCAGCGCCAAAACCACCGCCGGTAGCTGATCCGGCGTAGTTGACCCCGGCGTACGCCGCCGCTTCGCCGTTGTCCCTGCCGGAGAAAACACACATTGAGCTATGTAAGTAAGATGTCGGCAGGAAACCACCGATGATTAATTATCGAGTTATATCATCACGCCTTTTTTCGGAGTCTTGTTAAGCTCAGATCTACTGCTGTCAGGAGCGCACACTGGAATAAGAATTCGATTCCGGGGAACATGGCACGGGACGACAAAAAGGGCACAGGGGATTTTTGGGTTTCCACTACCGTTATCTCCTTGGTTGGCTCCATTGTAAAAGGCTCTGGTATATCGAAACAGAGTTTCGCCTGCTTTATATAAATAAAATGACATAGGTCCTTGAGTTGGCGAACCGGTACGCTAGGAAGGAAGGATGAAATCGAGGCGATCGTGGCGGCGGCTTAGGGTTTCAACCCTAGCCGTCGCCGCGGGAGACGTCGCCGCGGGAGACATCTGTAGTTTCATCGTCGTCGCCGGCAAAGATTTGACGGGTCCTCGCCTGCTCTGTGCCGTTCTGTCACTAGAAGGGGTGGGCCCTCGGACCTGCGCACGGCCGTTTTTGAAGGTCCTTAATGTCAGATCTTCGTTTTGGTCGTCATCTTCTTCGTTAATGGAGATGGTCTCGGCTGTAATAAGTGATCTTCCACGCTTCGTTCGACGGCGAGATACCCTTCCGACGTCAATGGTGGATTTGAAAGATTATGTCTGTCTAGGTATGGGTTTTCAGATTTTACTTCGTTAGATCAATCTTGGATTGTTTCTCATGGTTGTCGCGAGGAGATTTGTCCTCGCAATATCTATCCCGGCTGCTACGTCTTCGGCATTGGTGATTCGTTCTCTCGGCTCCAAACGACGTCGACAAAGTGGTTCGGTTATTTGTCCCTGAAATATCAGTGGTAGTGCCATTGCCGATGTTGATTGATTAATTTAATGGTTGCGTGCGTGCACAAAGGCTTGGCATTGGGGCTCAAAATTAAAAAGAGAGAAACTTTGGTGGTATTCACAAGTCTGTAGTTTGTTGGTTCGGCGTTGTTCTACGGCTGCCTTCAGAAATTACAAAATTGTGTCATGGATGAAGAAAGGAGTTGAAGATCTCATAAATTTGCTAGTCTCTTTTAGTTTTGTTTCTGTAATCGATATAATCGTGTAAATATGTGACAAAATTCAAAAAAAAATGACATAGGTCAAACCGATACAGAACAGTGGAAAAATCACAAAACGTCACCACAAAATCAACAAATGAGGTGGAGGCAATCCACCAACTCAAAAATGAAAAAAAAAACAGTAAAAATCCACACCGCACAAGAATCGACCTAAACTCCGGACACGCCAAAAACAAAAAGGTTCACACCGCGAGGATGCCACCAACACGTTGCACCCAGATGTAACCTCAGCTACACGACGACACCCGAGGAGGGTAATGACGTGATACGCCACCTTCGCCAAGCCCGCAAAGCTCCGTAACCAGCAGCAAATGACACCAGATTTTACAATGACTAGGAGTACAATAACAACGGGAGCGGGGAGCCTGCTGTGGGTCGTGGCATATCGTGCACTTCTGGGCGGCAGCGGCGGGGGGCTGGGCGCTTTCTGGGCGAAATTTTCACTCCACTCGGCTCTAGGCCCGGGATGCGGTGCAGGTTGCCCGGCACGCCGCACGCACTCCGGCGACCGATGCCCGTTGGAGGAAGGCAAAGGCATCTAAAAAACGACGAGGCAAAAGGGCCCAAAAGTTGTGTAACAAAGTGCTCTGTTTGGGACTCGCATTTTTTTTTTGCCGGGAAAAGCAGATAGAATTACAGCAAGGTTCTTACAGAACAGTCCAGAAAAAACAAGGAAATTACAGCCAGGTCCTTCTGGACCTCAACTCCGCCGATGACCTGCAGAACGCACCGGCGACGCGCCGCCGCAACTGCTCCACACACGCCTTGGAACGGACGCAGCCCCTCTGCGGCCGGGAAGTCGCCGACCCTCTGCTCCGAAGAACCTCCATCCTGCATCGCCTGTGTCGTCGCCTTGCTCCAATCCATCTGCAGCTCCAAATTATTGAGCTTCCGGACCCACCACTGCTCGGAATCCGGCGAGGGGACGCCATGTGCCGCAGCTCCGAGAAGCTGCAAGCACGGCGGAGACCGCCGATCCGCGGTGAAGCTCCAGAAAGCCGCACCGCTGAAGAGGACGACCGGCGGCCGCAAAATCCACTCCGACTCCGCCCCCAACTCCTCGGCGGCGCCGGCTGGAACCCTACCCGTACCTACACTATATACACGACCGGATCCGAGGTTCCCCCACCCTCCCACCGCCGGAGCGGCCGCCGGAGGGCGAGGGAACTGGCGAATCGCCGTCGGCGAGGTGGTGCGACTAGGAGGATGCAAAAATCGCCCTTCTTACTGTAGCAGGGGAAGGGAGGGGTCCAAGTTTGTTTGACGCAGTGGTAAAAAAAGGGAGAAGCCGAGAAGGAAGGTGTACCTTGGTCCGCCGAGGACGCCGGCGCCCATGGTGAGCTGGTCGACGAGCGCCGACGACTTTGGGTCGACGCCGCTGGAGGCCTTGTCGTAGATGGCCTCCGTGCCTTCGCCGGAGGGCACAAAGAAGGCGCCGTTCACCATCATGTCCCCCTCCGTCCGCCAGTTCCAGCCGTTCCACTGCCCCTCCTCCGTGTCCACACGCTTCGTCACCTGCAACACCAAACAACCAGCAGCTGTTAACATTTCATTTGCCCGCCCATTCACAGCATGGTATCTGTTGGCCGTGCCCTGCCCTGCCCTCGGCGGTTACCGCAACCGGCATGGGGGAGCCTCGGGTGCTCGGCATGCCACCCCTGGCAGGCAATGGCTGGACCCAATTCGGAGATGCCACTTTTTTAAAAGAAAAGGCTACTGGTACAATGAAATTGCCATGGACAGGCACTGATGAATCATAGCAATTCTCAGGACCATCGTCACTACAAACCCCATGCACACTGATGAAGGAGTATCTTGGTACTAGGAGAAAAACGGTTAACTAATGATTTAATGGCTTCCGCTTTTACGGTCCGTTCTGCTTTTTGAGCAGGAGAACACGTACGAAAAAAAAAGGGGCATGGCATGAAAGAACAAGACAATGGCCACGGTACTTTGGTAACCACCGCCGGTGCTGTACACACACTTGCACTCACAATGCTCCAAACGAAGCAGCGAAAGAACAACTTGCCAAGCAAAAGAAAAGAACAGAGCAAACCCCAGGAAGTACCCAAAACCATGATCAAGAGCAAGAACCCAGCTAGGAACACGGCACGGCAACATAGTTCAGTCACGCACCTCCTTGGCGTTGGGGTTCGTCGGCGCGATGTACCGATTCCCCTGGCTGTTGATCGTGGGGCTGGCGCTGCCGCCGATGGCGTACATCTCCCACGCCGTGTAGTCGTTGTTGACGATGTGAAAATACCCGCGCCGGCACCGGGGCATCCGCTGCACCAGGTGCACCCCGAAGTGGTTGAACGCGATGGTGACCTGCATCCCGGAGTCCGGGGCGTACCCGTCGGCGTGCCCCAGCAGCATCACCTCGTCGTGGTGGGAGAAGTAGCTGTTGGACACGGTGATGGCCGTCGACCCCATGATGGCGTCCACCAGCCCGTCCGCGCACCGGGAGAGCGCGCAGTGGTCCACCCACACGTCCCTCGCCGAGAACAGGGAGATGCCGTCGCCGTCCGACCGCGTCCGCCACCCGCTGTGCGTCGGCGAGGAGCGCACGTTCGCGTTCCCGGCCGGCACGCAGTCGTGCACGTGCAGGTTGTGGATGATCACGTTGGACACGTACTGCAGCGTGATGCAGGCGCCGCCGGCGATGTGCACGTTCGCGCCGCGACCGTCGAGCGTCTTGTAGCTGTTCACCAGCAGCTCCTCGTTGAGGCGGATGGTCATGTCGGCGGCGAACACGATCCAGAGCGGGCCTTCCTGGATGACGGCGTAACGGAGCATGCCGGGCACCGGGTTCACGGGGTCCCGGTCGGAGGAGTCGGTCACCACGTAGAAAGGCCCGCCCTTGCCGCCCAGCGCGTTGCGGCCGAACCCGATGCCGCAGTCGGCCAGACGCTGCCGGTCCTGCCACCAGTTCGTCCCTGTGCACCGCCAGCAGTCGTCGATTGGGTTCCCCGTCACGCACCCGCCCGCCTGCTGCATCCGCCGCCGCGACGTCGCCATCTTGCTGCACATGCCAATACCAATACGCCACCATTACATTAGATTACATTACACCGGGGAAGACACGCGAGCAAAAGATTGCAGCCTCAAGAAGCCTCAACCAAATCAGACATTTACTTTGCCAGGTTGCCCAAATTCGCAAGATAAGGTACCTGTGGAAGTCGGCGACGACGGCGGCGGGGTCGGGGACAGAGGAGTTGAGCAGAGGGAGGGAAGAGGCCGTGGCCCCGAGCAGAAGAAGGAGGAGGAGGAGGATAATGCGGGTGGATGTGGGGGCACCGGCCATGGCTGGATTAGAGTTGTCGCAGTGTCGATGCAGTGGATTTTATAGCAATGCAGGAGAATGGCAGCAGGCAGCAGAGCGAGCGGACCAATGGAGGCGAGGATGCTGAAGTTCTTGACATTTGGAGCTCGGGTTTGGGACAGCAATGGCCAATGGGGGAAGTAGAGTCTGGAGACTAGGGGGGAAGGGAGGGGACGTGATTTGGAATCTCCTGGGAGAGATTTCTTCCTTGCTTGTTAAATGATGAAGCACACGGGGAATATCCGGTTGAGGATAGAAATGCAAAATGCGAGAGGAAGAAAAGGCTGGATGCAACAAAGAAAATACATAGTTTCGTATCCAAATATTACAATAACTCTATTTTAATTAAAAAGGTGTAAATTTAGTCAAAAGTCCAAATTTTAACGAGTTTGACCAAGTATATTAAAGAAAATATTAAATAAATACATTTTATATGTTATATAAAGGGAACATCTTGGTATTGATTTGGTATCGTAAATGTTCATATATTTGTCCTATAACATTGACCATCTTGGAACTCGTTGATTCATTGAAATGGATGGAGTATACAATCAATCATGGGAGCAACACTCGCACTCTCAGTTGAATGATAGCAAAATGAGTTTGTAGCAAACCAAATGTCCGCTCGACATCTTTTGTTAGCTACCTTGGGCAATGTGTGTGTGGGTGGGGGAGGGTGTTGTTTTTACAAAGGTTGACAAATTAATTATATTACAAATGTTAGATACTGCCCTTGGTGTGTGGGTGCCATTAATTTCATAATTGCACGATGGAGCATGGCCATCGGTAAGTCTTGCAAACACAAGAGACTACCACAACCATGGTTTTAATTAGCACGCTATATCCCGGAAACCACAAACATATCCCGAGCTCCATGGGTCCCCTTTTTTCCTAAAAATTCAAAAATTAGAATTTTAAGTTTCAGAATAATCAGAAAAAATCTAGGTGTAAATAATGTTGAATTCTATCAGCATGCAAAATGTCTCTGCGAAATTCAAACTATTTTAGTCAACACAAAAAAGATAAATGTGACAAAAGTTCAACCTTTTCAAACTGTGTAATGTTCACAGATCTAGATCAACTCATTTCTCATTTTTTTTTTGTCCTACCCAAAATATAACGACTTTCAGATTGAATTTTTGCGCATTGGAATATATTATTATGTTTGTGTAGATATTTTTGCTGATGTTTTTAAGACTTCAAAATGCGACATTTTTGAAATACCTAACAGAGTTTTTTAAGGTTGCCGCTATTATGGATTTTTTTAAGGTTGTCGCTATTTGTTATAGCACCCTATTATGTTCATTGGTTGCAAACTCTAATGTCATTATGAGAGGACCTTGTCATGTAAAAAACATGCCAATTCAACATGTCAAAATTAGTCGGAGTTTCAAGTACGACACTGTACTCTTCAATGTGATCTTTGTACAACCTTTACCAAGTAAATGGATAATTCTTCCAACCCCAATGCACACAATTTATTCTTCCAACATATATCAAAAAATTCACTTGCTACATTTGGTGCAAGGATCTGAGTTATGTTTGATCCACTTGGTGCTCTCAATAGATTGGTCCAAGCACTGTCACCATAGCCTTGCAATTGTTTTACATGATCTCAGTGCAGGTGGCCTTGGTCATGTGTACATGTCTTGTGTATCCATATTCAAGACACTTTGAAACAACAGTTCATTTATGAATAGACGATAAATAAACCATTCCAGTGGAGTCTCTCTTGCACATGAAATATTATTATTCATACTCTCGCACATCATACACAAGACACATGGACAACCCCTTCATGCTAAAGCGCCACCTAAATTCCCTTGGTCCATGTGTTGGCTCGTCAGCATTATAGCCGGCTCTAGCTACAAATGATTCTCCGTCATTCGACAATCATTGTTTTTCTTTCACCCAATCTTCGAAACTCCGCGCCATGGGAGGGGCTTTCAACTGCGCTTGTAACCGTAGAAGCAAGGGATGATCTTCAATCACCCATCATCATCGGCATATGCATCCTCTTGCAGCATTTCAAACATCATGGGCTCATCCTCGGTATCCATAGTCTCTGAATCAGAAAATGAAGCAATAAAACAACCAAACACCCAATCTTACTAGCAAAAAACCTATAAGAGACATATCTTGGCAAATGGGCAAAAACCTTGTGTGTGAGGCAGGCACGACGTGATGATCGCCGGTGGCTGGCCAAGGCGAGACGGAGGAGGACGTCAGATGGTCTGCCGAAGCGGGACATCAGTGACATGTTACCTAGTGAGACATTCGGATCCACATAGCAGCGGGCGGTTTTCAAACGACGACAAGAGTGGCTAGTGAAACGGGGAGGGCTTGGCGTTGTTGCTGTGTATGCGCCGCCAAACTGTCGTCGTCTGCATTAGTCCGATGTGGTTGGGTGAGGAGGTGAGCGCATGAGACACGAGGTAGGGTAGGTAGGGGGTGGAGAATGTATGGGCCACTGTCGTGTGCTACCACCTATAAATATCTGGCATAACGTTGTTTACCGGATGTGTCCCAATATGAGACTGTTGGACTATGTACTACTCCCTCCGTATCAAAATATAAATTGCACTAGTCACTTACCACACACATGTATGTAGACATGTTTTAGTGCAAGATTCATGTAAGTGACTAGTGAATCTTGCACTAAAACATGTCTACATACATGTGTGTGGTAAGTGACTAGTGCGACTTATATTTTGACACGGAGGGAGTATTACGTATTGTGCCGCTCCGGCAAAATTACAGCTATTGTGGTCCGGGGCTCCGGGCTGAGCTTTTTTGTGTCTAGCGTCTCAATAACTCTAGTGAGAGGTGTATCATTGAAAGCGTCAGTTTATATGCTCTAAGGATGACTCCAACGGGGCGACCCATCGAGTCCGCGCGCGTCCGTCCCTGTCCGCGGGAGCCAAAAACACGGCGCGACGCAAACGGACCGCGGTCCGTTTTTTGGTCCGCCGCGACGCATTCCTGGCCCAAATTTGGGTCACCGATGCGTCGGGCCCGAACGCGAGCGGACCGTTCCTGCATCCTCCCCGTGTCCGCCCTGGCCCCGCGTGTCATCGACCCCAACGGCCACCTACCCGTAATAACTGTGGGCGGTGGAGCTGTATAAATCGCGCCGGTCGGCCAAACCCTAGGGCACAAACCCTAGCACTCCTCCCCAATCGCGCCGGCCGGCCAAACCCTAGCCACGGCGGCCACCATCTCCAAGCTCAGATCCACGCGCCGGAATGGATCCACCGCCGCCGCCGCCGCATCTGGTGGACGAGGCCGAGCGAGCGCGTATGAGCGCGCGCGGGCGCTATCGCGACAGCTTCTCGCGCCGGATGGCGACCAGCCCGGCATGGGCCGGCATGATTCCCCAGCCGCCGCGTCCGCGCCTGACGGACGCCCAGAGGAGTGCGGTGGAGGCGGCGTTCGCGGACTGCGCCGACAGCGACGAAGAAGAGTACGCCGCCGGTGTCGCGGCGGCTGCTGTCGCGGCGGCCGGTGTCGCGGGGGATGGCGCGCCGCCGGAGCCTCCCATTGGCGTGGGCGGCCCTGCTCACATCACCGAGGAAGAGGCGGTGGATGCAGCCCACATGCAGTTGAACGCGCAGAGGGCGGCCGCGTTCATCTCCGCCGCGCGCGCCTGTGCCGATGCTGCAGTGGAGGAGGAGATGAAGCAAATGCGTCGCGCCGAAGAGTCCAAGAAGCGCGTGGCGAGGCGCAAACGGCACCGGGAGGCCTTGGCGGCGGCCGAGGCCGCGAAATGAGCAGGCAGCTCCGCCTGATGTCAGCTCCACCGCGAAAAGAGCCGAGGCCGTGGCCGCCTATGTGCAGTTCATTTTCCACTAATACCGGCGCCCGCTACGTGTTTCGTAGCTACAAAATGATCAAAGAAGATTGAGTCAGCCAGCCCTGGCTGGCCATGGGCGCGATGAAGGAAGAGCCAGCAAGTCCGTTGCAGAACGGGCATGCTGCGTGACATTCCTCAAGGCCGCAGCCCCTCTTTGATCTTCCCCCTTGCCGGCCGGTGGTCGGTTATTAATTTCCTTCAAGTTTAGGTTTAGGTTTTAGTGTTTAATGTTAAGAGAAGGTTCTAGATTTAACTATGTAATTTCAGTTTCTAAATGTAATCCTAGTATTAAAAAAAAGTTTAGAAAATAAAAGTGGCAAGCGGACTCAATGTGTCGGCCCCGTTGGGGCACTGGCCAGAAAGGGGCGGACATGGGCCGGACGCGCGTCCGTTCCCAACCCAAACGGACAAAACGCGGACCGAACGCGCGCCCGTTTGGGTCGGCCCGTTGGAGTCATCCTAACTGCTCATACTCCCTACGTCTAGATTTATAATTCACTCGCGTATCCCGGAGGGAGCAACAAAGACGATACATATATTTGTACCAGATGAACATAAACTACTGACCTACTCTTACTTTCTTAGTCTAATGTTGTCTTCAATCCTATATCCACAGTTAATAAACTAGCTTGCACAAGTTAAATACTAACGCTAAGTAAGAGCTTGCTTGCCGCCGTGATTATCCCAAGACCAGGGTTACCGCCGCCAAGAGGATATGCGTCTCCGGTGTAACGACATGATTCCTCGTAAATCTTCATTAGTCGCTCTTCCACTCCGCAGCCTCGATGGCTCGATCGGTGTCTACACAGTAAGACAGGGACACATCATAACAACATCATCTATAACTTCCAAAAGCGATCAGCCGATCTTGCATCATATATCCACTCTACATGCGGGCCGGCCAAGAATCGGCGGCGCGTAAGCTACAAGTCCTTTGCTTCCGTTGATTCATTCATCAGCCCACGTGAGCTATTAACATTTTTAGTCTCACAACTTGCGCACCTGATACGTTTTAGTCCCACAACTTGCAGTTAGTACACCAGTGGTACAACAACTTGTTTGTTTAACACAAATTAGTCCATGACCAATGTGATGCTGACACGTGCTATGCCACGGTGGATGAGTGGACGCGCTATGGGATGGGTTTTTTGCGCAAAACCCCCTGGGTTATTTTAATTTTGCATGAACTCGTCGAGCAGTTAGCAACGATATTTTCCCAAATCTCGTAACCCTAGCGCTCTGCCGGCAGCGGCGGCGGCGACGGACCGGCGGCGAGGCCGTCCAACAAGAGGGAGACCGACAGCGACGGACCGGCGGCGAGGACGTTTCGCGGAGGTGGTCCAATAGGGACGAATCGAAGCTCGGGGCAACTCGATTCAGAGGACGCTGGTGGCTTGTGGTGCGGCCGCGGGATGAGCAGCGACGACCGCGAACCATGGGCCACGTTGACCAGTGAGGTGTACTGGAATCAGACGGCGACGTCGACAGGAAGAAGAAGGGCGCAAGTTCCTGCCTAGGTTAGCTTCCTTGCTCTACTCTGCACAGGAAGAAGAAGGCTTGCTCTATTTCAGTCGTCAGTTGTTGCACATTTACACTGACAGTGTTGTGCTGGACAGGTTCAACATGAGTATGCTTCCAGAAGAAACGCTAGGGAAATCGAAGTTGAAAATGTGATGCTCGTGGGTGAATTGGAGCTGGAGGTTCAGAAATTGAAGGCCGACAAGAACAAAATTGAAAAGAAGCACAGGGAAGAGATAAGAAATAGAGATAGGAAGGAATTAGTGATGGTGGCTGTAGTAGCTAGTTGTTTAGTGATTTATTCTATTGTTGTACTGATCATTAGAGGTTATGTGTAGTGATTTATGCTATTGTAGTGCTGAGAAACTAAGCAGCAGTGCACAATTATGATCACATTTGGAATAAAAGTTGTGCTTCAGAAATGTGTCTCGAATGAAATAGCAGTAGTTTACTTGCAAATTCAATATAGCAGTAATTGAAAGCACATGGCATCTCGAATTTGCATCAATATGTCTCAAAATGAAGTACCAAATATATATTGTTTCCATGTATGTTTCACAGAAGCAATAGAGGACATGAGTGTAGCCACCAAATTTAAATTGTTTCCATGTATGTTTCACAGAAGCAATAGATTACATTAATGTAGCCACTGACAAAAACAACCAAATCATGATAAAATGCCAGCTATATTTCTTTAGCTGGTGGTGGTGCGTTCTGACTCAGTGGAACTTCATGTGCATCTTCTTCAAGAGGAGATAAAGCATTGAGATCTAGAATGAAAGTGCCACTCGCATTAGACACCACTAGTACCACCTCTTCTGTATTTGCTGTAGAGGTAGGCACTCTTCTTATCTTTCTTCCTCTGGCAGCAGGGCTGTCTTCATCAGGACCGAGTGTTGTACCAGTAGCCTTTCTCCTCCCACTACTGCTGTTGGCTTGGTCTTTTCCTGCATTTGATCTTGCACTGGACCTTCCTCTACCTCTGCCCCTCAAATTTCCTCTGGTTGAAGCAGTTGTGACTCTTACTCTAGGCTGTGGAATGCTATCTCTAGCAGCAACCACAAAAGCATTTTCAGGTAAAGGCCCAAGGACCCTCTCCATTGGCACATTTTCTGTTAGCTGCCAAAGTTTGGGGGTACATGTTAGTTCTTTCGTGAGTACATTTCATACAATAAATACTATTTTCATCAAGTAATATAGTTGTTTACCTCCTTCTGCATGATATGCACCATGCTGTTAACCATATTGGTAGGATCAAGTCTGGGTTCAGGTCTGTGTGGTATAATATGTTGCACAAGTAAAATATAGCATAAAAATCGCAAAGTAGACATGTGTACAGCAACAAGACAGAACTAATTCACCTAAAAATACCTTAAGCAAATCTGGAATGTCAATTTCACCATCATCTCCTACAATGTGTGTCTCTGGCAGTTGAATGGACACCCCTGCTTTGGTAAACACTGAAACTCCCTTCTTCACTTTCTCCTCAGGTGTTTTCTTCCTATTTTTCTTTGGCCTGCCCATGACTTTGGTGTAGAGAGGTGGGTGGATAGGGACGGAATTTGTTTTCTCCCAAAACACTCTGCCTCTTAGTGGTGTCAAGTTGTATGCATACGCATTGTTGAATGTGCCAACACTATAGCAGCTATGAACTAGGTTTTCTGGATTGATTATGTCCTTACTACAGCATGCTATTACATGGTGACATGGAATACCAGTAAGTTTCCACCTCTTGCAGTCACAAGTTCTCTTCGGCATATCAACCACATAGTTCTGCTCCCACTCATGGCTTTTTACAGCATATCGATAGTTACCTGCAGGTGTGACGATGCAGTTCTTACTCCATTCTAAAAATTTGTCCATTTTCTTCTTGATCTTTGGACAAATTCTTGAGGACCACTTCTCACTTTCTCTCTGTTTGGATTCAATTCTCTTGAGAAGCTTGTAGAATATAGTTTCCACCATAGACATGACAGGCACTTCCCTGGCATCTAGTATATAGCAGTTTCAATTGAAAGAAATGTGTGAGAACATATATTTTCAGAGAATGTAGGAACATAAAATGCAGTATTAAATAGAATGATTTATACCTGTTGAACACCTCTGAGTGGTTGTTCAAAACCACATCACATTTGGGAAATTCACTGAAGAATGCCTTTATCTAAGTGTTAGGGACGAGCTCTGAAATCCATTCGTAAGCAGCAACACTCTCAGCTTGCATCTTGTCCACGCTCTTCTGCCACTTTGGAAGGTGTTTTGACCTGGCAATGGCCCACAAGTCATTCTTGAGTGTCTCTCCTCTATGCCCTGCCCTCTGAATTTTTTGAAGCAAATGCCCAACACAAAATCTGTGTTCTGCATCTGGAAAGATGTTATGAACTGCATTTATTAGTCCCTTTTGTTTGTCACTAACAATTGTCCAGGGGATGTGTTTGTTATGTGCAGATCATCTCTTAAGTTGTTGAGGAACCACTCCCACGAACTTGTGCACTCCACTTCGACCAACCCAAAGGCAACAGGGTAAATGCAGTCATTTTGATCAATTCCAACTGCTGTCAACAACACTCCTTTGTATCTTGTTTTAATGTGGCAGCCATCTATGAATATCACAGGCCTACAACCAGCAAGGAAACCTCTTTTGCAAGCATCATAACTCCAGTAAAGAGTCGCCAAATGCTTCTTAGGGTGTGGGCTATCAGGATCATGCACTAAATTAGTTGTCAGGGCAAATTTAGACCCAAAGTTGCTCCTCCTTAGCTCTTGGCCATAATCCATTAGAAGTCTGAACTGGGCTTCCTCATCACCATGAATACATAGCAGCACAGCATTTCTTGCTCTGTTTAGCTTCCACCTGGGAGGGCACATGGCAAATTCCCTGATCACCTTTGTAGCAAAACCCCCCAAATCAAGATTCTGGTTGTCCCTGAACTCATGCATGAACTTCTCTGCTAGTAATTTTGTTGTCATTGCTTTAATTGGCCAGCCTGCCTCGCAAGTGTGATTGGCTTCATATTGAGTAACTAGAAAGCCTCCTGTTCTTCTTCTGTCAATAGATGATTTGAACATCCAAGTACATCCAGGAGCACAAACTGCTTCCACCCTTCTTTTCTCATTCCTTACCTTCTTTACTGCAACCCTATTCTTGATACCATAAGTTGTCAATGCCGTCCTCACCTCCTCAGCACCACTGAACACCATACCAAGTCTGAAGGTTGGATTGTCCATATCCACCTTGGGATTAAATGACTTGAAGTGCTTCTGCAACTTGTCTCCTTCTTGGAACTGTAGATCATCATCATCATCAAGGGCAGCTTCATCTTCATGTTTGTCGCAGACTTCTTGCTCATTGTTGTCATTCAAAGCCATGTCCACATTCGCTGAAAACAAGTCGTCGTCACCATCCTCAACATCGAAATCACTATCATATAACTCGAAATCACTGTCGGAACTACTGTCATTAGACTGAACTCTCTCTTCAAAAGCTTGTCCAGCTTCTCTGGTACTATGTTGTTCAGTTTCTTTTTCTGGTACTGTCACAGCACTTGAACTTGATCTTCGGCTGCAAGATTTCTGGTAGAAGCTGATGCAATCTGTTTCTGGGAAATTGTAGATGCCAAGGCAGGCAGAGCTGCTATGAATTGTGGCCTAATCCTCTGCAGGAAATTGGTGCTATCAACAAATAAGACAAGTGTGTTATGTACCCTGCTAGCTTTGATCATTGCTGAAATATGAGCATAGTTGTCAACAAGTACTAATCCATTCTGAATTTCCTTGCCAGGCAGTAACCAATAAACATGGAGCCTCCCATCTTTTCTCACCAAGAATATGCAACATCTCATCAATCCATTGAAGTGACCAAGTATCAGTAGTGCAGTAGTCAAAACATACACTTGTTGCACTCACATAATCCAACTTCTCTGCGGTACCACAAAAATAGCCATTGTGCACCACTTCTACTGTGAAGTTATTGGTGAATTCTCCTTCATTCAAAACTGCAAGGAAAAACATGCTAAAATTAAGAAAAGCTACGAACTTTACTTGTAGGAACACACATTCAGACTGTCGAACACATATTCAGTTACTGTACATATGCAAATTTCTGAAAAATATCAAAATTTTCCAAGAATTTGAGAATCAATTGCTGCACACAATGTCCACGAACATATACATGGGTAAAAGGAACCCCTTTTGCACAAGCATCCGCATCAATTTTAGACGAACATGTGCGGTTTCGTTCACATCGGAACAGGGAACAGGGCGCCCACGAGTTGATCAAATTCGAGGCTAAAAACCTAACAAAAGCATTGCAGCACTACAACTATCGAGTTCCCAACCTGTTGATGACCCACAAGTATAGGGGATCGCAATAGTCTTCGAGGGAAGTAAAACCTAAATTTATTGATTCGACACAAGGGAAGCCAAAGAATATTTATAAGCCTTGACAACAGAGTTGTCAATTCAGCTGCACCTGGAAATAGACTTGCTCGACACAGATTATCAGTAGCAACAGTTTTATAGCAAAAGCAGTAGTAAAATAATAGCAGCAGTAAAGTAAAAACAACAGTGACGATTATAGTAGACAGCAGGATTAAAATACTGTAGGCATAGGGATGGATGAACGGGCGCTGCATGGATAAGATGATTCATGTAATAATCAAGACAAGGCATTTGCAGATAAATAATAAAACAGTATCCAAGTACTAAGTAACCATAGGCATGTGTTCCGTATATAGTCGTACATGCTCGCAATGAGAAACTTGCACAACATCTTTTGTCCTACCGGCCCGTTGCAGCGGGGCCTCTAGGGAAACTACTGGTAATTAAGTACTCCTTTTAATAGAGTACCGGAGCAAAGCATTAACACTTTGTGAACACATGTGATCCTCACATCACAGCCACCCCTCCGGTTGTCCCAATTTCTGTCACTTTGGGGCCTCGGGTTCCGGACAACAATATGTGTAAACAACTTCCAGGTAAGATCTTAAAACAATGAATATCATCATGAATCAATAACATGTTCAGATCTGAAATCATGGCACTCGGGCCCTAGTGACAAGCATTAAGCATAACAAGTTGCAACAATGTCAATAAAGTACTAACAACGGATACTAGGCACCATGCCCTAACAATCTTATAGCTATTACATGAATGATCTCATCCAATCCCTTCCATCCCCTTCAGCCTACAGCGGGAATTACTCACACATGGATGGGGGAATCATGGATGGTTGATGGAGAGGCGTCGGTGATGATGATGGCGATGATCTCCTCCAATTCCCCGTCCCGGCGAAGTGCCAGAACGGAGTTTCTGGTCCCGAAATAGGGTTTTCGATGGCGGCGGCGCTCTGGAGGCTTTCTGGAATTGTGGACGAACTTCCTGGCGTTTTTAGGTCGAAGGGATTATGTACTCCAGAGGGGGACTCGGGGACGTGGCCGAGTCGGCCTCCCCATAGGGTGGCGTGGCCCAGGGCCCACCGCGCCGCCCTATGGGGAGGGCGGCTCGCTGCCCCCTCTGTCTCCTCTTCTGGCTCCGTGGGTTTCTTCGTAAAATAGGGGCTTTGCAATTATTTCCACGGATTTTCTCGAAAGTTGACTTTTCTGCACAAAAACAAGACACCAGGGCAATTCTGCTGAAAACAGCATTAGTCCGCGTTAGTTGTATTCGAAACACACAAATTAGAGGCAAAACAACAGCAAAAGTGTTCGGGAAAGTAGATACGTTTTGGACGTATCAACTCCCCCCAAGCTTAGCTTATTGCTTGTCCTCAAGCAATTCAGTTAACAACTGAGTGCGATAAAAGAATTTCATGAACACATTTGCTTCATGTGATGTAAATATTCTCATTATATGGACAAGTGCTTAGACAATTCATAATAAGATACATGCAAATAATGCCACCTAATAGTTATGTCAATCATGAAAAGATACCAACACACTAATAATAAGCATCATGAAACATATCTATTAGCAGGATTGCAATGCTCATAAAAAGATATGATAAGGTGGTATCTCGCTTGCCCGTATTTGTACAGCAAAACATAAATGCCCAGGCACCTCTGAAGTTCATGGGAAGACTAGAAGTAAAGATTATCAAAGATAAAAGCATCAAAGTTATAACACAGTTAACCGTATTCTGGGACAAGCATATTACACTAAGAATGACAGTTATGATCTCGAGAAGATGCTTAAAGAAAGGATGGTGACTCAACATAAAAGTAAAAGATTGGCCCTTCGCAGAGGGAAGCAGGGATTATCATGTGCTGGAGCTTTTCATTTTTAAAACAGAAGTAAAATTGCTTTGGGAGGTGGTTGTTCCTGTCAACGAATGGCAATAGAGTTCTTGTTATCTTCCATACTAAACAAGTTGAGAGCGGTTCCGAAATGTTGATATTAAGCATTTATAGCATGCACTTTATATATTGTTTGACACTCCTCCCAACCTTTGCTTACACAAACCATGGCTAACCGAATCCTCGGGTGCCTGCCAACAATCACATACCATGGAGGAGTGTCTATTTTATTGTTTTAGCTTTTTGATGTTATAATGGTCTAACCAGCTCTTTGCAAAATTAGTGACAAGCAGATGAAGCATGCAAGTCGGGGTACTTAATTTAGTATGGAAGATAACAAACCCAACTACTACTTCCTCATGAGCTAAAAACAGTGTCACAAAATGAGAAGTAATTTTGAAGGTTTTAAAGGTAGCACATGAAAATTTACTTGAATGGTTTGAAATGCATGCATAGGTATTTATGGTGGACACTTTGGAATAACTTGGTTTTTAGGGATTTGGAAGCACGAGCAGCATTCCCGCTCAGTACAAGTGGAAGCTAGCAATAGACTGGGAAGCACAATCAAGAGAGCAATAACCGTCATAATCATGCTTGCGACAAAACAAAATTAACAGGGGCATAAAAGTGATACAAGTACTCTGAGGCAAAGTAAATCATCAAGGCTTAATTGACTTTTTGTTTTTCAGTCATATGCATGCGTGAGCATGTGCCAAGTCAATTCAAATGAATTATTCAGAGGAGGATACCACAATGTCATACCTATTTATGAATAGAACAATACAAGCAAATATTTATGACATGCTACTAACCATTAATGAATTGGAACTAATCATAAGAGAACATGAACTACTAAGCATCCATTAAATGACATATACCTCCATGAACCAACTAACATGCTCACATGGATGAGTATATGTACAAAAATGAAAACAAATAGAGTTCATACCACCTCTCACCCAACTCGAATTGTCGTAGATCGTCATTATTGCTTTTCACTTTGGCTCGAATAATATGAAATGAAAACCAAGCTCCAACCACCGGAGACCGCTGAACTCTACAGCAAACTTTACAAAACCAAAGAAGAACAACAAATATTTTTGGTGTTTTCGAAATTAAAACAAGAACAAAAGGAAACAAGCAAACAAGGCAAAATATTTTTGGATTTTTGAATAGCAAACCGAAATTAAATAAGTAAGCAAACTAATATTAGATACTAAAGAAATAAGTAAAGAGAAACAACAGAAATATTTTTGGTCTTTTTGTGTTTTGGAAAGCAAATCAAAAGAAGAAACAACAAAAACAAAGAAAGAAAATCGAAACATGGATATACAAAGTACCGACATGATATGATATGTGATGAGTGTGATGTCGGTATACCTCCCCCCAAGCTTAGGCTTTGGCCTAAGTGGAGATCAACCCCAGCGAGGGTAAGGGTTCCATGCCGGTGGATCATACATGGCGTGATCGTAATCAGGCCCCTGTGCAGAAGAAGCTGAAGGCTCCGCATACCCAGAGTACTGATGTGAAGAGCCTGCTGCGTCGGATGACAGGTCGAGGGAATCCTCGGCCTCCTCCACGCCGTCCCCGCGTGATGGCGTGTCCCTCTATGTATGCATCGAATTCATCTTCTGTGACCGACCAACTCACCCTGGAATCAAGGTTAAACAAAACAGGTGCAGGCAATCCAACTATCCTCTCAGACTTAATCTCATAGGATAGGCTATTCAAGTCAGACCAATTAGAAACAAAATCGTGTTTAATCATGGAAGCGATATCAAGTTTCTCTATAGGGAGTTGAACATCAAGAGGGTGAGGTACTACACCATGCATGGCTAGCAAACGAGAGGCAATGAGACCCCCACAAATCCCACCTTTATCGCGGTTAGTAGCAAGTCTAAAAGCTATCAAACACCCAGATTATAAGTTCTATCATGTTGCAATGCAGCAGCTAAGAAGACCAAGTCATGGATAGATAACTTATTTGCATGCTTCCTAGCAAGAACGCACTTGGTGATAAAGTAAGCAAAATATCGAATTGATGGGAGTTGAATACTTCGAATTTTACCCTCTCATCTGAGAAACTTCTCCCTTGACAGATCTCCTTGTATAGGTCCAAGAGTGGGTGGCAGCCCCCTTATCTTCCCTCGTGATCCCCATTGTGGCACCTTAATGGCTGTACAAAAGTCATCAAAGGGCAAGTTGACAGTTTTATTGTAAATTTTATATCGAACCATGGGTTAGGTAGGGACCAATTGAACTCAAAATCCTGCACCACTGACATGGTTAGTTTTGCATATTGGTAAGGTTCACCAACAACAAAATCTCCTAGCCCTGCATTAGAGATTAGAGTTTGAACATCCTGCAAATTCCTGCACTTTTCATGAATTCGGTGCATGGGTAGTAGGAGGGGAATACACCCTCTTCACGGTGGACTCTCATACTTCATGCACCTCCAATTCCTGTTGGTTGAGTTGGTGTTCATTCACCTCCATTCTCTGAAATTTTTAACAAACGCCATAAAAGTTGATTTTGAGACATATAAATGAGGGGAACTACTATAGGAACTTGCTAGAGTACTAAACATGCATCAAAACTAGTTTTTACAACTTAGAACAAGCATGCAAACTCACTTAACATGTCACCTACAGTAGCAAAATACTCAAGATATACTCAACTAAATAAAATTCTACTTGGATAAACGGAGGAGTCACATACCGGAGAACAAAAGCCCCAAATCTGAGCAGCAAAGATGGGCTGAGCAAAGAGATCGAAAATCGCAGCAAGAACAGCAAGAACTCGGGTTGAACAATGGTGGAGTGTTTTTTCGTGAGAGTGAGTGAGGTGGTAGGTGGATGAGTGAGTGGAGGGCCAGGTGGGGCCCTCCCCATACAGTGGCGCGCCCACCTGCTGGCCGCGCCACCAGGTGGGGAGCTGGCATGGTGGGCCCCACTGGTCAGCTCCAGGCACTCCCACGTTGCATTTTGAAAATAGGACCAGTGGTATAATTTTTATAAATTTTTGAAAACTTTTAAAACCACATTTTCTGGGTGTTAAAGTAATAGTTTCAGGGCAGAAAAAGGTTTTCAAAGATTTAAACACAACTAAACTTCTTGCAAAACAAGTTATACTACAAAGGTAAACAAAGGTGGAGAAAGAAATGTTGTTTAGTTCCTTCATGCATTTAAAATGTATTTGTTAACAAGGTTGATCAAGTCTTGCCACCAAATAAATTTTATATGACATAAGAAGAATTAAACCTCATAAAACAATCATGTTACCTTGAATTGTATTGATATGGATCCAATCATAATATTTTGATATCCCTCTTGATGATCATATATAGGACAATCAATACTTCCCACTTTGATAGCTCTCAAATTAGAAATTGTATTAACTCCAAACACTTTATCTATTTCTTGGGAAATAAACAGTATGCTCTTTGTCATTCACATTAAAAGTTACTTTTCCTTTGTTGCAATCAATAACAGCACCTGCAGTATTAAGAAAAGGTCTCCCAAGAATAATAGACATATTATCATCTTCAGGCATTTCAAGAACAACAAAATCAGTCAAGATTAAGCAGTTATTAGCAACTTGAACAGGAACATCCTCACAAATGCCAACAGGAACAGCAGTAGATTTATCAGCCATTTGCAAAGATATATCAGTTGGTATCAATTTATCCAAATAAAGTCTCTTATAAAGAGAGAAAGGCATAACACTAACTCCTGCTCCCAAATCACATAGAGCAGTTCTAACATAATTATTCTTGATGGAACAAGGAATAGTTGGTATACCTGGATCTCCCAGCTTCTTTGGAACCTTGCCATTGAAAGAGTAATTAGCAAGCATAGTGGAAATCTCCTCATTGGGAATTTTCCTTTTGTTAGAAACAATATCTTTCATATACTTTGAATAAGGAGGCAATTTAATAGCATCAGTCAAAGGGATTTGCAAGAACAAAGGTTTCATCCAATCACAAAATTTATTATAGTGTTCTTCTTCCTTTGATTTGAGCTTCTTAACAGGAAAAGGCATTTGCTTTTGAACCCAAGGTTCTCTTTCATTACCATGTTTCTTAGCAATGAAATCTTCTTTAGTGTACTTTTTATTTTTAGCATGCTTTTCAGGTTCCTTTCAACCTCTTTTTATCAGAAGCATCATTCTTATCACTATCATTGTCATGTTCATTACCACTTTCAGTTTCAGCATCAGAAATAGATATACTATTAGGATCATTAGCAGGTTCAGAGATTCTACAACAGTTTTATGTTTCTTCTTCTTTTTCTTAGAAGGAGCACTAGTTTCTTTAGTTCGTTGAGAATCTTGTTCAACTCTTTTGGGATGCCCCTCAGGATATAAAGGATCCTGAGTAGAAACACCACCTCTAGTTGTTACTTCATAAGCATGTTTCTCTTTTTCTTTAGAAGTATTAACTAACATGTCATTTTGCACTTTAGTGAGTTGATCAATTTGAGTTTGAACCATATGAAAATGTTTAACAAGCATCTTAACATCATTGGAGGTTCTCTCCACAATATCATGCAATTTACTAATAGCTTGAGAATTTTCCATTAAATGATTCTCCACTCTCATATTAAAGTTATCTTGCTTAACAACATAATTATCAAATTCATCTAAGCATTGATCAGGAGGTTTTGAGTAAGGAATATCTCCCTCATTAAAGCGTTGAAGAGAGTGTACCTCAATTGTAGATGAATGGGGAATTGGCTTACATAAATCTTCTATGGGTGGTAGATTCTTCACATCTTCAGATTTAATACCCTTCTCTAAGAGATTTCTTGGCTTCCCTCATCTCTTCATCATTTAATTCAATCATACCCCTCTTCTTCAATATTGGGTTGGAGTCGGTTCAGGTGTAGTCCAATCATCATGATTTTGGCTTATTCTAGCCATTAATTCTTCAGCTTCGTGGAGTTCTTTTCCTGAAAACACAACCAGCACAACTATCCAGGTATGCCCTAGATTCAATGGTTAGTCCACTATAAAATATATCAAGAAGGTCATGCTTTTCCAAATCATGTCCAGGCCGAGCCCTAATAAGAGAGCAAAACCTTGCCCAAGCTTCAGGCAATTTCTCTCCATCTTCCTGATCAAAATTATAGATTTTCTGCAAAGCAATATGTTGAGCACTAGCAGGAAAATATTTCTGAAAGAAAACATTAAGCAAACCAGTTGGACTATCAATAGAATCAGGAGGCAAATTATTATACCAAGTTTTAGCATCATCCTTTAATGAGAAAGGAAAAAATTTAGCAACAAAGTAACTACGCTTCTTGATATCATCAGAAAACAAGCTACTCAAAGTAGAGAGCTCATTCATGTGCTCTACAGCACTTTCTTTTTCAGTACCTCGAAAAGGTGTTTTCTCAACAATAGATATATGAGATAAATCAAGAGAGAAATCATAATCCTTATCCTTAATGTTTATGGGAGATGTGGCAAATTTAGGATCAGGAGACAGTTTATATCTAACAGCATGTTGTGCAAGAAGGCTCTTCATACCGCTTGCACTAGTAGTAGCATGACATTTATCAATAAAGTCATCATCAAGTTCCACATAAGTATCATCAAGATCATCACTAGAGTGTTCTACAGACTCAGGTGAACCATAGGTGTAAAAAGATTTTCATTAGGTGTTTCATCATTTTCAAGTTGTTTAGATTTAGCAATAGCAGCATCTAAAAGAGGACCTAATGGAATACTCTCATCAAGCACAGTTGAAGCATCATCAAAATTTTCAGAAGTAATTTCAGATTCAGCAGAAGTACCAACACGTGAAGCTTGTGGTGGTGTAACAAGTTGACTCATCACAGATGGTGAATCAAGAGCAGCGGCGGTAAAGAGTCGTACCTTTCCTTGTAGTGGATGGCAATACACGGACTCTCTCAACAGGAGCCTTGCCCATGATGGAGTAGTTGCAGCGAACAATATCAATATCAGGTGAGCTTATAAATAAAGCTATGCTCCCCGGCAACGGCGCAGAAAATAGTCTTGATGACCCACAAGTATAGGGGATCGCAACAGTCTTCGAGGGAAGTAAAACCCAAATTTATTGATTCGACACAAGGGGAGCCAAAGAATATTTATAAGCCTTAACAGCGGAGTTGTCAATTCAGCTGCACCTGGAAATAGACTTGCTCGACACAGATTATCAGTAGCAACAGTTTTATAGCAGTAGCAGTAGTGAAATAACAGCAGCAGTAAAGTAAAAACAGCAGTGACGATTATAGTAGACAGCGGATTAAAATACTGTAGGCATAGGGATGGATGAACGGGCGCTGCATGGATAAGATGATTCATGTAATAATCAAGACAAGGCATTTGCAGATAAATAATAAAAATATCCAAGTACTAAGTAACCATAGGCATGTGTTCCGTATATAGTCGTACGTGCTCGCAATGAGAAACTTGCACAACATCTTTTGTCCTACCAGCCCGTTGCAGCGGGGCCTCTAGGGAAACTACTGGTAATTAAGGTACTCCTTTTAATAGAGTACCGGAGCAAAGCATTAACACTCCGTGAACACATGTGATCCTCACATCACAGCCATCCCCTCCGGTTGTCCCAATTTCTGTCACTTTGGGGCCTCGGGTTCCGGACAACAATATGTGTAAACAACTTGCAGGTAAGATCTTAAAACAATGAATATCATCATGAATCAATAACATGTTCAGATCTGAAATCATGGCACTCGGGCCCTAGTGACAAGCATTAAGCATAACAAGTTGCAACAATGTCAATAAAGTACTAACAACGGATACTAGGCACCATGCCCTAACAATCTTATAGCTATTACATGAATGATCTCATCCAATCCCTTCCATCCCCTTCAGCCTACAGCGGGAATTACTCACACATGGATGGGGGAATCATGGATGGTTGATGGAGAGGCGTCGGTGATGATGATGGCGATGATCTCCTCCAATTCCCCGTCCCGACGAAGTGCCAGAACGGAGTTTCTGGTCCCGAAATAGGGTTTTCGATGGCGGCGGCGCTCTGGAGGCTTTCTGGAATTGTGGACGAACTTCCTGCGTTTTTAGGTCGAAGGGATTATGTACTCCAGAGGGGGACTCGGGGACGTGGCCGAGTCGGCCTCCCCATAGGGTGGCGCGGCCCAGGGCCCACCGCGCCGCCCTATGGGGAGGGCGGCTCGCTGCCCCCCCCCCCCTCCGTCTCCTCTTCTGGCTCCGTGGGTTTCTTCGTAAAATAGGGGCTTTGCAATTATTTCCATGGATTTTCTCGAAAGTTGACTTTTCTGCACAAAAACAAGACACCAGGGCAATTCTGATGAAAACAGCGTTAGTCCGCGTTAGTTGTATTCGAAACACACAAATTAGAGGCAAAACAACAATAAAAGTGTTCGGGAAAGTAGATACGTTTTGGACGTATCACCTGTTTAATCCACTAAATCTCCGCCAAATGCCCCCGATCGTACACGCACCATACGGCGGTGAAGCAGAGCGCAGCGCGACGTCAGTGAAGTACTACGGGAGAGCAAAATCGACGTACCATACGGCGGCGGCTCGTCGTTGTAGTCGCGGCACCGCATCGCCGGTGGTCGGAAGCTCTCGACGACGCCCTCGCCGTCGCCGCGGCGACCTCGAAGTGGTGCTTGTACGAACAACTCGCGGCGAGCTCGATGTGGCAACTAACGGAATCTGCGGGATTCCTTGCTGTTAAGTAGGACATCCTAGGCGCAGCAACTCAAGGACCTCGATGCAATTTAATTTAACTAAAAGGACTATATTGCAAACCTTTCGTAACAAACAAATCCGACGTGGCGGCCGACGTGGCAAATTCGCCTCTAATTGGACTAATTTGTGTCAAACAAACAAGTTGTTGTACCACTGGTGTACAAACTGCAAGTTGTGGGACTAAATCGTATCGGGCGTGCAAGTTGTGGGACTAAAAATGTTAATAGCTCGCCCACGTAAAGAAGAAGCATCCGTTGGATTAGATAGCGTGATGCTTTCCTTGAATGTTACTCGTACCTTGAAAATCCATATTCGAACTTTATGTTTTCTTTTCGTCCATCTTGGCAATTATAGCCAATTGCCGGTTCGATAACTGTACCGGATAGCCCCTATCAGCCTATCAGGGCTCGTTTGCCGTTTGGTTCTCAACGACACTTTGTCAAGCTAAAGCTGGCAATTTGATACTCCCTCCATTCCTAATTTTAAGAGGTTTTAGCATTTTATCACATTCATGTGTATTCACATGTATGTAAACACGACATGCTCACTCATTTTAGTCGGAATCTAATCAACATGTGTAAAACGTAAAACATCTTATATTTCTATTTAGAAACATAGGGAGTACAAGTTTGGTTCTTAGTCACAATTTGATATTGTCACATTCAATTATCTACATGATGCCCCAAATTTAGACCATGGGGACACCACCATGAAAATGACATCACAAGGATCACCGCTGTCCCCTCACTGTCCACATAGCCAAGAGGAGGAGACTCAACTAGTGCTGCAACGTTGTTCGTCATAGAGCCAGACGCGTAAGCTCTCCATCCGGGGCCGTCCATGTGGGTCAGCCGTTCCCACATCCATGCCCTGCGAGGCAACAACGACCTCCAACACACCAATCTCAACATACAAGAGGATGTTTTCAGATCTAGGCCCGCTCGCCCCAGGTCTGGCATGTCCGCACACTGATGCTAGGGAGAACACCAATGCAGCTGTCACCGAGGCCACCTCGATGTCGCCCAATCCAGGCCACCACAGCCCCTGAAACACAGAATCGAGCCCAAACCGGCACGCCATTCTATGGGAGATTTTTGGTGGCGTCAACATCCCGTCGCGAAGACCCACCCAAGACCACCAGTGCTGCCAGGGACAGTTATCGCGACGCGGGGTAGAGGCGTCGCCGCCAGGTTCACACAGCCGCTAGCCAGGACCCCCATGCGAGCTTGCCGAGCGCAGGGATAGAGGAGATCCCACCTTCGCCAACATCGCTCGTGTTTTGCCCGTCGGGTGTCTATGACATTTTTTTAAGTCAAAAGATTTATCATTTTATTTATTAATAAGAAGAGAGTTGGCCGGTTGATTATCGGGAAATCGGCGAAAACCGATACAAATGCCCTATGCCGAATATGGTCATGGAACACGATCACATTGGGCACCCCCGGCTAAGCTAGCGACCTACACGAAGTACACAAGCATTGTCAAACCGAGGAGATCATAGTCGAGGTTGCCATTAAGTATCATCGTCATCACTCCTCCTCAAGCAAGCGACTCCAACTTTGCCGCCGACAACCACCGACAAAGCCATCGACCGCGAACAACAACCAAAACTCATTTTGGCCCATGCCAAGAGTCGACCACACACGCCAACGATAGACAACTTCATCTCTGACATGATTTCTACAACAGAAATATGGTGCGCTTGCGTCATCTGAGTCTCCACAAAAGACTAACAATTGATCGTCATTGTCACCACATGGACACGCTCCAGTGCAGCTCCGACTGCGTAAGAACACGGTGAAGTGAAAGAGAGAATAACCCATTCTTGGATGGACGCCTCGGATCAAACGTGGCCTATAATCCTGCCTGATGCCGATTTCTAAAACAAAATCTACTACATGCCAAATAATATTTTCTTTCAGTGCAGGATCTCTCTCCCCGTGGTTGACGAAAACCATTGTGACAAAGTGGGTCGTTCCTCCATGGCTCAATTCAGTCTGCCCGATCCCCAATCGAAACCCTCGGATTCGAACGTTAGGCCGCTCCCCTCATCAACCCCTCGTATAAAACTTCTCCTCCCAACACGTCAAAAAAAAAACTTCTCCTCCCAACTAGCCGTTGCGCCCCTTCCCTTTCTCCCACCCCCGATCCATCGACCAAATCCCGAAAAGCTCCTGAATATCCTCCCAAGCTTCCATCTCTCCTCGCTGCTCGGAGGCGTGCCCCCTCTTCGCCGTCGCCGTGACCGAATCCGATGGAGACCGCCGTCCTCGCGCCCCAGCACGCGAACCCTATTCAAGCGGCGGGGGCGCAGACCAGGAACGCCGCGGCGGCGATGGCGGCGATGCGTAAGATGCCGCCGGCTGCGAGGAGGAAGACGCTCTGCGACATCACAAACCTCAGGCGGCCGCTGGCGGCGGCGGCCGAGGAAGAGGGGCAGCAGGAGGGGTCGAGGTGCGCGGACGGCGCGGAGGCTGTCGCGCGGCTAGTCCAGGAGAATTCGGATCTTATCAGGCTCCTGGAGGAGAGAGAGTACGTATATCTACCCGAGCCCCCAGTTTATTGCATCGATTGCCAGCTTTTACAGTCTCGGATATGGATTCTTGGTGCGTGCGCGCTCCGGTTCTGACCTGATTTGGTTTTGGTTTGGTGCGCGCAGCAAGTTCATAGAGTTGAGCGGGGCTGAGATGCAGAACCTGCGCCTCGCAAACTGGCAGCTTGCCCAGGCCAACTCCAGTCCTCAAGGGAGTGTGTATTGCAGAGCACACAGTCATTGTTATCAGTCACCTTCCACTGTCTCATGAGCATCATATCTTTTGTGTTGAGTCTGTCATGTAATAAGAGCCAAGCAAAAACCTTATGTTTGGACATGCACTTCGATTTCCATATAGAGTTGGAAGGCCCATGCTTCGGCACTGAGGAGAAATGAAGATTGTAGAAGCTTTTAGGGGAGTAGACACCTTTACTGAAGTTATATATCCACTTGTCGTCCCCTTGTTGGAGCTGAACTCCCTTGTTGTGCAGTGTGAAGAGAGTTGTACTCTTGAAAGGCCTCCATAGATAGTGGTAGATGAAAACCATCAGACAACTGTTCAAGGCCAATGAAGGAACACTAGAATTAACATATGAGATTGCAACAAATAGGTTTCATGACAAGTTACTAATTATATGGGCATCACGTCCTAACAAGTAGGCTCGCCTGGCGGTCATGGTGCTACCGGGCAGGTAGGAACTCCATCCTTCAGCCTTTCGGGCGGGCAGGAGGTGACCAAAAGCGCGGGAGCTCGCGCTGCCGAGGCGCAGACCGCTCCCCGGGTATTTGGCCCAAGCTCTGAGGAGATGCCACTCCCCGCCGGGTTTATGGATGCACCCTCTCCAGGCTCTATATTTGCGAACTTAGAGATGGCCGCTTTTACCGAGTTTTCCCGGACTCCAGCGCTAGCCTGGAGATAGCGGAGGTGGAGAAGATCAAGGAAAGCTTGTCTGCTGGTCGGCACCAAGGGGATGCTGCTTCAGGCTCCACGTCAAAGGTCACCATCAGCGGGGAGAATGCCCTGGACACCATCCGCCGCGGGCTGGCTCAGATGAACAAGGAAATCCGCGCCCGTGAGATTGCCATCGAGAAGAAGGCCGGAGCACGGGGGATCTGATGAGAAGCGGGAAGGCCAAGCTGGATCGCCTGTCTAGGAATGTCAACAAGCTGTGGCTGCACCTTTAGCAGAAACAAGCTAACAGGAATGTTGTCGATAGGCAGCGGAAGGAGGAACTGGACGCCAGAGAACAGCGGCTGATTGCTCGGGAAACTGCCTTGTCCGAAATGATGACTTCCTTGGATGCTCAGAAGTGCGAGCAAGAGCAAGAGATCAAGCGTCTCAAAGAGGTCGCCGATCGCCACAAGGAAGAGCTCAAGCTCAAGGACCAGAACATCCATTATCGCGAGACCCAGTTGACGGAGGCCAACCAGGCAACCAAAGCCGTCGAGGAAAAACTTCGCCAGGAGCAGACCAATTCCCAGGCCCTGCGTGAGAAAGCCAAAGAAGACAGCGTGAAGATATCTGCCTTGGAGGGTGCTCTGAAGACGCTAGAGCAGGAAATGGCGGCATTGAAAGAGAACAACCAATAGTTGGCCAACTCCCACGCCTAGGCTTCCAGTGAGCTGTCCAGACTTCAGGGCTTGAACTAGGAGGGCTTCAAGCTACTCGTCGAGGCCTGCTATAGGCTTTCCTCGCAGGTATCTCAGCTGACCAAAAGGCTCGAGTCTCCGACCTTAGCGCCTGACTGCCAGAGCCTGCCGCTCGCGGCTGAGTTCCTCGGGAGGATGGCTGAAGACGTCCACGCCGCCAAGAACGAGCTCGCTCTCTGGCTGGTGAACGACAAGCATGGGGCGAGCAAGCACACGGCGTGCCTGGTGATGGCGGCGTTTATGGACGCCAACCCATCAGCGGCCGTGCCTGACTGGGCCAGCGCATCCCCATCTCCACAATCCATCCAAGCGGTGAAGGCTCAGGCGGCTGCATTGGCGCTGAGGGAGTTCCGCTACCTCCGGGCTTCTGGCAAGTCATCTGGGCGTCCTGCGCCCCAAAAGTAATAAACTGTGTGTTAGTTCCTTGTGTTACAATTTGAACTTTATTGTAACAGCCTAGAACTTTATAACTTCCTGCTTTGCTCTACAAGTGATGTTTACTTGTCTTAGCATATTTTTACTGTTCTCCACGTCTTTGAGGGACCTTCCGGGTTGCAAGCTTACTCATGAGGCCCTGACTGGATCAGGAATGCTCTCACAAGCCCTACAGATACCCGGGAGGCCGCTCACTCTGATGGCACGCACGTCCCCGGATGGTATCAGGTCTTTCGCACCGCTTTCTACCCCCGGGAGAGTCGATACCCCGTGAGTGCTCGCACGACGGTCGAGCCTTGCTTTTACCAGTTGCTAGCATGCTTTTATACCAGGTTATCCGCAGAAATACATGATTTACACGACATCAATGGGCTTTCGGGATAACTTATCTTTTATTCATGATAGAAGTTATTGAACGACAACTCGGTACTCCAGGGTACATCTCGCAGCAACATGATTTTTTTCCGGGTACATGGCTCCGCCCGCCTTACAGGATTTCGCGGGGTCGGATGATGTAGACCTCCTTAGCTCGAGAGCATCGATCTGCTATCATCCATAGGTCCTCCAGGGTTGCAACTCGTTTGGTGCTCAACTTTTCACGCATCTTCAGGCTGCACACGTTCATGTGGAAGATGAGAATGATACGGTCCTTCAGGAGGTCTTTCGCGGGTATCCTGTCCATGACTCCCCGGAACCTCCAGATGAAGCGATGCAGCGTTTCCCCCTCCTTCTGCACCAGGCGGCAAAGATCAAATATCGATGCCGGGAACGGGGTGCAGCAGGTCATGAGGTGCTGGCTGGTCTGGCCTTCCATGTCCTCCCGGGAGCGATGCCTGAGGTTGGAGCTTTGGCCAGCGTCCTCCTCAGGCTGCTCCATGGGTTGCTTGCCGTGAAGATCTTCGAGCTGCCCTTCCTCAGGGGCCAATTGTTCGGGTTCGGCGACGTTGACCTCGGGTTCAGCGACGCCAACCTCGGCCTCAACAATGCCGATGTCGACAGTTGAGGCAGTGCTTGCAGGATCGTGGCACTGCAGGGCGAAGTTCAGCAGGTTCTCCAGGCTGGCGATCCAAGCTCTTGCGCGGGGGTCATCCTTGCAGTGGTCTGGGGGAAGGAGAGGAGCACCTTGGTAGCCCCCAAAGCCTCCTTCAGCCCCCAGCCTCGCTGACCCGACTGTCGAGCTTGTTCTCCAAGGATCTCCCCAGCTCCCGACATGGCACCTGATGGTTGTCGGTGAAGATGCATTTCTTCTTCAGGAGGAATCGCCACCCTTGCCAAAGACGTTGAGCCCGAGGTAGATCTTATCGTGGACAAAGAATTCGAAGTAGTCCTTGTTCCGGTTGACGAACTCGACGTAGACTACGTTCCCGACGAAGGATAACTCGACGCAGATGTCAAAGATGATGAAGAACTTGCCGCGGCGTGAGATGTAGACGAATCTTGCGCTTGCTCCCCTACCTAGCGCGCCAGATGTCGTGTCTCGAAGGACGGTCACCGGGGATGACAGGCACCCCCTTTGTAGATTCGGTATGGGGGTTCGCCGGCAAGCTCTCTCTTCCTCTCTCTCTCGACGTGCAAGGTAAACAAGCAAAGGGACATGATGATCTACCCAGGTTCAGGCCGCCCGAAGGCTAACAGCCCTACTCCTGCATGTCTGGATAGATGGTGGAATCATGGTGTGGCTACAAGGAGTTCTCCGGCGAGGTACCCGGGAGGGGTTTTGGCTAGAGGTAGGATAAGGACAGATCCTTGCCCGGAGGAGATCACCTTCCTTCTCCCCTTGCCCTACTCTAGCTTCAGCTGGTTCTTGGCTTGCTCGGGCTAGGGTATCACCTTGTAGCTTGTCCTCTTCTCCATGCCTTGGTCCTCCTTTTATAGCCAAGGGGATAACACATGGGTCATGCGAGGAGTGTGAGAGGGTTTTGGCGGGAAGAACCCCTCTCCATGGTTGAGGTGGGGACGTGGCCTCTCCTCTTCCATGTACCTTCCGCGGGTTTTGTGGGAGCGTCCACCTTTTGGGGAAAGCGGGGCGGACAAGGGCTGACACCCCGTAGGCTCTGTCCCCTGCTCGCGCCTTGCTTCCCAAGCCTTCTAAGGCCCTTCGTCCATTTTCTGGACTGTGGTGGAAGCTTCATCCTCAGCTTGTATTGATCAGCCACCGAGAGAGAGCCCAGTTCTGCCGGGGACTTGGACTCTCGGGGGTGCGGGGGACCGGGGGTCTCTCGCACCCGTGGATCTTGGCTGACGCGTGGCACCCGCCATTCTTGCCGTTTAGACTTGGTCTTGTCCATCTTCGTGTTGGGCCCACATGCGGTGGACCCACTTTGGCAGCACTAGGGGAACCCCATGTTCCACTGCTACGACAAGAGGATAGCACGTAACCTCTCCATATCGTCGTCCCGACTCGAGTCGATCTCGAGGTCGGCGGTCGGTGCTCCGCTGCGGCCATCCACCAGCGCCCCGCCTCTGGCCGACCTGCTGAAAAAAAAACTGGACTGCAAATTCTTGTGAGCTTATTTCTTTTTTAGAGGAAAAGCAAAAAGAGTTTGCATTTCGTTTCATTGAAAAGGATGACAACACAGGTACAACCTCCACAATGAAGGGCGCACACACACACACGACCATCCTCACCAAGCGACAACACTAGGTAAGGAGGTGCCATCAACTACAAACTACAACAACAAAAGGTCTTGCCAGCCTTGCCTCGAGCCAAGAATGGCGATGTGTCTAGGCTCAGAGCAAAAGGGCAGCAATACCGCCGTTGCCAGACGTCTCCGGGGACGATTTCAACTCCAGAACTTCCCAGCCCAACGTACCACGGCATATGTTGCACCCCGGATGTCCACCTCATGTGTAGCAATCCACGCCAGAGCGCCACATCACGAACCTCACACTGTCGCATCGGGTACTCGACGTGCAGCCATAGCAGCGCCTTCAAGAAGGGAACAACGCTGAGGCGCTGCCGCTGCACGGTCTGGCAGGTCGGACCTAGGGTTTCCCCCGGTGCGCGTGAAGGAATTCTGGCCAGGGTCATGTCAACGCCTCTAAGGAGGTAACAGTGCCCTCGGGCATCGCCGTTGACAGCGTAAGGCGTCGTCGCGCGGGGGTTTCTCCCCGACATGTGAGCAAGGACTTCCGAAGACCATCGATGTCGGGGCAGACCAGAGGTGGCGAAGTCTGTCACTGGAGGAGGCCAACACAGCGAGGGAAACCTGGTAGCGCAGTCGTCATGGTAGGAAGGCCGCAGTGCCTGTAGGCCGGCCACCGCCAGGAGCGCGTTGAGCAGGCAACATGGAGTCACATGTGAAAGGACAATGATGTGTCCTAGAGGGGGGAGGGGGTGAATAGACGGTTTAAAACTTTTCCAGTTTAGGCTTGATAATTGCGCAATAAAACTAGGTGTTTAAATTAACAAGCCGCTAAATAAACTAGGCTCACCTATGTGCAACAACAACTTATGCTAAGCAAGACAAACAACAAGGTGATAGCAATAGAATACTTCAAGCACGAAGGTTATCACAATGTAAAGTGCATAAGTAAAAAGCTCAGGTATAGAAATAATCGAGGCAGGCGGAGACGAGGATGTATTCCCGAGTTCCTCCTTGTTAAGGGAGTACGTCTCGTTGGAGAGGTGTGAGGCACCAGAAAGGTCGATCTCAACGCCACAAAGGCTCACCCTATTCTCCGATGAACCGCACCACAAAGGTTTGGTTCACCTTCCACTATCGAAATCCTTCGAGGCGGAATCTGGAGCCTTTCAACAACAATCCGGGGCACAACCCACAATGGGATTGGGGGCTCCCGAACGGCTTACAAGTGACCACAAAGTTCTCAACCACCACACGGGCGTCTAGGGTCTGAAGACCCAAGAGTAACAAGCTCACAAATTTCAACTTCCACGAAACCTCGTGGAGAGCACAAACCGATGTACAAAGCAAATGGCAAGAGCACAAGTGCTCCAATTCTTCACTCTCAAATTCCCCCATAAGCATTTGTCTCCAATTCTTAGAGGAGAGATGGATTGGTGAATATGAAGATCTAGATCTCCTCTCACTTTCCCTCAAAGATATGCAAGAATCATGGGAGGGATTGAGATGAAGGCAAGCTTTTAGAAAGGTCAACATTGGAGGAGTGAGAGGGAAAAATTTGCTCAAGAGTTGTAAAAACCATTGGGGAAGAAAGCCCCTTTAAATAGGTCACCCAAAAAGGTGACCGTTGGGCTGTTTTCGCGAGGCCGGCCTATGAGCCGACCTTGACTGGGCTGGGAGCCGGCCCATGCGCCGAGCTACCCGGACCAGCAGCCGGCCTCGGCCTCACAGCATTGCGGCCTGGCTGAGCCATCGGCCCAGCAGCCGGCCAGGCCGGCCCAACGGCCTGCAGGCCAGCCGAGCCGCCCGACCTAGCAGCCGGCCAGGCCGGCCCAGCGGCTGGCAGCCCAGAAAAATACTTTGAAAAAATCATATCTTTTTCAATAAAAATCCAAATGGGATGAAACCAACTTTGTTGGAAATATTAAGAACCAAAAAATAGAGTTAAGTTGACACACATGGGAAGGTGTGGAACTCTCCTCAGGGATAAACCGATAATATTTCCAACACGAAAACGCAACAAGTTTTCCATATGAAATTCGTTTTTGAAGAATTTGTGCATGTCATGAAGATCACGACAAGCACCAAAACCCAACAAGGAGAAAAGCCAAGTAAGAACCAAGAAAGATAAAATGCCAAGTATGTAAAGGTTTGAGCTCTCCACAAAGATGTGATCAAGTTACTCACTTTAGGGCCCCTCTTGATAGTACGTCGTCTATCCTATAACCCGGTCTCCCACTATCACCATGAGACAGGTAAAATAGAAAACCTATCAAGATCATACCTTTGCCATGCGCATTCCACTTGAGCTCGATGATGACGATCTTGACTCTCTCAAGTTGGAACACATTTCTTGATTATGCTTGCTAGCACATGATTGATGAAGACTTCTCCAAATGCTCCCCGATACTCCATTACAGGAGAGCCTCGCTAAGCTCTGTCTTCATGTCTCCTTTGCAAGGTTTAATCAAACGATATCTTCCGAGATGGATCATATTGAACTTGCACTTCATCTTCTTCTCTTGATATATATGATGGCTTGGAGATAAACATGAATGGTCACTCATTCTCCTTTTCCAAGCCACACTTGGAATATGCTCAACTCTATACACGGACCATTCTTCATATAAACCCAAAACCACGCATGGCTTGAATAGAGCAATGGTCATCATGCCATCTTCAAGAGTTCAACACATGAACTCCAATCTTTTCTCATGGACAAGATCTATAGGAATATCTCAATGTAAATATTAATCCATAAGGATTGTCATTAATTAGCAAAACCACGCATGGGGAAACATGCACTTTCAACCTGCACCGCGCCGCCATGTACTTATTGGGTTGCGTGTACGGTAAATTAAAAATTTAACGTATTGCTACGCAACACCTCCCAAGATCTACTATCGAGATACATGCGAATACGAAGATCCGATGATCTAGTTTAGTATACGTTACCAACACCGTAGTTGCGGAAGAACGTGTTGATGACGTAGTCGATGTAGCCGATCGCGCTCTCTCTCAACCAAGCCTGGTAGAGAGATTCCGACGCCTTCTTCTCCTTCGCTTTACCACCTTGATTCAACAGCGTGAGGGTCAACCGTCGTGAACGAGATATCACCCCTCTGAGAGCTTGCACACGTACGCCGGGAAAGGTTCAGCCGGGCTTCGCCGTCCAAGCTTGGAGCTCCACTGGTGTATATGAAGGTGGAGATCTCAACACATGAGAAGGAGAGAGAGAGATTAGATCTAGTCTAATCGGATAGGTTGCCTCTAATTAGAGGTTCCTCTAATCCAACTAGAAGAGATCTAAACTTGAGAGCTGACGTGAGTCAATTGTCTAACTAAATTGTGTCTCCACAACTAGAGGGGGTGGGGTTTATAAAGGAGGCCAAAGTGTAGGGAGACTTGGACAAGGGGAAAAACCTTTCCTTGTCCAACTCAACTTGGACAAGGGGAAAGTTTCCCCTTGCCCAATTCGGCTAGGGAGGAGGAGTTGGAGTAGGACTCCAACTTCTCCCCCTCCCCTCCCTCTCCTTCCTTGTGGCCGCCAGCCGGTGGGGCCCGCCTAGGCCGAACCGACCTAGGGCGGGTGGGGCCCACCGCGCCGCACCGACCTGGTGGGCCCCGCCCGCCCTAGGCCGGCCCGCCTTGCCGCCTTGGCCGCCGCTGCCGCGCCCCGGTGGGGCCCGCCTGGCCGCGCCGCCTTTTAGTCCCATACGGGGCTATGTGAACTTTATGCTTTTATGCAAAAATAAATACATCTTTCATGCACAACCTCAATTGATGATCATTTGTCTAGCTTCTGGTCATTCTAGGTGAAACCCTGGAACCTTTGCTAAGAATACAATTTCATTGTTTTACCAATTAGTTGTTTTCTTCGTAAAGAACCACACCTAGTTCATATAATGAACCGACAAACCTTCTTCATGGAAGTTGTTACGCTCCCACTGTCTTTGCTACTTGTTGTAGTTTTCGTAATATAGCCTTATGTTTTAAATAAACATCCCCATGTTTTGCGATGTACAAAATTCAGAAAATTTTGTCATCTAATCCTTGTCTTAACCTTTATACTTATCTCATAAGATTTTCCAATGCAACCCTTACATTATGAGTATTTCTCACTTTTGAAGTAACTTCTTCAAAATACACCTTATGGAGAATCCTCATCTTAATTGGAGTCAATTGAACTTTTAGCAAATTCAACTTGTCAACAATCAAGTTTGACTACTTTGTTTTGATCTTAAAATTTCACATCTTAAGAAATTCCTTTATGATCAAGATTTCAAATCAATTGATCATGCTCACCACCGTACGAAACAGCCATGGTTCTTGCACATGAATTTCCTTAAACTTTATGAGAATTTTCATTCTCTCGTATTTTGAATAATATTCAAAACACCTCAATGAAATTTCCGCAACATTATATCTCATCAATATACAGAAACTTCCATATATGATGTGACGATTATGTTCCAAATATGCATGTTATTAATTTCCTTTAATAACACTACATATTGTATCAAAACAAAACAATCTATAAAATAACATTATTCAAACCGAATAATATAACTAAGCTCCCACTGATTTAAATGAAACTATGACTTTCCTTTATTTCCTTGAAACTCAAAACAAAACTTTGTTTGATGTTTCTCCTTTTAATATCATTTATTTGTCCTAGACAAATATATTCCTTTTATGATTTGATTTATATTCAATTAACAAAGACCCTCGAGCTGTACTAGTACACAACCTCGATCCATTTTCCTTTTGAAAGGAATATGTCTTTGTCAATATCTTATATAAACTCTCTATAAAAACTTTCCTTTGATCAACACAAATTTGTGATCATCTTTTCGTCTAACAAAAAGATCCTTATTGAGTTTATCATAACTCAACAACAATGATAAAATTGTATATGACATCTAAGTCATAATCTATTGGGGTCTTATTCTAGCACATACCTTTCTTTATTTTGTTTTAGCAATTAAGTTTCCTAGAAACTTATATGCTAACTATTCTGGTTAAGTGAATTTATCTTGACAAGACGTCATGCATTAAATGCATAGACTCTCGGTATTAGTCTAAAAGACTTGTCAATTGGAATTGCTTCCGCTTGCGCAACATCTGATAACTATTTCCGAAGATTCAAATAATCTCTTCAAGATTTCACTATCCTCCCACTAGAATTCTTTAGAAGAATAAATTCCTCAAGAATCACATTTATCTTAGTGGCAAAACATTGTCACTTATGTGGTGGTTATAAAAGGATTTCCAATTAACTTATTGGAACAACCAACAAAATAAATATCTATTTATCTTCCTCCTTTAGGATCAAGTTTCAATCTTTCATAAAACTTTAGAACCCAAATTCTTTGTGTCTCTTATGTTTATCTTTCAAAACTATGACACAACTCATAAGATAAATATTCCTAAGTCTTCTTTATTTTAGACGAATCTTTTCAGAAATTCCAAGTATCTAAAATTATCATGTCCCTTTATGTCTATCTTTCAAGACTATGACATGAATTCCTTTAAAGACTATCCTTTGTGCTAAAACTAAAACAATGCAATAAATATTGTAATTGGATTTCTAGGAATAATTCTGCAAGTAATATCTTAGCAATTATTCAATCAAGCTTGATCAAATACATGAATCGAAATAAATTTCTATTCATCATATTACTAAGACAATATTTCTAAAACATATTGTGTACTTTCAAGATATCAAAAAATATTGACTATCTTTTAACTCATCAAATATTGACTTCACTATGTGCAATATCTCAAAATCCTTCCATCATATTACTATGATCTATTTGAGACAATAGTGCCACACGAAGGTGGTATCAACATCTTCACAATATATCTTAGAACAAATGATATTTCCATAATTCAAGAGATTTGTAACTTGATCATCCACGAAGGGATTGATCCAAAATATTCTTTGATAAACGAGATATAAAATCTCACAAAATCACAAGAGTACTTTCATCGCCATAAATGCGATCCTATTACAAATAACCTTAGGTCGAAACCTCAAATCTCTTAAACTAAAACTTGAAAAGTAAATTGGAGATGCCTTCATCTTGTGGATGAAACTTCATGCGCCGAGCTTGACGCACATCACCACCTTTACTCCTCCGTCACCTTACTTGCCGTATCTCCTATATCATTGCATAATAAATTAGCAATCGATACCAGAGTTACTTAAGATTGACAAATATCATTTAAGTATAACTCTTATACCTTTCTTGCCCTTAGAAGATTTCTTCTTCAGAGCCAGGAATTTCTTGCAGTTCCTCTTCCAGTGTCCCTTCCCTTTACAGAAGAACGCTCGGATTCCTCTAGAGCTTGAGTAGCAGTCTATCTGATGCCTTAGCATTCTTAGACTTCTTTGTTCTCTTCTTCTTGAACTTTGCGGTTTGGGTAACCATCAAAACTTGATTGTTCTCCCTCTTCACGCTAGGTTCAGCAGTTTTCAGCATTGCAAGCAGCTCATTTGGTGTCTTCTCCAACCCATTCATGTTGTAATTCATGATGAAACCGCTGTAAGACGGGGGAGGGAAGCCAACACCAAATCTATACTTAGCTCGGCTGGAATTGGAAATCCCAGCGCCTCAAGCCTAGTACCATAACCAAACATCTTGATTACATGCTCGCTCACAAAGCCTCCTTCTGCCATGTGACATGACCACAATGCTTCGTTATTTCATAACGCTCAGTCTTAGCCTGAGTCTGGTACATGGCCTTGAGTGCGACAATAATGTCATATGCAGGAGTTTGGTCAAACTTCTTCTGCAACTCAGGGTCCATACATGTCAACATGAGACACTGAACCGATATGGCAGTATCACTCTTCAAGGTGTACTCCTCGAATTCAGCTTGCGATGCCTCCACCACGGCATGGCTGGGAGAGGCCCATCTAGAACATACTCGCTCTTCGCGTTCCTAAGAACAATCCTTAGGGCGCGAATCCAATCAGCATAATTGCTCCCATTTGCAGTCAGGGGTTTCTTCTCAATCAGTGGTCCAAGGTTAAACGTGGGTGCTATCTTAGCCATTGATCTACAACAATTAAGTTCACTTAGACATGTTCATAATTATTATCTAGCACTAAATTTAAACTAAATGTAAAGTGCTCCCACTAAAATTGATATTCCTCAAGATCAACTTAGTGTATTACGAAATCCACAATCCTCAGTAGTGTGAATCATGGATACATGTCTTCCACTATGACGAAGGGGTAGGTCAACAGACCAATCACTTCCTGCCGTGACTTTCGTTTCATCTTTCGATGTAGTGCTCCGAACTCATAACTAGTTATGCCTGGACGTCAAGACAACCAATCGCTTTTGCTGCTAGGACGTCCGTGCCCGCCTCCCGAACCCTTGGTAAACATTACTCCTGGATACAGGCGTACGGCAACAAGCATCCGGTTTGACGGAGCTACGATTGGATGAGCACGAACTCCTTGATATTTTCAATTTTAGCTTTAAGTAATTAAACTTTGTAAGCTACCGAGGAATCTCCCTAATAATCACACTACTGCGCAATCAAGGGAAGAACAAGAAAAACACATATAAAACATCACTAGTAAATTAACACTTGTGATGTAGTATAGTCTTTCTTGCTCCGTCCGCCGTGGCACCTTCCATCGGCGTGGCCATGTCGAGGTTCACGACACTTGCATGCCTTCTCCTATCCTCCACTACCACCATGGCTCGATGAATAAGAATGGCACGCCGGCCAACAAAAAGGGTTAGTCAACAAAATAATATTTTAAGACTATACCACATCACATGTCCTGCAAAACAGAGTTAGACTCCTCTAACGTTTGTTTGCAAATTTTAGCGTGGCTTGTAGGATCAACGGGACAACCGGAAATTCTACGGTCCTCACTAAGCATGTTTATTCATGTTGCTAGATTGACTTTGCGGGGTGATGGACAACCCAACGTTATGAAAACGTTGCGGCTCCCATCTAAACTTCACTGGTGCGCATGACCCCCGTGTGGACCTAGTCCACATGCCCTTTCCACCAACAAGTCAACGAATCCAACTATAGAAAGACCCGAAGCTACTGAAGCACTTCGTTGGCGCCAACAAGCATACTAGGAGCAGCCGGAAGGTCCGCGGATTGCCAGAAGTTCGTAAGATCAAACTATGCCATCGGAAACAATTCTTAAAGTGATATATTGGGAAGCATCCATAAATAAACTGAATGTTAGAAGCAACTTCTTCAATAACATACCCGCACAAACTTATGCGGTGCCCGCACATACCATGTGCTCTAGATCAAATCATGTATCTACGCATAGATCGCTCTGATACCACTATTGGGTTGCGTGTACGGTAAATTAAAAATTTCACGTATTGCTACGCAACACCTCCCAAGATCTACTATCGAGATACATGCGAATACGAAGATCCGATGATCTAGTTTAGTATACGTTACCAACACCGTAGTTGCGGAAGAACGTGTTGATGACGTAGTCGATGTAGCCGATCGCGGTCTCTCTCAACCAAGCCTGGTAGAGAGATTCTGACGCCTTCTTCTCCTTCGCTTTACCACCTTGATTCAACAGCGTGAGGGTCAACCGTCGTGAACGACAGATCACCCCTCTGAGAGCTTGCACACGTACGCCGGAAAGGTTCATCCGGGCTTTGCCGTCCAAGTTGGAGCTCCGCTGGTGTATATGAAGGTGGAGATCTCAACACATGAGAAGGAGAGAGATAGAGAGATTAGATCTAGTCTAATCGGATAGGTTGCCTCTAATTAGAGGTTCCTCTAATCCAACTAGAAGAGATCTAAACTTGAGAGCTGACGTGAGTCAATTGTCTAACTAAATTGTGTCTCCACAACTAGAGGGGGTGGGGTTTATAAAGGAGGCCAAAGGGTAGGGAGACTTGGACAAGGGGAAAAACCTTTCCTTGTCCAACTCAACTTGGACAAGGGGAAAGTTTCCCCTTGCCCAATTCGGCTAGGGAGGAGGAGTTGGAGTAGGACTCCAACTTCTCCCCCTCCCCTCCCTCTCCTTCCTTGTGGCCGCCGGCCGGTGGGGCCCGCCTAGGCCGAACCGACCTAGGGCGGGTGGGGCCCACCGCGCCGCACCGACCTGGCGGGCCCCGCCCGCCCTAGGCCGGCCCGCCTTGCCGCCTTGGCCGCCGCTGCCGCGCCCCGGTGGGGCCCGCCCTGGCTGCCACCAACCTAGCGGGTGGGGCCCGCCTGGCCGCGCCGCCTTCCCCCGCCGTAGGCCTTCGGCCCACTAGGGTTCGGCCCGGGGTTTCCCCCATTGGCGTTTCGGCCCACCACCACTTGCTGGTGTGGCCCTTTTAATATTTTTCCCGTAATTATTATATCAATTAAATAAATCAATATTTAATTAACATATAATTAAATAATACTTTGTCTAATTAATTCTTATTTGAATATTTCCTTTTACAGAATATTTCACTGAATTAATTTCCTATCATATGAAACTCCTTTCATATGATCCGAGACACCCAGTGTCTGCTGACAAAATACTCCGGACAAATATTTCCTCTTATATAAACCCTCGGAATAAATCCGACCGTGATAGTAACTTCTATCACAAACTTTCTCTCTTGATAAGGTATATCTATCACGCAAGCACCATGCCGGTGATACTCTCTCCATGTTCCAGACCAACCATAATACACAACTAAGTAATCCTAGTTTAAGTGTGTCCACCCTACATGTTCGATAACGGGTAGCTATAATTGGTTGGGTATCAACCAATCACCGACTAGTGACAGTTCCAAGGACGATCCTGTGTAGCTGCTATCATTATGCGAAAGACACTTCTGTTGAACCTGCTGGTTATTTAATATATCAATCCCATTACTCACGATACTGAACTTCACCCGAGATACAGATCCGTGGATGATACCATGAATCAATCAATGATTGATTCACATCATCTTTGTCTATCTCGTTACCGGTAAGTTCTCTTTACTCGTTACCGTATTATGATATCCCACATGGTGTAACTTCACCATGCATTGTCTGCAGAACATAGTGGATACATATATAACCGAGAGGGCCCTGGACGTATCTCTCTTAACCTAGAGGAGTAATTTCCCATCTCAGAACATTAGGATACACTCATACCTTGAACCCACCCAGTATTTAGAAATCACGTATTTAGAAATCACCGTAGTTATAGCATAGAGAATACGAATCAATAATATATGAATCAGATATATACATGTATAAATATATTGCCTTTTGGGCATGTATCCAACAGTACTGTGGTCGCCGCTGTTGCGCCAGCCCGCAGCTTCCGCCGCTGGGATCCGCCGGGACATCAGAGCAGCCGTCACCCAAAGGGCCGCTGCTCGCATGCAAGCCCACGTGGTGTCCTCCACCAGCAGCAGCCGGGAGGGGTTGGTGGAGGAAGAATGGTTGGCCGGGGAGGAAGGGGAGCAGGGCCAAGGGCGGCCCGCCCGACCCAGGCCAAGCCCAGATCGGGCCCGAGCGCTGCCACCGGCCGGCGCATCGAACGACCTCGCACAGCACCGGCATCGCATCGCTGCTTGGCCACATCACCAACACCGCGCCGAATCACCTCCGCCCCGCCGCCTCGCCGGGACACCCGCGCGACCCACGATGCGTCGCCGCTCCGCGCGAAGGAGCGCCGCCAGGGTGTGCACGCACACGCCCACGCCTCCTTGGCAACCAGGCGTCGCCACCACCGCCGTCACCAGCGGCGACGGCGGTCAGGGAAGAAGGGAGTCGCTCGCGCGAGCGACCCGGGAGGCAGGGGGAGCGTTGTCGCTCCTCATAAAGTAAACAAAATTTCATCGTGAGCTTATTTCCACTGCTGCTTCTCTGGGCAACTCCACTCAGTGGCTTATGTACAAGTCGAACCTCAAAAGAAACTGGGCCTAAATCATATCTTTTATGTAATGGACATGATGTTTCTCACTTGATAATATCTAGTACAATTTCCGGATCTCGAGGAAGCCAATTGAACTCTATGGATAATAGATTAGAAGATATTGATTATGAATTTGTCCTTTATATGTTGGATTGAATAACAAAATTTGATGTTGTCCTAGAAACCCCTGCCCTTGGAATCCCAACATAGTCTGTAAAAGTAGAAGTGTGTTTGTATCAAAAAAAAAGTAGAAGTGTGTTTTTTTTTTGAGGGCTAAAAGTAGAAGTGTGTAGGAGACATCAATGACATAACCATTCACCTATAAAAAAGATTAAAACAAATACTCTGACATGAAATAAAATGTTTGACACCATGGAATGATTTTTATTTGATCTAGTATTATTATTAAGTTTTATTTTATTATTTTCATATAAGCTGTTTGGCGCGTGGAAGACTACTAAACCAAGCGACAGTCAAAAGACCACTTGGACCCTAAACACAAACAATAAAACATTGTGTGGAATGAGGCCTTACATGGTTCCAAATAAAACATTGAGTGGAATCTTTTTTGAAAATGATTCCAAATTTAAAAATATTCCAATTGTGAAATTGTTTCACTTTTTTTTTCAAAATTCAAAATGTTCAGTTTAAAAAATATTCGAAATTTTGTTCAGATGTAAAAAATTGTACAATTTTTTTTAAAACCATAAAAAGTGAAAACAGAAAAGAAAATAAAAAGGAAAAATGAAAACGGAAAAGAAAATGCATAGTGAATCGGAACAGTTCGTGGAGAAAGTAGGCTGGTCCTTCGCGATGAAGGTACTTCAGGCGGCGTGCGCGTTAAGCGACGCTGACGAGCGGGGAGCGCCTATGGGTCGCGGTACGCGACGTTAGCGTCGCGTCGCGTACCCTTCCCTTCGCTTCAGGCGCCCAGGCCCAACCAAACTTCATCTTCTTCCTTCGCCTCGCCACCGCGCCCCGCCATAGCTGCTGCTCCAACGCAGTACGATACACACGCCTAGCACACCCGTCGCCTCCATCTTCTTCCTCACCTCCGTCGTCCCCCCGCCGCCACGTGCCGCCGGCCATGCCGCCAGCCGCCGCCACCGGCGGCCGGCACCGCTCCCGCGGTGCCTCGCCGCCCCGCCCTCCTCCAACCGCGGCCCACCGCCGGTCCGCCGCCGCCCAGACCTTCCCTCTAAACCCCCCCACCCCGAACTCCGTCGCCGGCGCACCGCACCCGCACCCCCTGCGTTAAGTTTCTTTCCTCTCCTCCGCCGGCGACGCCGCGGCCAGCCGCGTCGTCCCCGTCTCCGGCGAGGTCCTGGCCTCACCTCCGACGGGGCGCGACGGCTAGCCGCGTCGACCCCGACGTCGGTGAGTGGCTATGGCGCCGGCGAGCAGCGCGTCTTCTTCTTCCCCGTGCGTCCTCTTCTTCCTCTTCCCGTGCGAGCTCGCTGTGGGCTGGCCCAGTAGAGGGTACGCGACGCGACGCGACGCTATCGTCGCGTTAGGCGACCTATAGGGTTTATATAGGATTTGACATGATGGGCCAGAGGACGAGAAATAGCTCGTGGGAAGATGTGGGTTGCATGTAAAAGAGATACTGCAGAAAGAGGAAGGGGAAGGAAAAAAAATGGGCTCGGCCCAACACGAGGGAGGGTTGATGACTGAAAAAATGTTTGTGCTTCAGCCCCCAAATCCACCGCACCATCCCGGAGTCCCTCGCCGCCGAAACCCCTACCTCCCCCCCTTCCTCTCACACCGAAGCGCGCCTGCCATCTCGGAGCGGAGGAGCTCGGGCGGTTCTCTCCTGATCTTCCTCCTCCGATCCCCTCTGCTGCTGCTTCTGGTGCGGCGTGGCTCGGACGCGATTCATTTTGTTGGTAAGGAAGCCCTAGTTTTGCTCTTCGTTTTTGCTCTGGTCCCCTCTTTGCCGCCAGCAATCGAATCCAGCCAGATCCCTTTCCTCGAGATTGGTCTCAGTTGACCCCCCATGGGAAGGGCGGGCTGTCAAGACGCGGCGGCCGCATCCGTCTTCCCATGTATTTTGGTCACCATTTCGCTGAACTAAAACTGCGACTTTTGAGATCCCGAATTACACTACTAATAGCACTTTGTTTCCAGGAAAAAATCAGGGGGTTCAACTGAACCCCCATGCCCCGTGGTAAGTCCGCTCCTGGGAGGAGCTGGATCTTCTGCTAGTGCTGGGGCTGGGCAGATAAAGGCAGGGGAGGAGGAGGAGCAGGAGTGTAGGATGCTGAGCGTGGTGCGGGTGCACCTGCCGTCGGAGATCCCGATCGTGGGGTGCGAGATCACCCCCTACGTGCTGCTGCGGCTGCCTAACGGTGCCATCTCCACCGACGACGTGCCTGAGACCGTGCCTGTTGATGGCCACTTCATGCGATACCGATGGTGAGTGAGAAGCTTTCAATTGCGACTTTTGGTTCAATCGGATATGTGTTTTGAACCCATAGCTCTGCTTGTGTGTTGGTACTAGTGGATTTTGACGAAAAGAGGGGGCGTTTAAGTATCAGTTAGACTGGTAGATGCTTAACTACTTGGTAAACTTCGGGAAGTTTGTTTTTATCCTTAATTCTTGCATATGAAGGGTAGCTGTGTGAATTCAGAGCATGAATTGCTCTAACGAGCCAATTGTTGTTGGAACGAATGGAAACCCAAAGAATATAAAGTGCCAGTGCTTGCTCTTGAGACATAAATAGATTGTTGGAATGGGACATAATCCAGAACCAACAGAGAAATGGCTTCATTTTATGCCTGTTACCGAACCATACTATTGACTATTGAGATATTGCATATCAGGCACTCATGCAGGCTAATGCAGATTTTGGTAATAATATGTGAATTATTTGTCGAGCAATTAAATATAAAATCATACTATTATTTTCTTTATTAGAACTATGGACCAAGAGATGGTAGCATCATATGAGTCACAGTTGAGATGAAGGCTGTTTTCTTTTAGGAATGCATGTCAATCGCTGCGCAAGTATGGTTGCATCAGTCTTGGATGGATTTGGGGCATTTAATAAATTTGTGGGATTACACATCTAACTAATATTGTGGAGATGCAGTATTCCAGCATGCTATCAATTTCTTCACTTGGCTTCACGTGATGATTGCAAGGTTAAAAAAAGCGGAAAGCGGTGAGCGAGCGGTGAGCCTCCGATGCGCTTAACTGACGCTTCAGCGCGCTTAAGCAAGATTAAGCGTTTTGTACGGACAAGCAGTCTAGCAGCAAAAACACGCACAAGCAAGCAGCCCAGCAGCTCGATTCTAAAATTATTAGCCCAAGGCCCAAGCAGCAAGCACAGACGACACGGAGGAAACATCAATCGACACTTCACCTGATACGCGGCGGCCGGCGGCGAGTAGATCGAGCTCGAGCTCCCTTCAGGGCAGAGAGAGGGCGAGGGGAACAAGCTCGGCGGTGGAAGAGGAGCTTCCCCGACGGCAAGGCGAAGCAGGGACGAGGAGGACGTTGAGGAGGAGCTCGCCGGCGGAGGAGGAGCTTCCCCGCCCGCAGCGCGGAGCAGGAACGAGGAGGATGCGTCGGACGGCGCGGGTGGAGCTGCGCTGGAGGCGGGCGGAGATGGGCGGCGGACGGAGCTGCGCTGGAGGCGGGCGGAGCTGGGCGGCGGACGGAGCTGCGCCGGCGGAAATGAGCCCCGAGTGCAGCAGCCGCCAGCAGCGCTCTGTCTCGCTCGCTGAATCTGGTCAATTTCTAACCCTAACTTCCTTGTATATGCCCGCTCTGGTTTCCCCCTCTTTTCTCCCCCAAAAATTCGTCTCCTGCCGGGGAAGATCGAGTGCGCAGCTGCCGCTTTCCTCGCTTCGCTCCGCTTCAGAGCCGCATAAGCGTACGCTTCCTAATTAAGCGAACGCTTAATCGCGCTTACCGCCTAATGGGCCGCTCAGGCCTAATCCTGAGCGATGAGCCTCCGATGCGCTTTATTATGCGCTTTCCTCAGTGTAAGCGTCCGCTTTTTTGAACCTTGGATGATTGTGATATATTTCTGTAAATAAATCACATTAACTTCACTTGGAGGACTCAAAGGAGACATCTTGGCGCCTCTAGAGCTTGAAATGGTTATTATACTTCTTTGGTATTCCACATTAGTAATGGTAATGTATTAGGTTTAGTGCTGCTTAATTGCAAGTTTTTTCAGTTGCTAAAGGTTAGTGAGAGTTTGAACCACTGTTCAGTGTCTGACCGATAAGATAAACCGGCCGATATGCAACCGGCCGATTTACCCCTTATCTTGGGTCGACCGATAAGTTCCCGATAAGCGATATCCCCAATATTGGTTTGAACATGCATTCCATTATTTGTTTAGTTGAAATGTACTTCTCTGCTTTACATTTCATCTCTTACTGCCCCCGCCTCTACCACCACCACCCTTACAGATTATTCATGCTCTTTCTGTGTTCTAACAACAACAACAACAACAACAACAACAACAACAAAGCCTTTTATTCCCAAACAAGCTGGGGTAGGCTAGAGTTGAAACACATAAGATCTCGAAACCAAGTCATGGTTCTGGCACATGGATAGCTAACTTCCACACAGCCCTATCCATGGCTAATTCTTTGGTGATATTCCAATCCTTCAGGTCTCTTTTAACCGACTCCTCCCATGTCAAGTTTGGCCTACCACGACCCTCTTAACATTCTCATCCCGCTTTATCCGTCCGGTATGCAAAGGCGCTTCCGGAGGCCTACGTTCTGTATGACCAAACCATCTTAGACGGTGTTGGACAACCTTCTCTTCAATCGGTGCTATCCCAACTCTCTCACGTATATCATCATTCCTAACCCGGTCCTTTCTTGTGTGGCCACACATCCATCTCAACATGCGCCTCCGCTACACCTAACTGTTGGATATGTCGTCTCTTGGTCGGCCAACATTCTGCGCCATACAACATCGCAGGTCGAATCGCCGTCCCATAGAATTTGCCTTTTAGCTTCTGTGGCACTCTCCTATCACAGATGACGCCAGAAGCTTGGTGCCACTTCATCCAACCAGCTTTGATCAGATTAAAATATTTTAGCAAACCTGCACTTACCATTATTTGTTTTGTTGAAGTCATGTCTCTCGCACCCCCACCCTTTACAGATTATTCTTGCTCTGACGGTGTTCTAACAAATTAATATAATATTATATAAAAAAAACTTACATAGTCCCCTCCGTACGATTATATAATACGTTCTGGCAGACTAATTTAAGTTATCAAAACGTCTTATATAATGGGACAGAGGGGTATTATTTAAGAAAAAATATTTGGCGTATGTTTTAGCAATGTGACATAGTTGATGTATTTTTGGTAAGTTTAACTCATATAATACAGCTGTGTTCTAAAAAAATGTCTAATAGGCTGTGTATAAGGAACGGTTGCCCTGCCCTTTACATACGTAATTGACCTTGTTAGGCTGTATAATAACTACTAGCTGGCTGACTAAATGAATACCGGCTATTGGTTTTAGAGCCTGGTTGTGTGATTATGTTCATCTAGGAATGGTTATTCATTTCATCCTGTCCATTTTTCTGCATGTAAAGCATATATAAATTCCATTTAAAAGACTACATGCTGAGAATTTAGACCCTCAGACCTTAAGAAATGGTGGAGATGGTTCTGTTAACATTCATGGATTTCAATGGTTTGGGTTTTGGCCCATCTTGCATTTTCATTTGTTTGCAATAACTGGCTTGATAAGAATGACATGTATGTAAAGTTCTTATCATAGTAATAGTTTCGTTATTTCTTGTATGGACGCCCTAACGATACTTGCAAACCTGCAATTTTAATCTGATCGAACAGCAGAATTTAGCTTATTGTTTATAATTGTATATGGTCTGATCTAGTCAAGAAAGCACTTTCACTGAAAGCAAGAACAACAAGGATCAACTAAGTTAGCAGGTTGAGATTCCAAAAAAAGAAGAAAATAGCAGGTTGATATGTTTTTTAAAGTTAGCAGGTCGTGGGGACTAAAATCAGGCAAAATAAACTATGTCAGCAAAAACTCACACATGTGCAAGTAAACCTGTAATCTGAAAACATGTTTTCTCATCTACATTGCTGTTAACAAAAATTGTGGATGTCGACTTCGAAGATGTTAGCAGGTCACAGTGAGCTGATATATGCAAAAACATTAGCTCTTACTTTCCTGTCTTTTTTTTTCCAGTTATGTCTTTTAAGCTTTCTGTGTGTAATTAAGTACATTTGGTTTTCCCCTTGAAGGTATCGCATACAAAGCGATCGGAAAGTTGCTATCTGCAGTGTGCACCCGATGGAGCAAGCAACAATTCAGTGCCTGGGTTGTCTGAAGTCAAAAATACCTGCTGCTAAGAGTTACCATTGTTCTGCTAAGTGCTTCTCTGATGCGTGGCAGCACCACAGGGTTTTGCATGAGCGAGCTAGTAGCGCTTTAAATGAAAATGGAGCTGAAGAGGAGGAGCTATTTGGTAGATTTGGTAGTGGTAGTTCAGGGATTCTTAGTTCTGGGTCTGGGTCAATGTCAAATCTTGGACAGAGCCCTGGTATTAATAATGGACCTGTTCCTTTGTATCCCTCGGGCTCTGACAAGAATTCGGGTGAAACTTGGTTTGAAGTGGGACACTCGCAGACATATACACCGGCTGCTGATGATATTGGGCATGTTTTAAGATTTGAATGTGCAGCGGCGGACACAGAAAAGAAAGTACCTGTAGGGCCTTCAACTTCAATTATGACATCACGTGTGATTCCAGCACCAACTCCTACTCCACGCCGCCTTATCCAAGTGAATGGAGATGTTTTGGGTCACTTGGATGTAGACAACCAGACTTCTTCTTTTGGAACATTCACGGTGCTGTCCTATAATATACTTGCTGATGCATATGCTACAAGTGATACATATAGCTACTGCCCAACTTGGGCACTTTCATGGACTTATCGAAGACAAAATTTGATGCGCGAAATTATCGGTTATCATGCTGATATCATATGTCTTCAGGAGGTATCATATGTTACACGTCTTCTCCACAATTCTAATTTGTGCTGACCTACTTCTTGCATTTTTCCCATCATTTATTAATTAATGAACTGAGAACAAATTTTGCAACTCAGTGAACTTACGAGTGGTAAGTGGTAACTCTGTTCAGTAACCTGCAGTCCTGTATATACTCTTCTCGGACTGTTTGATTCTGAGTCTTCACTTCATTTTCTTGTTTTTAGTGATGTTGTATTTGAGTTTGCGATAGTTTGCCTGCTGTTTAACCCTTCACAACATCTCTCTGACTGTACATCATGAAGTGTTTCTTGAAGTTTCTTTCAAATATATTGTGTGCTTTGCATGGTTGGCCTTTAGTTGAATTTATTCATATTAAAATTTCTAAAAACGAAATTATCCTTTAGAATGTATTGGATGGAAGTTATGCTAAATTCTACCTCTATTATATGCCAAATTCTACTGTTTTTAGGTACAATTGAACCACTTCGATGACTTTTTCGCACCTGAGTTTGATAAACATGGATATCAGGCGCTTTACAAGAAGAGGACAACAGAGGTAACTTTGAGTATGGCTTTATTGTCACAAATTGGTCTAGTACCTTCCGATGTCTTATTGTACTTCATTGTTGTCACAGGTGTATGCTGGGGTTCCTCACGCCATTGACGGATGTGCTACTTTCTTTCGTAGAGACAGATTTTCACACGTAAAAAAATACGAGGTACTTCCACTGTAGGTTTACAGCTACTGAGCTAGCTGGTAAGTTGCAGCTATCAACATTTTCTGTACTTGTGCAGGTCGAGTTCAATAAGGCTGCACAGTCTTTAACAGATGCGATTATTCCACCTGCCCAAAAGAGAGTGGCTTTAAGCCGCTTGATTAAAGTAAGATTAACTTTACAAAGGAATACTATCTACGATGATTCTGTACCGACTTTTGATTAACACATGCCCTGCTTCCTTTGAAGGATAACATCGCGCTAATTGCGGTTTTAGAAGCCAAATTTGGCAACCAAGGAACGGAAAACCCTGGTAAAAGACAGCTCCTTTGTGTGGTATGTCAATCACCTTCTTTTTTTAGATGTGTATACAGTAGCTCTGTCACGTGTTAGATATGACACTATGTATACTTATATGGCATGGCACTTTTATGGAAAATTCTACATTTGGTCTTCAATTATTGTCACATTTTAATTTATACCCTTAACTTCAACTTCAATACTGTTTAGTTTGCAGAATTCGACACTCGAGACCATTCAAATTAGTCCTGGAAGCTGGTTTCATGAGCAGTTTTTGTAACTGCATATTTTGAAACCACCCTTTTCCCCTCCCCTATCATCCTTCCCTCCTCAGCTTGGCCATTAATACCACTCCCTCCTCGACTATTCTCTTTTCGTCCGCTCCACACATTAGGCAGCAGTGTAGCCGTGTGCGGCATGCCATGGATGCAATGCCCACATAAATCACCCGCAAATACTGCCTTGGGACATAACTTGAACGTTTTGATAGTTGAGGGTAGACGGTTTTGGCATATTTGGCATGGGAGCCACACTTGTCATAGAATCATTTGCTAGCCAAATTTTCCATTTCCGCCACAAAAACTGTGACACCCACACTTGTCGCAGAAAAGTGTGGAGAGCAACCAAACATGCCCATAATCATGAACGGTTTTGATAGTTGAGACTTACACAGTTCTGAAAATCAGGGTGTAAGTTAAACCTACGTAATAGTTAAGGGATCAAAAGTAGACTTCTTTCCTTTGTGTTTAGCTGTTGAACTGCCAGCAGCATACTGCAAGAAGCATATGAATTTATACCTTTCTTTTCTGCTCTACATTAGGAATTGCAAGCTGTATGCTATCTTATAGAAAACTATATCTATGTAGGATGACCAAAATAAGTTAAGATGCTGGAAAGTTATAAAAATAATATTTCGATGCCGGATGCTTTGGCATTTGCTGTAGAATCTAGATTTCAGGCCCAGTTTACTACAAATGCCCATTATGTATTCTTTCAGCTTATGATGTCATTTGTTCATTTGCTGTGTGATTATTCATATGTCATGGGATCTCATTATTCCATTTTGCAGGCCAATACACATGTAAATGTCCACCAAGACCTCAAAGATGTAAAGCTATGGGAGGTCTGTCTCGTCACATTCTCTGTATGCTAGCACTCAGCAAAATCTAAAAATTTCAGATTGACAGTAAGTTGTTTCTTCGCAGGTTCAAACACTCCTCAAAGGATTGGAAAAAATAGCTAACAGTGCGGATATTCCGATGTTGGTCTGTGGTGATTTCAATTCAATCCCTGGGAGGTGCATACAAGATTCCATCAGAGCAATATTGTTCATGTTCTCACAACTATGAGTTTCTAAGTGCTTCCTTTTGCTTTTCAGTACTCCACATGGGCTTCTCGCGATAGGGAAAGTTGATCAATCGCATCCAGATCTGGCCATCGACCCCCTTGGAATTTTACGTCCTGTGAGCAAGTTGACACACCAGCTTCCTCTGGTACAGTAAAAACTAGCATGGCTTGTTGAGTCTCTTCTTTTTCATTGCTAAATGTTCTGACCAAAGTTTCTACTTGTAGGTTAGTGCGTACTCTTCATTCGCAAGAATGGTAGGTGTTGGCTATGATTTGGAGCACCAGAGGAGGAGGATGGACCCAGGAACAAATGAACCACTTTTCACAAATTGCACAAGGGATTTCACTGGAACCGTCGATTACATATTTTACACAGGTTGGTGCCTGACTCATGGTATCTGTATCCTATGTTTGTAGTTTTGGTACCTCTACTGTTCTTGAAAAAGCGTTCTGTAAGGGTTTTGTTTGATGATGGCATGATGCCTTGATGATCAATTGATTATGTTTTCTTACTTCAGCGGATTCGTTGTCAGTGGAGTCTTTATTGGAACTTTTGGATGAAGAGAGCTTAAGAAAAGACACTGCTCTTCCTTCACCTGAATGGTCGTCAGATCACATAGCGCTCTTAGCAGAATTCCGGTGCAAGCCTAGGATCAGAAGGTGACGCCTTAGGTATGTAACAATTAATAAGGACATCACCAATGTCTAATTGCATTCTAGTAGAACTGTGTTTTCTTCTTGCTCGGTCTTAGTAAGGACATATGTTCTGCATTGTGTCTTTTAGCCTTGGTAAAAGGGTTAATGTCCGCAGATACCTTTGTGTCTTTTAGCTTTGGTAAAATGGCTAATGTCCGCATATACCTTTGCATCTCTCTGGTATGTCTATAGTCGCAAGTCTTCTAGTAAGTAGTAACACGATGTACCATAATTTATTTGAAAGTAGGCACAAGACAGCATTCTTGTTCTACATGCCTTGTGGTCGATCGATTCTTTTAGACCTTGGTGCGGACATAAACTTCTGATTGGCTGATCAACTATGCCATACGGGCAGCATCCTGTGACCCCCTGTCTTGATTTGACGGTCATGTTAACTGACTTTCTCCAGGTCGCATACAGATGGTTAGCATCAGCATTCATGCTGGAGGTTTAACTTCCATGGTGGAAGGTGGAAGTTGAGGAGGGGCAGACGCGATCGGATCCTCGGGGAAGCAGCCAGTAAGTCTTAGGAAGTGGCCTCAGAAAAAGGGAGGCTCGTGTAGTGTTGATTATTACTCTCTTTACATTTCAACTCCATGATATTTGAGCCGCCCCTTTGTAATATTATACTTTATATAGAAGGGAAATCCTTGAGAGAAATATTGATAATAGATTCTGACGCATGGCTAGATCATTTTAAGCCTTTTTGTTTAAATCTGCCAGCAATTTTTCGCATGCTGTTGACTCTTTATTTATTCCTACAGCTGGGACTGATCCTTCGAACTGTTGTGCACTTATACTGATGAGGGTTGTAAATTTTAGGTATTTGTGTAGGTACTGGATCAGGATTTTTCATGGTTTGTAGCACAGATGGCTGTTTCAGTGTCTCGTACCAATATCTATATTTGGTTGCACGTACTATATGGAAGCTATAAGGTGGTTCGCCGGACCTGTGCCACTTTTCTGTGAGTTGGCTAGAACATATGTCTCTGCTATGCGTGCGCGTACTGAGTCGTAGTAGTAGCGCAACGCACTCCCTTGGTTTCTCCGACCCAGTCCGCTCGCTTGGGCGATTAGAGTCAAGGCGGTCACTGCAAAGCCATGTCTTTAGCGATAGCTAACCAAATTACAGTAAAAGCGGAAAGTGTCTTTTGCTCCTGAGCATCGGTGATCCTGCTATTTAAAAACTAAAAAAAAAATGATATTTTCATGATTAACTTTTTTTGAAAAAAAATCTGAATGTAGCCAATGTGCAACATAAAAATGAAAAAAAAACTAGAAAATCGGATTCGATACTAAGTGCTTGGCCTCTCAATGTGTGTTGCGGTTGTCAGAGCATCTCCAACAGACGTCCAATATTAGCGCCGCATGAAAAAAACTGTCCTTTTAAACTCCAACAAACGATGGAAAATCCATCCACAACGATGGGGATTTCTATATCGCACGCTGTATGTTTTGTGTGTGACTTACAATGAGCTGGGCAATCTGAAGAGGACGCGCAAAGACCAACTACCACGGTGAAACTTCACCCGTGCGTCTTCGACATGTCATGAGCAGCCTCCTCCGACACAAAGGCGAGTGCGGGCGCGACGGTGGCCTCCTCCAGTGATGCGGCGAGAGTGCGGGCCTCCTCCGGTGACGGCAGCCTGCGAGGGCGGGGGTGGAGGCGGTCAGATGCAGAGAAGACAAGAGGGTCAGCGGCGATTTCGACCGTCCCGCGCGACTTGATGGGGATGGAGAGGAGACGATGGTGGAGCTCGTGGTCCTCTCCGTTTCGTGGGGGAAGGCTTGCAACCAGAGGCGTATCCAGTGGGGGTGCCATGGCACCCCCTAAAATATGTAGATGTTCATTTAGATACTAGTATTTGGACCAATTCTTGTTAATTGCTACAAGTATTTGGACTAATTGTGACTAAATGTTAAGCATAATAGGAAAGTTTTTAAACTTGGCACCCCCACCAATTTCATCCTAGATCCGCCACTGCTTGCAACGGCGGTGTCGTGCGTCGGCGGCGAGGGCGGACGGCAGGCGACCGCGACAACCACCCACGCCCGCCACTTCACCGTCCTCCTTCTAGCCGCCGCCGCTGGAATCACGCCGGAATCGGCTGCCGGCCATGGCGTGGTGGTGGAGGTCTGGAGGATGACTCCAGGGACCCAATTGCTTTTCTCAAAAAAAAGTTGTAGGATCTTTTTTGTCAAATTTAATGACTTGTTTGTTATGCCACTGTAGGCTGCGCCATGCATTTTAGTGCGTTGGTAACTGATGCAAGTTGCGCGTCTGGAAAACTGATGTTGGCCACGCGGCGCTAATAATGCTAAAATGACATTGCATTTTTGTTTTATCATGACGCTGTTAGACGCCTACTGGAGATGCTCTTAGCAAAAGCTAGAACCTGTCTTGTGCCCCAAAAAAGAGGCATAGCACCAAATGCCTTTTCAACGTCGACACTACAAAATATCCCAGACTCCGTTGGGAATCATGTATAACGGACATGAAATGGATGTTGAGTATATAGGCAATTGTTCGATTAAATTAATCTAATAATAAATCATGAACATGGCATAAACAGTGCTAATGACATATTGAAACTTGATGATAAAACTACGTACTAGAAGGATAGTAGAAACATCTACACATATGACTAGTACTGCAAACATGGAAATAATCAGGAGAGGGATAAACATGTTATACCCTCCAGTAGGCCAGTTGGCCACAGCAGCAGCGGAGGCAGTGGCGTCGTCGGCGATCCTCTTGTCAGTAACAGCTTGCTCCTTGTCGGCGTCAGTGGCCATGGCGATGATGAAGGCGACGAGAAAGTAGTTGATGCAGATGTAGTTGAGAAGCGAGCAGTCGCGTGACGCTCCCCAAAAAACTAATCACCCCTCTCCCATACAAGATGTGGAGAGGCGGGGTTTCGGAGGCCTACTCTTCCGTCGGCCGTGTACGCGGTGGACGGGATGGGATCAGCCGAAGGCAGCAGAGAGATGAACTATGGTGGCGGCGCGAGCAGATGAATCTGTCTGTAATCTATTCTGGAGAGGAGCGACCTCTCTTATATAGGCACCGGAGGAGGCGACCGGTCCAACAGAAACGCCCGTAATCAATCCCAATGAATTATGGTAACGTCCATACGTAAGAGCACTTAAGACAAAACGTTTCAGCTCGTATTCATTTCCATTAAGGCAAAACGTTTCAGTTGACCGCTCACATTTTTCCTTCGTGACAAAAAGAATACATCGGCTCGGCGAGATTCCCGCAACCTGCGGCGCGTCGTGACATGACGTGCCGAGGCGAGGCGTGGCGTGGCGAGGCGGGCGGCGGAGGAGGAGGAGCGCGCGTGTGGAACGCTTCCTTTCTCTTCACAGCCAACACCTCATACATGGTAGAGAAGAGCTCATCTTATAAACTGGTGTACATCTCTCTAAACTAGCCATGTGGAACTAAACTCCCACGTACCACTCTTCAAATGGCAGCATGGGCCTTTAGGGATTTTCAGGAATTGCTAGATGGGCCTAAAGCCCACTTTTATATTAAGCAATATTTCAGCAATCCCCCACCAGATCCCAAAGACACATGATGTTCTCTGTTCCAAACACTGTTTTTGATATACCAGTATTTTCAATGGAGACCTGTTAAGGTTGAGCTCCACCTAGAGCGAATAGCTACACTCCTTCACAACTGACAATGGACTATGCCTTGAATTGTCAATTTGGCGTAAAGTAGTTTCACCAAACGTCTTACTAGTACTAGGCTTCCGAAGGCTGACCACTCGGGTGGAGCATATTAGTCACACTCCTGACCTATTCATGAACTTACTAGAGACCAACCCAATCTCACAGACTGTGACCAGCAGTCAGGTTCATATAGGTGTGTTCCTCCAAAGATCGCTCTGTAGGGTAGCATCTTGGTTATACAAAGCCTTGGAACACATTAAGACAAATGTCAACCTACCATACAGTTACCGAGAGTATTGCATCTCCAACGGAGTAGGTTAGTAAAAGTACTCTCATCAGTTAACCACCAGCTTGTTTTCCCAGGTCCTACTTCACGGGATCTCCGATCACATAGGTTGGGTTACTACCATGGCAACTCATGTGGGTTTCATCCCTATCTCCCTCGATGCATTTTCTATCACAACACGTGATAGCCTTTTAGTAAAGGGATCTGCCAGATTCTTAGCCGACTGGATATAATCCAACGCTATTACTCCGGAGTTTCTCAAATGTCTGAGAGCTTTTAATCTCATTCTTATATGTTTGTTGGACTGCATGTTGTCCTTTGAACTCTTGACCTTGGTAACCACTGTCTGATTGTCACAGTTCATCAGGATAGCCGGAACTGGCTTTTCAACCACATGCAAGTCCATCAACAGATTTTGAAGCCATCCTGCTTCGACACCAGATGTGTCCAATGCTGTTAATTCTGCTTCCATTGTCGACCGCGTCAGGATCGTTTGCTTGCAATACTTTCAGGAAACAACACCACCTCCAAGGGTAAACACATAACCCGTTGTGGCTTTCATCTCATCAGCATTAGAGATCCAATTAGGATCACAATATCCTTCAAGCACTGACGGGCTTCCAGAATAGTGAAGTCCATAGTTCACAGTACCTTTTAGATAGCGCATAATTCTTTCGATAGCATGCCAATGCACATCACCCGGATTGGAAACAAACCGGCTCAGTTTGCACACAGCAAACATGATGTCAGGCCTTGTAGCGCTAGCTAGATACATGAGTGAACCAATTACTTGAGAGTATCTCAGTTGGTCCTTAGTTGTGCCTTTAAATTTTCGAATCTGCACACTAGGATCATATGGTGTTGGAGAAGCTTTGCAGTCCGAATATCCAAAACGACTCAAAATCTTCTCAACATAATGGGATTGCAAAAGTGTAATCCCACCCTCATTATCTCCAGTAGCTTGATGTTCAAAATAACATCAGCCACACCAAGGTCTTTCATTTCAAATTTCTGAGACAGAAATGACTTAACCTCCTCAATAACTTTGAGGTTGGTCCCAAATATTAGTATGTCATCAACATACAAGCACAGTATAGCTCCTTCACCCCCACCATGGCGATAGTATACAAATTTGTCAGCTTCATTAACAACAAAACCAGCAGAGGTTAAAGTTGTATTGACATTCTCATGCCATTGCTTAGGTGCTTGTTCAGGCCATATAAAGATTTCAGTAACTTACACACCTTTCCTTCCTGGCCATCTAATACAAAGCCATCTGGCTGTTGCATGTAGATTTCCTCGTCTAGCTCTCCGTTCAGGAAAGCCGTCTTAACATCCATCTGGTGGACGAGAAGACCATGCGAGGCCGCCAACGAGAGTAATACTCGTATGGTGGTCAGTCTGGCCATAGGTGAATAAGTATCGAAGAAATCTTCCTCTTCTTTCTGGGAATAACCCTTGGCCACAAGCCTAGCTTTGTACTTTTCAATCGTACCATCAGGCCTAAGCTTCTTTTTGAACACCCACTTACATCCCAATGGTTTACAACCATAGGGACGTTCAGTAATTTCCCATGTTCCGTTAGCCATGATGGAGTCCATCTCGCTACGGACCGCTTCTTTCCAGTAATCAGCGTCTGGAGACGCGTAAGCCTCTGAAATAGAAGTGGGAGTATCATCCACGAGGTACACAAGGAAATCATCACCAAAGGACTTTGCAGTCCTCTGTCTCTTGCCCCTACCAAGGGTTTCCTCGTCATCCTCCTCAGGACTTTCATCATGTGTTTGTTCATAATATTCCATCGGAATGGCAGGTTCAGGAGTCTCATCAGATTCATGTCTGGAAGTGCTTGGCATATCTCTCATGGGAAAAATATCCTCAAAGAATGTAGCATCTTTAGACTCCATAATTGTACCGACCTTCACGTCAAGTACCTCAGATTTCACTACTAGAAATCTACTAGAAATCTGTAGCATCTTTAGACTCCATAAAGAATGTAGCATCTTTAGACTCCATAATTGTGTCGTTCTTCTCTGCTCCCATTGTTCATAGGGAGTTATCTCACTGTCTTTTGTCAGAACTTTATTCAGGACATGACATGACGTCAATACAGCCTCCCCCACCATGCCTTGGATAAACCCAATGTATCTAACATGGCTTTAACCAAATCTGTTATAGTATGTTTTTTCCGTTCAGCAACCCCATTTGACTGGGGTGAATAGGGAGGCGTGCTCTCATGAATAATACCGTGTTCCACATAGAAAGAATCAAACTCATGTGAGAAGTACTCTCCACCACGATTTTGACCGGACTCGTTTCATTTTCTTTTCAAGTTGATTCTCAACTTCTGCCTTATAGATTTTAAAGTAGTGTAGAGTGATACGTCTCCAACGTATCTATAATTTCTGATGTTCCATGCTTATATTATGCCAATTGCTACATGTTTCGTATACACTTTATATCATTTTTTATGCATTTTCCGGGACTAACCTATTAACAAGATGCCGAAGTGCCAGTTCCTGTTTTCTGCTGTTTTTGGTTCCAGAAAAGTTGTTCTGCGAATATTCTCGGAATTGCACGAAACAAAGATGTAAGTCCCTATTTTTCCAACACGTACACGGAGTCCGAAGGAGAGACGAAGGGGGGCACCGAGGTGGCCACACCCCCTCCTCGCGCGGGTGGGCCCTTAGCCGCGCCGCCAGGGGGTGTGGGCCCCTCGAGACTCCACCGACGTTGCCCCTTCGCCTATTTATTCCCCCCGACGCGAAAACCCTAAGTACCCGAGTCATATTCCAGAAAGAGTTCCGCTGCCGCCACCGTCGTCAACCCTAACTCGGGAGGGTTCTGAACCTCTTCCTGGCACCCTGCCGGAGAGGGGAATCATCACCGGAGGGCTCTACATCGCCATGCCCGCCTCCGGAGTGATGTGTGAGTAGTTCATCCTTGGACTATGGGTCCATAGCAATAGCTAGATGGTTGTCTTCTCCACTTATGCCATCATGTTTAGATCTTGTGAGCTGCCTATCATGATCAAGATCATCTTATTGTAATGCTACATGTTGTGTTTGCTGGGATCCGATGAATATTGATATTATGTCAAGTTGAATACTGAAATATTATGTCTATGTTGTTTATGATCTTGCATGCTCTCCGTTGCTTGTTGATACTCTGGCCAAGTGGATGCTTGTGACTTCAAGAGGGAGTATTTATGCTAGATAGTTGGGTTCAGCCTCTATTTAATCTGGGACAGTGACATAAAGTTCTAAGGTTGTAGATGTGTTGTTGCCACTAGGGGTAAAACATCAATGCTTTGTCTAAGGATGAATGTGTTGTTTACATTATGCACTTTACTTAATGCAATTGTCTGTTGCTTGCAACTTAATACTGGAAGGGGTGCGGATGCTAACCGGAAAGTGGACTATTTAGGCACAGATGCATGCTGGATAGCGGTCTGTGTACCTTGTCGTAATGCCCAAATGAATCTCATAGTAGACACTACAACTTGCACATGCATATTATGCACTTATCAATATTGTCAATTGCCCAGCTGTAATTTGTTTACCCAGCATGTTAGTTATTTATTATGGAGAGACACCACTAGTGAACTGTGGACCCCGGTCCATTCTTTTACATCTGAAATACAATATACTGCAATAATTGTTCTTTTACATACTCTGCAAGCAAACATCATTTTCCACACTATACGTCTAATCCTTTGTTTTCAGCAAGCCGGTGAGATTGACAACCTCACTGTTAAGTTGGGGCAAAGTATTTTGGTTGTGTTGTGTGCAGGTTCCAAGTCAACCGCCAGGACTTTCCCTTCGACACCGCACTTTTTCTGGCACCATTGCTAGGAAGAGGAAGCACTCCACCAACACCACTTTTTCTGGCGCCGTTGACACCTAGAAGCATCACCGATCTCCTACTGGTTCGATAACCTCGGTTTCATACTGAGGGAAAACTTGTTGTTGTACTCATCATACCTTCCTCTTGGGGTTCCCAACGAACGTGTGTCTTTCACGTCATCAAGCACTTTTTCTGGCGCCGTTGCCGGGGAGAGAGGAGTTGTTTCTGTTAGGGGAGTCTCTCACTTCCAATCTCTTTACTTTGTTTTTGTCTTGCTTAGTTTATTTTTATTTTGTCTTGTTTGCTCTCTTTATCAAAAACACAAAAAAATTAGTTACTTGTTTTACTTTTATTATTTCGGTTTAGTTTTTATTTCTGCTAAAATGAGTAGTCCTAAAGTTGAAGTTCGGTCTTTTAAGCAACAAGGTGGAGAAAGTTTGAAAGATGATTGGTATAGTATTAGTAATGCTCATCATAGGTGTGCTAAGAAACATTCCACTACAATCCTTCTTAGGAATTTTTATGTTGGTATCACTAGTTGGTATAGATATGTTCTGGACACTCTTACAGGGGTAATTTTCTGGGTACCCTGCTTTGGAAGCTTGCAATTTAATTGAAAGTTTGGTAGGGATCCCACTTATTAAAGATATTAAAACTGAGATCACCTTGGAAGATGTTATAAAGAAGTTGGATGCTATGGAGAAAAACTTGCCAAATTTTCTTGAAAATGTTAGTAAGGCTAATGAATCAATAGTGAGCATGAATGAAAGAATCATTGTTTTAGAGGCTAGTAATACTCTTGATAATCAAAACCATAGGATTGGTGAATTAGAAGAGGCTATGGAAACCTTAAGTTCAACTTTTTCTTCTCTTAAGTCTAAGAAGGAGAAGGCTTATGTGGGAAAAGAGCAAAAGTTCATGTATGTTCCTAAGATGCCAAAACCAAAGACTCATTATGAGCTTAAAATTGATAAAACTTTTAGTACAATTAAGGGTAACTCAAATAACGAAACATCTTCAGAAACACCTAAGGTACCTATTGTGACAAGTTGTGTTTTGGAGAAAGCCTTTGATGATTTGGATGATTTATCTCTTGAAAAAACACTTGATTTTCACTTTCTGCGCCTAGCTGAAAGGCGTTAAAGAAAGCGCTTATGGGAGACAACCCATTGTTTTTATTTGCTGTTATTTTTGCTTTTCTTTTTCTTTGAGTCAAGGTTTGTTACTTCTGTAGCAACTCCTTTGTATCTTTATTTTATTGCATGTTGTGCCAAGTAAAGTTCTATATTGAAAGTTGATGCAAGATTTGGATTTCTGCGCAGACAGATTTTTAGCTGTCACGGATTTGAGCTTTTCTCCTGTAGAAAATTCAAAAAATTCTAAAAAATCACGCATATTCCTGAGATATGTACGCAACTTTCATTATTTTAGGCCAGATCCATCTGAGCAACTTAAGTGCCTCGAAAAAATTCGTCATTCCAGACTGTTCTGTTTTTGACAGATTCTGCCTTTTGTTTTGCATTCGCTCTTTTACTGTGTTTGTGTGGATTTCTTTGCTCCACAAAGCATTGGTGGCTGTAGCTAATGTCCAGAAGCTTTTTGATTGTATCATTACAGAATATGAGAATTTTTGATTATGCACTAACCCTCTAATGAGAACTGTCTTGAGTTTGGTGTGAAGGAAGTTTTCAAGGATCAAGCGAGAAGGGTGATATTATGTGATCAAGAAGAGTGAAAAGCCTAAGCTTGGGGATGCCCCCGTGGTTCATCCCCATATTCAGAGAGACTCAAGCGTCTAAGCTTGGGGATGCCCAAGGCATCCCCTTCTTCATCAACAAACTTATCAGGTCATCTCTAGTGAAACTATATTTTAATTCTTTCACATCTTATGCGCTTTACTTGGAGCGTCTGTGTGTTTTATTTTTTTGTTGTTTTTTTTGAATAAATTCGGATCCTAGCAATCCTTGTGTGGGAGAGAGACACGCTCCGCTTTTTCATGTGAATACTCATGTTCTTCACTTATATTTGTTGAGTATTCTTAACTAGCTACTGCAGTGCTTTTAGCTCCTGTTTTTCATGCATCTCTTCGAGCTGTTAGCACTTGTATAAATACTCTCTTGCTGCATTTATATCATTTGGAGAGTTTATGTTTAAATAAATTGATTGGTGTTTGTTTGGAAGAAAGAAAATGCTACATGTAGTAGTTGGTATTGGAAAAGACATATGCATTCTTGTAGATCATTGTCTTGTTTCGATTTGATACTTTGCAATTGTTTTGAGCTCTCAAGTAGATCATGTTTAAGCTCTTGCATCATGTAGTTAAAGCCTAGTAGTGGAGAACTACCGTAGAGCTTGTTGAGACTTTGCATATTTGTTCTCTCTAAGGTCTAGATATTTTCTGGTAAAATGTTTGAGCAACAAGGAAGACAGTGTAGAGTCTTATAATACTTGCAATATGTTTTTATGTGATTCTTGCTGTACCGGTTTATACTTGTGTTTGCTTCAAACAACCTTGCTAGCCTAAACTCTGTACTGAGAGGGAATGCTTCTCGTGCATCCAAAACTTGAGCCAAAACCCATGCCATTTGTGTCCACCATACCTACCTACTATGTGGTATTTCCTGCCATTCCAAGTAAATATTTCATGTGCTACCTTTAAACTATTCAAAACTTTATTACTCCTTATTTGTGTCAATGTTTTATAGCTCATGAGGAAGTATGTGGTGTTTTATCTTTCAATCTTGTCATTTACTTCTGACAGACTTTCACCAATGGACTAGTGGCATATACATCCGCTTATCCAATAATTTGCAAAAAGAGCTGGCAACGGGGTGCCCAGCCCCAATTAATTACAACTTTCATTAATAATTCTCTTCACATGTTTTGCCCTGATTTATCAGTAAGCAACTTAATTTTGCAAATAGACACTCCTCCATGGTATGTGAATGTTGGAAGGCACCCGAGGATTCGGTTAGCCATGGCTTGTGTAAGCAAAAGGTTGGGAGGAGTGTCATATAAAACTAAAATACATGTGTAAACAAAAGAGAAGAGGGATGATCTACCTTGCTGGTAGAATAACGTCCTTCATGGGAGCCGCTCTTGAAAGTCTGGTTGACAAGGGGGTTAGAGTGCCCACTACCATTCGTTGACAACAACAAACACCTCTCAAATACTTATTTTGTGCTCTCTATATGCTTTCGAAAACTTAAAAAGCTCTAGCACATGATTTAATCCCTGCTTCCCTCTGCGAAGGGCCTATCTTTTACTTTATGTTGAGTCAGTTTACCTACTCCTTTCTATCTTAGAAGCAAACACTTGTGTCAACTTTGTGTGCATTGATTCTTACATGTTTACTTATTGCACTTGTTATATTGCTTTATGTTGACAACTATCCATGAGATATACATGTTACAAGTTGAAAGCAATTGCTGAAACTTAATCATCCTTTGTGTTGCTTCAATGCCTTTTACTTTGAATCTATTGCTTTATGAGTTACCTCTTATGCAAAACTTTTTGATGCTTGTCTTGAAAGTACTATTCATGAAAAGTTTTTGCTTATATGATTCATTGTTTACTCTTTATCTATTTGTTAGCAAACTATAGACCATTGCTTTGAGTCACTTCATTCATGACATGAGCCTTGCAATATATTGATCAAGATTGTGTGAAAGCATGTCTCCTCAGAAATTATTTGTTGTTATCGTTTTACCTACTCGAGGACGAGTAGAACTAAGCTTGGGGATGCTTGATACGTCTCCAACGTATCCATAATTTCTGCTGTTCCATGCTTATATTATACCATTTGCTACATGTTTTATATACACTTTATCACTTTTATGCATTTTCTGGGACTAACCTATTAACAAGATGCCACAGTGCCAGTTCCCTGTTTTCTGCTGTTTTTGGTTTCAGAAAGTTACTTCTGGAAATATTCTCGGAATTGCACGAAACAAAAGGAAGTCCCTATTTTTCCACACGTACACGGAGTCCGAAGGAGAGACGAAGGGAGCCACGAGGTGGCCAACCCCACCTCGCGGGTGGGCCCAGCCACGCCGCCAGGGGGTTGGGCCCCTCGGGGGTCCGCCGACATCGCCCCTTCGCCTATTTATTCCCCCGACGCGAAAACCCTAAAACACCGAGCCTTTTCCAGAACATATTCGCTGCCGCCGCCGTCGTCAACCCTAACTCGGGGGGTTCTGAAGCTCTTCCCGGCACCCTGCCGGAGAGGGGAATCATCACCGGAGGGCTCTACATCGCCATGCCCGCCTCCGGAGTGATGCGTGAGTAGTTCATCCTTGGACTATGGGTCCATAGCAGTAGCTAGATGGTTGTCTTCTCCACTTGTGCCATCATGTTTAGATCTTGTGAGCTGCCTATCATGATCAAGATCATCTTATTGTAATGCTACATGTTGTGTTTGCTGGGATCTGAATATTGATACCTATGTGTGAATACTGAATATTATGTCTATGTTTTTGTGATCTTGCATGCTCTCCGTTACTTGTTGAAGCCTTGGCCAAGTGAATACTTGTGACTCCAAGAGGGGTATTTATGCATGATAGTTGGGTTCAACCTCTATTTAACCTGGGATAGTGACAGCAAGTTCTAAGGTTGTAGATGTGTTGTTGCCACTAGGGGTAAAACAGCAATGCTTTATTCAAGGATGAATGTATTGTTTACATTACGCACATTACTTAATGCAATTGTCTGTTGCTTGCAACTTAATACTGGAAGGGGTACGGATGTTAACCGGAAAGTGGACTATTTAGGCATAGATGCATGCTGGATAGCGGTCTATGTACTTTGTCGTAATGCCCAAATGAATCTCATAGTAGACACTACAACTTGCACATGCATATTATGCACTTATCAATTGTCAATTGCCCAGCTGTAATTTGTTTACCCAGCATGTTAGTTATCTTATTGGAGAGACACCACTAGTGAACTGTGGACCCCGGTCCATTCTTTTACATCTGAAATACAATCTACTGCAATCATTGTTCTTTTACATATGCAAACAAACATCATTTTCCCACTATACGTCTAATCCTTTGTTTTCAGCAAGCCGGTGAGATTGACAACCTCACTGTTAAGTTGGGGCAAAGTATTTTGGTTTGTTGTGTGCAGGTTCCAAGTCAACCGCCAGGACTTTCCCTTCGACACCGCACTTTTTCTGGCACCATTGCTAGGAAGAGGAAGCACTCCACCAACACCACTTTTTCTGGCGCCGTTGACACCTAGAAGCATCACCGATCTACTACTGGTTCGATAACCTCGGTTTCATACTGAGGGAAAACTTGCTGTTGTACTCATCATACCTTCCTCTTGGGGTTCCCAACGAACGTGTGTCTTTCACGTCATCATAGAGCCTCATCTTTAGTGCTTAACATATATATATAGCAATATCTAGTGCAATCATCTATTAATGTCATGAAGTATCTTTTTCCACCTTTAGTCAGCACGCCATTCATCTCACAAAGGTCAGAATGTATGAGTTCTAACGGTGCCAAGTGTCTCTCCATCGCAGCTTTATATGGCTTGCGAGGTTGCTTTGCTTGCACACACGAAAGGCATTTAGAACCTATGGCTAAAGTGAAATTCGGGATTAAATTCAATTTTGCTAACCGCGTCATACAACTGAAACCAATGTGACAAAGACGTGAATGCCAAACTTCTGTTTCATTAACATTCGAATGAATATTGTTCACGACTTTATTACAAAAATCAGCGAGGGAAAAGCGGAACAAGCCTCCGCATTCATAACCTTTTCCAACAAACAGTCCATATTTCGTAACAACTACTTTATTAGACTCAAATACCAACTTGAACCCTTCTCTACATAGAAGGGAGCCACTAAGGAGATTCTTCTTGATGGCGGGGACATGCTGCACGTTCTTGAGCTGCACGATCCTTCCCGAAGTAAACTTTAGATCGACCGTGGCAACACCAAGAACAGAAGCACTTGCGCCATTCCCCATCAGTACGGATCCGTTCACTGTGACCCGATAAGAAGAAAACAATGAGATGTCAGCACATACATGAATATTTGCACCCGTGTCTATCCACCAATCGTTAGATTGAAAAACTGAAAATACGGTAAACAAATTACCGTACCCGGATGCTCCATTCTCATTGTTGCTCACAACCATGTTGACAGACTTGGAGTCCTGTCCTGGTTTCTTGAACTTCTTTGGGCACTTGGGAGCCCAATGTTCCTCTGAACCACATGTGAAGCAGGCTCCCTTCTTCTTATCCTTGTTGAAGGGCTTCTTACCCTTCTTCTTGAAGTCGGTATTCTGTTGGACACTAGGTCTCCCCTTGGGCTTGTGGTAGTTGGAGTTCTTCTGTACAAAATTGGCGACAGAAGATCCCTCTTTTCCTTTTCCGTTTGAGTCCTTTGCTCTCGAGTTCTGCTCCACACTCAGATGGCCGATGACATCCTACACTGAGAATTCACGCCTCTGATGTTTCAGAGTAGTAGCAAAGTTCCTCCAGGAATTAGGCAGCTTAGCGATTATGCATCCCGCGACAAACTTGCCCAGTAGCACACACTTGAGAAGCTCAAGCTCCTTAGCGATGCACTGTATCTCATGAGCTTGTTCCAATACAGAACGGTTTTCAACCATCTTATAATCATGGAACTGCTCTATAGTGTACATCTCGCTTCCAGCATCAAATGCGCCGAATTTAGATTCGAGCCCTCCCACAAGTCCTTGGCAACCCGCACATGTAAATATGCATCAACCAACTTATCTCCGATCACGCTCAGAACGGCTCCAACAAAGACGACGCTGGCATCCCTGAACGCCTTCTCATGTTCAGGAGCAATCGTTCCAGTGGGAGTAACACCGGCGACCCAGAACACGTTCATTGCAGTAAGTCATAAGGTGGTTTTGGTTTGCCAACGCTTAAAATATGTCCCCGTAAATGGGGCTGGTTTCAGTGCAGCAGCAAAACCATTGACCAAAAATTGCCTACACACATTAGGTTTTTGGATTGTTGAGTATATAGGCAATTGTTCGATTAAATTAATCCAATAATAAATCATGAACATGGCATAAACAGTGCTAATGACATATTGAAACTTGATGATAAAATTACGTACTAGACAGATAGTAGAAACATCTACGCATATGACTAGTACTGCAAACATAGAAATAATCAGGAGAGGGATAAACATGTTATACCCTCCAGTAGGCCAGTTGGCCGCAGCAGCAGCGGAGGCAGTGGCGTCGTCGACGATCCTCTTGTCAGCAGCAGCTTGCTCCTTGTCGGCGTCTGTGGCCATGGCGATGATGAAGGCGACGAGAAAGTAGTTGATGCAGATGTAGTTGAGAAGCGAGCAGTCGCGTAGGAGACGCTCTCCAAAAACCTAATCGCCCCTCTCTCGTACAGGATGTGGAGAGGCGGGGTTTCGGAGGCCTGCTCTCCCGTCGGCCGTGTACGCGGTGGACGGGATGTGATCAACCGAAGGCAGCAGAGAGAGGAACTTTGGTGGCGGCGCGAGCAGATGAATCTGTCTGTAGTCTATTCTGGAGAGGAGTGACCCCTCTTATATAGGCACCGGAGGAGGCGACCAGTCCAACAGAAATGCCCGTAATCAATCCCAATGAATTCTGGTAACGTCCGTACTGAAGAGCACTTAAGACGAAACGTTTCAGCTCGTATTCATTTCCATTAAGGAAAAACGTTTCAGTTGACCGCTCTGCCGCGCCGCGTCGTGCCGAGGCGGGCGGCGGAGGAGGAGGAGCGTGCGTGTGGAACGCCTCCTTTCTCTTTACAGCCAACACCTCATACATGGTAGAGAAGAGCTCACCTTATAAAGTTGTGTACATATCTCTAAACTAGCCATGTGGGACTAAACTCCCACGTACCACTCTCCAAATGGCAGCATGGGCCTTTAGGGATTTTCAGGAATTGCTTGATGGGCCTAAAGCCCACTTTTATATTTAGCAATATTTCAGCAGATCCTAGTATTGGCCTTAGCACGCTCATTGTACGTGCTTTTACAAAACGAATAAACCGGATCCACTGTAGTAGAAAAAATAGATAATTAAGGTGTAACCAGATACCGAAATTTATCTCAGTGTCGGTTTTAGCGCCCGCGTTGTTCACTTGTACATGCTCTAAGATGACTACTCCCTCTGTTTGAGTTTATCTAACGCACGATAATTTTTAGAAAATTTCAGTTTTTGGGTGCTGTAGAAATATTGGGTGGGCTTTAGGCCCATTAGCATTTCCAGAAAAATCTCTAAAGGACCAAGCTGCCATATGGAGAGTGGACGTGGAAGTTTAGTCCCACATGGCTAATTTAGATAGATGTACACCAATTTATAAGGTGAACTTTTCTCCACCATGTATGAGGTGTTGGCTGTGAAGAGAAAGAAGTCGTTCGACACGCTCGCTCCTTCTCCTCCGCCGCCCGCCTCGCCACGGGTTGCGGGAATCTCGCCGAGCCGATGTACACGAGAAAGATCACATCTGCTCCACGCGCCGCCATAGTCATCATTCCTCTCTTGCTGTTGCTGCCATCGCTGATCCCATCCCATCCACCGCGTACACGGCCGACGAGAGAGCTGCCAACGCCTCTGCTACTGCCTCCGCTGCTGCTACGGCCAGCTAGCCTACTGGAGGGTACAACATGTTTATTCCTCTCCTGATTATTTCCATGTTTGCAGTACTAGTCATATGTGTAGATGTTTCTACTGTTTGTCTAGTACGTAGTTTTATCATCAAGTTTCAGTATGTTATTAGCACTGCTTATGCCATGTTCATGATTTATTATTTGATTAATTTAATCAAATAATTGCCTATATACTCAACAGGTGCGATAATTTTTTTTCAAATCTCCTCACAACCGTCCTAAAACACCGGTGACCAGCACCGTGTCAATCAATTTTGCATTCGTTTCTTCTACCTCAAATATGATTTCTAAAATTAGTTGTCCTAGTCATCGACGGAATGGTAGGCGGGAGGGACATTTTAGCGGGTGTTGTTTCTCGTCACTTCCGCGCTGCTCGATCGTCGCGATCGGTTCGTGTTCTGGTTGACCAAAGGTTCCACCGGTTTTGCCCTTCTGCGCCTCCCCCGCCGTGTCCGGTACATCCCTCCCTCTGCTCCTCCCTGATACAACATCGAGCGTCCCGCATGGCATGACACCGCGCCAGAAGCTCCTTCCTACTATGGGATTGATAACATGTCTTTGGAAGATTTTGAGAGGTAAATTTTCTCCTCTAGTCTCTAATTGTGACCCAATTTTTTTATTGTTTCTTAGTATTTTTGATTTTATCATTGTGTAATTTGCTTAGCAATCATGAGGAAGTAGCCGATTTGATTGAAAGCATGTCGTTGGAAAAAGCATTGGACACATATGATCCGATGATCAAGGATTTCATAGATCAAAATTTGTATGAATGTAAGGAGATTGTAGCTCGGACGGATGAGGCTAGATATTTTCAAATTCCAGAACAAAAACATGTTGTATAATGCAAGTTCTTTAAATGAGCGGCCGTGGGAACTCAGATATTACATGCATAGTGACTACTCGAGGGGTAATTGTTATTGGTGGCCATGTGAGTAACCACGATGGTGCAATTGAGTAGTAGTTCTATATTTAATGTGGTAGCTATGCTATATTGTTGTCTTCATGTGCGCTTGGATCATCTCAGTAGCTCCAAAAAAAGTATGTGTCTCGACTTATCTTTTTATCTTCATCAGTAAGTCTTCATGCAGCGTTGTTCCGCGATGATTTCATAGTGGCGCCTTGTGTCAATCCGTGAGTGTTGGTGACTAGAAATTCAATTCGCCGTCATACAAGAGAAACTAGTGGAAACGAGGCCTTTGGTCCCGGGTGGTAGCGGCATCTAGAACCGGATGTCTACCCGGGACGCGCCAGTCGGGACTAGCCCCCCCTCTAGTTTCGGGTGTCCTACGACCCGGTACCAGAGAGCTCCACGCGGGGTGGGGGCAGAGCGCGTGGCAGAGGATCTCTAGTCCCGGGTTGTAATACAACCCGGGACTAGAGATACTCCCACGTGGCGGCCTGTTGTTTTTTTCGTTTCGCTGTTGAATATTATGAATAATCTTGCAAAATACATGGTTAATTATTTGTAAATAAGAAAAATACGTATAGCATATCAAAATATTCGTAAAAGAAAGCTTTATGAGAATTCGATCATTTTTAATTGATTACATGTATATCACAACCGGGACTAGAGCCCGTCTATTCGATTAATTACATATACAGATCATATATGAGGGACTAGAACCCGTCATCTATTCGATTACATGGAGATCATCGCCGGGACTAGAGCCCGTCATCTATTTTGGTGCGGTGGCATTGTATTTTCCCTTTATGTCTATGACATAGTTCATCAAAAATCCCGCAATTTCCTCGCAAATTGGTCGAAAGCGGTCCTTTAGTCGCAGGTCCCTCCGCATTTGATCCATCTATAAAAGAAGGGAGATCAATATGAATATCAATCATCATAATAGAAATTATGAATGACACTCAACACAATTGATGGTTATAAAAATGAAATTGCGAATTTATTTTTTCAGTTACTTCGATAAATGTCGATGGGTTCCGCTCAGAGACTTGCTGGCGAGTCCACGCGCAGATGTAAAATCCACACAAATTGGTCCCGGGTGGCTGCCTTTCCAAGTACTTTACGAGAATAGATTTCAATCAAATAATAATCAAGCATGGTATTGAAATTTGAATTAAAGAGATGCGCGGACACCTAGCTCGTACTACTTACCTTGGGGTAAACAAAAGTAAGTTCCTTTTAAAATCACCAGATGTAGTATTTAGGAAAGCTTCCCAAACCCTGCCCATCAAACAATTGAATAAATGAGTTATTAATTAGTTACTTGATATCTCAGGAATTGAACGAAAGAGACCGATGTAATACGATAAAGATTGAAATCACCATTGGAGCACAACTTGGATATATTCATACCGCTCTTTGGGCCACTTCACTGAGTCCAAGATTGCAACTTCTGCTCTATCGATTTCAATGATTAACAGAATGTAATGGCCGCTACGCACGTTTATATATGTCAGTAACTTATCAGTTACACTTAACATCGAGTAAGAAAAACAATGTGTACAAGATGGTAACACTCTTACCTGAAGTGGTAACGAAATAATATCTTCCCTTTATAATTTTGCTTCTCAATGGACCTAAACAAGGTGTTCACCGTTTCCTAGGGGAATTCCCGTAGCATTTTTTCATTAACTCGGGTTGGGTCAATGAACCCAATCTCAAAAATGTTTTTGTCACATTCATCGCTCTTCATTCTGCATAATAGCGTAGTGACTATAATTAGAACACGCAATGACCGAGCTAAGCTATAGACTTTATTTTCGAAATAAATGAATTGAATTACTTACAGACAATAGGTACCGACGATGCTCAAGTCGAGGGCGTCAAGCTGGTATAACTGATAGAGTTCTTCAAGATAAATATTTACCTCGTCTCGACCGTTGAAATGTTCATCTGTAACTTGCATAACGAGCAATTTTCGATCTAGCCTTGTGACTTCCATGTACCATTTATGTAGTCTTGTCATTTGTGTTGGTAGATTCTCGAGCTCATCAGGTGGTAGTAGAGACTTCCCGTATTCCGAGGTCCATCTCAGTAGTAAGAAAAGGGCTATCTGTGGCGCACCCATTTTGCCTTTCTGTGGCGCATGGTGGGTGCGCCACAGAATCCTCGCCACTAAATTAAAATTCTGTGGCGCACCTGCCCATGCGCCACAGAAAACTCAGGATTTTGTGGCGCACCCGCAGCCGTGCGCCACAGAATGTTCTTTTTTGGTTTAAAAAAATAGGCAGCCACCGCGGTCGTTTGGATGGCTGGCGGCAGCGGGATCCGGGAAGGGGCGAGCAGGACGGCGCGGTCTGGCCCTGGGGCATCCACCTCACGCGTGGTTCATCGCGTGGTTCTTCCGTTCTCGCGACTCGCGCTCGCATCCACCTCACCCGTGGCCGCCACGGCGCTCGGGCCCAGCCTCGGCGGAGCATGACCGCCGTCTCCGGAGCCTTGGGGTCGCCGGCATCTACCACGAGGTCCTCTGCGTCATCCTCGCCCACCCGCCGCGCTTCGTCTACACGATCGTCACCTTGGCGCTCCCCGTCTCCGCGCTCTCACTCGCGCACGCCGCCCTCGTCGCTCGCCTGCTACACGCCTGGGCCTGCCGCTGGTTCGCCTCGCTCCACCTCCTCACCTTGGGAAGCGTCGCTGCAGACGGCGTGGATGAGAGGGGGCCGACGGGATGGGGCCGTCGAACTCGGGCGGGATGGGGACGAGCGACTTCGAGCGGGATGGGGACGAGGCGGAAGGGATGGAGGCCGACAGCGGGCGGGAGAAGGAGGAGGCGAGAGGCGAGGGAGAAGAAGGAGGGGAGAGGCGAGGGAGAAGAAGGAGGAGAGAGGATGGGTCGCAGGGGCTGGGGCTGGGTTCCCGGCGGCGGTCGTAGGAGGTCAGGGGCGGGGTTCCCGGCGGCCGGGGAGAACGCGACAGCCCCATCCCGTCGTGTGCGTGTGCGCTAGCTGTGTGGAGGAGGAAGGAGATACGGGAGAGAGAGAACGGATGGCGTGGTGCGTGTAGGTGCGTGCAGGTGCGCGTGGGTTTGACCAGATCAATGGCGTGGTGCATGCATCTCAGATCTGTTATTTGCTTTTTTTGTGGCGCATAGAATAATATGCGCCACAAAAAGTCATGTTTCTGTGGCGCATCTGACCGCATGCGCCACAGAAATGTGGCTTTCTGTGGCGCATGTAGCTGCATGCGCCACAGCTACATGCGCCACAGAAAGCCTCATTTTTGTGGCGCATGTGACTTTCATGCGCCACAGAATTGCAAACTTCTAGTTGAGAAAGTGTGCCACAGAAATAATTTCTGTGGCGCATGGCTATTTGGTGCGCCACAAAATGTTGTTCCACCTATAAGCGTTTTCCTACTAGTGTCTAGTAGGTCGCATAACGGAGGGGATATCATCTGCATCCAGTTGAGAAAGTGAAATACCAATTTCTTCTGCTAATTGCGTGCGGTAAGCGGAATCCTCCTCGTGCGTAGAGCCCATATCAGTGGCCACCTTGAGCGGGGAGATGGACTGATTTGACTGTTGTCCGAGCTGGGCAACATCTCTTCTCCTTTTCCCGCCGGAGGGAGTTTTCCTCATAGCCCGTACATAGTCATCTGGCCTATTTATGGAAATTTGCGATGACTGAGTAATAAAACCCGTAGCCCAGTTTGTTTGATCTGCCGCATATACTTTCTTTGGGTTAGGTTTTCTTTTCTTAGCCATTTCCGCAAACTGTTTTCTCAAATCTGTTTGTAGCCACAAGCTGGCTTCCTCTGAGTATACTCGACGTCGTAAGGTCTTGGGGGAGGAACCTTCGGTACTTTTGGGAGGGGCTCAAGTCGGGGTTTGGGTCAGGAACCCATGGCGGTGGTCTTCGTCCCCTTTCGACCCTTAGCCTTAGTGGGCGGAGGCGGTGGAGACGACTGAGGAGTCGGCTGACGTGGCGACGGAGTCGGAGCAGGACTCATGTCGTGGTGGTCGTCACTGCCGTCATGTCGACCCGGAGGAGGCGATGGTGGCCTTGGTGTCCAGCCTGGAAACTTGATCAATTTCTTGGGCCATAGAATGAGTCCACCCTGGACATCTCCCAGTTTCCTCTCATCATCCTCTCCAGGGATGTCAAGGTCGATTGATTCAAATCAGGGTTCAACATGATCCACGCCGACACGAGCATAGCCATCTGGAATCTCATTGTCACGATACAGTGTTGTGTATTCACAAGTTAAAGCATAGGCGTCTGATAACCCCCAAGAGCAGGGGATCACTGTAGCACCTCTCAATGTGGAAGTAAGGTATCGATCCGCAGGAGCAAGAAGGAAAAGTTATCTATTCCCTACAACTAAAGTGTCACAAGTTTTAGTTGATTATGCACTAAACAAATTTAAAGAACAAAGTGGTTGATTTAATGGATGGAAGTTTAATGTAACGAAACAAGAATGTAAAAGTGTTCCAATCCTCTTCAATGCAAGAGGACAAGACAAATGTTTTCTCTTATAGGAACAATGGACATGGGTTCATGGGTTCACTTAATCCTCTCTCTCTCATCTACGGTGATTATCATGTTATAGATAAAGTACACACAATTGTCATGTTTTAATGGTAGCTTTTATGACGGTTATATGTCCTAAAACACATAGTTGAAAGAAATACTCATTTGTGTTGCTAGGTCACCCTCGTAAGGCTAGCGTGGTTGCTGTCACTCCCACATCATACTTCTCCTTTTTACCCCCAGATAAAGGATGTTGGGCGGTACTGTGTCACTCAATACCTATGCCGTGTCACATCGGCCATCCCATACCTACATACATCATACTTCTTAATGATAATATTCTAAACACTAGTGCAATGATTCATATTTCGTGTGTGTGACCACAACTCTCTCATCTATCTACACTTGGTGGTGTCAATCACCTCATGACATGGATAAACAAACCATCACATGCATCATAGAATATCTCCAAAGTATGACAAGTCATAAAAGTTCCAACACAACAGTAAATGCATAACAAATATCATCTCATACCACAATATCCACCATAGGAATTACATAGATAGATCCATACTTATGCAAGGCACATCATATGGACTTCAACAATGATCATACATAGAGAGATTAGATCAAGTTACCACCACAAACCCAAGTCCAGGGGGTGGACTACTCCCCTTCATCATGGAGACGGTGGAGAAGTCGTTGGAGAAGATGGAGACCCTCCCGGTAGCGCCCCGCCGGAGTTTTCCCCCTCCAATCTGCACCTCCAGGTCTCTGTTTCGTGGTTTCTGTGTTTCGGCGGCGCTCCTTTCCGAAGGGCGTCGGGGCCTATTTTTATAGTCGGTTTTAGGTCAAGACGGAGTCGGTGGAGGAAAGATCGACGACATCGGAGCCTCGAGGGCCAACTTAGTGGGTCCCACGCGGCCAGGGAATCTGGCCGCGTGGGCCACCCTCTTTTGGCCCACGGGCCTCCGCTTGTTCGCTTCCTTCGCTCCCAAGTCTTCTTCCTTCCAAAAAAATGATGCTCGTAAAATATCAGGTCATTTGGATGTCGTTGGGGTCCCTGAAACATCAAAATATAGAAAATAGGGTTTTCTGCCTGCGCAGGGTTAATTCCATAAAAATAGGAAAATTATGAAATATTCTAAAAATCATGATAAAACATTGATATAACCCTTATATGATGCAAATATGATTGGAATATAAGTAATATAGTGCAAAGTTCATGTATGCATTTTACATGCATCACCGTCCGCCGCCTTCAGGGTTAAGTTTCTCACTGCCTCATGTAGCTCACAAGTTGTCTTCTCAGTGATAAAATCCACGGGGTATGTTGGTTCGATGCCTCATCGGCACCGACCGTCATGGAAGCCATGCTGCTTTTCCGTTGAGACGGACCACTTGCTTGTCTATCTTGCAGCTGCAGCTGATGAGTTGCCCCTTGACTAGCTCGCTCGTGCCGCAATTCATCTAGTTGCTTGACCTCCTCGCTCACGATACTTTCCACTTTGCTCAACCGGTGGGAATGCTCCTGCTCCTTCCTCCTCTTTGCTCTTTCTCGGCTTCTATAAGAGTGACGGTCCTCGGGAATCCCTTCATTCCACGTCACACCTCCCCTGCCTCGAACATATCCTCCTTTTTCTTTAGTACTGAGGGCCTTTGACAGCTCGTCGTTTTCTCTGTCGGGAAAAAACCTTCCCTCACGAGCATCGGCGATTGCATTCAGAATTGTTTACCGGGGTATAGGAGTTTCTTTTGTTTCATCGACTATTACATCACCTGATGCGTCATACTCCACACCATGAGCAAGCATCCAATTTCTGACCCTTCGGGCCACATATCTGTAACTGGAATGATCCCTTTTTCGCGCATAGTGGCCTCAATCCGATCCCACTTAGGCTCGGCAGTTATGTAGGCACCTCCACCCAACTTATGGTGATATTTCTTCTTTTCTTTGCCGATCTTTGCTTGGCTAGTTTTGTATCCTTGTAATCCAGAAATGCCTTCCAGTGAGCCCGTTGCCTCTCTAGTGTTCCAGTGAAATCTGGAGCTTTCTTTTTGTCGACCCAATCACGGTATAATCTGTTCTTCCATTTATTGAATTGTTCAGCCATCTTCTTCAGAGCCCAATGTTTGACTTTGTTTGTCATGGCTTCTGTCCTTTCGGGACGATCCAACACCGGCAGGGTGAAATGTGCTCTGAGCTTCTCCCAAAGTATATCTTTAGTTTTGTCGGTGACATCATAACTGCCCTCTAAGTTTTTTATCTGATTCCATTCCGGAAGGCTGATCGGAACATTGTCCCTGACAACAACTCCGCATTGATGCACAAACTTAGATGCGCTCTTCGGGGACTCCAACGGTTTGCCATCTGAAGAGACTTAATCAATTCTGAAATGATCATTTGTTCCCAACCCTTTGGCATGGCCTCATTTGCTAGATTGGGTCGATGCGGAGGTCTAAAAAGAGAAACATTTGTTAATATATATATACAAATAATTTTTTACATCTGATCAATAGAGGCTTAATATACCTCGCCGGACTGCGGGGGTTCACCAACTGTGCTCGTTTGCCCTTGGACGCTTCGTTCCACCTCCATTCCCGGACCTGACTCGTTCAAAAACTCGGATCCATCTTCTTCTGCTCCACTGTGTTCATCACTATCCGCGGGTTGCCGGATAAAGTCGAGCAACACATCTTCCCCTTCTCTGTTTTGGAAGGGAGGAACATCTCCATCGTCCATTGCTTAACTAATACAAAAGAAAATAAAACAATGATAGCATTAGCAGACTAATTCAACGTAGGGAACTTTACACTTGCTAAAGTATCGCTCATACATCTTTATTTAATTCAGTTACATAGCTCGGTTCCATTTTTATTTAACCCTAATACATAACGAATAATATCACTAATACATCACGAATAATATCACTAATACATCTTCCGCCTCAAACTAACTTCGACCGGGTCCCGCGGGGTGCTGAACGGCCGACGTTGCGCACCCAAAGAACAGGAACCATCACAGGGTCAATACTCACATGAGAAGGAACCCTATGAAACATCTGCCATCTACTATCATACACCGCTGACGTATCCAACAAATACATGTAGCGGCAGACGTGCTCGTCCTCCTCTCTGATACGGCGACGTACCACCTCCTCGGGGGCCGGCACCCTCTGCACTGAGCGTGGCCCACGCGACCTCCACCAAAGAAGATCCGGGTCGACGACGTCACCCGGATTCCTTACCAAGCTACGTGTGCCGGAAGTTAGCACCTCCCAGTGCCAACCCGGAGGAGCTCACTCCCGGACATCGCCCCTCTGATCGAACACGGACATTGTCGCCGAGAACAATAAACTAAAAACACAATTTTTATAAGACCTAAGCAAAATGTTTACACTTAGCAAAATAATTACAGTTAGCAAAATTAAATCTACCTAAGCAAAATATTTACACTTAGCAAATTAAAAATTAGACTTAGCAAAATTTAAATTTACACTTAGCAAACTTAAATCTACACATAGCAAATTTAAATCTACACTTAGCAAAATTTACACTTAGCAAATTTAAATCTACACTTAGCAAAATTAAATCTACACTTAGCAAAATTAAATCTACACTTAGCAAATTTAAATCAACACTTAGCAAAATTTACATTAACACTTAGCAAAAATTCAACTAAATTTAACAAAATTTAACCTATTCAACTAAATTACACAAAATTTAACCTATTCAACTAAATTACACTAAAAACAACTAATAAACTAAAATAAAAGTTAACCTATTCAACAAAACAAAACAAAAAAAACTAATAAACAAAAACTACCTCGATCAGGCTCGGGCGGCGGCGGGCTCGGGTGACGGAAGCGGAGGAGGAGGAGGTCGAGGGAGCGGCGGGCTCGGGCGGCGGTGACGCGGAGGAGTAGAGGGACGGCGCGGGCGTGGAGGAGAGGAGGCGCGGAGGAGGGGGACGGCGGCGTGCGTCGGAGAGGGACGGCAGCGGCGCGTAGAGGAGAGCGACGGCGGCGCGCGGCGGACAGGCAGCCTGACGGCGTCGGAGGCGGAGGTCGAGGCGGCGGGGCCCGGTTTGGGAGTTCTCCCGGGTCGTGGCTCGACCCGGGGTGGAGGCCTGAGTATTTATACCCAGGGACCTCTCGTCCCGGGCGGAGCCACCTGGGACCAGAGGTCTTTTTGCAGACGCCATCCCCAGCGCGCGCAAACTGACCTCTTGTACAAGGTGGAGCCACCACCCGGTACTAGAGGTCCGTTTTTTTCGTTCAAGCGCCCAAATTTTCAAAAATATGCGCGATACTCGACGTAACGTGTCCCGTCAACACCCGGCAAGTCGGGAACTGTGATGGAAAGCTGAGAACTGGGCGGAGACGTGGACGGAAACGGGAAAACGGTTAACCGGTGCGTTACCTGACGTAACCTGTCCCGTCAACACCCGGCAAGTCGAGAACTGTGACGGAAAGCTGAGAACTGGGCGGGGACGTGGACGGAAACGGGAAAACGGTTAACCGGGGCGATACCCGACGTAACGTGTCCCGTCAACGCCCGCACGTCGGGAACTGCGACGGAAAGCTGAGAACTGGGCGGAGACGTGGACGGAAATGGGAAAACGGTTAACCGGGGCGATACCCGACGTAACGTGTCCCGTCAACGCCCGGCAAGTCGGGAACTGTGACAGAAAGCTGAGAAATCGGCAGAGACGTGGACGAAAACAGGAAAACGGTTAACCGGGGCGATACCCGACGTAACGTGTCCCGTCAACGCCCGACACATTGGGAACTGTGACGAAAGCAGAGAACTGGGCGGAGACGTGGACGGACAAATTTTTGAAAGTTTAATTTGAATAGCTTCTGCATACTTTCGAATCTGAAAAAAAATTAACATGAAAAGTATTTGAATTTGAAAAACTAATCGAAAGCAATTTTCTGTTTTCGAAAATAATTGTTTTAACTATTCAAACATTAATCATTTGCCATTTTCAATTAAAATGCATTAACTAATATTGTTTAAATTTGAAAGTCATATTTTTTCTATTTTTTTTGTAATAATCATCCCTTTATTTTAGAAACATCTTTAATTAATAACATCCCACAGAGTTACATAAAAGGATACATACTACACTATAACAAACCTCGTGGGTTTCCGACCTTCTGCGCTTCACGCCCCGCCGGCCAATCGGTGGCGTCCACGTTGCAGCTTGTGCTTGACGTGTATGTCGCTGGTTGGCTGGAGGCGGCGTCGCGCCCCTCGTTTGTCATCACTGGCTACTCTTGTCTCTTCTGCGGCCGGTTGCGCCGTTTCCGTTCCTCTACTGCCGGTCAGCTGTTGTGTTTGGTTTTCCCGGTTGTCCTGGTCATCTTTATTTCGTTCTGTGCGGTGTGTAGCCGGTGCAGCCGGTCACCACCCGGTGCAGCCGGTCACCAGGCGGTCACCGGTTGCTGGTCCCACGAGGTTGCCAGTGTATCCGGTGGGGTGGTCCCACGAGGTTACCTGTCTATCCGGTGGGTACCTGGGGGTGGCTTCGAGTCTGTATTTGGTTCTGCTAGGTTCTATGCGTTTACATCTACTCGGCTTTCTTTCAGCCTTTGCTCTTCTGCGTTTTTACATTTTGAGTCTGCTTTCCTTACGCGTTGTTGCTTCCTTTCGTTTGGTGGTGCCCCTTCGTGGGCGGTTTATATATAACGCTTGGCTTCGGCGAGTGTAGGGTCGCGGTCGTCTCACATCGGTTCGGGGGAGGTCGTGACACTCGCGGCTTCTGACGCGAATGAGCGGCCTGGTGGGCGGCGGCGGGGCATATCGTTGACGGTGTAGGGGCCGGCGATGAGCAATCCTTCTCGCGGCCTTCCAGGAGTTCCTGGCCGCTGGAGATGTTGATACCCACAAGTATAGGGGATCATTGAAATCTTAGATGTGTAAGTATTAGTATCGATCCCACGAGGAGTAGAAGGTATAAGTACTTATCCTCTCAAATAAGAGTGTCACTTCTCTTATTATCTATGCACTAGAAACTAAAATGATAAATGATGCAAGTGTTTTTTTTTGGGTTTTTTGTGTAGAGTTTGCAATAAAGTAAAAAGCTGAAAATAAAATATGACAAGTGAAAGCTCTCAAAGAGAGAAAGCCCATCCTCTATGTGCAAGAGGACAAGCTCAATTTTGTGTAACTTATAAGTGGAAAACGTTCCCAGGGCTGGATATTGCTAGGCATAGAATCTAGAACAACAGGAACATTTGTCAAGTTTTAATCTTCTTTGGACGGAGCCATTTTAGGTATAGCTAAATAAATAAACTAAACCCCTTATGATGGTCTTGTGGCCAAGTAAATGACTGCACAAGAATTATTAAGACATAAAGTCCACCATAGCATTAACTCTAAGGTCCCCGATACTAATACCCCATAATGCAACTTCATGACTCGGTCTCAGGTTTACATGTCCTCCAAGTCTCCCTCACTCCATTACACTACGGTGTTCTCCTATGAGCCCATATAGGTGAAGTGTGTGCAGTCGACGTTCGCACAACACCATCATAGAATTACATAAAAAGATAAACACTAGACAAAATACCAACACATGTCATATATAAATCATTGCCAATCATCCTATGCCCCCAGGAACATGAGAGAACTACTCACAACGCGAAGACATGATATGATTCAATGGCATAAGTGATACAACACAATCTGAAAATATATCTCACCACAAAACAATGACAAGTAGCAATCATACACAGTAGAATAGCACTTAACAATAGCTAGGGTTCAACAATCTCAAACTATGAGGGGGATGAAGTGGATCACGAAGATGGTGATGGAGATGGTGCTGGTCTTGACGGTGGTGTTGATGGAGACTCCGGAGGGGGGATGGAGGAGCCTTCCGGAGGTGATTCCGGCGGCGTTTCCCCCCTCCGATCTTCTGGCGGCAGCCTTCTGTCTCCTGTTTCTTGGTTTTGTGTTTCTCCGCCGCCTCCCGCGAAACTCCTCGGGGGACTATTTTTATAGTCGGTTTTAGGTCAAGACGAAGCCACGGAACGAAAACGGACGGCATCGGAGCCACGGGAAAGAGGGGTCCCACGCGGCCAAGGAATCTGGCCGCGTGGGCCCACCTCTTTTCCTCGGACTCCTTTGTTCGCTTCCTTCGCTCCTATTCTTCCTTCCAAAAACTGACCCGTAAAATTAGGTCATTTGGACGTCGTTTGGGTCCCTGAAACATCAAAATAGAAAAAGGGTTTTTGGTTCTGCAGGGTTAATTCCAAATAAATGGGGAAACTGTGAATTATCCCCTAAAATCATTATAAAACATAAATATAACCCATATATGATGCAAATAAGTTGGAATATCAAGTAATAAAATGTAAAGTTCATGTATGCATTTTACATGCATCAACATCCCCAAGCTTAACCAATACTCGTCCTCGAGTATGAAGGTGATAAAACTAACATGGACTTTGCATTTTAATACTATCAATGGATATCAAAGATGATTACTATTGCTACATAAAGTCAAATGATTCATTCTCAAAGGAGTAGCAATATACAAGATAGATTATAAAGTGATATCAAATATTCAATGATAATTCACAAAGTGTAACATAGAAGAAAGCACTATGGAACAAATGTATGCATAATGAAAAGTAAAAACATCCTATAATGGTCATAGAGTATTCTTGTAAAATCTGAATATAAAAGTGGACACTTTGGAAAGATAGATAAATAAGTAGAGGTAAAACATGCAAAAGTTTCATCTAGCTTCCAAATGCTTCTACTTAAGTTAATGTTTGCAATGTGGTATCCATTGGTGTGGAGCTCTCATTACCCCTATCATAGCATCTTGAATGGTTAAAGTTTAAAGTGAAAGCAAATATGAGTAATGTGCTTGACAAAGTATGGGTTGAATGCCTCATGCCCCGTGAATACGAGTACCTACACCACGGTGTTACTCAACTCGGGCCACAAAGCAAGTTCAAGTTAAAGTCATTGTAAGTAATATAATAGCGTCATCAAGAGCGTCAACTGGGGTACCTCTTGCCCAGGACATGGAACAAGCCCATGTCAAAATGACAAGACAAACAACAATGAACAATCTCAACACTTTTTATTTACTATTGGTATAGCTTTTTATTGTGAGTGCATCACTGAAGTTCACCATGCATGTAGTAAATTTCCACCATGAATGATGCATGGCTTAGATTAGCGGCCCAGGCGTCTCTCTAGCCATTTATACAAACTCTCAAACTTACTAAGTTTCCGCATTTATTTGGCACCATGATAAGCATCCATAAACAAAAGTACATGATATCAACTAAATATAATTAAGAGCACGTTGAAAGCTTGCCATGTGACAGCACATATGAGCTAACTCCCAACCAAGACTCTTGTCAAGCTCACAACTTCATAATTTTAATCACAATGGTTCATGTTTATTAAGTGCAATAAAAGTAAAGTGTGCATCAAGTTCGTGAGAGCTTTTTAACCAACTTTTCCCATAACAATCAATAACATAAGCATTTTAATTCAGAAGTATATAATACAATATAACATGATAAACATACTCGGAATAGCATAAAGCTAATAGGTAGATATGGTGGACTCACTGGAAAAACTTTGGTTGAAGGTGTTGGAAAACAAGTTTTTACTTGTTGGAATTTTTGGGCTAGCAAGAGGGAGAAAGTTGACCGTCTAAATGCATGCATAAGTGTCCATAGAACTAACCAATCCATGTTAAACAAAGTAAAGTAACATTCAGCATCAAAACATGAATAAAAGATAGCTCTTGATAAAACACTTGCAAATTAATACTCATTAAAAAGCACATGAATCATGCAACTATATGTATCTTTTTGAATCAACTCAAACATCCCTTTCCCAATTTTTAATAGCATCCAACTTAATTCAACCCAAATTTCCAGTAGCTCTCTCATAATAAATGATAGTGGTGGTCTCACAAAAAAAATCAAACCGAAATAAAAAAAATAAAAGACGCTCCAAGTTTATGCGATAAAGTGCATTGATCGAAAAACAGAAGTTAGACGTGTGCAAACCGAGAGTGTGTTGGTCCAGTGGGGTTGTCTTCACATCCCCAAGCTTATGGTCTTCACCATCCTTGGATAGCTCTTGGTGCATCTCCTCTAATCCCTGTGAAAAAACTTCAAAACACCGTTTCTCCCATTTCTTTTCTGTGGGGTGACATTAGTAGTGATAGACAAATGAATTGCTTGCTGCATAAAATCCTTAAAAAAAATTCATATGAATGTCCAGAAAGTGTATAATGTTGTATGCCTACTTATAAACTCAATTGGATCAAAAAGATTCAAGTTAAAAGTTCAAAGAATGCATCAAACAAAATGGGACAGAATCTGTCCAGAAAACAGCAGCAGCAAAACGCATTTTTCTACCCTACTTAAATATGTCGAAAAAATCTGAAAAATTCATGCTTACAGAGGATGAAAAGTTGCAACTACAGTTCAAATTCAGCTCATTCGGAGTTACAGAATAGGAATGAAAAATCATACCGTGCACAGATTCGTGCTGGAATAAAATCTCCGAATACAATAGCAACTTTTTCAACCAAAATGGGTAAAACTTGGCACTTTATTAAAAATTCCAGAAACAAAACTAAAAACTAAGTCTCTTGTTACAGCAAGAGGACACAAAGAAAATCAAAAAAAAACAACCGGGTTGCCTCCCGTAAAGCGCTTTCTTTATAGCCATATAGCTAGGCTTACTTACTTGGTATCAAGATGGTTGGAGTGAGGTGGCTTGGCATCCCCAAGCTTGAATTCTTGTACTTATTTGATATATGTGGGTGAGCCTAGGGGTAACATCCCCAAGCTTGAGTTTGTCCCTCTTGATCTTTGTTCATCACCCTCAACTCTTCCACTTGAAAATTCTCTTTACACAAAACTCACATAAAACTTGATTAGAGGGTTAGTGTCTCCATAAATTAAATCCACATAGGTACAGCAAAGACATATCATGAGTTGATTCTAAACATTAGCTACTGTTACTATGGTTGTGTATTGCTCTTTGATCAATAGAAACACAAAACACAAGTAATGAGAGTAATGCAAAATAAAGACAGAATCTGTCAAAAACTGGACAGCCCGTAAAGAGTGAATTTTCAGAGGCACTTACGTTGCTCAAATCAGAAAATTTTGAACTAATGAAATGTGTATTAATAACTGAATATTGCTGTCGTAAAATCTCAGCTCAAAATTCCTCTTCTGTGATTTTATACATTTTTCGCAGTAAGCTCAGGAATCTGTTTTCTGGACAGCAAATCACTATTGTTTAATCCTACCTCTCAAAAGAGGTTATTCTTGCCATAAAGATGAAAAATAAGATACAAAGGTGTTGTTACAGTAGTAATCAAGCACCTTGACTCAAAAACCAAAAATTAAACTGAATATAAAAAATCATGGGTTGTCTCCCACAAGCGCTTTTCTTTAACGTCTTTTAGCTAGACATGATAGTTTTAATGATGCTCACATAGGAATAAGAATTGAAATGCAAAAGAGAGCATCAAGAGAAAAATATGAAACACATTTAAGTCTAACCCACTTCCTATGCATTGGGATCTTGTAAGAAAATAAATCATTGAAACACAAAGCAAGTAGCATAGGAAGATAAAACAAGAGCAATTTCAAGACTTTGAACTTAAAGAGAGGAAACGTAATAATATTGAAATGTTTAGAACCATGTTTTCCCCTCTCATAATAACTTTCAGTAGCATCATGAATGAATTCAACAATATAATTATGACATAAAGCATGTCTTTCATGATCTACAAGCATAAAAGTATTAATACTCTCCACATAAGTAAAATCCTTCTTATTAGTGATAGTGGGAGTAAAACATTCATAATCATCATTGTAATCATCATATATAGGAGGCATATCATAATCATAATAAACTTTATCCTCAATAGTAGGTGGACTGAAAATATCACATTCATCATTGTAATCGTCATAAATGGGAGACATAGTATCATCAAAATAATTTTTCTCCTCTATAGTGTAATCAGGAGAATTCAAAGACAAAGTAGGACTCTCATGAGTGAGAGTATTGTCACAAACAGCAAGTATATCATCTTTATCCCACATAATTTAGTAACAAGTTCTAAACATGGAGGATTATCAAGCAAAATAGGACCATCATCTAGAGTACTATCATAAAACATGTCTAAACCATACTCCTCATCATTTTTAAAATTATTATCAATAATGTTCTCATTAGACATAGGTTGATATTCCTCTTCATCATCAGAATCATAAGAACAAAGTTTATCATCAATAAAATCTTGAGTGTTACCCTCATCCATGGGTGGTGAAGGTGGAAGTTTCCTCTCTTCATTCTCTAGTTGTTCATCATCTTCTTGGGTTTGCACGGGCATCCCCAAGCTTAGGTTTTTATCCTCCTCTTCCTGCAAAATATTAGTACTTTTCGTGGCAGCAAGAATTCTTTCTTTAACATAAACATTATCACTAAATTCTTTTTTGCAAAGTTGGAGAATAATAGAAATTTGTCCTTTCATTACACGAGCTACATGACTAGTTGCAAGAAATTTATTAATAAGAGAGTCTATCTCATGGGCTCCAACATAAGCAATATATTTCTCAACTTGTTCTATATCAGGGTAGGAAAATTTATCTTCACGATAACAAGCAATTATAGGATCACTGTTATGCTTACATTGATAGTGGGAATGTTTAACAAATCTTCTAGTGCAACAAGTTATGTCATGTAACTCACAAAACAGAAGAGCTATTTTATTAAGAGCTTCAAGCAATTTACCCATTCTATTTCCCTCTTCGATTGATTGATATTCAGAGTAGGCGTCCATACTTTTAAAATAAACATTAGCCATAGACATTCCAGAAAGTTTCTCCATTTTTAATTTTTTTGTGTTTTGATATATAAAACTGAAAATAAAACTAAACTAAATACAAAACTGAAAGTAAATAAATATCTAGTACAAACAAGAATAAAAATTTACGCGCTACACTCCCTGGCAACGGCACCAGAAAATGTCTTGATACCCACAAGTATAGGGGATCGTTGAAATCTTCGATGTGTAAGTATTAGTATCGATCCCGCGAGGAGTAGAAGGTATAAGTACTTATCCTCTCAAATAAGAGTGTCACTTCTCTTATTATCTATGCACTAGACAAACTAAAATGATTAAATGATGCAAGTGTTTTTTTTGGGTTTTTGGTGTAGAGTTTGCAATAAAGTAAAAAGCTGAAAATAAAATATGACAAGTGAAAGCTCTCAAAGAGAGAAAGCCCGATCCTCTATGTGGCAAGAGGACAAGCTCAAGTGATGTGTAACTTATATGTGGAAAACATTCCCGAGGGCGGCATGGATATTGCTAGGCATAGAGATCTATTAAACAACACGTTGAACATCTTGTCAAGTTTTAATCTTCTTTGGACGGAGCCATTGTTAGGTATAGCTAAATAAATAAACTAAACCCATTATGATGGATCTTGTGGCCAAGTAAATGACTGCACAAGAATTATTAAGACATAAAGTCCCACCATAGCATTACACTCTAAGGTCCCCGATACTAATATCCCATAAAGTAACTTCATGACTCGGTCTCAGGTTTACATGTCCTCCCAAGTCTCCCTCACTCCATTACACTACGGTGTTCTCCTATGTCGGCGTCCCGGGAACGGGGTCCCCTGGGAAGCCGGCGCACGAGGCCCCGCCCTCCCAAAGAAGCCATCGAAGCACCGCCCGTCCACAGCAGAGAGCAAAGTACCCGGGGACAGGATCGCCCCAGGGCCCGGGGGGCAGCGCTCCCCCGGGAAGGTCAGACAATGCGCCACGTGGAGGCAGATTCCTGCGCCGCACCCAGGAAGGATAGCTTCACAGAGAAGGAAGCATCGCTGGTGTCACGGACAAGACCCGATGCTTCCGCGGCGGAAGCATAGCCCTGAGCGCGATGGGACCCGACCATCCGTCCCATCGCGGACAGGGCTGAGCGTATCCGCCTCGCCAGATCCGGAGAAGCCCTAGACGGGCCGTCACATCACGACCGGCTGAAGGCACGACATGAAGGCCAACACCACGGACGCGTCGACATGACGACAGCCAACGACCGCCACCTGGACTGCACCGCGACGCGTGCCTCCGGCCTGCGGCCAACATATCAACTTGACCCTCTATGGTAACCCCTTGAGTATAAAAGGAGGACCGAGTTCGGAGAAGAGAGGCATGCAACACTTCCTACTAGACATACAACTCGGGGGCTAGCAGGCATCATCTCGGAGACCTTCCCGGGGTGGAGCTCGCATAGGCCTTGAGCATAGAAGGGAGGGTTGTAAGCTACACATTGTACAACATCTTCCACCATCAATCAAGTCAGACAAATAGGATGTAGGGCATTACGCGGCAACGCGGCCTGAACCTGGGTAAAACCTTGTGTGTTCGTGCTTGCTCTTCGGGGGCTGACGACGGAGCACCTCGCGCCCTTCTACCGAACAACTAGGAGGTGCTCGCACCTCCGGTGTCCGAGTTTCGTAACTCAACATCTGGCGCGCCAGGTAGGGGCGGTGCACGTGCTTCGCCGCCAAAACCCGGCCTCCCCCAATGACGGCGGGCCACGGGGACTTTCGGGGTCAATGGCGACCGGATTGACTCCCCCGACAATGGAACACCAGCGCGGATCGAAGGAGCTTCACCTCACCGCACAGGAGCCCGGAGAGATGCTCCGACATTACTCGCGACGTTTCCGCCACGCCTTGAGCTTCTGCCCAGACCTACCGGAGGCCGCTGCCATCCAGGCTTACCGCCGGAGGGTGAGCGACGTCCGTATGTTGGAGAAGCTCGGCTGCCGCGACGTCGGGTGCCTGGAGGAGCTATACGCCCTGGCCAAGAAGTGCGCCAGGATCGAAGAGGGGCAAAGGGCCCCGGAACTCGCCACAGAGACAGCGGCTCAGCCGCGGGAGAACCCGCGGAAGCGCGAACACCCGTTGATCCCCGCTGCCAAGGGCTCAGGCCCGGTGGCGGCGCCGGGGGCGTGGTGCCCCGTCCATAAGGTTCATACCCACGATGTGCGGGACTGCCGGTCGGTACGTAGCTTCACTGCATCCCATAGGAGGCGGCGTGCTACGTGCGAGACCGGACTCACCGACGGGAGCTGCTTCACCTACGAGGAACTGGGGCACCACGCCCGAGACTGCCCGGACCACCCCAACAAGAGGGCGGGCCCCGATGACGAGGACCTGCACACATCTCGGAAGAAGAAGGACGGAGCCCCACCCGGCACTCCACGAATGACCCTCAAGCCACGGGAAGAGATCAAGAGCATCGTCACAAGGAGGAGACTGGAGACGAGCGGCCCAGGAGCCACGCATCGACTCGGGGCCGACTCCCCGCGGGGCCTGCCCCGCGGGAACCGCCAACTACGGAGGGCTTAAAGCTTTCAACCTCAGCGGGGGAACGCTCACCTACGCCAACCACTCGCCGCTCATCGAAACGCGGCGGTCACTCCTCCTACAACCATTCCAAGGCGTCGAAGAGGTCCCTCCCTCACCTCGGGGATGGGGGGCCGCTACATTCACCGGAGCCCTCGGTGGAGAGAACCCCGAGGAACTAATCATCGGCATGGCTCGGATATCCCTCCGACCACATATGGAGGCTCGCCCCCTAAGACTCAAGCTCCTCACACGAGCCAACCCCGGGCGGAGCTCCCCTGCCAACGTTCCGCCACGCCAGGCAACCAAGGCGTAGCGCGCGCTACTCACGTCCTGGACATCGAGGGAAGGGGTACGAAGGCGGCCAATGGGAATCCCACGGACGCCCACGACATCCTTCCCGAGATGACCAACGAGACCTTGGGGAACAGGTGGAGCGCTTGGATGGGAGGTGCCCGCCACCCCCTTCCTCACCTCCCCACGAAGAAGGCAACGGAGCCACCGCCCGAAGAGAAGAAGACACTCGGAGCGGAGCATAGCGGAGCCAGAAGCACCTCCAGCCCGCGCCCCTCCCTCCTAAACCACCGCGCCGGTGGAAAACGGGGGCATTCGGACCACAAGATCACGCGTGGCCCCCCCCCCCCCAAGTACACCGTGGTCGACCAGGTCTGTGTTCGCCTGGTCAAATTAGCAAAGGGGGGGGAAGAAGGGGTGCCCCAGACACGAGATCCCGCGCACCCCGGAGAACCCCTCACCCGGAGTCCTCGCCTCGCGCGGGGCAGGAGCCTTGGCCGGAACCCATGACAGCCAAGGAACCTGTATCCGGAAAGACAGCCCTAGGGATGAGTGTGTCGGCAAGGTCAGGGTTCGCCATGCCCAACGAGACTCGTGTTCGGAAACGAACCCCTAGCGGATAGAGCTGGAAAAGTTCGGCAAGGTCGGAGTTCGCCGTGCCACCACAACTTGAACTCGGGGTAAAAGCCCTAGTGGCACGCAAGTCGGCAAGGTCAGAATACGCCGTATCATGTAAACTTGCAACCGGAAACGGAGCCCTAGTGGTGAGCCTATCGGCGCGGGCATATCCTGCCCCCCCGGGACGGCATGCCCCTCAGGAACAAGGGCCCCAAGCGGCGCAACGCGGCTAGGTCTGGGTTCGCCGAGCCATCGCGCCACGCGGGCACCCGGGGGGAGAAATCCCCTCGGATCAATAAACAACACCAGGGAAGGAGGGAAGAGATTCATCGCCCAAACAACACGTAATTCACCAAAAGTATTACAGTCCCTGGGACCCACAGGCGGGCCCGGGGAGGTAGACCGCCGGTCTCTCCACATGAGGACCCGGGGGCTAGGGGGCCCCGTGGAAGACCAGGGGCCCCAGCGCCGGCGACGGAGTCTCTTTGGCGGACGCCAGGGCGGACCGAAGAGCCGCCGCTTCCACTCGCAGGAGCGCGGGGCCAGCCGGGAAGCTGTCGCCTCAACCTGCATGCAGAGACACAACAAGCGTGAGAGAGCTTCGGCTAGAAGGACGAGACAGAGGCGAGAGACAAGGAAGATACCTCCAGGGCCTCTTCCAACCGGTGTATCAGGAGGATCGGGCTTGGGAGACCGGCCACATGCTCCTTGAGTAGACCGATCACCGCGGAACTGGTCGGAAGGTCCTGTACAAAGGACAAGAAGGGAAGAACACATGTAAGTTCACCCCACACATGCAACCATCCTGACTCAGCTAGAGAGCGGACGAACAAGACAAGACCGAAGCCAAGACACCGGCGCCGAAGGAAGAGAGTGGCTCACCCACAAGGGAGGATTAGGCGCACCAAGCGCCGGAGGCCTGGTCTGTACGGGCGGCAAATCGGGAGCGCCGAGATGGATCTGACCCACCCCTCCATCTCATACACCCGCAGCTCCCTCGACATGATCCGGGGTGATCCCCCTCTGTAGACCACTCCCCGACCGCATGGACCGGAGCTGCAGCGGCTGGACTCTCCGGGCCATCCATGTCACCAAGAGGTCCAACCCTGTAAGCCCACGCCCTACAGCCGCCTTTAGGCGATCGGTGAGCGCCCGCACCTCCTCGGGGTTGCCAAGGGAGCTAAGGGACCACCCCTTCCGGGAAGCTAGTAGCCCCCGGGAAAAGGGAGGAAGACCGGGCCCGCCTGACGAAGAAGGAAACTCGGGTAGTAGAAGAACGAGCGCTGCCACTCGCCACACGTTCCCTGGAGAGCGAGGTCCGGGAAGGCGGAGCAGTACGGGACCACTCTCACCGCGCCGCACTCTGACTTGGGGTCACCTTCCCCGGCAACCCTGCCCCGAAGAAAGAAGAGGGAGCACCAGAAGCCAACATGAGCATGGGCCCCAAGGAAAGCCTCGCAGCAGGTGATGAAGCAGGAGATAAGGGTGATGCAATCCGGAGACAGATGGTGAAGTTGAATCCCATACAAGCGAAGGAGGGAGTAAAGGAATGGGTGCATCGGCAGGGAAAGTCCGCGTTCCAAGTGAGAGGCAAATAGCATGCATTCCCCGGGAGACGGGCGAGGGACCAACTCCTCCTCCTCCGTCACCCGCCACGACGACCGGTCAGAGCTAGGGAGAAAGCCAATGGCGAGGAAGTCAAACTACCCGCGCGACAAGTCTGAGCCCCGCCAAGGAAGGCCGCCCTCTCCCGAAGCCACAAGGAGGACACAGTTACTATGCAAGGGGCCAGGGGGCGGCCCGGCCAGCGAAGAAGACGAAAGGATCGAGCTACGGACCTCCCAGGAGCGGGAGCCGGTAATCATCGGGGCCGGAAAGTGGGGCTCCCCAAAGGAGACGATCTCTTGGAAGAAGCCATGGAAGAAAAGAAGAAGAAGCGCAACCGCACAGCTGAAGCAGGATTCCCTCCCCCTCTTAAATAAAGAAGGGGGTGCGCAGACGATCCCACTTCTCTCGGGAAGTGGAACCATCCTAGAACTCGCATCATTACTCGCCGGTTCCCACCGTCGGCAGAAACGATGCGACAGAATGGGGGACTCTGCGCGGACAAGACACCAATCGGATCGGCCACGCGTTAGCCGCACGGGCCTCGAGGGGGCGAATCCCCTGCGCCGCGAAAGGACGCCCCTGGGCAGAAATCTGCCTCTGCCCCGGGGTGCCCGGGGGCTACTATTGGCGTCCCGGGAACGGGGTCCCCCGGGAAGCCGGCGCACGGGGCCCCGCCCTCCCCAAGAAGCCATCGAAGCACCGCCCGTCCACAGCAAAGAGGAAAGTACACGGGAACAGGATCGCCCCGTGGCCCGGGGGCAGCGCTCCCCCCGGGAAGGTTAGACATCGCGCCATGTGGAGGCAGATTCCTGCGCCGCACCCGGGAAGGATAGCTTCGCAGAGATGGAAGCGTCGCTGGCGCCACGGACAAGGCCCGATGCTTCCGCGGCGGAAGCATAGCCCTTAGCGCGATAGGACCCGACCATCCGTCCCATCGCGGAGAGGGCTGAGCGTATCCGCCTCGCCAGATCCGGAGCAGCCCTAGACGGGCCATCACATCGCGACCGGCTGAAGGCGCGACATGGAGGCCAACACCACGGGCGCGTCGACACGACGACAGGTGACGACCGCCACCTGGACAGCACCGTGACGCGTGCCTCCGGCCGGCGACCAACATATCAACTCGACCCCTGTGGTAACCCCTTGAGTATAAAAGGAGGACCGAGTTCGAAGAAGAGAGGCATGCAACACTTCCTACTAGACATACAGCTCGAGGGCTAGCAGACACCATCTCGGAGACCTTCCCGGGGTGGAGCTCGGATAGGCCTTGAGCATAGAAGGGAGGGTTGTAACCTACACATTGTACAACATCTTCCACCATCAATCAAGCCAGACAAGCAGGACGTAGGGCATTACGCGGCGACGCGGCCTGAACCTGGGTAAAACCTTGTGTGTTCGTGCTTGCTCTTCAGGGGCTGACGGCGGAGCACCTCGCGCCCTTCTACCGAACAACTAGGAGGTGCTCGCACCTCCGGTGTCTGAGTTTCATAACTCGACATCCTATGAGCCCATATAGGTGAAGTGGTGTGCAGTCGACGTTCGCACAACACTATCATAGAATAACATAAAAAGATAAACACTAGACAAAATACCAGCACATGTCATATATAAATCATTTCCAATTCATCCTATGCCCCCAGGAACATGAGAGAACTACTCGCAACGCGAAGACATGATATGATTCAATGGCATAAGTGATACAACACAATCTGAAAATATAGTCTCACCACAAAACAATGACATGTAGCTAATCATACACATGTAGAATAGCACTTAAACAATTATCTAGGGTTCAACAATCTCAAACTATGAGGGGGATGAAGTGGATCATGAAGATGGTGGTGGAGATGGTGCTGGTCTTGACGGTGGTGTTGATGGAGACTTTGGAGGGGGAATGGAGGAGCCTTCCGGAGGTGATTCCGGCAGCGTTTCCCCCTCCAATCTTCTCCGGCGGCAGCCTTCTATCTCATGTTTCTTGGTTTTGTGTTTCTCCGCCGCCTCCCAGCGAAACTCCTCGGGGACTATTTTTATAGTCGGTTTTAGGTCAAGACGAAGCCACAGAGACGAAAACGGAGGGCATCGGAGCCACGAGGGGGAAAAGAGGGGTCCTCACGCCGCCAGGGAATCTGGCCGCGTGGGCCCACTGATGAACCACAAGTATAGGGGGTGTATCGTAGTACTTTCGATAAATAAGAGTGTCGAACCCAACGAGGAGCAGAAGGTGTTGACAAGCAGTTTCGATGAAGGATTGACTGTAAATAATCACAGACAAGTTTTTAGGGGTTTTTGATATAGCAGATAAATAAAATACAAGTAAGTAAAATGCGGTAATAATAATTGCAGCGAGTGGCCCAATCCTTTCTACAGCAAAGGACAAGCCGGTTTGTTTACTTATGATGATCAAACGTTCTTGAGGACACACGGGAATTTAGTCTAGTGCTTTCGCTTCATATAGTTGATTAATCTTCATTGTTTTGATAAGTGTTGTGTGGGTGAACCTATGCTAATGCACCGCCCTTCCTAGGACTAATACATACTTGTGATTATACCCCCCTGCAAGCATCCGCAAATACAAGAAAGTAATTAAGATAAATCTAACCACAGCCTTAAACTCTGAGATCCTGCTATTCCTCATGCATCGATATACCAACGGGGGTTCAGGTTGCTGTCACTCCGGCAACCCCACAATTAGCAAACGAATACACAATGCATTCCCCTAGGCCCATAAAGGTGAAGTGTCATGTAGTCGACGTTCACATGACACCACTAGAAGAATAACACCACGACTTAAATATTAAACCATTAAATATAACCCAACATAATTCACTACTCCCATTTAGACTTCACCCCTGTCCTCAAGAACTAAACGAACTACTCACAAGACATCATATGGATCATGATCAGAGGTGATATAATGATGAATAACAATCTGGACATAAACCTTCATTCAACGGTTTCACTCAGTAGCATCAACCTTAATTGTTGAACTCTAGAAATATCGTATCTTGACGATGCTTTTTCCAGCAGAATCCTGACTCCGGTGAATAATCCTCCAATAATGATGAAACATGCAAAACAGGTAAAATAACATAAGTATCATCTCTAAATATGAAATATATCAATGAATAACAGTAAATTATGATATAAAATAGTGATGCAAAATGGACGTATCAACTCCCCCAAGCTTAGACCTCGCTTGTCCCCAAGCGAAAACTGAGCTCAGTAAACAAGACCACATGTTTATGGAGTGAAGTGTCGATAAATAAAATACGGACAAGAAGCATCACATTTATTAACACACAAGCCATTCTAGATAACAACTTCCTCCCATATAACTTAACTTGAAACAAGTAAAGGGAAATCACAAATAAAGGTGCATAAAGGAAATCATAGTTGGTGATGGCAAACTTCGTTCTTGGTCAGAGAACAATTAACAGATTGTACTTATCTTTCGATCAGAGTCTTTATATTAGAGCTTATATTGCAGAACTTGCATGCTCAACTACAACGGTCTCCTTACAATCATTGATAACTTTCAAAGTTGCATTCATTCAGATAAAAGACTTGTGCTAAACAAGGAAGGATAAAAGACATGATTGCAAGTAATAACATATAGATGATTGAATCACAACAACTCAAATGCTTGCTTGAGATAGAGGGGAATAGGTTTACTGACTCAACATGAAAGTAAAAGATAGGCCCTTCGCAGAGGGAAGCAGGGATTAAATCATGTGCTAGAGCTTTTTATGTTTTTGAAATCATATAGAGGTATAAAATATATGTTTGAGCTATGTATGTCGTTGTCAACGAATCGCAGTAAAGAAAACACTATCCCCTTGTCAACCAGACTTTCAAGAGCGGCTCCCATGAAGGACGTCATTTCTACCAAGGGTAGATCATCCCTCTTCTCTTTTGTTTACACATGCATATTTATAAGTTGGTTTGACACTCCTCCCCACCTTTGCTTACACAAGCCATGGCTAACCGAATCCTCGGGTGCCTTCCAACAATCACATACCATGGAGGAGTGCCTATTTGATAGTTTAACATTTCGGTTTTGCTTCTGATAAATCATTGGCAAGCATGTGGAGAGAATTAAAAGGTGAAAAGCTTTAATTAATTCGGGGCTGGGCACCCCAATTGCCAGCTCTTTTTGCAAGTTATTAGATAAGCGGATGTATATGCCACTAGTCCAAAGGTGAAAGTCTGTCTGACAAGAGTGATAGAGAAACTCTACATAACCCTCATGAGCTAATAAACAGTGACACAAAATAAGGAGTAATAAGGTTTTGAATTGTTTAAAGGTAGCACATGAAGTATTTACTTGGAGTGGCGCAAAATACCACATAATAGGTAGTTATGGTGGACACAAATGGCATGGGTTTGGCTCAAGGTTTTGGATGCACGAGAAGTATTCCCTCTCAGTACAGGTTTCGGTTAGCAAGGCTAGGTAGCAAGCATAAGAGTTGAGGGATGCAAACAAACATATATATAGTAAAAACAATCATGCAATCTTCCTTGTAAGCACAAATAATTTTAACTTGAGAATACTAAGCTCATTAGCCAACAAGAAAGAAAGATAATGAAATAATATATCTACATGCACTTCCCTCTTTTCTACTTAAGCCTCAAAGTATTGTTGCTACTGACCAATGCTAAGTTTGCCAAAACCAAATTGATTCACTAAATACTCCCAAAGTGATGCCAATACTAACAACAAGATCATTCATATGACAGAAATTGCAAACTAAAATAAGAAGTGCAGAAAGTAAAAGATGAAACTTCTCATTAATATTTCATAACGGCAACTCACACAAAGGGATACATAGACAACCAACTAAAGGAGAGATACTTCCACACTGCAAACCATCCTATATGATAACTTCTCTACTCATGATATGACTTGATTAAAAGTAAAAAGGTAAAAGATAATGATGTGATACCGCGGCACTCCCCCAAGCTTGGAACAAGCCAAGGGGATGCCAATACCAATGATGAATTACTCCTTCGGTGGTGGTGGTGAATTCTTGATAAGCTTATCAACAAGCTCCTTTAGTTCATCAATCTTGTAGGTGAGGTTGCGAATCAGCTCCGAGTTGTGCTCGACGCGGTTCATGAATTTGTCAGACGACGAGTCCCAACTCTTGGAGTTGTTTCCCCACTCCTCAGCTTCAGATTTCATCTTTCCTGCATTGTTAGAACGATCCATATTCCAACCACTAGGCAACTCTGCCTCAGGAATCCTTTCAATTTGACTCTTATGAATTAGATTGTGGAAGGGGTTATTGATGCCTGGAGAAGACGTCCTTGGAGCTAGGAAGCGACGCGGAACCTTTCCTCCGGTGCTCATCCGCGCGCCTCTCTTGAGGTTGAACGGATTTGCCACCACCCCGATGCTTGCGACGGTGGCGCGCGGGTATACGCGCGGATCTTCCTCTACTTCACCTTCATCTTCACTCTTGACTTCTTCCTTCAACTTGGGGTCTTGAGGATCTTCCTCCAAAGGCTCCTTGCCCTTGTTGTTGTTGTTGGAGACCATGGTGCTTCTAAAACTGAAAACAGATCCTGGCAGAAACAGCTCGAAACAAAACACGACGAAAAGCGATATACGGACCTCGGGGGGTCCGGGGGATTATATAGCAAAAACTTTCACGACAAAAGGAAGGTACGGAGAGAAACCGGGTCGGAGAAGGGCTCCGAGGACCCTCCCCATATGGCGGCGCGGCCAGGGGTGGGCCCGCGCCACCAGGTGGGGAGGTGCCCTCGGGCACCTTTTCCACCGTTTCGATCTCGTAATTTTCCATATTTAATAAAAACAACAAAAATATTGTTCAGAAAGTTAAACGCGAACTTTTTCTTACCAAAACTGTTACCTACTCGAAATCAGACTCAGCAGTCCCACCAATTTGATCTTTGATGAAAGTTTCCGGAGTCACCACTCGAATAACATCAACGTCTTCATTATAAGAATCTCCAGAAATATAATGTTTGAGTCTTTGTCCATTCACCACTTGTGTAGCATCATCTTTCAGCGAAGCAATCTTTATTGCCCCTGAACGATACACCTCCACAATGACATAAGGTCCTTCCCATTTTGAGAGTAATTTTCCTGCAAAAAATCTGAGACGAGACCGATATAATAGAACTTTATCTCCAACATTAAACTCTCTTTTAATAATTCTTCTATCATGCCATTTCTTAACTTTCTCCTTAAAAAGTCTAGCATTTTCATAGCTTCACTTCTCCATTCATCTAAAGAACTCAATTGGAGCAACCTTTTCTTACCGGCAAGTTTAAAATCTTTATTAAGCTCTCTCACAGCCCAATAAGCTTTGTGCTCTAATTCTAAAGGCAAATGACAAGCTTTTCCATAAACCATTTTATAAGGAGACATACCCATAGGATTTTTATAAGCAGTTCTATAAGCCCACAAAGCTTCCTTCAACTTACTAGCCCAATTTTTTCTAGATTTATTAACAGTCTTTTGCAAGATAGATTTAATTTCTCTATTTGATAATTCTACTTGCCCACTAGTTTGAGGATGATAAGCTGAAGCAATTCTATGATTAATACCATATTTAGCAAGGGTCTTTCTAAAACCACCATGAATAAAATGAGAACCTCCATCAGTCATAAGATATCTAGGTACTCCAAACCTAGGGAAAATAACATCTAAAAGCATTTTAAAGAGGTTTCACCATCAGCACTTTTTGTAGGTATGGCTTCCACCCTTAGTAACATAATCAACAGCAACAAGTATATGAGTGTTACCTTCTGAAGAAGGGAAAGGACCCATGAAGTCGAATCCCCAACAATCAAACGGTTCAATAACAAGAGTATAATTCATAGGCATTTCATTGCGTCTAGAGATATTACCAACTCTTTGACATTCATCACAAGATAAAATAAACTTTCTTGCATCTTTAAAGAGAGTTGGCCAATAAAAACCTGATTGTAGAACCTTTTGTGCGGTTCTATCTCCGGCGTGATGTCCTCCATAAACACTACCATGACATTTCTCAATATCTCTTGTTGTTCATATTCGGGACACATCTTCGCATAATACCATCCACTCCTTCTTTATATAAGTGTGGGTCATCCCAAAAATAATGCCTCAAGTCATAAAAGAATTTCCTTCTTTGCTGAGCTGAAAAGGTTGGAGGCAAGTACTTGGAAACAATAAAGTTAGCATAATCAGCATACCAAGGACTATCTCGCGAGCTCACCTTTATTGCAGCCAATTGTTCATTTGGAAAACTATCATTAACAGGTACGGGATCATAAGCAATATTTTCCAATCTAGACAAATTATCAGCAACAGGTTATCAGCACCTTTCCTATCTACAATATGTAAATCGAATTCTTGTAAAAGAAGCACCCATCTAATAAGCCTTGGCTTAGCGTCTTTCTTTTCCATAAGGTACCTAATTGCAGCATGATCGGTATGAACAGTGACTTTTGAATCAACAATATAAGGTCTAAACTTGTCACATGCAAAAACTACAGCTAAGAACTCTTTTTCAGTAGTAGCATAATTTCTTTGAGCGGCATCAAGAGTCTTACTAGCATAATGAATAACATTCAACTTTTTATCTACTCGCTGTCCAAGAACAGCACCTACAGCAAAATCACTAGCATCACACATAATTTCAAAAGGTAAATTCCAATCAGGTGGTTCGACTACAGGGGCAGTAGTTAAAGCCTTTTTCAAAGTTTCAAAAGCTTCCTTACAATCATCATCAAAAACAAAAGGTACATCTTTTTGAAGAAGATTAGTAAGAGGCTTCGAAATTTTAGAGAAATCTTTAATAAACCTTCTATAGAAACCAGCATGACCAAGAATACTACGAATACCTTTTACATCCCTGGGATAGGGCATTTTCTCAATTGCTTCAACTTTAGCTCTATCAACTTCAATACCTCTCTCAGAAATTTTATGTCCCAGAACAATTCCTTCATTAACCATAAAGTGGCATTTCTCCCAATTAAGAACAAGGTTAGTTTCTTCACATCTCTGCAAAACTTTATCAAGGTTTCGCAAACAATTATCAAAAGAATTCCCATAGACGGAAAAATCGTCCATGAATACCTCTACAATCTTTTCACAAAAGCCATGAAAAATAGCAGACATGCACCTTTGAAAAGTAGCAGGGCATTACATAAACCGAAAGGCATACGCCTATAAGCATAAGTTCCATAGGACAAGTGAAAGTGGTTTTCTCTTGATCTTTAGCTCTAACAGCAATTTGTGAAAACCCAGAATAACCATCAAGAAAGCAAAAATGAGTATTCTTAGATAACCTTTCTAGCATTTGATCAATGAAAGGTAAAGGGTAATGATCTTTCTTAGTAACTTTATTAACTTTCCGAAAATCAATGCACATTCTATATCCTACAACTACTCTTTGAGGGATGAGCTCATCATTATCATTTGGTACAACAGTAATCCCTCCTTTCTTAGGAACACAATGCACAGGACTTACCCATTTACTATCAGCAATAGGATATATAATACCAGCTTCAAGAAGTTTTAATACCTCATTTCTTACCACATCCTTCATTTTAGGAATTAGACGACGTTGATGTTCAACAACAGGCTTTGCATCATCTTCCATGTTGATGGCGTGTTGGCAAATAGAGGGGAAATCCCCTTCAAGTCATCAAGAGTGTATCCAATAGCTCCTCGGTGTTTCTTCAATATTTCCAATAATCTTTCTTCTTCAAAACCTGAAAGCTTAGAACTAATAATAACAGGATATGTTTTCTTATCATCAATATAAGCATATTTAAGATTATCAGGTAAAGGTTTCAAATCAAAAACAGGATCTTCCTTTGGTGGTGGTGTTGTACCTAAATCTTCAACAGGTAAATTATGTTTAAGAATGGGTTGACGAAAGAAAATTTCGTCAAGCTCATTCCTTTCTTCCCTAAAGACTTCACTCTCGTGATCCTCCAAATGTTGCTGCAAAGGATCATTAGGAGCAAGAGCAATAGATGCAAGCTGTTCAACTCTAAAATCCTCATTAGGCAATTCGGTTTCATAAGGAGTTTTGGCAAATTTAGAGAAATTAAACTCATAAGATTCACCAGCAAATTTAGTCAAAATTTTCTCTTTCTTGCAATCTATAATAGCTCCACAAGTATTTAAGAAAGGTCTACCAAAAATGATAGGACAAGTTTTACTAGCAGCAGAACCAAGTACCAGAAAGTCAGCAGGATATTTAATCTTACCACATAAAACTTCCACATCTCGAACAATACCAATAGGAGAAATAGTTTCTCTATTAGCTAGCCGAATAACCACATCAATCTCTTCAAGTTCACAAGAACCAATTTCATGCATGATTTCCCTGTAAAGCTCATAAGGAATAGCACTGGAACTTGCACCAATATCACATAAACCATAATAACAATGATCACCTATTCTAACAGAAAGCATAGGAACTAGCTTTCCTAGATTTACTAGGATGCGAAACAATATTAGAAGCATCTTCACAGAAGATGATGTGCCCATCTTCTACACTTTCAGTTACAAGGTCCTTAATTATTGATACAGCAGGTTCAACAGTTATTTGCTCATCAGGTTCTATAGGTTTCTTTGCACTTTTGTTAACCACACTAGTTATAACAGAATGTTCCTTCACTTTAGCAGGAAAAGGAATTTTTTCAATATAAGCTTCAGGAAGAATGTGATCAACAGTTTTAACTTCAATACATCTACCTATAGGTAAATCAGTTTTATCTTTATAAGGTTCATGATACTTATTAAAGGCTTTATAAAATTCGAAATGAGAGGCAAAGGCTTTATAAAAATTTGCTGAAGAATGGGCGGCAAGACCTAGCCAATTCGAAATGAGAGGCAAAGGCTTTATAAAAATTTGCAACAACTTGAGAGTCAAGACCATAAGCAGCACTCATATTTCGAAATTTATCAGTATCCATAAAAGTTTTAATGCATTCATAATCATATTTTATACCTGACTCTCTACCTTTGTCGTTCTCCCATCCTTCAGTATTCTCCTGAATCCGATCAAGAAGGTACCATTTAAACCCTTCTTTGTTGCGCGTGAATGATCCATAACAAGTAGTATCTAGCAATGTTTTATCTTGAAAAGAAAGTCTTGCAAAGAAATTATCAATAATGACATTACCAGGAAGCTCATGAATGGGGCATTTGAGCATTAATGACTTCAATCTCCCCCACGCTTGGGCAATACTCTCTCCATCATGAGGCCAGAAGTTATATATGCGGTTTCAGTCTTTGTGAATTTCACTTGGAGGATAGAATTTAGAATAAAATAGAGGCATAATTTCCTTCCAATCAAGAGAACGCCCATTCTTCAGCAGTTTATACCAATGTGCCGCTTTACCAGACAGCGACAAAGAGAATAGTTTCTTCTTAGCTTCATCCAGAGAAATACCTGCACACTAGAACAACTCGCATAATTCATGTAAAAATAGTAAATGATCTCCAGGATGGACAGTTCCATCCCCTTCATAGCGGTTATTCGTAACATGTTCAATAATTTTCATAGGTATTTTATATGGAATTATTTGCTCACCTGGCGCCTCATCCACTACCTTTGCAGTAGTAGTAGATTTTCCAAATAGGAATTCAAGAGAAGACCTCTCCATAATGAAATATAGCAGCAGGCAGAAATAAAAACAGCACGTGCAGTAAGAGTTTTCCTTACCAATTCCACTTACCAATAGCGCTTCACTCCCCGGTAACGGCGCCAGAAAATAGTCTTGATGACCCACAAGTATAGGGGGTGTATCGTAGTACTTTCGATAAATAAGAGTGTCGAACCCAACGAGGAGCAGAAGGTGTCGACAAGCAGTTTCGATGAAGGATTCACTGTAAATGCTCACAGACAAGTTTTTAGGTGTTTTTGATATAGCAAATAAATAAAATACAAGTAAGTAAAATGCGGTAATAATAATTGCAGCGAGTGGCCCAATCCTTTCTAGAGCAAAGCACAAGCCAGTTTGTTTACTTATGATGATCAAACGTTCTTGAGGACACACGGGAATTTAGTCTAGTGCTTTCGCTTCATATAGTTGATTAATCTTCATTGTTTTGATAAGTGTTGTGTGGGTGAACCTATGCTAATGCACCGCCCTTCCTAGGACTAATACATATTCCTAGGACTAATACATACTTGTGATTATACCCCCCTGCAAGCATCCGCAAATACAAGAAAGTAATTAAGATAAATCTAACCATAGCCTTAAACTCTGAGATCCTGCTATCCCTCATGCATCGATATACCAATGGGGGTTCAGGTTGCTGTCACTCCGGCAACCCCACAATTAGCAAACGAATACACAATGCATTCCCCTAGGCCCATAAAGGTGAAGTGTCATGTAGTCGACGTTCACATGACACCACTAGAAGAATAACACCACAAATTAAATATCAAACCATTAAATAGTACTCAACATAATTCACTACTCACATTTAGACTTCACCCATGTCCTCAAGAACTAAACGAACTACTCACAAGACATCATATGGATCATGACCAGAGGTGATATAATGATGAATAACAATCTGGACATAAACCTTAATTCAACGGTTTCACTCAATAGCATCAACCACAAGGAGTAATTAACACCGGGAAAGTTTCCCCTATGAAATACACAAGATTCAACCCTAGATGTTACAGCGGAACAGAGTGGAGCGGTGGAGATGACGGTGTGTGGTGGAGATGATGGTGATGATGATCCCAATGAAGCCTAACTCGATGACGGTGACGATGGCGACGATTTCCCCCTCCGGGAGGGAATTTCCCCGGCAGATTTCTCCCTGCCGGAGAGCTTTTCTCTCTCTGGTGTTTTCCGCCTCGAGGAGGCGGCGCTGTCTATCCTCGATGATCCCTCGAGTCTTAGGGTTTCTGGATGATGAAGTACGCGAAGGGGCGACGGCTGAGGTGGGCCTGGGCCTCCTCCCCATATGGTGGCGCGACAGCATAGGGGGCCGCGCCACCGTGTGGGGAGGGCCCACGGTGGCCCACCTTGGTCTCCCCTTTTGGCTCCCTCCGTCATCTGACAAAATAGAAGCTTCTATATATTTTCCTCGAATTGTTGAACTCCAGAAATATCGTATCTTGACGATGCTTTTTCCAGCAGAATCCTGACTCCGGTGAATAATCCTCCAATAATGATGAAACATGCAAAACAGGTAAAATAACATAAGTATCATCTCTAAATATGAAATATATCAATGAATAATAGTAAATTATGATATAAAATAGTGATGCAAAATGGACATATCACCCACCTCTTTCCTTCGTCGGACCTCCTTTTGTGCGCTTCCTTGGCTCGTACTCTTTCTTCCTTCCAAAAACCGATCCCCGTAACACTAGTAGGAAAACGCCTACCGCTGGCGGACAGAATTGGCATACCGTTGGCGGCGGGCGCACGCCAGCGATCATTACGCCAGTGGTAATTTATACCGTTGGCGGGCGGCCGTCCGCCAGCAGTAAGGCTCGTTACCGCTGGCGGGCATAATTTCTACCGCCAGCGTTAGGTTAGACAGCGCTGGCGTGTGGCCGCATCCGCCAACGCTAATCCTCTATGCTGGGGAATTATTTTTTCCTGCAAAATCGTATTGCAGTATATCCATTATAAAATACAGTAAATTCAAGTGCATGCGTCAAATAAACAACATAAATATAGACAAAACCACATAGAAATGATCAAACCTAAAACGACATGGTACTTAAGCTACATTAGTTCATCCACACATACATGTACAAACCTAAAACGACAAGCTACTTAAGCTAAACTTCGATAAGCTAAATAACATGCATTAGTTCATCACTTAAGCTACAACTACTCAAGGATAATCTCTGAAATCGAAGTCAGATTTCGAGCTACTATCATCCCAGAAGCTCGAGAGGCTCCAATCCGAATCGGCGTCGGTCTTCTAAGACGGCGGCGCTGTAGTGGAGCGTCCAGCGACGTCGGAGCTCGCCCGCCTCTTCTTGTTCCTCGAGGAGTAGAAGTCCAGCTCTGCCTGCAGTACCAGATCGGGGCCGTTGCGGCGCAGTGCATCCATCCGCCACTCGTCGACCTCGGCAGCGCGGCGAGCCATCCCCTGGCGGCGGTTATGCCGCGCCTCGTCTACGTCGACGATCTCCATCGGCGGCGCGAGGAACTAAGCCTCGTCCCGGGATGGGACGTCAGGAAAGTTCATCTCAGAACGCGGGCGTCCAAACCAACAGGCTGCCGCGTCGAACGTGCGAGCGGCGAGCTCCGCAGTGTCGAAAGTCCCCATGTAGCAACGATGGCCGTCCACGTATTTCTCCGCGGACCAGCGGCCAGATGGGCGGTGACGAACGCCAATGAACCCGCTCATGGAGCGGTGGTGCGGCGGCATGCTCTACAAAAGGCAAATAAAAAATGTTAATCCACGGATTACGACCAAAGTCATGCCAAAATTCACGAGAAATTTCGGCATGACTTTGGCTAAAAATAGGACTTATGAGTACCCGAATTTGCCGGAATGGAAGTTAATCAACATTCCGGCAATCTCAAGGGCCTCTCGGATACCTGCATACATTCATATACATCGACAGAGAATTATAATGAGCTACCAAATGCTCACACGACGGCTATCTAACTATTTTTTTTATATCAAATTCATGTTTAACCCGAATTTTTATTTTGCTTTTTATCTAAAATAACTAACACTAATTTAAAAAAATCTAAAATAACAAACAAACAATTCATGTTACACTAATCTAAACAAATCTGCAATAAGTAACACTAATCTAAATAAACAAACTCTAACAACAAAGTAAAAAATGGAGGAAAATGCTCACCTTGCCGTCGGATCAGCAGATCGTGCGGCAGCGGCTCGGGGCGGCGGCGGCGACGGCCAAGGCAGCAGCTCGGGGTGAAGGAGGCTCGGAAGTGGCGGCACAGTGACGACGTGGGGGTGGGCGTGGAGCTCGGGGCGTGAGGGGGAAGGGAGCGGCGGCGGTGGAGTGAGAAAGGCACGGGCGGCGGGGGGGCGGCGCGGGGCGCTGTGGCGGCGGGCGGTGCGAGGTCGGCGTGCTTGCTGTGGCAGAGGGCGGCGAAGGTGTGGGCGGCACCGACAGCGGTGGTGAGCGGCGGTGCGCGTGGGCAGGGGCGGCGGCCGCGCGCGGGGTGGTTGCGGTGTGTGGATAGGATTTGGGTGGACAGGGGCGGCCGCGCGTGGATAAGGGCAGCGGTGGGTCCGCGTGCGTGGATAAGGGGAAGGTTACCGCTGGCGGACAGCGTGTGCCATCCTCCAGCGGTAAGGTTTAGGGTTTTTTTTGTTTTCGTTCTTTTCCTTTTTAGTTTTGCTTATATAAAGCCCAGGGGGGAGACCTGAGGCTGCCCCTACTCCGCGCCGCCGCCGCCCTTGTCCGTGTCGCTCGACGCCCTTCTCCGCGCCCGGCGCCTCCGCTGCCCGTCGTGTCCTCCGTCGGCGCCGCGCTATCCTCCACACCGCCGTGGAGCTCCCCTCCGTCCCCATGCCAAGGTGCTGCCCTCCCCCTCCCCTACCTCTCGTACCTAGGTTGCATGCACCTTAGGTGTTTGATCAAATTCCCCACTCATTTTTTAGATCTCGGGCCGAGATGTCGATGATGGGATCCGTGTTTGACAATAGGGGCAATGTTCGGGACTGGGCTCCGCCGGGCTGGCACTGGAGGTGGTATCTTCCGGAACGCGTAGCTTGGTGAGAAATCCGGGTGACGTCATTGACCCGGATCTTCTTTGGTGGAGGTCGCGTGAGCCATGCTCAGTGCAGAGAGGAGCCAGCCCCCGAGGAGGTGGTACATCGCCGTATCAGGGAGGAGGACGAGCACGTCCGTCGCTACATGTATATGTTGGATATGCCGGCGGTGTATGATAATAGATGGCAGATGTTTGATAGGGTTCCTTCTCATGTGAGTATTGACCCTGTGATGGTTCCTATTCTTTAGGTGCGGAGCGCTGCCTGTGATGCACCCGCGGCTTAGGACCAGACAGAAGTTAGTTGTATTATTCGTGATGTATTAGGGTTAAATAAAAATGGACTCCAGCTATGTAACCGGATTAAATAAAGATGTATGCAAGATACTTTTGCATATTAATTTGATCAATGCTGCTTTTGTGAAGTGAGGAAAATAATGTTCCCTACTTTGAATTATTCTGCAATGCCGACATTGTTTTATATTTGTTTTGTTCTTTTTAAACGATGATAATCAACCAAGTATTACGATTTTTCTTCATTTCTATCTAGTTTCTATCTAATTTGAAAAACACTCAAAAAGATATATCCTCTTGCATGAAGTCTTTTTATGTGTACTAGTTGCTATGTGAAATGATAAACTTGATTTTCGACAAAAGTTTCACAAACATTCTTCACAAAAAGCACTATCATGTAGAAACATCTACAAGTTTCAATTCGATCAAATGACCAAGTTATGTCAATTCTCAACGCATAGTTTGTGATAAAGTGCTCATATTCGACACATAGGTCTGTCTTGGTATAGGAAGTACTAGTTCGGAAGGAAATTTACAGATTAGTTTTGTAAATACAATTTTCCTAGTTTATGTTGATTACAGGTTAAGTTAGCGCTGGCGGACGCTTTAGTGTGCCCGCCAGCGGTACTAAACTAACCCCTGGCGGATGCTTTAGTGTGCCCGCCAGTGGTACTATCACCTTTTTTTTTGCTGGCCTCAGCCGAGGCAAGAACCGCTGGCGGGACCCCATTAGCGTCCGCCAGCGGTAGTTTGCCCCGCCCATTCCCAGATTCCTGCGACTACCGCAGGCGGGCAGAGTTGGCGTCCGCCAGCGGTACGTCCAGAACCAGTGGCGGACTCGAAAAACCGCCTGCCAGCAGTCGAAGCGCTGGCGGACGAAAATCCCGTCCGCCAGCGGTATGCTGGTGGCTATAAGCCTTTTCCTACTAGTGTAAAATCTTAGGTCATTTGTCGTTTGGGTCCCTGAAACATCAAAATATAGAAAAAGGAGTTTTCTGGTTCTGCAGGGTTAATTCCAAATAAATGGGGGAACTGTGAATTATCCCCTAAAATCATTATAAAACATAAATATAACCCATATGATGCAAATAAGTTGGAATATCAAGTAATAAAATGTTAATTTCATGTATGCATTTTACATGCATCAGATGTCCATCGAGCATGTCGTGCGGCTCACCGGCGTGACTCCCCATTCCATGGAGGGACGCTACGCCGACGGGCCGGACGCGAGCGCGACCTTGGACGGTCAGGTGGGTGCGTCGACGGTGTAGGGCCGGCGACGAGCAATCCTTCTCGCGGCCTTCCAAGAGTTCCTAGCCGTTGGAGATGTCCATTGAGCATGTCATGCGGCTCACCGGCGTGGCTCCCTGTTCCATGGAGGGACGCTACGCCGACGGGCCGGCCGTGGGCGTGACCTTGGACGATCAGGCGGGTGCGTCGGCGGTGCTCGTGTGGTTCATCTCGTGGCGGTCGTGCCGGCGAGATCACCGGCCGGTGGAGGGGGTTCTGCTCCGCGAGGGGAAGCTGTCAGGGGCGGCTACATGGTCGCGGAGCACCACGCGTCAGAGTGAGATTGGCGGGTTGCACTGTCGGCTGGTTATTTGCGCCGGTTAGCTCCGTGGTCTCATGGTCGCCGGTGGCGGGTGCACTCTAGGCTGTCCGAGGACTCTTAGTGGTTTAGTTATTGTTGGCCGTCTTGTTTTGCTTTCTTGTTTTCGTGTTTTTTGCAATTGACTTGGGGCAAGATGGAGATGTTTCATTTCTCCCTTATCAATCGCAGGTTCAGCGACGGGCAGAAACATAGGTTGACGTGGGCTTCGAGGTCGTTGTCGTATAAGAGAGAGAGGGGGCAGTGGACGTCGTGGGCTCCCGCCGAGAAATGAAGGGGAAAGAGGGGGCCGTTCGTGACGCTGTGACTTGTGTCCCTCATTTGCACGTACGTTCGGGAGGTGAGTACGTTGGTCCTGGTGCACTCTCTCGCCCTCGGCCTAGCCTGTCGCTTCTGTTTCTCGCTCTAATGGCGTCCCATCTCTGCGCTGTTCGCCTCAAGCTACCATGCAAGCTACCTTTGAACATATTTCCGATTATTACCTGCAGGTAGCTGGGGTGTAGATTTACCTCTGCCGATGGTACCTACTGTTGATGCAGGAATGAAGGTTTTCGCTGGTTACTATTGGGATGGTCAGGTCGTCGGTGACACGTTTGCCCACGTGTCTACGAGAGTAAGGCTCCGTCGCACCGGTTGTTTAGACGGATTCCCGGCTTGGCACGCACCGTCGGTGTAGCAAGAACCCCCCGTCGCGTCACCTGCCTGACGCCTGGCCGTATCTCTATGTTCTGCGTGCTTCCGTGTAGACTTGTTTGTCGGCGCGGTGTCAGCATGACGAGATAGTGCAAAAGTTGTTTAGTAGTGTTCTTATGCCTTTTTATTGTTGCTTGAAGTGAGCTGCGAATATCCGTTCTCGTGCGACTGTTCGGTGTGTGAACGGATGGCCGGTGGAGCACGTCAAGTCAGGATGAACTTGTCGTGTAGGCTTTCATGGTATAGTACATTTCCGCTTATCATCTGCAGACAGAAGTCACTTTTATGTTTGGCTTCATTCTGATGGTCTTTTTCTTTTTTTTTTGAAAGAAGCTCGTGTACAAGATCAAGAACAGATCGAACACACACGCACGAACGCCAGCAAGATCCACCCCACAGACGGGAAACACGGATCCAACACACACACCACAAACCCTAGCAAACACCTCGACCAACCTTGTTGAAGAGCCGCAAGATCCATCTGCCGCAAGCAGCAGAATCTGAGCGATGAAAGGAAATCGGCGTCGAGCCGCCGCCAGCACGCCGTCGCCGTCTCACGCCGGAGACAGGAACGAAGGCGCCCACCATCTTCCGCGAAGCCCACCGCGTCCACCGACGAAGAGCAGCATCCCACCAGCAAACTCCTGAAGATCTTGAGCAAAAGCACGGCCAAGCACCGAGGTGAAGGCCACCGAAGCCCCCAGACAAGAGAAGGCGCCGCCATCACGACCACCAACTCGGGGAAGAGCACGCCGCAGCTCCGGGGAGCAGCGACCGCGCCCAAGACGGCAGATCCGGCCCCGGCCTCCACCGGAGCACCAAGAACGGAGGAGAGGAACGCCGCCGCCAAAAGCCTCTCCGACCACGCCGCCAACTCCTCAGCGCCGCCGGCAGGCACCCTACACCAACCTAGATATGTACACGCACGGGATCCGTCGATTCCTCGACCTCCCGCCGCCGGAGCGGCCGCGGAGGCGAGAAATCGAACGGATCGCCGGCGGCGATCTGGTTCGCACGGGCGTCGCCCAAAAATGACCTCCTTGACACTGTAGATGGGGAAAAGGAGAGGGGTCGGGTGCTTCTGCTGAGATTTTCTCTGATGGTCTTTTTCTGTTCGTTGATATGTTCATTTGTATCCTGCGTCGCCGAAGCCTTTGCTATCCGGTGAGCGAATGTAGGTGGGTCGTGTTGCAGAGCACCCTTGCCATCACGTACGAGAGGAATCGTCCGAATGCCAAGGGCGATGCAGGCGTGTAGACTTCTAGAGCGGTAGCAGTTTGTAGAATATTGGCAGAGTCAAGGTAGCCTCCGATGACGACCACATCGCCGCCACCGTATTTTTGGCTAACGTTGTTGGGTGAGACTCTTACGAGCCGTTGGCTGCGTCTAAGCTATGACTTGGTTGTTTACCGCTATCGGGCCTTCGACTGTATGTTTCGTGTTCAATGTCAACACAAGGTCAAGATTTTTTTGCTGCGTGGTCCTTAATGAAATGTCGTTGGAAAAGCCTAATTACAATTGGATGCATCGTTTCGTAAATGCAGGTAGTGGTAGATCACCTTCGCCATCGCGAGTGTGGGCAGTTGTCCGTGTGCTGAGAACGACACAGACTTCCGTGGATGTGGTATCCTATAAAATATAGACCTATTAGAGGTAGGTTAGTCTGATGGTCATGCCAGCGCCCGGTCATTTCCAGGAAATGCTGCTATGCAGGGTTTCTAGGAGCCACCGGACGCGTCGCAGAGTCCAGACAAAGGCGACGTTGTTTGTCGACGTTGGTTCTCAGACTATAGAGTTGGCGTTCGTCCTCAGCGTAAGCGTTATTTTTTTTACCGAGTTGAATATGATTAAACACCACTAAACAGAATTTACGCCCGCGAGGCAAAGACGCAGTTTGATCGGAACACAGGCACTGTCTTTGCGGCGCTGCTACTGCCCGATTGCGGAGGATCTTGCCAATTTTTAAGTGCAAGTCCGCTACAAACTCCCATTGGTGCCTCTGTTTTTTCTTAGGATATCACTGCTTGCATAATTACCGAGTCGACGTGGCTAAATGGCAAGAGACGTCGTCGGGCTGATATGGATATACTTGTAGCGAGGATGGTGTTTACACCACTGTGTTGTGATCTCCGCGTGGGCACTTGAGTACATCTTTATCCATCTGGTGATAAATAGACTACGTACTGGGCACTCAATCGGTGTTGTTCCTTCCGTTGTGGGTGCCCCTACCAGATCCGGTCACCGTGGCGGTGGGTACCGCTCTGTGTACGATGGATTGGGTAGCCGTCCCCTCCGCTGCACCGATGGCGGCGGCGGGTACTTGTGCGGCGGGGGGGTTGCGCATTCAAGCGCATCGGCTGGAGAGGGGGTGGATGGAGAACACGGCAAGGCACCTGTTCGGGTTTCTGATGTATCGGCTATGTTGAGATTCGATACGTTGAAGGTGAGAGTTTAGTTTGTCTGTCCAGCGTTTCTGCGAACCTGGATACGCCTGGATGCCTAACTGGTGAAGTTGTTCGGTCGAAGCAGGTTAAGCAGGAGCTCGTGGATTCTGTTGTTCATCTAGCCGTCGAGCCGTCGTCTGTTTGCAATGTACCGCATGCTGCTGGCGTTCATGATATATTGCATACGCTAAGGACGATGAAGGATGGTACGAATTCGGTCGTTTCTCGTATGAACAGCTCCTATGAGTTGTGTGAGACCCAGCTTTAGGTGAACCTGTTTGGTGCCTTAGATTTGCATTCACTTTGTTGCAGTAGTGTTTGCGGAGTTGTTCTTTTTTGTTAGCTATTGCTGAGTGGTTGGATAACGAGATGCCGCTTGTTTTTTACAGGGATACTTCTCCACGAATGCTCAGCTTCACAATGCCCTAGCTGCAAAAAACAAGGAGTGTCGTGCGTTGAAGAAGCTCCTGGATCGGAAGGAAGAAGTCGTTGCTAATCTTGAGGGATTTCATAGGAAAGACGCGGGTAATACTCGTGTTTTCTTGTAGTTCTGGTACCTGGTCTCGTAGTTGCGTCTTTTTTATATTTTTTTTGTCTCTGTAGAGATGCTTCGACAAGCTAGGGACGTGCTAGACGACTCTGAGGATGTGCAGGCTCCGCGGAACGAGTGTTCTAACCTAGCTAGGCAAGTCATGGACCTGAAGGAGCAGTGCGCCGAGTGTTCGGAAACAGAGGAGGACTAGGCTGAAGACGGCAATGTGTGAGTCGCACAGCAGGGCAAGATAGAGTCGACCGAGAGTACAAGTGAAGATGGCGTCACGGTCCGCCTCCAGGATGAGTATTGGCGACATTCTTGCTGTCTACCTTTAGGTGTCACGTATAATGTGTTGTCAACGGTCTCACGGTGTATTCGATTGCTGTCGAAAAAATGAGAGTCGAACTTCCCATCGTATTGACAGCGTAAGCCACCACACGACATTCCCGCAGCTTGGGCAGGCAGAGGCAGTTTACTATAGGCTACAAGGCTTGGACCATAATGAAGGGTTTATAGATTTAGCTAAAAGTACATTCTTGGTGCACTTACAGAGACCACGGTACATCGATGTAGAAAATAAACTTTGTGGATACAGATAATAGTTTGGTATAGGTCGACCCTGATAGATCATGGCATTTCTAAGGGCCAGGTTGACATTGATGGCATCGTCACTTGTCCTGCAGGGTAGGCAAGAACCACATCCAAGAATAGGATAAAAGAAAGATGACCCGGTGGCAGCGTCGTGAGTTAGGGGCATATGACACCAGTCGGCGCCTGGAAGTGGGGACTGTACACGGCGCCAGTGCGAGGCGAAAATGCAGTTTGTTCTGATTTGTGGTGGTCTTTTGGCGACTTGTTTTGTAGCACGTTTTTGTCGGATCCCTGCAGCTGGCGTCAACGTTCCATTTAGCGAGTCGTAGAATGTATCGATCCATGTAACTTCTGATTTATATAGGATTTTGGTTCTCACGTGAATGTTTTCCAGCCGAACCATTGTGACTCGTTTCGTGCAGAAGATAGCATCCAGTCGGATCTTTTGAGGTGATGGTGGCGATGGTGCACCTGGAACGATGTGTGCTCGGCCTCTCTCGATGGTCCTGGTTTTCCGGTACGGCTCGTAGGAGACGTAGCCATCCACGGCTGCACGTTTCAGGTTCGGTTCATTGAGCGGGGGCTCCTCCCGAAGCTCATGTCGTTTTTTGGGAAGTTTTTCATTCGTGCACATGTAGAAATTGGAGATGAGTATGTTTGCCAGGTCGGCGCCCTTCATGTTTCTTCCCCGCCTAGCCTGCTACTTCTCTCAACCCCCACGAATAACCAAAAATACAATGAAAAACCGTAGATTGTAACTGCAATGAAAATAAGGAACCGCTAACTCACCCTCATTAACCTCCCACGTTCGGCCTGATAAACTCGTAGGCCGCCCATACCCACGATAGTCTTCGTCAGTTTGTCCAAGATGAAGCGCAAGATTTCTGATCGCTACAGCCAAGGAATGGGATGGTGCAATCTCCACTCCGGACCGCTGGCAAACATCGCCGAGCGCACCGACGCCCTTAGCCTCGGTCGTCTCTACCATGGCATGATGGGCATGCGTCGAGGAATACATGAATCGAAGTACCCTCTGTTTGATTGGCCGAGCCTACTTCACTCTGACCCCGAGAATTGGCCAGACGATCATGACGAAGTGGTAAGTAAGTTTAGTTTTCGTTATTTTGTTGGATTTTGGAATTACACTTGGTTTTGTTTTTGGAGAGGATCCACTAAAATACTTCTTGATTCTAGCATGTGAGGATAACTTTGCTACTCCCTCCGTTCGGAAATACATGACGCATATTTCTTTAAACACTGGTGCATTTAGATATCTCTTGGTGTGTAATGTAGATACATCCTCTATATAGAAAAGTATAAGATGTTTTTGATATTTGGATATGGACTACGTGCGAATTGAAACGAGTCAATTCCCATATCAATGAGTGTCTGGCTACATCTGTATCAAAAAAATTGTCAATGTCTAAAACACTTTATATCTTGATACGGGTGAGGTGGTTCTTTGCAACGCGGATTTCCTTTTGTCGAGCATGTTGCACGCATGGAGTTTTATGAAGAAAATTCATTACAGGGGATTGTGGCGGTTCTGATGTCACTGGACAAACCGAAAGTGGGCACATTTGTACATACTCATGATGGTGAAGCACATGTAAAGAGACACTGGGTGGGGGCATGCGGAGAATGGATCGCATTTGTCTGGGTTGACGAGGAGGCTAGCTGCTATATACAAAATGTTCGCACAATGATGAAGCTCGATTTGCCACCTCTGGATGTGTCGGCATTTCCCCAAAAGGTGCTTCCTGGGGTGCCCCTCCTCCTATTCAGTTACTACTGCGAGCGTGCTAGCATTGAGCTTTTGAAGATACATATCCCAGAGGAACCATTTCAAGAGCCCGACGGAAGATGGAATTTCAGCGCTGTAGCGGTGTTTGACAAATTTATTGCTATGGTACATAAGCCCATTGATCAGGACTGGATTATGCTGGAAAACAGTTATCTTGCGCCAGCAAAGTATGTTGATTGCGTTGCCACTCGTAACTGCGATGGATGTATCAACCGCATATACGCGGTTACAGAACCGCGAGGAGATGTTCTGGTTTGGGAACCTTTTAAGTGAGGTAAGTCCTGTTTAATTAGAAGTGAGGTGTTTTTACTTGCGCCTGCATTGTCAGTAGCTTTTTTAGTGACTGGAAAGCATACACAGGTGCAAAGGCAGGCTCGCGCGTCATACATGATCCAGTGATCGAAGAGGTAGTAAACGTCGAAGGTGGTGGCAGTGCGGCTGAAGAGGCGGCAAACGTAGAAACTGGTGGCGGTGCCGCTGAAGAGGTGGCAAACGTCAAAGCTGGTGACGGTGCCGCTGATGAGGTTACGTCATGCTCCTGGTACCTGGCAGTAACACGTAGCAACATGCTCTTGTTAATTTATACCAGTGGGGCACGAGACAGCGGATACCCACAAGTATAGGGGATCGTTGAAATATTCAATGTGTAAGTATTAGTATCGATCCAACGAGGAGTAGAAGGTATAAGTATTTATCCTCTTAAATAAGAGTGTCACTTCTCTTATTATCTATGCACTAGACAAACTAAAATGATTAAATGATGCAAGTGTTTTTGGGTTTTTGGTGTAGAGTTTGCAATAAAGTAAAAAGCTGAAAATAAAATATGACAAGTGAAAGCTTTCAAAGAGAGAAAGTCCAATCCTCTATGCAGCAAGAGGACAAGCTCAAGTGTGTGTTTCTTATAAGTGGAGAACGTTCCCAAGGGCTACCTAGACTTCATGGCATAAATATTTCTAGAACAACAAGGTAAGCATTTTGTCAAGTTTTAATCTTCTTTGGACGGAGCCATAATTAGGAAAAGCTAAATAAATAAACTAAACCCCCTTATGATGGTTCTTATGGCCAAGTAAATGACTGCACAAGAGTTATTAAGACATAGAGTCCCACCATAGCCTTAAACTCTAAGGTCTCCGATACTAATACCCTCACAATGCAACTTCATGACTCGGTCTCAGGTTTACATGTCCTCCCAAGTCTCCCTCACTCCATTACACTATGGTGTTCTCCTATGAGCCCATATAGGTGAAGTGGTGTGCAGTCGACGTTCGCACAACACCATCATAGAATCACATAAAAAGATAAACACTAAACAAAATACCAACACATGTCATATATAAATCATTGCCAATCCATCCTATGCCCCCATGAACATGAGAGAACTACTCACAACGCGAAGACATGATATGATTCAATGGCATAAGTGATACAACACAATATGAAAATATAATCTCCCCACAAAACAATGACAAGTAGCAATTCACAAACATGTAGAATAGCACTTAAACAATTATCTAGGGTTCAACAATCTCAAACTATGAGGGGGATGAAATGGATCACGAAGATGGTGATGGAGATGGTGCTGGTCTTGACGGTGGTGTTGATGGAGACTCCGGAGGGGGAATGGAGGAGCCTTCCGGAGGTGATTCCGGCGGTGTTTCCCCCCTCCGATCTTCTCCGGCGGTAGCCTTCTGTCTCTTGTTTCTTGGTTTTGTGTTTCTCCGCCGCCTCCTCGCGAAACTCCTCGGGGGGACTATTTTTATAGTCGGTTTTAGGTGAAGACGAAGCCACGGAGACGAAAACGGACGGCATCGGAGCCACGAGGCCTGGGATAGGGGGTCCCACGCGGCCAAGGAATCTGGCCGTGTGGGCCTACCTCTTTTCGCACTCGGGTTTCCATTTTTTCGCTTCCTTCGCTCCTACGCTTTGTTCCTTCCAAAAAATGATCCCGGCAAAATATTAGGTCATTTGGACGTCGTTTGGGTCCCTGAAATATAAAAATATAGAAAATAGGGTTTTCTGCCAGTGCAGGGTTAATTCCAGAAAAATAGGGAAACTGTGAAATATTCCCTAAATCAATATAAAACAATGATATAACCCTTATATGATGCAAATATGATTGAAATATAAGTAATACAATGCAAAGTTCATGTATGCATTTTACATGAATCAACATCCCCAAACTTAACCTATACTCGTCCTCGAGTATGAAGGTGATAAAACTAAACATGGACTTTGCATTTTAATACTATCAATGGATATCAAAGATGATTACTATTGCTACATAGAGTCAAATGATTCATTCTTCAAAGGAGTAGCAATATACAAGATAGATTATGAAGTGATATCAAATATTCAATGTAAGGATGTTCAAATATAATCCGCAAAGTGTAACATAGAAGAAAGTACTATGGACCAAATGTATGCATAATGAAAAGTAAAAACTTCCTACAATGGTCATCGAGTATTCTTGTGAATCTGAATATAAAAGGTGGACACTTTGGAGAGATAGATAAATAAGTAGAGATAAAACATGCAAAAGTTTCATCTAGCTTCCAAATGCTTCTACTTAAGTTAATGTTTGGAATGTGCTATTCATTGGTGTGAATCTCTCATTACCCCTATCATAGCATCTTGAATGGTTAAATTTAAAGTGAAAGCAAATATGAGTAGTGTGCTTGACAAAGTATGGGTTGAATGCCTCATGCCCCGTGAATACGAGTACCTACACCATGGTGTTACTCAACTCGGGCCACAAAGTCAGTTCAAGTTACACTAGTAGGAAAATGGCTATCTGTGGCGCACCGTTTTATGATTCTGTGGCGCACCCCCTACTTTGCCGGGTGCGCCACAGAAGTCTCGCCACAAAAATATAATTCTGTGGCGCACGGGCTGGGTGCGCCACAGAAAGGCGGCAATTCTGTGGCGCACCCAGCCCGTGCGCCACAGAGTCATCTTGTCAGCACACAACAGAGGATTTCTATGGCGCACCAACGCTTGGTGCGCCACAGAAAGTGGTGCGCCACAAAAAAAAACCGTGCTCCACAGAAATGTAAAACATAAATACAGGTATTTACATTTTGCTGTACAAATACAGGTATATTATAGGAAATACAGGTATATTACAGGAAATACAGAAATAATAGAAACAATAATATATTTTGACACGGTATATGAAAACAAACACATTACTATGTCATCACAACACTTAGAGCCCAAGATACATACAAGTGCCAAATTATTACACAAGTCTACAAAAGTTCATCTCGATCATGTCACGCAAGTCTTAATTGGTACAAAGGTTCATCTCATGTGACACACAAGTCTTAGTACAAATGAAGTTGTCACCACCATGATGATGGACCATGATCATGGAGTCCTCTTCTTGAGCGGCGCCGGGAACGGTAGAATGCCCTTGTATGTCCTCCACTCCCTGGTGTCATTCTACTCCTCTAGTCGTTCTTCGATTTCCCTCTAACACAACCCTGAAGATGGATTGGGATATCTATTGGTTAGTGATATAAATAGAGTATAATTTATTCATCTTAGTAGAGAGGCAAGACAATCAATCAATTGTCATGGTTGGAAATCATATGGCTATCCTATTTGGGTTTCATAGCATGCATAGCATATATATATAATATATAACCCTACACATGCACTTCTACAAAACAATACACTAGTAATGCTTTCCTTTATAATACATCCTACCTCTGTGGTAGTGGTAGGACCCTGATTTGTTCATGACATCTTCGAGGATGATCGTCGATAACTGCAGAATGATGCGATGGAAGTCTTTTCTATAATTAGCATCGGTGAGAGCATCCGCGCTGTTCGTCCATTCTTGGAGACTAGATGGAATCCTCGTTTTCTCGGCATCCCGGACAAGCCCTTTAAGGTGATGGAGGGCGTAGAAGGCGTCCTTCACGCTGCCAGGCAGTTGCTTGACGCAATGGAATCCGGTCCCATGCATGAACTTGTGTGTGTCGTCCTGTGTGAAAACTTCCGCCTTCTTATGGAAGGGGCCGCCCTTTTGGGCATAGCCCTCGAGAGCGTCATCGAGAATACCCTTTATTCTGGTGTAGCTTCTCGGCGTGCATTTATTCCCCGAGTCGAAATAAGTGGCAACAGACCACCTCGGGCTAAGTAGATGAGTGCGCAGTACTTGTCCCTGCTCAACATAATTGAAACGGAATGTTGGACAAAGGATCATCAATGGAAGAAATGTACAAGAAGGCATAAGATATGACGGTGGCGAGCGGATGTGTACTTACTCGAAAAAGAAAGGCACAAGAAGGGCGTTCTTCCTCTTGTTGGCCAGCATGACCCTCTGGAGGTACTCCGTGGCCATGGCCCGTGTCGTTGATCCTTCCACCCGCTGGCTGCCGCGCATGTAGTAGGGATCCACTATCGCGACGTATGGGGTATCCTATTTCCTGATCTTCATCGCCGCATCGAGCGCATATAGGCGGACCAAGTTATAGTCCAGCCGTCTGGAGTGAAACAGGTTGAAGATGTCCTCGAACGCTATGAAGAACAGATCCGTGGGGCCTTCCTGGACGAAGTCCACCAACTCCTTTGGCACCTTGACCGCGAACGCCGCGTAACTCGGTTGCTTCTCTTTATGAAGGAATTCCTTTAGATACAAGATAGATTCCTGCAAACGTATCATGGGTCCTTGTGCAAGGCGGAGCAAGTCCTCAGACATTATAGGTTTACCAGCTTCATGAACTCGGGTCAAGCCATCCGCACGGGGTGGAATCGTGTCTTTGTCGGCCCAGTGAAAACCAGGGTATCACGGGCCGGCCCTCCGCAGGCCTCGACACTTGGCTGGAAACCACTAAGGACCAGGCGAACCCGTCTGGAGAGCCTCGCGAGGGCTTTGACACTGGAGGAACGACTAAGTCCCTGCGTCGAGGCGTCGGAGCACTCGAAGTGCTTGGCGAGGTTTCTGCCACCCTGACGGGGCGCACATGGGCTCTGCAACCACAGCAGGATGACGCGTGCCTCTGCGCACGGTGACGAAGACACCGCAGTTGCCATTCCTGTGCATAAAAGGGGGCGACAACGCTGCCCCAAGCAAAGTGGACTACCAAGCTTTCCATTCCAGTGATAAGGAGACAGCATGCCGCTCCACTCCAAGCACGACGTCACCATGGGGGCGCCGCTGACCTCTGCAGCGCCGGCCACTGTCCTGCCGGACAGTGGCTTTATCTGACGAAGACCAGCAAAACACCGCCGTGGACTGCGTCCACCAGGCCCTGGACCATGGGTGCACCGCCCTCCTACGCCAACACCATTGTGGAACCCTAGCTTCCACCCTTGCGCCTATATAAGGAGGAGGAGCACCATTGGAGAAGGGGATTGAGCAATTCTACACCCAAGACTACTACGACGCATAGAGAGCACAAGTCCCACCATTGTAGATCCTCCATAGCTGTAGCTTCGCCCTCGGCAAGCACCACTGTACTGTAACCTCTCGAAGCAGTGCAATACAAGACAACAGGAAGTAGGGTCTTTACTCCTCTGGGAGGGCCTGAACCTGGGTATGAGCTCGTGTTCCATCTCTGCCGTGATGTTCCTCATCAAGTTCGTCGAGTTTGGTCGCCGAGGTTGATGAGTTGTTGATTGACCTCGTGTTCAGCCCCTTACGATTCCTGGCAGTGAGACACACTCCCTAGTTCCGGGGACTAGTCTCCGACATCTGGCGCGCCAGGTAGGGGGCTGAGGCGCGCTTTCAACCTCTGCTTCAACCACCCCGGCATCATGGCCCGACTCCGAGCTGGGCGTCTCGCACGTCGCACGAACGTCAACGGCAGGACCACCACCGAGACCGCACCCGGCCGCAACCCACGCATCCGTCCGCGTGCCAACCGCGCTCCGAGCAGCGGCAACCCCGAGCCCTGTGTCCAGGAACCAGAGGACGAGGACACCCACGTCTCTCTTCTGCGGTCTTCCTGGGACCAGGGGGTTCGTCGCAAAGTCAGGCAGTGCCAAGCCCAGGCGCTGCGCTGTTCATGGCGCAAGAGCTGCTACGCTACCGTCCCACCGAAGAAGGCCAAGCTGACTGGCTGGCGTGCATCGTCGAGCTCATACACACCGCTGGCGTCCCCATAGCTCCGGCTGTCCCACCCTCGGTGGAGCGCCACTCTGGACGCGCAGAAGATTCAGCGCCAGGTGCTCCTCCACTTCCACTGCCACCACCAAGGGGGACTCCTCCTCCTCCATCTCCTCCGCCTCCACCACCATCACCACCCTCGCCAGCGGCGAGAGCCTATGGTTGTGGTCCACTAAGCAGATAGCATGGCTGGACGGGAGTACCAGGCTGTGGTTCACCCCAGGAGTCCACCTGCTGCTCGCCACGATGCCTCAAGAGGGGAGCTGGATCGACGAAATAAAGGTTTTTCTGAGCACGGGGGCTCTCCCTGAAGAAGAAGCGGAAGCAGAATGAGTTGCTAACCTGGCTAAGTACCTAGCCAAGTCCTACTGCATCATCGGAGAAGACCTCTATCGCAAGCGCCCCAATGGCGTTCCTCTGCGATGTGTCCCCACAGAAGAAGGCAGGCAGCTTCTCGAGGACGTCCACAGTGGCGAATGCGGCCACCACTCATCCTCGCGCACCCTCGTGGGAAAGGTCATTAGGAGTGGGTTCTACTGGCCGACAGTGCTCCAGGACACCGCTGCCCTCGTCCAAGCTTGCGAAACATGCCAATACCACGCCAACCAAATCCTCCAGCCAGAGCTGGGGCTCCAGCCATCCCTCTCACTTGGCCCTTCGCGGTCTGGGGGCTGGACCTCCTGGGGCCCTTCCCGAGATCGCGCAGGGGCTACCGCTACCTCTACGTCACCGTCGACAAATTCACCAGATGGGCGGAGGTAGAAGCGGTGCGCTCCATCCCAGCAAAGTCGGCGGTGAATTTCCTGAGCAACCTCGCGCGTTGCTTCGGCGTGCCAAACCGCATCATCACCGGCAGCGGCTCACAATTCGCAAGTGGCACCTTCAGGGCCTACTGCGGAACCCTCGGCACTCGGTTGTGTTTTGCCTCAGCAGCGCACCCACGGAGCAATGAGCATGCTGAGCGAGCAATTGCTGAAGAACTCAAAAGCTTCAAGATACGAAGTTTCAAGTGCCTCAAACGCTCAGGCAAGGGCTGGGTCAACGAGCTCCCCTCAGTACTGTGGTCTTTCCGGATGACTGCCATCGAGCCCACAGGTGAAACGCCATTCGCCCTTGTCTATGGGGCTGAAGCAGTCCTCCCCGGCAAAATACGGCACGGGTCTCCACAAGCGTTAGCCTTCAACGAGAATGATCAAGAAAGCCTCGCCAAGCCACTATCGGTGTTAGCCTTCAACGAGGATGATCAAGAGGCACTCCACAATGACGACCTGCCGCTGCTTGAGGGGCTGCACCGACAAGTCACTATCAGGGCGGCGAGGCATCAACAAGCCTTGCGCCGCTACCATAGCCACCGCATACGCTCACGCACCCTCAAGACAGGCGACTTCGTCCTCAGAAGGATACTCTCCAGAGAGGCCCTCCACAGGCTCTCACCCATGTGGGAAGGACCTTACAGGGTCACGTGCATCACCAAGCGTGGAGCAGCGCAACTGGAGACCCAAGACGGTGCACCCGTCATGGATCTATGGAACATAGAATATCTCCGCAAGTTCTAGCCGTGATCAAGTCACGACAGACATTTCTTGTCTCAAGAGGGACGCCCGAGCCGTCACCCCCCCTCTCCGCAAGTTCTACCCGTGATCAAGTCACGTCAGACATTTTTTGTCTCAAGAGGGACGCCCGAGTCGTCACTCCCCCTCCCAAGCTTCACAAAAGCTTAAGATATGTCAGCAGCGCCGAAAAAACCAAAGGATCCGAGCTCTGGCTCGTGGGCCTGCTCCCACGCATGTCACCTCACCAAGGACCTTGGTGCTCGTTTTCTACTCGCGAGATACACATGAGGAAAACCTATAAGCGCGCGTGAGTCATTTCGACTATACAATGCTCGCGGGTACCCCCTCATGACTAACGCAGGAAAGGCGACACCCTCGCCGAGGACACAAAAACATTCACGAGGGAACATGGTGCCCACGAAGAGACAAGACCCCGCACAGCTAAGTCCAGAACTTAAGCTCCTCGCTGTTCTCCCCCCTCGCTGTTTTGTTTTGCCTCTCGAGCTCCTTTTTGTTCACTTGCGCCTCATGGGCTGCTTGCGCATCAAAAGGGGGGCTCCCGAGCATCGAGCCTCAAGAGCCCCTACCTCTCTAAGCCTTGCGCATCCCCCGGCCTTGTCGAGCCCAGACTCCGACATACCGTAGCGGCGATGTTAAAGCGTGAAGAAAAGGGCCCTAACGACGTAGAGCGAAAGACATGAGCAGGGGATAAAAAGCCTCACGAGAGGCACACATTGGCATACAAGTCTTAAAGATCTTTACAACACTTAAGCAGTTTCAAAAGCTAGACTTTGTGGCCAGGCACACTACACCGAAAGAAGCAGCTCAGGCCTCAGAGCTACGCCGTCCCGTCGGGGCTCTCGTCGACCTCCACCGCCTTGAAGCGGTCGGCATACGCCTCGGCGTCCTCCTTGACCTCAGCATGGCGGCCCGCGGCGTCGGGTCCCTCATTAGGCTCCGTCACGCTCTGGAAATCGAAGGAGGGCTCGAGACGGCGAAGGTTGGCGAAAATGCGGCCAACCGCAACGCAGAGGAGCTTGTAGCTTTCCTCCTCGACAAGGCCATCCACGCTCGTCGCGGTCTTCTGGAGGGCCTCATGGGCCTCTAGTGCCTCCCGCTCCAAAGACAGCTTCGTCTCCAGCTGGGCGGCCTGCGTCTCACACACTTGCAGTTTTTTCTCGCGAGAGTCAAGATCCCGCCTGCGAGTTTCCTGGGACACACGGAGCTCTTCCAGCATCTTCCTCAACAGCTCCGAGTAAGCACCAAACTTCGCCTCACGCTCGGTGAGCTCCTGGAGCTTAGCAGCTGTCTCTGCCTCAACCTCTTGGGACTTGGCGGAGGCGACCGGCTTGCAAGCTGCGATCTCCTGGCGCTTGGCCTCAGTGTCGACCTCCAGAGCCTCACGTTTGGCCTCCAAGTACGCAAGGGTCTCCTCAGCCTCCTGCACTACGCTGGCGCGGGTCTCAGCAGCGAAGCGAAGTGCCTCTGCGTGTTTCTCCCGCGCCGCCTCATCTTCCTGGCGGCAGCGAGCCACCGCGCCTCGAAGCTGGGACCAGCCCCGCGCCAGGTCCACAAGGTCCTCCTCGGCAAGCTCCCTCTCAGCAAGGTGGGCCTCCAGCTCGTCAATTTTCTCAATCGCCGAACGAAAAAGGGCCTCGCAACGAGTCGCGGCCCGATGACGCCTCCCCGGGATCAAGGCCCAGGAATCGACAGGGAGCCCAGCAGAGCCCGTATCCACTGGAGGCTCAGGGTCGACGCGCCTGGGGCTCGGGGTGGCCTCGAGATGCGCTTGGGGGCTCGGGCTAGAGCCCCCTTTCCCGCTAACGCCTTGGACTGTTGGGGGGCTCGGTTCCCACTCGCTGTCGGCCTCAGATTCCGCCTGACCAAAGGGGAGGAGTGCTCCGTCGAAGGCAGGCTCCTCCTGCCCTGGCGAGGCTGTATCGACATCAGCCTCAAGGCGCGTGTTTGGCGACAGCGTCGCCCCTGTGTTCTCCTCTTCGTGGGGCTCCTCCGTTTCAGGAGGAGTCACTGCCGCCGAGGGCTCCGACACAGCAAAAGTGGAGGCCGCAGGTGCCCCCACAGCTCCCGAGATCCCCCGAGCCGGTGGGGACTTCTCTTCTTCGGCGCCGTGGAGGGAGTAGCGGAAGGCCTAAAAGAGGACAAATCATAAGATGACTAAGGGAAAATACGAAGACAGCAGAAGGGAGAAGGTAGAGAAAGAATTACATGGTGGTCACATCCACCCATACCCTCCATCTCGTACGTCTGAGCTGGGAGCCGCTGGTCCCCGGCGCTTCCAGGCCTCTCTTCGCCCCTGCTCCTGGAACAATGCAGAGGGGCTCATCGTCGCCTGAGGAGACCTCAAGAACGTCCGCTTCAGGCTCGGCCGCGTTCGAGGACCTCGTGGAACGCCCGAGGAACTGGCGCCGCCTGGGACTCCGGCACCACCGGCGTCATACGCCGTGGGGGAGCCCGATGAAGCCTCAATGCCTCGTGCCGACACCGCCAAGGCTAGGCCCTCTTGAGGCCCCCTTCGCCCTCGCGAGACCAGCCCCCACGCGGTGAACGCGGGCATTGCCGCCAAGTATCTAAGGCGCGTCTTCTTCACGAAGCAGTGTAGCGGCTTGGAGGAGTTGTTCGCCGGCTCGGGGATCCGCGGGGAGGTGAAGAGGACGTCCATGATGCCTTGCAGCACCTCCGCCGAGAAGACCTCGCCGTTCAGCCGCATCCGGTCCGCCCCGCCGGAGTACGTCCACATCGGCTTCAGGTGTCACTGGAGTGGCGCAGTACGTTGCGCCACGAAGTCCTTCGCCACCATCTGGCCAGTGAGCCCATGGGCGCGGGGCTCCAGCAGACGCTTCTCGAAAATCTCGAGAGACGAATCCTCCAGAGACTGGCTGCTCCAGCCGTCATGCTTCGTCGGAGGCCCGGTGGGAACCTCGAGGAAGGGACAGCTCTCCACGGCCTCCACATAAAACCACCACTTGCGGAAGTCGTCCACCCGTTTTGGCACCCTGGTGACAGCGACCTCGCCATCCCAAGCAATGGGGATGTAGCGCTCGGACATGCCGTCCGCAATGCGGAATGAGACGCACCCGGAGATCTCCCCGGGGGCGGTGGAGCGGAGCGCAAAGAAACTCCGGAAAAGGTCCACCGATGGCATAACCCCGGCATACCCTTCGCCGAAGTAAGCGAAGATGGCGAGAATAAGGATGGAGTTGGGATGAAGGTGGAGGAGCTGGATTTGGTAATGCTCCAGGATAGCGAGGAGGAAATCGGAAAAGGGCGGGACCAGCCTGGCGAAGATAGTGTGGAGGAAGACGGGATAAAACAGAGCGCGAAGGATGCCGGGGACGCCCCCTGGCTGAAGCTCTGTCGCGCCCCACTCGTTGAACTCCGAGGCCGCCAAGGGACGCGCCTTCGCCAGGTGCGCAATGCAGGACACGCGGCTAGCCTCCAGCGCTGGCCTGCGAGCACGGCCACGGCCCGTCAAGGCCTCCTCGCCGGCCGGGACCATGCCCTTGGCTTTCAGCGCGGCGGTGGCTCTCTCAGGCGATATTGCGGCAGCGGTGGAAGACGTGGGGAGTCGCGGTGACGGGAGGAAGGAAGTGAAGCACGAGCGAAGAGTTCGAAGTGATGGGGAACCGCGCCTTTTCCCCTGCCATTTATCGCCACGCAGAGCGGTTTTCGGTCGTGACGGGGCCCACCGCACGACCGGACTGGTCGAAGAAGGCGACCCGGCGCGTGACGGTTGCACGCCAGGTGTCTCGACCCAAGAGGGCCAAGTCAGGGCCCGCGACGCTTCGCCTGCGCAGTTGGGCTCCAGCATGCCCGTCACGGGCCCGGGGGCTACTGTCGGCCTAGTGAAAATCAGTGTATCATGGGCCGGCCCTCCGCAGGCCTCGACACTTGGCTGGAAACCACTAATGATGCGGGTAGGTCCCGATTTTCACGGATTTGTGCGGAGGGAAGGATGAACACGAAGAACACGCGAAGAACGATGAACACAAAGAGGGGAAAACCAACACACAAGGGTAAATAGCAAGTAGCAACCGGCAAGAATCGACTGGTAACCAATCCCCGAGGGCAGCCCCAATCCTCCTCTCCTAAGCACACCTTACTCTTAGGATTGTTTGTCCAATTGGTCAATCCAACCAACCCAATAGAATCACCCTAGGATGAAAGATTGGCAAGTAGCAAACTACAAGAGGAGCCTTGGTATCCACGCAGGGATCTTCTCCATAAGGTGAGGCCTTGGTTCATCTCCACAAGGGGAGGCATTGAGTCATCTCCATAGGAGGAAAGAGACACTTTGAGAAGAAGGAGCAAGGCTCTACTTTAGTTCCCAAATCATAGTGTAACCCTAGATCTAGATGGGGAGCGTCTATTTATAGTCTATGAGGCGAAGGGGTAAGTTGTGGGCCATTACATGGGCTACAGCCCGAATCTTCTCAGGTCCAGCGGTAGTACCGCTGCGCCAGCGGTAGTACCGCTGGGATTAAATGCGCTCGCTGGCGGTAGTACGAAGCGGGTACCGGGAGGTACCGTAGGGGTATCCAGTGGCGTTTTCGGGCGTGCCGGTACCTCCAGCGGTACCTCGGGCGGTAGTACCGTGACCTGCTCTCGGCGGTAGTACCGCTGCTGGAACTCCACGCAGGTCTTCATCTCCAGCGGTAGTACGTCTGGTGCCGCTGCCTGGGTCCTGGCGGTAGTACCGGCCCTCCTGGCGGTAGTACCGCTGAGCTGATGCTTCGTCTTCTTCATCTTCCTCTTGACTCGTTTCTTGTCCAACTTCTGCACTTGTTTGGTGATCTTCTTGGTAGTTGTTCCTGAGTATGCACAACGTATCCGAATGAAGTAGCAACCATTCAAAGGAGTGTCGAGATCACACATAGATAGGAGTGAATTCACCTTATCATGGAGAGCTTTGACTCTTGCTCTTGTCATTGGCCCACTTGTTGTAGGAGCTGTAGGTTGGGCTACATCATCTCCCCCCCTTGGAAAAGAGTCGTCCTCGACTCTTGGTCATCCTCATCGCTTGATGTTCGAAGGTATGGCGATAGGTCGGCGACGTTGAAGGTGTCATGGACCACGTGTTTGGAGTTGGAGATGTCAATCTTGTAGGCACTGTCGTTGATGCGCTAGATAACCTTGAAAGGTCCATCTCCACGAGGATGAAGCTTGGACTTCCTTGCATCCGGGAAGCGATCTTTGCGAAGATGTAGCCAAACAAGGTCTCCTTCTTCAAATATCATGGCGCGCTTGTTCTTGTTCATCTTTGTGGCATGGTCTTTGTTGTGCTTCTCGAGTGTAGATCTTGTTTCCTCATGGAGGTTCTTCATGTAAGCGGCTCGCTTGTCGAAGTCCATGTTAACTTGCTCACGGAGTGGAAGTGGGAGCATGTCAAGCGCGGTGTAGGGGTTGGAACCATAGACGACCTCGAAGGGTGTTCTCTTTGTTGCGTGGTGTAGTGCTCGATTGTAGGCGAACTCGGCGTGTGGGATGCACTCCTCCCAATGCTTCAAGTTAGGCTTGATGAACACACAAAGGAGTGTAGATAGGCTTCGGTTCACCACTTCGGTTTGGCCATCAGTTTGAGGGTGGTATGCGGTGGAGAATAGTTGCTTGATTCCCATCTTGGCCATCAAAGACTTCCAAAAATAGCTCACGAACTTGGTGTCACGATCCGACACAATGGTCTTGGGCACACCATGAAGACGAACGATTTCCCTGAAAAACAAAGTAGCAATGTGTGAAGCATCATCGCTCTTGTTGCATGGTATGAAGTGTGCCATCTTAGAGAATCTATCAATGACGACAAAGATGGAATCCTTGTTCGTTTTTGTGCGTGGGAGTCCTAGGACAAAATCCATAGCTATATCGGACCATGGGCGATGTGGAATAGGCAAATTATGTGGATGCGTAGATCTTGTCGTGTGGTTCACGGTGTAGTTGATGGAAATTATGTGGCACCTCTTCAACATCCCTTCGCCTTTCAAGTAACCTACAAGACTCACAAGGAAGGCGAAACAACACTCAAAGAGTAGCCAATTCTTGAAGGTCATCACATGAGCGCTTATGTAGAAGGAGGTCACCTTAGCAAGATGTCGATGTGCTCTTCTTGCAAGATCTTCCTTCATAGGAATGCGTGGTTGAAGCAACTCATGGAGGCTCATCCAAAGGTACGACCTACACATCAAAGACCAAGCAAACCATGTGTGTGCAAGATAGAGGAGCATATCATCAATGACATGTCCATTCATGTTCATTACACCATTAGCACAACACAAATATGTGAAATTCAAAGCATATGCAAGGTCAATGTGCAAGCAATTTCTCGAAACATCCTCAAAATGTGTGAACACAAAAACTCCATGAAAATGTGAGAAGGCCATGGTAGCTATCTCTTGTCGAATCATATGATCATTATTGCACACAAGGCATTGAAAGAGCAATTTATCATCATCCTTGATGCAATAAGCGAAGAGTGTGTCAAAAACACACAATGAAGAATGTCCAAAATACCATCATGGTGGCAAACAAAGCACATGAAAGAGCAAGTTTTCAACATATTTGTTGCAACACCAAATTGGTATAAACCAATAAACTCATGACAAGACATGCACAAAATGTCATTATGGTTGCAAACAAGCCATTGGAAAGAACAATTGTTCATCATATTTGTGGCAACACATAAATCATCCATGTGAAAGATCAAGTAAACATGCTTGTCATATAGGAGACCAAAAACACCATCATGATTGCAAACAAACCATAAGCAAGAGAAATTGTTCAACTTGTTTGATGCAAAACATGAGAAAGATTTGAGTGTTGGATGGGATCCACTACTCACATATATGCTCTCAAGAGCTCTTTTTGTCAACTCATGCTCAATTGAGGTTGACATTATCATGCGTTTACCGGCACACATAAGACAACATATGAAGAAGTTATGTGCACGGTATATGAACACATCATCCGTCATGAAGTGTCTCTTCATTTGCATCTCACCAACCACACAAAATCAATTGGATATGACATATGTGGATGGTCACTATGTAAAGTGAAGGATGGAACAAGGTCCATAAGAGAAAATGAAACATCTCCAAAAAGTGAGAAAGCTATGGGGGCAATCTCATTATCAAGCATTTCAACATTATTGCTAGCAACACATGTGAAAGAGAAATTGTTCAACATGTTGCAAGAAACAACGGGAGAAATATGGAAACATTCATAACACGGCATGCTCATGGCAAAATCATCACAAATAGTTAATTCCACATGATCAACATTGGTTTCAAACAAGGTATCACATGGGAATAAGAACGAATCATATGTGACATCCAAAGAATCATCCATAGCATGCAAACAATCATAGTTCATCATGTCCACTAGCGGGATCATGGTCACATCAACACTCATACCTTTGTAGTCCCACTCATGTGAAGTAGGTGTTGAAGTAGTAGGGGCTTCCATAAAGCCGACTTGTTCAACTTGAAGTAGACATGGGTTGGCATCATCATCATCCTCCATGTACATCTTCTCTATTTGAGGCACCGTCATGTCGAGGAGTGACGTCTCATCATTCATGGAACCTAGCACACAATGAGAAAACACACTAGAGGTAGAGGTTAAGTTGTTAGAATTCGAAATGGCCTCACAAGACCTATCAACTACCTCTCTCAACTCAAGTGGTGTATCACTCATTCCCTCAAAGTGAAAGCACTCAAACTCACATATGGTGGAGGCACTCAACTCACTCTCACTCTCACTCTCACTCAAGTGGGCTAAGTGGCTCTCATTCTCACATGGGATTGGTACCATCTCATAACTCAAGCTTATAGGGATATGCTCGGTTTCCTCATCTCCATACGCCTCCAAGGTTGAAGGGAAACTCCCATGCTCAACCTCCTCAACCAACTCGCCTCCAAAGGTCAATGCCATAGTGTAGGCATCATCACTCGACTCCTTTGCGGAAGGGAAAATCCCATGCTCCGCTTCATCACTTGACTCCATTGCCGAAGGGAACATCCCATGCTCGGCATCATCATCACTTGACCCATGGTCATAGGTGATAGCATCATCCATGCTCGCCTCCTTGGTCGAAGGGAAAATCCCATGCTCAACCATCTTGTCATCGTCTTGGTCACCGTCTTGTTCACCAACTTGGCATTCCCACATCATGTGACCTCTTCTATTGCATAGTGGGCACAAGAGATTGGGACATTCTCGTGGATCATGGTCTTGGCCTTGGCAATTATCACATATAAGGTCTTCTTCTTGCCATATGGGGGCCAATGTGGTGGTGGCACTAGGAGTAGACACCATGTCATGTGAGGGGCTTGAGAAGGGCGCCCATGTAGTGGTAGCACTTGGTGTAGATTCCATATCTCCACTACTATTAAACAAGCGAACGTGAGTTCGGCTAAATGCACCCCAACAATACATAACAGCGCTGCCTTACCCCCCCCCCCCACCAAACAACTTATCCACGTCTGGCTTAGCCCCACCAATCAGGTATCCGTGTGCACTTAGCAATTTACAATGACTGAATCCTACTTCACCTCCACCGGAAGGAAATTTTAAATCTCTGTGACCCACGTTCGCAACTCCTGCAATCACGGAAGCCACGCAAAAATAGAAACTGATCACATCGCCACCAGGCTCCCTCGTGGCGCCGCCGCACTAGTTCTCCATCCCGGACGGTGGCACCACGCAGCCCAGCACCACCGTCTTCTTGCTCCCCTGGGACCAGACAACGCACCTTCTTCGATGGCGCGCTAGCCACCCGGCAGCACGAGGTCTCCGTCCTGGACGGAGCAACCATGCAGCACCTTCATCGACGGCGCGCTCGCCGCCCGGCAGCACGAGATCTCCGTCCTGGACGGCGCCCTCTCTAGAAAGCAGCACGAGGTTTCCTGTCTCTGTCCTGGATGGCGCCACCACGCAACACCTCGTCCTCGCCGACCGTCAGCACGAGGTCTCCGTCCTCGACGACACCCTCGCCAGCAAACAGCACGAGGTTTCCTGTCTACATCCTGTACAGCGCCCTCGCCAGCACACGGCACGAGATTTCTTGGACGGCGCCCTTGCAGCCCTGCACTGCGTGTCAGGTGTGCGGCTGTCATCTCCGGTTACTCTTCCTCCTACTGACAATCTTCCATACAAAAAATATTGGATTCAAGTTACTTTATCAATAGCTATTTTATATGCAAAAATCTGTCAGAAATTTTAACTATAAAGCAGCTCTACAGTTACACACACAACATGAGAGACTAAATACTCCTAGGATATATGAATATATTATATCAACGAACAGTGAAATATATACCACTATGGTTACAATTCATGCACAGTAGAGGATAGATCACAATTATTTCATGTGGTAGAACTTGATCGATATATACCTCATGTAGACACCCTAAATAGTGTTAGAGAACCACATACACTGCTGATCTCTGCTCTTTCGCCCTTTTCCTTTTTTACCCATACTGATTGTTCTAACCAATTTTGAAGAAAATATTCACCTTTAGTTTGACGTTGTTGTTCATTATTATCTCGGCAGACTACCATATTAATCTCTACAGCAATCAAGGAACTTGTTAGAACCGCAACGACCAAGTTTAACTTCCCAAGGTTTTACTATTACTAAGCATGGAAAGGTGAACCAATGGCTAACCTGAAAAGGGAGCACACAGTGCATCAGGAATGGAATTGTATCCTCTATTCCAGCGGCCACATCTTTTTGCATGTTTTTTCCCATCTGAACATAGCACATTGCATTAGCATTTACACACAATAATATGGAAACAAAAAGTTTGATATATGCCAGCAATTGATCTTGCCTTCTCATGAAATATCGTTGTATAATACTAATGTCAATCACATGATTGGAGCCAGTCTCAGACAATGAAACCAAGCCTCTTATTTTCTTCAGGTATGATGTTCATTATTGATATATATACTTTTTAATTAAATGAAAACTTATGCAATCATCCACCATTCAAATGATGACATTATTAGAGAACAAGTTGGGTCATACCGCACGACATGAAGAACATACCACTGATTTACCCCCAGGTATTGGCAAAATTATAGAAAGTTCAACCCAAGTTCTCTTTAGGAGGTGTTTTGATAACAAACTAATGATAAAATCAAAAACTGCAGTAAGTTAAAAATTAGTAACCTATAAGCAAAATTTGTATTTTCTTTAGGACACTGACCTCAACATATCCAGAAATCCCAGAGGTCAAACTATCAGCAGGGAAAACCATAGAAACTATGTTCTCCGTAATATAGGTCATATCTAAGTCAAATCCTACTTCCTGTTATAAGAAAGACAACGATGCCAACATCTTCTGTTTTCTTGCTAGATCCACAAATTTTAGACTACTATGTGACAATACTGGCAATTTTCCCATAGTTTCTGTATGTGTAGAAGACAATAATTAACTTTCAAGGATCTGAAGATAATCACACAGTACACTGGATTATAAATCAAAACCTACAGCGAGGCCCTATCAATTTCCAAATGATCCCGGTGGTACCATCTAGACAATAGTGCAGAGTGCAGCAACAACTGTCCATAAGACTGCTTCTAGACTCAAATCTACAGCCAGAACTAAGCCATGTGAAAGACTAAATATACATAGAGACATGGTTTTGTCAGTATGAATTGACCCAAATCTATAGCCAAAACTACGCCATGTGACCCAACATCTACAAACAATCCTGTATGTTGAGGTGTACATGGTTCAAGGACAAACACATGTAGTTGCATTAGGAGGTTGCCATCGAGAGTAAATACATCTTATGGGGATCTCGGATTCCTCACCGTCGATGAAGTATGCCGAACAAGGGTACCCGACGATAGACGTGGCAACGCTCCTTGTTGCGGGATAGCCCGTGGGACGCTGGCAGCCGGCTGGCGCGAAGTAGGAGGCATCGATGGCCTACTCCAGCCGTTGTAAAGGTGGGGAGGAGCATCCGACATCCACTCCTGGAGCCTCTGTCGGATCCCTCCAAGGCCGCGCGGTGGCCAGTGCCGACGATCTGTTCGAGACCATGCTAATCCATGCCGGCCGGAGCAGAGCCGTGGCTGCAGACCAGGCTGGTGGCGGCAAACGGGTTGTGGCGGGCCTGGAGAGCGCCGAGAAAAAGGGAGGTGGGGTGGACGCCGTAGATGGCAGCTCCGGGCTGCGGGAATAGGAGGTGAAGGAGGAGGGCGTCATGGACCGACGCGATGGCTGGAGGAGGTGGGGGGTGGGACGCCATGGACCAGCGCACCTGCAGAGGCGCGGCGGCTAGGGAAGGGCGGCCGCCATGGATCGGCCATGGGATGGTGTTCGTCTCGCCGTGGTGGGGAACTGGGGATGCAGTGGAAGATTGGAAGGGGGCGGTCGTGTTCTGACTTCTGTGAGTGAGAGAATGGAGCGGGCACGTGTCAGCGACAATGGCTAACCTGAAAAGGGAGCACACAGTGCATATCGGGAAGTGAATTTGTATCCTCTGTCCCTCTGCCACATCCGTTTACATGTCTTTTTCCAACATACCACATTGCATTAGCATTGATATATCGCGTCTGTGTTGTGAGTAAGTACATGGTTGCATCTTTTTACGGCCAATTGATTTGGAGGTTTTAAATAATATAATATTAAGATTTTTAGTTATTGGGTTCATTGAATTGTAGATCGCATAAAGAGATGGATCTTCATGAAATAAAATAGTGGGGGATCTTATATATGTTATATAGAATTTGGTTTTTAATTATCGCTTCGAACCGGTGCTCCATTGTTATCTTTTTACAAACAATAAATATTATTTTGTGCTTTGAGGATTTTTTTTAAATGATGTAATATGTGGACATTGTATGTTGTCCGCACACTGCTACACGTTTAAGTCATGAAATCATTGCTCTGAAAACTATAGATGTCATTTATATTTTAAAGACGTGCGCTGCACGTGCACGGCTACTAGTGAAGAGAAGTGCTTGAGAAAGGCGCCAAAGGAGAAGTGGCCTCACGTTTGTGACCATGTTTCTTCCGGCGTCGACGTTGGAATTTCTCGAAGAAGTTGTCGATGCCGGCCATGATCTCATCAAACATGGAACATGTAGGTCTTGTTGGCGCCGATGTAGTGTTAGCACAAAGGGACACCATAGGTTGCGCCTTTGTCGCCGTCTTCTTCTCACGTCGACGTTGGCGCTCTTGAGTGGAGCGGTGTCGCCGAAAGTCATTTGGATGTTTCTCTTCATGTTGAAGTCGGCGTTCTTGTTGCCTTGGCGACCTTTCCTTGGAGCTTCCACTAGAGCTTGGAGATATGTTGTGGTCCACCTTGGCATCTTTCATGTGTCGCCATGATGAGCTAGATGGGCCTTGGCTTGGCTTGGCCTTGTCGATGCACTTCGTGGGGCGCCTTCTTGTTGTCGTAGAGTGTCTAGGCTTGGCACTCTTGTCGTTGTCCTTCTCATGGCGCCTTCTTGAAGTGGAAGGAGAATGTCGAAGCTTGGCACTCTTGGAAGTAGGTGGAGCTCCATAAGATGAACTCATGGTGGTCTTCTTGTCGGAGCACCGTCTTGAGCTTGAACCATAGAAGTAGGTTGTGCCATGACGCTTGGTGGTGTCGCTCTTGAACATGGTGGTGATGGGGGTCCTCTCCTCTTGCATGTTGTCGAAGTCGCCGCACATGCTACAAGAGTAGTAGTCGTAGACGTTCTCCACCATGTCATCGGAGTGGTAGTCATAGTCGTGACGGTTCACCATGTCGTTGTTGCCGAAGTTGATACCATGTGACGAGGCATGTGAAGACACTTGTGCCTCATTGTCGTTGGAGCTTGTGTAGTCGGAGCCGTGGTAGATTCTTGTGTACTTGGAGTCGATACAATTTGATGAAGGTTGCTTGATGACATTGTACCGCTCCTTGTCATGTACGCTCGAATAGTCGGAGTCGTAGTTGGAGGAGTTGTAGCGGAAGTCTTGGTGATGATCCATCATGTCATGGGGGTCGTTGTCGGTGTAGTAGTCATAGTAGTCCCCCATGTCCTCAAAGTTTGAGGCATCATAGTCCATGCGACTCATCGTGTCGTCCTCCTCGTAGGCTCCATAGTTGCATTCGCTCTCCCTAGACATGTCAACTCACAAGACAAGTGTATATATGTGGAGTGGAAAGGAACTAGAACACAACCTCTCACCTTGTAGATAGTATTGGACGTCGTGGACAACCAAGGGAAACGATCACAAAGTAAAATGCTTGTGTTCAATATCCAAAGCGAACTCCAAAACACACACGGCTTAAAAGTTGGTAGGTAGGTATGGTAGGTGGAAAGCAAATTGAACCAACCGGAAACCAAGATATTGTCAAAGCAAGTAGAGAACCACGATGATCACAAAGCAAAACAAGTCAATCTCAAAAGATAGGAATGTAGTTCAAGAAAACACACGCGCGGAAAGATAAATGGGACTCGTGCAACCAAGAAGTGAGCTAGAGAACCATATGATCCTAGCGAAGACTATAAGCTCGTGTTGCACAAGTACAAGGAGAGCTACTAGCTCGATTGCAATTTATTGGTGGGCTACAAGATTTGCACAACAATGCACCACCTACTAGATGTTCATCGAGCTTGCGCTTTCCTACAAGATATGGCAAGTGGTGTTTCTTTCTTTTCTTTTCTCTTTTGACTTGGCACTTTTTGCTTCTTGACTCTTTTGATTCTTTTTCTCTTTTGCACACACACTTCTTTTGATGCCAACACAAGATATATGAACTAGCGCACAACTTTTGCTCGGAAACTACACGGTGCAAATGTGCAAAGCCCAAGCAATCATCAAGAGCTAGCCTCAATAGGACATGGTAATCGCAAAGATATAGTGTGGCTTTCAACGGAATGGCAAGGGGTAAAGATTGGCAATGTTATACCTTTCGTCGATGTTCTTCACCCTTTGTTGTAGAAGCTTCGTGCTTGCCCACGGATTTTGGTGGTGGTAGATGATGGAGCAACCGCAATAGTGACAAAGGCCTTGATCGTAGCTTCGAAACGAGCCAAAGAACACCAAAAACGGAGTCCGGAATCAAAAGATATGGCCAAAACCGTGGCGCTGAAATGCTGTTTTCGTGTATGTTCCAGGTCCTGGCGGTAGTACCGCTGAGGTACCGCTAGGCTAGAGGTAGTACCGCTAACTCCAGAAACTACACCCGAGACGGAAATTTCGTGATTTTGGGCGGAAAAAACGGAGCTCAAATCAGCAAATCGGAGGGCCAAATGATGGAATTAGGCTATGGGAACGCAAGGGAAGGTAGATCAACAAGTTTAGCAATAGATCTATGGATCAAAACCTACAAAAACACACTCAAATCGTAGATCGATCCAAAAGCAATTTGGGGCTATTTTTGGTGGAAATTTTCGAATTTCTCAAAATCAAAGAAAAATTTGGGGGATTTGTGGGGGAAACAAAGTCAAATCCGTGGCAACCATGCTCTGATTCCATATGATGAGGAAAAGGACCAACAAGAAGATGATCATCAATGACATGGGAGAGTATGAATCTTTTGAGTGCGGCGGACAAGGGCACAAATCTTTTGAGTGCACCAACAAGGTCATGATCATCAATGACATGGGAGAGTATGAATCTATGAGTGAAGATGAGTACAATGCTTTGAACAAGGTCGCCACAATGCAAAGTGCTCAAGAAGAAGAAAGTGAATCTATTGTGATGGCGACAACAAAGACCCTTCCTTGGTTGTGGCAAGAGCTTAACCACCAATGTTCAAGTAGAAGAAGACCAAAGATGCAACTTGTTTCATACAAGAGCGGGTGTCAATGGAAAGTCCATCAAGGTCATCATAGATGGTGGAAGTTGCCACAACCTAGCGAGCAAAGAACTTTGTGATAAGCTCAACTTGAAGTTCAAGAAGCACCCACATCCTTACCATGTGCAATGGTTGAGTGATACCGGAGCCGTCAAGATTCAACACATGGTGCAAGTGTCCTTCAAGATTGGAGCCTATGAAGATACGGTTGATTGTGATGTTGTGCCTATGAACGTTTGTCACTTACTCCTTGGGCGTCCATGGCAATTTGACAAGGGTGCTATGCATGATGGAAGGACAAACTACTATAGCTTCAAGAACAACGACAAGACCTTCGTCCTTCGTCCCATGACACCAAGTCAAGTCATCGCCGACAACGCCAAGACTATTGCAAGGGCACAACAAGATCGTTCGTCTAGTGAGATGAGTGGTGAGCGAGAGACCACCATAAAGTGAGTGAGAGCCACAAGCCAAATGAGTGTGACACTTCAAAGAGAGTTCCCACAAAACTTACACTATTTGCCACAAAAGAGAGATGAGGGAGTTGAGAGAAAACCCATCCACCCTCCACTATGTGCTCATATGCAAGGGTGAAGTTTCTATGACTAACACTTTCACAAACCTTCCTCCTTCTTTGTTGTCTCTTTTGAAGGACTTTGAAGATGTCTTCCCTCAAGAGTGCCACCGGGACTACCTCCTCTACGCGGAATCGAGCACCGCATCGACCTTGTTCCCGGCGCACCGCTACCAAACCGCGCTCCTTACCGCACCAACCCCGAAGAGACAAAGGAGATCGAGCGGCAAATACAAGAACTTCTTGCCATGGGACATATCCGCGAGAGCTTGAGTCCGTGCGCCGTGCCCGTCATCTTGGTACCCAAGCACGACAACACTCTTCGCCTTTGCATGGATTGTCGCCCCATCAACGCCATAACCGTTCGGTATCGCCATCCTATCCCTCGACTTGATGATATGCTCGATGAGCTTTGTGGTTCCGCTATATTCTCCAAAATTGATCTTAAAAGTGGATATCACCAAATACGCATGTGTGAAGGTGATGAATGGAAGACCGCATTTAAAACTAAGCTTGGTCTTTATGAGTGGCTCGTCATGCCATTTGGTCTTTCCAATGCACCTTCTACTTTATGCGTCTCATGAATCATGTTTTGCGTCCTTTCATTGGAAATTTGTTGTGGTATACTTTGACGACATCCTTATTATAGCAAGTCTTTGGAAGAGCACACTTCTCATGTTGCTCAAGTTTTGTTGGTTCTTCGCAATGAAAAGCTTTATGCAAATCTTTCTAAGTGCACTTTTGCCACCAACAAACTTGTTTTCTTGGGTTTTGTTGTTTCTTCGGATGGAGTGAAGTGATGAAGCAAGATACAAGCAATTCGGACTTGGCCTTTTCCGACATCACTTGAGGAGTTGAGACGTTTTCTTGGTTTTGCCGGATTTTATCGCCGTTTCATCAAGGATTTTTCCACAATTGCTTGCCCCCTCCATGAACTTACAAAGAAGAATGTACCTTTCATTTGGGGCAATGCACATGATTTTGCTTTCAATGAGCTCAAACGGTTATTAACCGAAGCACCACTCCTTGCCCTTCCGGATTTCTCTAAGACATTTGAGATTGAATGCGATGCAAGTGGATTGGGCATTGGTGGAGTGCTTATGCAAAATGGTAGACCCATCGCATACCATAGTGAGAAACTAGATGGAGCTCGCTTGAATTACCCCATTTATGACAAAGAGTTATTTGCTTTGGTTCGTGTTTTGGATGTGTGGCAACATTACCTTCGTCCTAAGGAATTTGTCATTCATTCCGACCATGAATCCTTGAAATATTTGAAAAGTCAAACAAATTTGAACAAAAGACATGCTAAGTGGGTTGAGTTCATTGAGTCTTTCACTTTTGTAATCAAATACAAGAAAGGTAAAGACAATGTGGTCGCGGATGCTCTATCCCGCAAGGCCAACCTACTTACACGTCTTGACATTAGTGTCTTGGGTTTGGATGAGATTAAAGAGTTGTATGCTACCGATGCTTTCTTTGGAGACATTTTCGCTCAATGTTCGGAGCACAAAGGAATTGGTGATTTCTATTTGCACAAAGGTTTCTTGTTTAAGGCTAACAAACTATGTATACCCGAGTCTTCGCTTCGTTTGGTCCTTTTGAAGGAATCTCATGGAGGAACACTCATGGGTCACTTTGGCCGCGACAAGACCTACGCCATGCTCGCCACCAACTACTATTGGCCAGAATGAAGCGTGATGTGGAACGCCTAGTTCGACGATGTTCTACATGTCTCAAAGCTAAGTCTACTCTAAACTCTCATGGTTATACACACCATTGCCTATTCCACATCACCCATGGTCCGATATAGCTATGGATTTTGTCTTAGGACTCCCACGCACTAAAACAAACAAGGATTCCATCTTTGTCGTCATTGATCGCTTCTCTAAAATGGCACACTTTATACCTTGCAACAAGAGCGACGATGCTTCACACATTGCTACTTTGTTTTTCAGGGAAATCGTCCGTCTTCATGGAGTGCCCAAGACCATTGTGTCGGATCGTGACACCAAGTTCGTGAGCTATTTTTGGAAGACTTTGATGGCCAAGATGGGAATCAAGCAACTATTCTCCACCGCATACCACCCTCAAACCGATGGCCAAACCGAAGTGGTGAACCGAAGCCTATCTACACTCCTTCGTGTGTTGATCAAGCCTAACTTGAAGAATTGGGAAGAGTGCATCCCACACGCCGAGTTCGCCTACAATCGAGCACTACACCGCGCAACAAAGAGAACACCCTTCGAGGTCGTCTATGGCTCCAACCCCTACACCGCGCTCGACATGCTACCACTTCCACTCCGTGAGCAAGTTAACATGGACTTCGACAAGCGAGCCGCTTACATGAAGAAGCTCCATGAGGAAACAAGAACTACTCTCGAGAAGCACAACAAAGACCATGCTACGAAGATGAACAAACACAAGCGCGCCATGATATTTGAAGAAGGAGACCTTGTGTGGCTACACCTTCGCAAAGATCGCTTCCGGATGCAAGTCCAAGCTTCACCCTCGTGGAGATGGACCTTTCAAGGTTATCAAGCGCATCAACGACAATGCCTACAAGATCGACATCTCCAACTCCAAACACTTGGTCCATGACACCTTCAACGTCGCCGACCTATCGCCATACCTTGGAACATCAAGCGATGAGGATGACCAAGAGTCGAGGACGACTCTTTTCCAAGGGGGGGAGATGATGTAGCCCGACCTACGTCTCCTACAACAAGTGGCCCAATGACAAGAGCAAGAATCAAAGCTCTCCATGATAAGGTGAATTCGCTCCTATCTATGTGTGATCTCGACACTCCTTTGAATGGGTTGCTACTTCATTCGGATACGTTGTGCATACTCAGGAACAACTACCAAGAAGATCACCAAGCAAGTGCAGAAGTTGGACAAGAACGAGTCAAGAGGAAGATGAAGAAGACGAAGCATCAGCCAGCGGTACTACCGCCAGGCGGGCCGGTACTACCGCCAGGACCCAGGCAGCGGCACCAGTCGTACTACCGCTGAAGATGAAGACCTGCGTGAGTTCCAGGCAGCGGTACTACCGCCGCCAGCGGTACTACCGCCAGAGCCCACGGTACTACCGCCAGAGGTACCGCTGGAGGTACCGGCACGCCCGAAAACGCCACTGGATACCCCTACGGTACCTCCCGGTACCGCTTCGTACTACCGCCAGCGAGCGCATATTAATCCCAGCGGTACTACCGCTGGCGCAGCGGTACTACCGCTGGACCTGGGAAGATTCGGGCTGAAGCCCATGTAACGGCCCACAACTTACCCCTTCGCCTCATGGACTATAAATACTCCCCATCCAGTCTAGGGTTAGACTATGATTTGGGAACTAAAGTAGAGCCTTGCTCCTTCTTCTCAAAGTGTCTCTTTCCTCCTATGGAGATGAATCAAGGCCTCCATGTGGAGATGAACCAAGGCCTCCCTTGTGGAGAAGATCCCTGCGTGGATACCAAGGCTCCTCTTGTAGTTTACTACTTGCAATCTTCATCCTAGGTGCTATTGGGTTGGTTGGATTGACCAATTGGACAAACAATCCTAAGAGTAAGGTGTGCTTGGGAGAGGAGGATTGGGGGCTGCCCTCGGGGATTTGTTACCAGTCGATTCTTGCCGGGTTGCTACTTGTTATTTACCCTTGTGTGTTTAATTTCCCCTCTTTAGCGGACCTGCACTTAAAAATTGGCAAGATCCTTGTGTATAGTGCAAACCCCTGAATCGATTCATTTGCACACACAGTCTAAGATGAATACCATGCAAATGCGTCTAAATTTTATTACATCGTATGATCCAGACTTACAAATTTCATTACAAATTGCATAGCTCAAGGCTAGCATTTAACAAAGTTCAGCACAGCGGAATAAAAGTAGCAGTGAGTCTCCATCATCTTCATGTGCCACAGGCGAAAACATGTTGGTTGTAGACTTGAAACCTTATACAAAACCTCACTCATCGTCTGAACATCCTGCAACAGGAAAAATGTTGCAACAAGGTGGGTCAGAACCATATAAAATGGATCTGGCAAGTGACACTCTGTGGACACTTAGTGGATAAACTCTAATAACCTATATGCATATTTGGCTGGTGGAGTTCAAAGGCTATTTTGCCTAACTCTTTGGAAAACTTTTTCTTCTAGTCGAGACAAGTATGGCATGAAAACCATAGTCTCATCTACCCTTGTTCACCCATCAAATTTTACTTGAGAAGTTGGAATGTTGGGATCCTCCGTTGACGTCCTTGATCAGCTGCTCAGAATTGTCCGTAACCGGGGACACGGCTAAGTACTTAGTTTGACACTCTCGAGAGGTTGTGCACGTTCACCATTTGACTCAATCAGCCCAAACTATCCTCTACACTCCAGCAGTGAAAAGGAAAAGGAGAAGATTGAGACGAGATTTTTTAGAAACATTTTCCCACCCATACCGGCTTGACCCGTTCCACCTACATCCCTCTACATCTGCTTGTCAAGCCGAGGTGAGTCCACGCAACTTACTCCATCAAGACAGAGCCCATATGACAAATGGCTGCACTGGAAGCAATCTTCACTTGGAGTAACTTCAAATCCCTTTGTTCCTGGCTGGCCATCCACAAGTGCACTCTCAGGTGAAAACCACCATGCTCATGGCCCTAAGTATAGTAGAAACTAACTTAGGCGAAGACAACCACGAGCACAGCCCTGAGTGGCCACTCAACATAAACCAAGCAATACCAATTCCACCCAGGTGATTCATTAACTTAGTAGATGTGTACTACCTCAGGTGATAACCACCACATACCATGGTCCTAAGTATAGTGAAAACTATCTTAGGTGAAAACCCCTGAGAAGCCACTTAACATTTTGTAAAACTTTCATCAATTGCATAGCTAAGCAAGTATACCATGTTATAATAGGATTCTAGACCAACTAGTATTGGGGTGCTACTCTAAACAGTTTTAGCATAGCAGTAGTACTATCCAACACATGCTTGTAGAAAAATACTCTACTCATGCATAGACAAAATAGTAGGAAATTTATGAATGTGCCACTTGCCTTTGAAGTTGGTGAAGAATCACACTCTTCACAGATTGGAACGTTGCTCTCCGTACAATCTATACATTGAAAACATAACAACAATAATATAAACAAGCATGCTAACAATCATACAAACAAAAAGAAGAAAACATTCAAAGAATAAACATAGCAAACGAGTTTTAAACAAGTTAGTTAGAAAATGGTCAATGTTCAACTCTCAAAAGAATTATGGAAAAAGGTTTTATGGTTAGCTACTAGGGCATGGGTTGGTCAAGGTTTAAGTTTGAAAATAAATCAAACTCTAGTGGATCCCTATTTGTTGTGCTTCATCTTGGTCTTCTTCTCTTGTTTCTGAAACTTCTTATTTTGTGCTTTGAACTTCTCCTCTTGAGCGTTGGTCACATCTTCTTGAGTCTTGATCTTCTTTTCAGTTTCTTTGACTAAGTAGTAGGGATCTCCATTTTTGGTTAAGGCCAGTCTAGGTTCCAAAAGTGCAAAATAAAACTAAGTGCCAGTAAAAGAGGATTGCCTTTTGTGGTTAAGGGATGGTCAAGGCTAAAAGTTGGACATAAAAAATTAGCAAGATTGGTTAGTCTCATCTATTTCTGTCTAGTGTTTTTCTTCAAGTTCTTCTTCCATCTTCTTGAGTTGCTTCTGGTTGTGGTGAAGTCTAAGTCCTTTTCTCCAAGTGCTTCAATGGCCTTCCATGTTGTGATCAACAGATTATTAACAAGTCGTTGTAGATTGGATATTCACTATAGTGAGAGAGACAGACACCCGACTAGGCCACTTTTGCATGTGGGACAAGTCTCATGTACGTGGACATGTAAGGTTAGTCTTCGGGCCGCTTCATCCCACTATGCCGCTAGGACCCAAAATACTTAAACTTGATACTAATCATCTTGAATAGGTGGTATGGTTGCTCCAAGTCTTCACATGTTTTGGTCTTCAAAGAATCTTCAACTCCCTTGTAGTAGCACCGTGTTGAAAATCCCAAGTTGACAAATGGGGCACCTTCATTGCACTTCATGGTTTTTCACAAGTCCTAACTTGGTTTTTTTTTCAACCAGGAGAGTCAACTAGGCAAAACATACATGGACTTGGTTTCATGGTATCCAATGGCTTAGGCCTTGGTCTCTCTGGTCTAAAGTTAGTACATAGAACAATTTTGCTAAAGAAAACATATTGAAAACATTGTCAGAAATTAAACTAAGTCAAAAATAGTCAAAAGAGAATCTAAAATTCTAAAACAATTTTTAAACTTAACCAAAATTATTTTGGACATGGGGAACTGTTAGAACACGACCTAAGGTCTCCAAAAATATTTTGTTTGCCAAAATTAGATTTACAGAATTTAAACTATGCCAAAAATCAACAAACAAGCATATTTGAATTTGAACCAATTTGATAATTTCAAATTTAAATTTGGACAGTGCTAAAAGATTCTACAAGTACGGAGTTTTTCAAAAAGTCCAAGTTTGCTAAATTTGGAGTTGTGGTTAAAAAGTTATGTCAAATTTACTCAAACTACTCATTTGAAATTTGAATAGATTTAAACTGATCAAAATTGAAAACTAGCAGTACCAAAAGTTTCTACAGGTCAAGGGCTTTCCAGGGGTATAAAGTTTGTAAAATTTGGATATGTGGGTGAAAAGATATGACAGATCTAAGATGTAGGGGCTTTTCTGCAAACTGCCAAATAAAACTAAATAAAACATCATTTTCCACGCGGGCGCTGACTGGATCTGACGTGGCGCTGACTGGGACGCTGACTGCGGATGACGTGGTTAAGTGAACTGATCTGGATCGTTAGATCTGAGATCTACGGCTCAGATCTACTGATACCTCTTCGATTAACAAGATCTAATCTAGGCCGTTGAAAATAGATCAGACGGTGGAGAAGCTAGAGTTTACCGGTGGTGGTGCTGTGGTCGCCAGAGAATGGAGATGCGGCGGCCGGCGGCTCGGGTGTGCACGTTCCCGACGTTCCAGTGGTGTTTGGGCTCGACGAAGACCACGAAGGAATGAAGCGCGACGAGGCGGAGAGGATGGCGAAGGGGCGCCGTCGATTGCTTCCTGGACGGACGGCAGAAGGCGAACCGAGCGGCTGCGGCAGACGGCTCGGTCGTCGACGTTCCCGTTGTTGTGGAGGTACTTGTGCTCGGAAGAGATGTCTACGGCATGCAGCGTGATTCGGCGGAGACGTTGGACATGGTGGCGACGTCGATCTCGTCCTGGAGCGGCGACAAGGCGTGGCCGAAGTGGGTCGGGCGGCGGCGAGATCTGGTCGAGCACGGACGTGAGATTAGCTGCGGGAAAAATACGAAGGAGGTGTCAGGGGGATGCGCACGGTCAAGATAAAGGGATTGGACGTGGTATCGGGCTCGGGTGATTACTGTACTCGCCGGAAATGGTGAAGAACGGCGGCTGTGTTGCGGAGCTCCGGCGACACAATTCGTCGGCCTGGGGGCACGATTCGAGGGGAGGGAGAGGGGAAATGGAGAGGGAGACGAGGGCTACTAATATCAACAAACGGTGCGTTAATTGGTGGAGTAAAACGCCCGCAATCAAAGAAAGAAAACGGAAGTTTTCGGACGCGTTCATGGCGTGATTTGCGTCCCGTGCTGGAGGACGACGATGATGACGTCAGCAATGACGTCATCCTTTTTTTCTTTTTCTTTTTCTGATTTTTCTTAAATAATTCATAACTTTGTATTTAAAAGTCCAAATCAACTCAAACCAGTTTCTATAAATTTGTAAAAATAATATCTTTATTTTAAAATATTCAAACACATTTTTTTAACACATTTCAAAAATACAAATTTAAAATATTTCATAATTTGTTAATTAACACTTTTATGTCATTTTCTAAAATAGGGTTTTATAAATTCTTTTTGAACTTAAATAAAATCCAGAAAAATAGTATGAGCAATATCATTCAATATGATAAACCCAATAAACTAATTTGGAACAAAACATTTTATTTAAATAGAGTTTTGATAAAACATTTAAATACAAATACCCATTTATATCATGGGCTTTATAAATATCAAAATTAATATTTTACTTCAAAATCTTTAAATCTTGAACATAGAAGATAAGGGAATATTTAAGATAATATACGATTGAAGAAATCCAAAAAAAATACCACAAATAACAATAGAAATTAATATGCTTTAAACTTATTTTTAAATCATATAATTGAAACAAAACAAAATTTGAAAATAGAGCATGTTTAACATAATTTAAAACACTTTGTAAATAGAGTTTAGTAAGCAATGAAAAGTAAAATTTTTAACTTCATCTTCAAGTTTTGAGGAAATTATTTTATCCAAAATAAAAGTTTCAATTTTAGTGATTTTTAAACATTCGAAAATATTGGGATGTTACAGTGTTCATCGTTCTTCGCGTGTTCTTCGTGTTCATCCTTCCCTCCGCACAAATCCGTGAAAATCGGGACCTACCCGCATCATATGGTATCAGAGCATCGTACATCCATAGAAAATCGGGACCTACCCGCCGCACTTGTTCAAAGCATTGTACTCGTCTTCACTCATAAATCCATAGCTATATCGGACCATGGGCGATGTGGAATAGGCAAAGGAGTATATAAACCATGAGAGTTTAGAGTAGACTTAGCTTTGAGACATGTAGAAAATCGTCGCACGAGGCGCTCCACATCACGCTTCATTCGTGGCCAATAGTAGTTGGTTGCGAGCATGGCGTAGGTCTTGTCGCGGCCTAAGTGACCCATGAGTGTTCCTCCATGAGATTCCTTTAAAAGGACCAAACGAAGCAAAGACTCGGGAATACAAAGTTTGTTAGCCTTAAACAAGAAACCTTGGTGCAAATAGAAATCACCAATTCCTTTGTGCTCCGAACATTGATCGAAAATGTCTCCAAAGAAAGCATCGGTAGCATACAACTCCTTTATCTCATCCAAACCCAAGACACTAATGTCAAGACGTGTAAGTAGGTTGGCCTTGCGGGATAAAGCATCCGCGACCACATTGTCTTTACCTTTCTTGTATTTGATTACAAAGGTGAAAGACTCAATGAACTCAACCCACTTAGCATGTCTTTTGTTTGACTTTTCAAATATTTCAAAGATTCATGGTCGGAATGTATGACAAATTCCTTAGGGCGAAGGTAATGTTGCCGCACATCTAAAACACGAACCAAAGCAAATAACTCTTTGTCATAAATGGGGTAGTTCAAGCGAGCTCCATCTAGTTTCTCACTATGGTATGCGATGGGTCTACCGTTTTGCATAAGCACTCCACCAATTCCCAATCCACTTGCATCGCATTCAATCTCAAATGTCTTAGAAAATCCGGAAGGGCAAGGAGTGGTGCTTCGGTTAATAACCGTTTGAGCTCATTGAAAGCAAAATCATGTGCATTGCCCCAAATGAAAGGTACATTCTTCTTTGTAAGTTCATGTAGGGGGCAAGCAATTGTGGAAAAATCCTTGATGAAACGGCGATAAAATCCGGCAAAACCAAGAAAACGTCTCAACTCCTCAAGTGATGTCGGAAAAGGCCAAGTCCGAATTGCTTGTATCTTTGCTTCATCGACTTCGACTCCATCCGAAGAAACAACAAAACCCAAGAAAACAAGTTGGTTGGTGGCAAAAGTGCACTTAGAAAGATTTGCATAAATCTTTTCATTGCGAAGAACCAACAAAACTTGAGCAACATGAGAAGTGTGCTCTTCCAAAGACTTGCTATAAATAAGGATGCCGTCAAAGTATACCACAACAAATTTCCCAATGAAAGGACGCAAAACATGATTCATGAGACGCATAAAAGTAGAAGGTGCATTGGAAAGACCAAATGGCATGACGAGACACTCATAAAGACCAAGCTTAGTTTTAAAGGCGGTCTTCCATTCATCACCTTCACACATGCGTATTTGGTGATATCCACTTTTAAGATCAATTTTTGAGAATATAGCGGAACCACAAAGCTCATCGAGCATATCATCAAGGCGAGGGATAGGATGGCGATACCGAACGGTGATGGCGTTGATGGGGCGAAAATCCATGCAAAGGCGAAGAGTGTTGTCATGCTTGGGTACCAAGATGACGGGCACGGCGCACGGACTCAAGCTCTCGCGGATATGTCCCATGGCAAGTAGTTCTTGTATTTTCCGCTCGATCTCCTTTGTCTCCTCGGGGTTGGTGCGGTAAGGAGCGCGGTTTGGTAGCGGTGCACCGGGAACAAGGTCGATGCGGTGCTCGATTCCGCGTAGAGGAGGTAGTCCCGGTGGCACGTCTTGAGGGAAGACATCTTCAAAGTCCTTCAAAAGAGACAACAAAGCAGGAGGAAGGTTTGTGAAAGTGTTAGTCATAGAAACTTCACCCTTGCATATGAGCACATAGTGGAGGGTGGATGGGTTTTCTCTCAACTCCCTTATCACTCTTTTGGTGGCACATAGTGTAAGTTTTGTGGGAACTCTCTTTGAAGTGTCACACTCATTTGGCTTGTGGCTCTCACTCACTTTATGGTGGTTCTCTCGCTCACCACTCATCTCACTTGACGAACGATCTTGTTGTGCCCTTGCAATAGTCTTGGCGTTGTCAGCGATGACTTGACTTGGTGTCATGGGACGAAGGACGAAGGTCTTTGTTGTTCTTGAAGCTATAGTAGTTTGTCCTTCCATCATGCATAGCACCCTTGTCAAATTGCCATGGACGCCCAAGGAGTAAGTGACAAACGTTCATAGGCACAACATCACAATCAACCGTATCTTCATAGGCTCCAATCTTGAAGGACACTTGCACCATGTGTTGAATCTTGACGGCTCCGTTATCACTCAACCATTGCACATGGTAAGGATGAGGGTGCTTCTTGAACTTCAAGTTGAGCTTATCACAAAGTTCTTTGCTCGCTAAGTTGTGGCAACTTCCACCATCTATGATGACCTTGATGGACTTTCCATTGACACCCGCTCTTGTTGAAACAAGTTGCATCTTTGGTGTTCTTCTACTTGAACATTGGCGGTTAAAGCTCTTGCCACAACCAAGGAATGGTCTTTGTTGTCGCCATCACAATAGATTTCACTTTCTTCTTCTTGAGCACTTTGCATTGTGGCGACCTTGTTCAAAGCGTTGTACTCATCTTCACTCATAGATTCATACTCTCCCATGTCATTGATGATCATGGCCTTCTTGTTGGTGCACTCAAAAGATTTGTGCCCTTGTCCACCGCACTTGTAACATTGCAAGAGTCTTGTGCCGGACGAAGATCCTTGAGGCGCCTTGGAAGTGGGAGGTACTTTCTTGAAAGGTGGAGGCGCTTGAGGTGTCGATGAAGAGACTCTTGGAGGACCTCGGTGTTCGCTTGAGGAAGAGCTTGTGAAGGTGTAGTAGTTGACGAAGAAGGCTTGTTGGCGTAGAATGCCTTTGTCTTGAGGTATTTGAGCTCTTCAAGCACGTGGCGCTCGGCCTTGGAAGCTTGATGTACTAGCTCAACCAAAGAGGCATATGGTTGGAACTCCACGATTTTCTTGATGGGATAGTTGAGGCCATTTATGAAACGAGCCATGGATTGCTCTTCGTACTCGTTGACATTGGCTCTCATCATGGAGATTTCCATTTCCTTGTAGTACTCATCAACCGACTTCAAACCTTGCTTCAACTTTTGCAACTTCTTGTATAAGTCTCTAGTGTAATGGCGCGGCACGAAGCGCTTGTACATTGTTTCTTTCATTTCAACCCAAGTGTCAATTGGTTGTTGGTGGTTAGCGACACGAGCATCTTGTAGTTGTTCCCACCACAAGAGGGCATACTCTTCAAACTCCATCGAGGCTAAGGCAATCTTCTTTTCTATTTTGAGTCTTTTCTCTTTTGACTCTTTTCTATTTTGCACACCCACTTCTTTTGATGCCAACAACAAGATATATGATATATGAACTAGCGCACAACTTTTGCTCGGAAACTACACGGTGCAAATGTGCAAAGCCCAAGCAATCATCAAGAGCTAGCCTCAATAGGACATGGTAATCGCAAAGATATAGTGTGGCTTTCAACGGAATGGCAAGGGGTAAAGATTGGCGATGTTATACCTTTCGTCGATGTTCTTCACCCTTTGTTGTAGAAGCTTCGTGCTTGCCCACGAAATTTGGTGGTGGTAGATGGTGGATCTTCCGCAATGGTGACGAAGGCCTTGATCGTAGCTTCGAAACGAGCCAAAGAACACCAAAAACGGAGTCCGGATGCAAAAGATATGGCCAAAACCGTGGCGCTGAAATGCTGTTTTCGTGTCTGTTCCAGGTCCTGGCGGTAGTACCGCTGAGGTGGCGGTACTACCGCTAGGCCAGCGGTAGTACCGCTAGCTCCAGAAACTACACCCGAGACGGAAATTTCGCGATTTTGGGCGGAAAATCGAAGCTCAAATCAGCAAATCGGAGGGCCAAATGATGGAATTAGGCTATGGGAACGCAAGGGAAGGTAGATCAACTAGTATAGCAATAGATCTATGGATCAAAACTTGCAAAAACGCACTCAAATCTCAGATCGATCCAAAAGCAATTTGGGGCTATTTTTGGTGGAAATTTTCGAATTTCTCAAAATGAAAGAAAAATTTGGGGATTTGTGGGGAAACAAAGTCAAATCTGTGGCAACCATGCTCTGATACCATATGATGCGGGTAGGTCCCGATTTTCACGGATTTGTGCGGAGGGAAGGATGAACACGAAGAACACGCGAAGAACGATGAACACAAGGGTAAATAGCAAGTAGCAACCCGGCAAGAATCGACTGGTAACCAATCCCGAGGGCAGCCCCCAATCCTCCTCTCCCAAGCACACCTTACTCTTAGGATTGTTTGTCCAATTGGTCAATCCAACCAACCCAATAGAATCACCGTAGGATGAAAGATTGGCAAGTAGCAAACTAAAAGAGGAGCCTTGGTATCCATGCAGGGATCTTCTCCACAAGGGGAGGCCTTGGTTCATCTCCACAAGGGGAGGCCTTGAGTCATCTCCATAGGAGGAAAGAGACACTTTGAGAAGAAGGAGCAAGGCTCTACTTTAGTTCCCAAATCATAGTCTAACCCTAGATCTGGATGGGGAGCGTCTATTTCTATGAGGCGAAGGGGTAAGTTGTGGGCCATTACATGGGCTTCAGCCCGAATCTTCTCAGGTCCAGCGGTAGTACCGCTGCGCCAGCGGTAGTATCGCTGGGATTAAATGCGCTCGCTGGCGGTAGTACGAAGCGGGTACCAGGAGGTACCGTAGGGGTATCCAGTGGCATTTTTGGGCGTGCCGGTACCTCCAGCGGTACCTCGGGCGGTAGTACCGTGACCTGCTCTCGGCGGTAGTACCGCTGCCTGGAACTCCACGCAGGTCTTCATCTCCAGCGGTAGTACGTCTGGTGCCGCTGCCTGGGTCCTGGCGGTAGTACCGGCCCTCTTGGCGGTAGTACCGCTGAGCTGATGCTTCGTCTTCTTCATCTTCCTCTTGACTCGTTTCTTGTCCAACTTCTGCACTTGTTTGGTGATCTTCTTGGTAGTTGTTCCTGAGTATGCACAACATATCCGCATGAAGTAGCAACCCATTCAAAGGAGTGTCGAGATCACACATAGATAGGAGTGAATTCACCTTATCATGGAGAGCTTTGACTCTTGCTCTTGTCATTGGCCCATTTGTTGTAGGAGATGTAGGTTGGGCTACATCAATTAAGGACCAGGCGAACCCGTCTGGAGAGCCTCGCGAGGGCCTCCGCCTCGCGAGGGCTTCGACACTGGAGGAACGACTAAGTCCTTGCGTCCAAGGAACAGCCTCGAGAGATCTTCTCCTCTCGAGGCGTCGGAGCACTCGAAGTGCTTGGCGAGGTTTCTGCCACCCTGACGGGGCACACATGGGCTCTACAACCACAGCAGGATGACGCGCGCCTCTGCGCGCGGTGACGAAGACACCGCAGTTGCCATTCCTGTGCATAAAAGGGGGCGGCAACGCTGCCCCAAGCAAAGCGGACTACCAAGCTTTCCATTCCAGTGATAAGGAGACAACATGCCGCTCCACTCCAAGCACGACGTCACCATGGGGGCGCCGCTGACCTCTGCGGCGCTGGCCACTGTCCTGGCCGGACAGTGGCTTTATCTGACGAAGACCAGCAAGACCACCGACGTGGACTGCGTCCACCAGGCCCTGGACCAAGGGTGCGCCGCCCTCCTGTGCCAACACCATTGTGGAACCCTATCTTCCACCCTTGCACCTATATAAGGAGGAGGAGCACCATTGGAGAAGGGGATCGAGCAATTCTACACCCAAGACTACTACGACGCATAGAGAGCACAAGTCCCACCATTGTAGCTCCTCCATAGCTGTAGCTTCGCCCTCGTCCAGCACCACTGTACTATAACCTCTCGAAGCAGTGCAATAGAAGACAGCAGGAAGTAGGGTCTTTACTCCTCCGGAGGGCTTGAACCTGGGTACGAGCTCGTGTTCCATCTCTGCCGTGATGTTCCTCATCAAGTTCGTCGAGTTTGGTTGCCGAGGTTGATGAGTTGTTGATTGACGTCGTGTTCAACCCCTTACGATTCCTGGCAGTGAGACACACTCCCTAGTTCCGGGGACTACTCTCCGACAGTCTTCACGACCCCGCATAGTCTTAGGACCTGGCTGGCTCGCAGATGATCCTTTTCTCTTCCTGTGCTTCTTCTTGTTCTTCATCTCTGGGGATGCTGCGGGTGCAGTGAACCCCGCGTAAACCGTCTGTTGAAGTGTGTCAGGGCTGAAAATGTTACCCAGTTTGTCTTGAGCTTGATGTTTGCCTGCATCTGGAGGCGTGTCTTGAGATAAACCCTCGAAGGCCAGGCGCTGCGTGCATGTAGTGGGTCCACGAGGTTGATCGCGGTGACCGCGGAAGTGTTCTTCATCCACATGAGGCATGTACATGTCGTCCCTACAAGCGCCGGTGTTGAGGAATTCATCGACATCGACATTCTCCTCTTCATTTTCGTCGTTGGCACCAAGTTCAACGGCTTTGTCTTTGGACGGTTGCGGTTCAGACGTTCCCAACAATTTTTTGTGGCGGCTGGTGGTGGCGACGACCGGCGGTAGCTTCCGGCCGGTGGTGGCGGCGACGACCGGCGGTAGCTTTCGGCCGGTGGTGGCGACGACCGGCGGTTCCTTCCGGGTGGTGGCGACGGCTGCCTGTGTCGCCGGTTCATCCACAACAGTTTTTAGTGGCGGCCTCAACGAGGGCCGAACGATCGGGGGCCGGAACCTCGAGGTGGCACCGGTGGTGCGCCTGACCACCTGAAGACCCTCCCCGAGACGAATCTGGGTCTTCGGCCATTCTAGCATCCACTTGGAGCATTCTCCAAGGACCATGTGTTTCTCGGCTCCCGGAGGTTGCGTGGGGGGGGGGGGGGGGGTCGATGTCACGGAACTCAGGCACTACCTCGCTCACCGTGACTTTCATCACGGCCTCGCTCATTCTGGTGCTGTGCATTTCGCGGGTCAAAGGTTGTACGATACTGGCCGTTGCGACTTCCTTCAACTCGCCACCGGCCCTCACCCTATGCAGGAGTATGCAAGGCATGTCTTGGGAGTCAACACATGTTGGGCATCATGAGATATGGCAGTCATCAAAAGCATAGTTATGGAAGATGCCGCGGACTAACTAATTAGTTACCTTGGTGATGGCGTTGAGCTCGGCTAATGTCGAGACAAGGGCGCTGGTGCCGGCGACCGGCCTATCATTCTCCGGCCGCTCGTGTGCATTATCATTATCTTGATCCGCGGTAGGGGACACCGGCGGTGGGGTCACCAGGACCGGTGACACGTTATTGATGGAGGTGCTGCCGGCGAAGCTGGGCACGTGTATCGGCCCCTATTGATCTCCCGCATGCCAAGCAGCTATCCCCTCCAACAATGCAGGGGGTAAGAACCTCCGGAGCTTCTCGTCCACTAACTTGTCCACCGTGCTGGAGTCCACCTTTTCCTGCTCTAGTGTCTCCACCTTCTTCCTTAGCTCCACAACCTCGGCTTTATCCTTAGTCGGCTTCCTCCTCTCCTTTTTCGTCTCGTCGTCCGTGCTGTAGTACTGGAGGAACTTCACACTAGTACAAAGCCGGTCACACGGCCAGCTGACGTCGGCCGCTTTGACTTGTCCCTCCCCTTGTAAACGTTCATCGCCCTATTGAAAGTCGTGTCCCACGGCTCTATCGACTCCTGGGACGACGGGCCGGCCTGAGCCTCAGCCTCCAACTGCTTCTCCTGCAGACAAAGGAAATTAAGGTGAACCCATGTAGAAATCAACGCAATGGACTTTGAGATATCCGCGGTGATTAAGTTCCTTACCAGCACTTTCTCGAATTGCCTCACATCGTCATCGTCGGTGACGAATTCCCCTGTCCCCGGCTTCAGATAGTAGCGGGACCGAACAAAGTTCCTAACTTGCTCGTCAGTGATTTTATGCCACTGGTTCTCTATTCCAAGTTTTGCAACATCGGCATCCTCCTTGTCCCACTTGGGTTGTTTTCCTCGGTAACCGCCGCTTCCCAAATGGTGGTTACCTAAGTTCAGTTCCCGCATATCCTTCCCCCACTTGGTCCATTTTTGAGCCTCCGGAGATTCCAAGGACAACTTCAATGCCTTGAACTCTATTTCGTCGAGCATCGGGTCTATGGCATGTATCTCCTCCCAGCTAAGACCCTTATCAATCTTCGCCTTCACCCGGGTTCTCCAGCTACTCAAGGCGGTGCTCATCTTCGTGATGGCTAAACTGTCCACCTTTTTGTTGAACGGCTCCGGGAATGTGTATCGTTGGTGAAGCTTCGTGAGGAGGGCTTGGACCAAAGCCTCATTTTCCTTGCTTCTGAGGTCATGCGTGTTGATCGGCACGGACTCCCGGAGGATGCACCCTAGTTGCATGCCGTACCCGGCGGCAAGGTCCTTAGGCTCCAGTGGTTGGCCACTTGAGCTGACCTTAGTGAACACGTCTGTGACGTTGGCGAGCACTTGTGGTGTCCGGTTCTTCCTTTGCTTCTTCTGCTTCTGAGCGGTCGGGTTACTACCACCACCGGCATCCGTGTGCTCGCCACCACCGCCATCGGTGGTGGTGGTGTAGCCCTCATCCTCTTGCTCATAGTCACCATCGCCGGCACGAGCCATTTCGGCGACCTCCGCCTCCTCCATCTCTTGGGACATAGCCCAGAATGGCTTGTTCTTTTCTCTAGCTTCTTCTTCGACGCTCATGTGCTTAGAAGGGCCGGGCGCGTCGGCCAACATGTTTGCACTGCATTAAAAAGAGGCAAAAAGTTAGTACAACAAATATAAGAAAAACATCACTTAATTTAGAACTAAGATACCCGGCCCATGCATTAGTCGCAATACCCATATGTCCTATTTTTAGCAAAGTCATGCTAAATTTCACGAATTTTTTGGCATGATCTTCGTTAAAAATAGGACATATGGAGTACCCGAATTTGCCGGAACGGAAGTTAATCGATGTTCCGGCAATCTCAAGGGCCTCTCGGGGTACCTGCAAGCATTTCACAAATCATGGCCGGCATCGCTGGCCGGCAACAACATCACATGAACACATTCCCGCCGCATAGCTGGTCGGCAACAGCATCACAAACAACCACGACACGATGGTCATGGTAGCACAGAACACGTACATGGTCGTCACAGGAGCTCACCAGGGGCGTCTTCTTGCCTAGCAACACACCTCTGCACCTGTACACCTCCTAATCATAAATAATAGCACATCCGTTAGTAGATATAAAGACTACCCAAGTATGCAAAGTTTACAAACAAGATATCAATCCTACTACTGCAACTACTTCACAAATGGCATCTATTATATAATTAAAACACAAGACATTTAACGGCTGAGATTAACCAACAATAATGAACGATGTAGATTTAAAAGTTCTAATGCGCAAGCAATATTGATCACGACAAGGATAAAGAGTTCTGCATGCACACGTCATTGATCATACTTTCCGAACAGATGTATCGTAGCGTATGCATATCTGATACCAAGAGAGATAGAGAAGAGCATTGAAAATCGATTGGAAGGACACGGCCAGAGTCGCGCGGGGCGATTTTCTCCGGCCGGACGGCCGGCGTTCTGTACGCCATACGCAGGCATGTCCATATGCATATCTGATACCCAGAGAGATACGCACACGAGGAGATCATCGTCAACATCGATTAGAAGGACATGGATTCGCGCGGGACAGATTTCTCTGGCCGGCCGGCCGGCCTCGGCTTCCAGGTTTGCTCCTGATGCCTACAGTCAAGCTAGCATGATGCAAAGCAAGCTACCTTGATACGTAATTGATTGGATTGCTGCTAGGCAACTTGACGACCGAGGCCAGCTTCGCTACGTGCAGAGTCACCACAGAAGGAATCAATCCACACGTCCGTTGCTCAGCAACTGATGAGCCGCGTCGAGGTGGGAATATATTCCGAGTCCTTACAATTTCAAGATCATGTTTGATTTTCCAGAAGCAATTGAAGTGATATAACCTAGAAGTTTAGCCTTCTTTGCAAGTTAGGATACTGCAAAGATGACCAGTTGCGTAGGCAAATACTTTTTCCGATTTTCTTTTATTGATCCGAGATATTTATCATGTCGTAATTGTTGGGGGCACATGCTGATATATTGTTTTTCGCAACCTCAGGTTTCTGGTCTATATTGAGAAAGGACAAGATCCACGTGCACATGATTATCCCGTTTGCTGCAAGAGCATCAAGAATCAAGATTTAATAACTGCATTGATAAGAAAATATGTTATTCCTTGACTGCAACTACTCATCTCTATAATGGTTCACGTACGTTATCTATTTCCTATCAAGTACGCACCAGCACTACGATTCAAATTGGTTGCTTCTCACGCATCAGCTGTATCAACATGTATGAATTTCAGCATAGACATAGCATGATGCTCCGATGGATCATAGGTAAGCTTTGTCAAAAGACCTCTGTGTCAGTGCAAGGACCAACTTGACAGTACAATACAATTAAAAGAACCACTTTTCACTCATGACTCACGTATTTCTCAATTCTTTGGCCCTAAAACTAGACAGATGACTACTCTTGTGCTGTCATGTTTGCTAATCCTGCATCTGTATTCTTGCAGGGAGCTTTCAGATCATAGCATGTGGCCTACTATATAATATTGGTAAACGACCGTACGTACTCCATGCTAGATGTTTCTACTATATAATATTGGTAAACGACCGTACGTACGTCGCTGTTATTTTTCGGTTTACCCCCTTGTAAAATATGATATCAACCCGCAGTCCAATTGTATGGCTCATACGGTCATACCGCTTTGCTCCATTTTTCAATCAAGTCCCTCGAAGTGACTTTTGGTTCCCTTAGGCGAGGTAGCCCGTGTTGCAGAGGTCGGCGGAGAGAGAAGATCAATCCGCCGCCAGGGAGAGGAAGTAGAGGGGTGCCTTTCCTCCCCAATTAGCCCCCTATCTAACAGATGCGCGCCTCGCGACGGGGAGAAAGAGGGCCAGACAGAGGGAAGGTGAGGAAGGGAGAAGGAGCAGTTCTGCTGGTGGGTGCAGGAATGGGGATGGGAGGCGGCAGTGGGCTGGGGATAGAGAGGGGAGGAGGAACCACGGCGTGCATGAAGGTGCAGCAAGGAAGAGTAGATGTGGAGGGGAGCCTGGGGAGGGGCGGGGAAGAGGTGGGGCAGCGGCGAGTCGGCGACGAGTAGATGTAGAGGGGTAGCGCTAACGAGCAGCCCTGCCATGGCTGATCTGAACCTAATTCTCTGTTCGTTCTGAACATGTTCAGTTCTCTGTTGAAGCTATTTCAGTTGGCCCAGCTAGCTTCTATGAGCCCAGTCTAATAAACACCAAACAAAAGCCTAGCCCATCAAATCTAAAGTACTGGCGTGTGATATTATTTCTAGACTTTTAATATAAACAAGGGCAACAAAAGCAAGATGGTTTATAGACTATTTATAATTTTATTTACTTGTATTATTCTATTGTATAGAGATTATGTTGTATAAAGATTATGTTGTGTCAAATGTTTTTTTGCCTGAGAGAAATTACATGTCACACCTAATTTTATAATTTAGACCCGTTGCAACGCACGGGCAATTTGCTCATGGCCGTGTTTTAATTAGGTTTGGGTACAACTTCGGATTATAACCGTACGTACGTCGCCGTTATTTTTCGGTTTACCCCCTTGCAGGGAGCTTTCAGATCATAGCATGTGGCCTCCTTCCAGATTTTTTTATTCGTGATCTGGTGCATTCAGTTTTTATGGTTTTCCTTTTCCTTTAGGACTGTTTGATGGAATTGTTAACTGATGTTGTTATTCACATTACATATGGATGGAGTAATAATACTGATATTTTTACTGCTGGAAGTACTATGTTTGTTGTGTGTCTCATTGCCAGATTGCCCCATGTTCTCTTCTTGGCATCAAATGACTCCGTTGTAGAAAACTTCAAAATCTATTAACCGGGAAGGCATCATAATGTAAATTTCCAGCCCGGCATTTGCAGGTAGTAGTTACTCAAAGTCTCAAACACCAACTTCGTACGTGTTTTCTCATTATTAGTTTTGGATTTAACGATTTGCTTCAACTTTAGTGTTTTGTAAGCCTTTGAACAGCTCTAATGGCGGTGGCGCGGAGTGGGAGATTCAATGGCGCATGTGCGCTAATGGATGAAAAAAATCATCCCCGCAAGCTGGCTGTCGCCAGCGAAGAACTCTACCAGCCCGAGCTTAGGAAGGACCGAAAGAAAGCAATTTTGGTGCCGTTCTGGCCTCTGTTGATAGAATACATGGCTCCCCATATTTTTTCCTCCCGGAGAATGGATCTTAAGTTCAAGGAATTGGTTCACTTATGTCCATCACGAACATTATCGCGTTCCGCTTGCTGCTGGCCGCCTGTGTATTGTGAGGTTTGAGTCCAACGTCTCCAAATATGGGCTCAGCCAGTCAATAATCAGTACCTGATCCGAATAGGTCGATTAATATTTACTTTTCTCATAGATGAGGTCTGCTTGCATTAAAAAATGGGTGATTATTTGGAGTAGATCACATACATATATGGATTAATTCTATGTTGAGGCCAACGTACGTCACTCCAATGGCCAGTGTTAGATGTTGTCCATCTGAACAGGACGCACCTGCTGTCTTTTTGTGTGCAAGTAGCCAGTACTGCTACTGCACTATGAGCCACAAAGCATTATTGCCATGTCTCTTTGATTTATTTGCTTTGATTTTAACTGATGGACAACGTCAGCTTGACTCACTGAACGTTGGCTGCTGTGGTTCTTGCATGATCGAATATGTTTTACTATGCAAGGAGATATGTAGATAGATGCAAAAACTACATATTGTATCTTTTTTGGATTTTCTACATTTGTTATGTCCATGTGGACTGCGGTGAATATTTATGTGAGCGTTTCGTCCCGTAAATTTCGTACGTCTAAGCTGATCGGTTCTTAGATTATATTCTGCATATTCTGTTACTTTACAATCACTCCACTAATGATGCCATTTGGTTTCCTAACAATAATATTTTGCTTGGTATGTATCATGCACAGAAAATTCCCATTGCTCGAAGATTTCTGGATGATCATAACTTCTTCTTGCATCCTCAACTCGATCAGCCTGTGTTTATATATTTCATCAGGTGTAAAATCTTTTCGGGTAATAGGTTGTGGAATACATGACGGTATAACTTCAGCCAAATCTTCTTGGCGTATATCAGGTAAAACTTTTGCTTCTTGCATTTTTTCTGTTTGGTCAAAGCAATAGGTCAGTGCGCTGTTCGTAGATCTTTAGATAAGAAATTACGTATGTGTTTATCATCCGTAAATTCGGAAGAGTACCATAGGGAGAAAATAATGAGACATGTACAAGGGAAAATGCGCTAAAAATATTATAAGAGAGGTTTTATACAAGCCAAAATCATTGATATGTGTGTATCCTCGACTATGAGAAATAAGAACCGCCTCCATTTTTTTGAAATAATAATACTTATCATGTAGCAAAGGTAGGATCTGTGAGCTCAAAGATACATCCATTTTTCCTTTCCAAATGTTACAAATAACCCAAACTGAGACTTCCCAGAAACAAAGCCGAGTTCAACGGTGCCGTGCTTTCCAGCATTATTGACAAAAAGAGTGTTCCCGAAGTAAATAAGTGAGACCAATCTTCTAAGACAGTGTCGTAACAAAGCACCCGTTATACCCTAAGTCAAGGTGACAGTTATGATGCGACATCATGTAACGATTATTTAACTTATGAACCAATACATGGCAAGTAAAAACCTTGAACTTTTATAGGGGTACGACAGTACCACATTTTTTTGAAATTAGCTGGCTCATGGAGAATAGAATTCAATAATATATTCAAGTGCTGAACACGTTGGTGCCCCCAATTGTTTCCAAGATAAAATATAACAAAAAAAGGAGGAGCGTTACATAGAGACGTTGGGGCATTTGAAGAGATCATGGGAGGACCATGGACCATTTTTAAGATCTGAAGCGATGAATTTGGAGGGAAGACGTATAAGGACAGCAATCAGATATGAGCAGTAAGTAGTTAGTCCGATCCATGTTACTTTAATACAAAACCGAGAGATTTGGTTAGGGAGAGCAACCTAGAATATTGTTTTTAGTTGCAGTAACAATCTTCCTTTTATTTAATTGATTTGTTATATGGTTCTTATAGGAGTGTTGGTTCCACGTAACATAAACCAATTGTTTATTTATTTATGCAATTTCCATTTGTTGGTCGCACTGACAATAACAGTGCGTATGTTCATTTACATGTTATACAAGGTTCCCTGTCCCATGTGAATGTGTTTGTATGTTTGGGAGAGTGCAGGTTCCACACGCGGGTGAAACGGAAGATGAAACTCCAAACCATATAAATTATCTCTCATAAACTATTGATGATTCTGCTATGAACAAGAAAAAAACAAGCTTATTATGAAGATTCAAAATTTTGGTACTAGCCGCGCAATTGCGCGGGCCACCCAGCTAGTTATATAATTAAAACACAAGACAACCAACGGTGAAGATTTGTCAACATTTAACTTTGATTTACAAAGGGTGGAGATTTGTCAGCGCAAGAGACAGATCCGGCCGCAGCACGTCCAATAATCGGGAAAGCAAAAGGCCGAATTTAGGAAATACACGGTACCTAAGCTAATCTTAGGAATAGATGGATAGGTGTTTGTCCTAACCACGTACATGAATCTGTCTACATACCTGCAGAGCAGTCCCCAACGAACATGCACGCCCAGGCACAACCAAATTCGCCGTCGCCAAATCGAAGGCATGCCGAGCGAAGGCACGTACCTGAAAATCAAACCATAGCTGCAGGGCTCCGGCGGCGAATACCATTGATGGGCCGGATATGTTCACATATTCACCGGTCGCCGTCACCGCCGTCGCAAAAGGATCGTCATCTGGAAATCGAACAAGAGCTGCGGGACGACGCCGGCCAGCAAATACCAACGATCGGCCGAAGATTTTGTAGATTGATCGATTGTCGCAGGAGAAGAATTAAGTCTACACCAAGCTAGGCTATCGGCAGGACACTACTGAGCCAGCTCCACGGCACCATCTCCATTGTCACCGTGCACCCAATCTTCATGAGAAGCATCTTCAAGGATCCTATCCCGGATGGATGCAAGGTACGATGTACCACGGTCGGCCAGAGATTCTTAGTCTGTTGTCCCCTCTTTTCAGCTCTACCGCCAGTCTCGATGCCAAATCAAGTAGTAGAGCACATGGACGTAGCTATGTTGTCTATTTTTCCCTGTGTTAGAGTGATCAGAAAGCTGGGAGGCTTGCAGCAGTATACACCAAGAAGTGGCACAATTGTAGACTGATATTTGTTGGAGTTCACAAAATATGTTTTTGCTTATAAGTTTTTGCCTGGCTGTTCATCGGCCAGAGATTCTTGGTCTGTTGTCCCCACTTCTCAGCTCTACCGGCAGTCTCGATGCCAAATCAAGTAGTAGAGCACATGGACGTTGCTATGCTGTATATTTTTCTCTGTGTTAGATTGATCTGAAAGCTAGGAGGCTTGCAGCAGTATACACCAAGGATTGGCACTATTGTAGATTGATATTTGTTGGAGTTCAGAAAATCTGTTATTGCTTATAAGTTTTTGCCTGGCTGTTCTGAGCATCTTGAAGTTGAGTGTGTGAGACGATGGTTAGTTTTAAGCTGGACAACTTGCATGTTTTCTAGCAACAGAAGCACCCGTATATTTATTTAAGCTAATACACATATGTTCTATTTGTTTCAGGTATGTGATCACTATGGTTAGTTCATAGCCGTCAAAAGGAAGGGCCATGCTTGGAACAACAACGAAGCAAGTTCAGATATTTGACATGGATTTATTTGATGATAACCCAATTGAGTCATTCCCAGTCAACCATTGTTAATGTATCCGGAACATCGATGTTTTACCCTGCAATAGTTCAAACTATTAAGTAGACACTCAGGTTTGTATACTAAAGTTCTTTTCAGATTTACCTTTATGTACTGAGATAATCAATAAATGTATGAACCTTTTATGATATATATGTTTATTTTACAAATATTATATACAACAAAATTGCAAATAATATATATTTTGATTGTATAGGTCAATCAATAAACATAGGATCATTCACGTTTATAGCATGTTTCGGTGACATAATGATTTATATCAAATGATAATCAACAACTCTCAAAGGCCGATGATGCGGTTACCCATAAAATCACTATCACGCCGACAAAGTGGCAAAAACATCAAACCCCTCAATCTATGTCAATGTCTACGATGATCATGGTGGCAATCAGGATCTGCGTGGCTGCAACACACGCATATGTCAGCCAAATCGACCAGCCGGATTGGACTAAAACTTTGAGCCCTGTAGACCACGAGTTGGAGGCATCATTATTAACCATCAGCCCTATGTTGTACTTGCACGAGCTAAGGAATTAGTAGTGCAGCTGTTGCATACATGAAGAAAGGATTTATTTTGAGGTAATAAGCTTTACTAATTTCAATCCGACGATATATGTGGTCATATTATGGTGCCCCGGTACGTGAGAAGAATTGCAATGAAAAATTATGTTCTTTTTTTGCAGGGATGAAGAGGAATCCTATTTTTTTCCCTATTTCTTTGTTCTTTTGTTCTGAGCAAATATTTTGTGAGCTTAAATTGAATTGATGTTATTTTAAATTACCCCACTACTGATGCCACTAAATTTCCTAATGATCGTGTTTTTGCTTGGTATATGCTACAATAAGCACATCAGCACGGGCCGATAAGAAAGCCCTGAATTGCCATATGGCAAGTACAACCGATCCTTTCGATGAGAGAGCATATAAAGTTTCCGTTATTTCTGCTTACTATCTACTAAAGCTTAAAATCAACATTACAGCCTTTCTTTTAGGTATTTTATCTATTCTTCTTTATTGCAGGTGACATTCCCTTTTGGATAATGGTTTGTGAAATACATGATAATAGGATAGAATTTTAGTATACTCTTTGGGGCGAATTTCAGGTAGCTCTTATTGCAGTTTTTCCTGTTTTGTCAAAAGAGTATTTCAGTTGTTCGGTTAATCGATAAAATGCATGTTTATTGGTAGTGATCTGTCATGTAAACACCAGAAAGGATCAGGGTACGGTGGGCAAATGTTGAGACATTTGTCAATAGAATAACCAGGAGATGTGCATTATTTGACATAACTTAGCATTATATAATGCTTATATCTTAACAACATGTGGCATGTCTATTGTTATGGGACCAATCTTTCATGAAGTGTACTTAGTCATTTCAAATATTAAATTATTCTATTTTGACCTTCCGGGATGTGATTGTTTTTACAGTATATATGAAGTAATTTAAATATGGTGCTAAAACTATTCAGAAATCACTATCAAAAGAGTTACCGTTGGAAAACACTTAGAAAATTATGAGGCCTGTGTAAGTGCGCTGGATTTAACATGGTGCGCTGGATTTAACATAGAATAGATAGGCTGAAATTTAAAGTCAGTTCATTACAGTAGAACTTCGTTCTATGATGATATATAAGAGATGGACAAAACGTGTGCATTCTATGAGAAAGCAAGAGTTGGACCACCATTTGTACTATGCTCAAAACAAAAACTAAAGCTTACATTCTCAGGTCATTTAAAACAATAGAGCCTTCTCTTGATATTTTTCATTTTTGCAGGCGTCGAATTCTTCATGATAATGGTTGTTGAATACAGTAAAAAGAACTTCGGTAATTCAGCTTGATATCTGGTGGTTTGGTTTTAATGTTACCTCAAACACTAGATACATCAGAAAAGAGCCCGAGTCGGAATCAGGCACGACCCCAAACATGTAATATATTGGCGGCGGGAGGTTTCGGATGCCATGAGCGCTAATGAACACCCACAATCGTCGTGCTAGACCAAGCGGACTGTCGACCGTGATGAACCCCAGCAGCCTACCCTATCAAGGAATTCCAGTTCATATATTCCAGGAATTAGTCCAGCTAAAGTTTGTGCTGGTGGTAAAACTGGAGCCTCACGAGGCAACGAATCCAAGTACGTGCTCAGCCAGTGCCTGATCCACATGCTCTAAGTTTCATCTTCACATACCGACACGATCGATTTGATATGTACTTCTTTGGAGTTGAGATCTGCATGAAGTCGAGATCAGTATGGAATTATGGACGAAGTCGATACAGAGGAACCAGGAACGACGTTGGTCCAGTGGCTGGTGTAAGCTGATGTCAATCTTAACAGGTTGTTGCTGCCGTCTGTCCTCCATGTGTGTTCACGGCACTGCACAATGAGCCACGAAATATTTTTCTATGTCCTAAAGTTAATTAGCTTTGGTCTTGACTGATGGTGTACGCGTAAATACTCTCAACAGCAACCTGACGCTTTAGAAGGCCGGGGTTTCGTCGACTGACCTGTGCCGCCGCGTCTCCATTGTTGTACAGGTAAAGCAAAATTATAAGAGGGATCGCATGTGAGTAGAACAGGCCTACCAAGAGTGTTTGTGCAGAATTTTATGTTATTCAGTTATCCCTGACAGTTACCGAAGCCTTCAAAAGTAATCAATATTTTATCACTGAGTGCACTGTCGATAGCTTCAAGAAGCTGGTAACTAGCAGCTGAGGCTGAAGACTTAGATGGTTGAATGAAGCCTCGGTGAAAGGATCATGGATATTTCAATTGCTTTTCATCTTCATTGAAGTTGCTACTGTCTATCAGGTATCAGAATCCGCTAGAATAAGTACAAGTCTACATTAGATCCCAAGATTCTTTTATACATGGATGAATATGTGTTAGATCCCTTTAAGTAAGCAAATTTGTAGATACCGAGGCAAATACTGATTATTTATTTCACCCGTTTTCTACATCATTATGTTCGGGGGGCTCAAAATTTAATGCTTGACATTTCTACATGTGCAAAATATTTATCACCTGAAACGTGAAAGTATAGGTGAATATCGTAATTCCTATATGTATTTTGCTTCTCTTTCATTTTCAAAAAATGGTATCAATTAGAAAAAAATCATTACATATGAAGATTCAAAATATGTATGTGAGACGAATCTACTGGAGGTTTTTTAATTCACGTGATTAATTAGCAAGGAGCATAATAGGTAGTGGATGTTGCTATTGTATCCTATAGACAATACATTTTTATAATGTTCCTGTTGATGGGAAAATCATTCCAAGTGCGCCAAGTATCAAGCAATTGCTGCAGCTTGAGGAAAAATACAAAGTGAAAGGTACAATACAACATAATCGAACTTACAAGTCTAAACAATTCACTTATCAAGTTTTGCATCTGTAACACACAAACATGTGAAAAATCTTTCATCTAGCCGCGCAATTGCGCGGACCACCCAGCTAGTTTTCCTTGACTACACAAGAACATTGTCCATATGTTGCAACCTATGCAGCAAGCAACTATGCAGCAGCCAACTAACAGAAAGCAACTATGCACTAACCTAGCACTAGCAACTAGGTTATTTATCTTCATTTCCTTTAAAAAGTTCCAATAGCACTAGCACTAACAGCAAGCAACTATGCACTAACCTAGCACTAGAAACTATGCACTAACCTAGCACTAACAACAAGCAACTATACACATGAGACTAAACCTATACAACAAGATTAACACTAACAATACACACATCAGAAGCACAAAAACACCACAGGTTACCAATGCTTCATGTTCGCAGCTGTTGCCCATGATAACACAGACTAAAACACTGCAAGTTCATGCCCATTTAGGTGTGGCATTTTCACAAACACCTGCTATGCAGGGTGGAGGGGAGGGAGGGACATGCGGGAGGGAGAGGGATGGAGAAGCACCTCGGGGAGGCGATGGAGGTTCCGAGGGCGGACTTGTCGAGGGCGGCGGCGTCGAGGTCCTCCACGGGCGTCGAGGTCTTCCGCGGGGCATCGAGGACGGCCGGTCCGAGGGCGGGTGAGAGAAGGGGATGGGCGCGGGGAGCAGGGTTGGGCAGGGGCGGAGCGTAGGGGAGGCGCGGCGGCGCAAGGATGGGCGCGGCGGGGCAGGGTTGGGCGGGGGCGGCCGGCGGCGGCGAGTTGGGGCGGGGGCGACCGGCGTCGGGGAGTTGGGCGCGCGGGGAGTTGGGACTTGGCGAAATTTCGGAGATGGAGAGAAAGGTCGACGAGCGGGGCCACATGTAAGTGGTAGGCATGGAATTCTGTGGCGCACCGTCGGAGGGGTGCGCCACAGAAATGCAGGATTATGTGGCGCATCTGCTAGGTGATGCGCCACAGAATTCTCATATTTTGTGGCGCACCCGCTAGGGGATGCGCCACAGAATTCAGTGGCCTGGCAGTTTAAAATCCGTGCTGCTGTAGTTTGACAACAACAGCAACATATCTCAATGGTTTACACTTCTAAAACCTGTACTTAGACAGCCAGGTTCGAATCGTGCCTGTTTCACTTCTTTTTCTTTTGATTTTTTTGCTTAAATTTAAATAAAGAACACAAACACATCTTGAAGAAAATAATATACACACATTTGTTCGTAGACCATCATTTTATTCATGATCATACATATATATGCTTCCATTGTCTCACACACACATACAAATTAAATACACAAAAAAGTCTCTTCTTCGTATCGGTTCCGAGCTAGCTTCTCTTCTTTCCCTTCTTCGCGGTTGAAAACTTTAGGCCGGTCACCTTGAGATTTCTTCACGTGAACGGACAACCTTTAGTAGGTAGGGAGGTCTTCCTTCTTTGTGTACTAGTAGTAGGCATGTCGAAGTACTTGTCAAATTCCTCCTCGATCTTTGGATCGTTGTCCAAGTCTTGCTCAGTGGCGTCTCCTTCCATTCCGATGATGCTCCTCTTGCCCCTCCTCACGACAACACGGATAGGCTTTGACGGGTCGGTAATGAAGAAGCATTGCTCAACTTGGCTAGCGAGTACCCATGGCTCATTTTTCGCGGAGGCGTTCTTCGATTTGGCATCGGGTATTACCATGGTGGTGAAATACCGGCCTTCTTTGACGATGTCCTTGGCCCATCTCACACGGAACATTGGCACCGACTCTCCACAGTAGTTGAGCTCCCATATCTCCTTGATCCTTCCGAAGAATCTTTCGTTGACAGTAGCCTCCTCATCGCCGTAGGATAGCATAGTTACTCCTGAGTTTTGATATTCGCTATTCTTGTCCTTTTTCTCGGTGTAGAATCTGTAGCCGTTGATGTCGTACGCCTGATAGGTCCTTACGTTGTGCCCCGGGCCCCGTGATAAGTTGAATATGAGTTTTTCATCTTCCGTAGATGGTGTTTTGCTCTTTGCTAGATCCAGCTGCATTTGCTTGAACCAACGCGTGAAGCTGGAGTTGTGCTCTCTGGTTACGTCTCCCTTCTTCCTCGGTCGGCCCAGGCCAATGTAATGTTGCTCGAGTAAGCATGTGTGCTCTTCCACCAAAGGTTCGATCAATTGTAAGTGTTGTAGCGTGACCCGGTGAGCCCTGTCGAAATCATCTTTTCGACCATGGATTCCGACAAAGAGTGAGCGGGTCCCTCGCGGTGACCATATCCATTGAGCCTGCCGAGGTGTTTCCTCATGGGCAGACCAACATCCTGGTTCTCAGTGCTTAGATAATTCTGGCAGAAAGCCCTTGGCCATGCTTGCGTCTGGACGGGCCCTGTTGCGAACGTATCCTTTCATGACACCGTTCATCCTTTCGAATGGCATCATGTAGTGAAGGAACGTCGGCCCGAGCTGCCTGATGTCATCAACGACATGGAGAAGGAGATGCACGCAGATATCAAAGAATGCGGGCGGGAAGTAAATATCGAGCTCGCATAGAATCAGCAGGATCTCTTCCTGTAGCCTGTCGAGCTGCCTCATGCTGATCGACTTCCTGTTGATGATGTCGAAAAAGTTGCAAAGGGCAAGCAGCATATCACGGACGTGCTCGTCCATTATCCCTCGAATTGCAACGGGAAGTATCTGCGTCATCAGCATGTGACAATCATGAGACTTCATCCTGCTAAACCTCTTCTTCGTTGCGTCCAGATATCTGCTGATCTGCCCCGCGTAACCATGAGAAAATTTGACTCCTAGGAGACACCTGTAAAACTGTACACCAAGTCGTGGAAAACAGACCTTGCTTTCCATACACCCAGTAGCGGATCTACCTTCGGTTGTTTCTTTCCCGGTGCAGGGCACTCCTCCCAATTTTTCAACAGCTCGTCGATTTTTGAGCCACTCCTCGGGTTCGGGGGTCCTAAGAGCTCGTCCTTACCATTGAACAGGTCACCGCGTTTTCTCCACGGGTGATCCATGCGAAGCCACCTTCGAGCCCCTGGGTAGACGGTTTTCGAAGACCCGGTCTTCCTTGGTAGCTGGAGATGCGGGGTCTTATCCATGCACCTGACACATGCGCAGAATCCGTGGCCTACCTGGGCCGATACATATGAGCAACCAGGATAGTCCTGCACCGTCGTGAACAACGCGGCTCTCATGTCGAAATAATCTCCAGTGTAGGCATCCCACGTACGGGCTGGCGTCTCCCACAACGTGGCTAAACTCCTCTTTCAACAACGCGAGATACATATGTATGTGGACACCTGCTTGTTTCGGCCACTGAATGAGAATACTCATGTGTATGTATCTTTGCTTCGTGCACAACCACGGGGGAAGGTTGTAAGGCCATACAAACACGAGCCATGTGCTATGCATGCTACTCTGGTTGCCGAACGGATTGAGTCCATCGGTGTTCATACCCAGCCTGATGTTCCTTGCGTCGCCTCCGAAATTTCCGACGGCGTCCAATTCTTCCCACTGGCTAGCGTCTGAAGGGTGTGTCAGGATCCTGTCCTTCTCCGGATCTTCTTCAGGCTTCTCCCTTTCCGCGTGCCATTGCATGAGCTTTGCTTCCTTAGGGTCCACGAAGTACCGCTGCAGACGGGGAGTGATAGGAAAGTACCATACCACTTTTCGAGGAACTTTCTTCCCAGTACTCTTGTACCGTCCTTGGCCGCACACCGAACATGTGGTTCTGTCCTTGTACTCGCCCCGATAAATTGCGCAATCATTGATGCATGCGTGGTATTTAACGTGCGGTAGGTCAAGAGGGCACACGACTTTCTTGGCCTCCTCGATACTAGTTGGCAATGTGTTCCCCTCGGGAAGACGCTCATGGAAGAATTGCATGTTCTTGTTGAAGCTCACGTCGGTCCATTTGTTTCCCGACTTCATCTCCAGAGCATCAAGCGTTACTTGCAAGCGCGTATCCTGTGGCCGGCACCCAAGATACAACGGAGTCTTCCCGTCTATCTCCATTTGCGCCAACTTGGCTTTCTCTCTAACGGTGCTCGCCTCCTTGAGGAGTAGTTCTTGAACATGAGACTCCATCAAGGCCGACATTAGCGAGCTCTGCGTGTTCGCATCTTCTCCACCACCATCTACTCCTTCATCATGATCATCTTGCCCGCCGACATCTCCTTCGTCATGACCATCTTGCCCGCCCTCGTCTTCATGCGCACCATTAGTTGTTGGCGTCTGGTTGAAGCCTTCCATGAAACCGCGCCTGTCGGGGATGTAACCCCGGGTACCCCAAAGTGGTTGGTTTAATTCAGTTATTAGAAGAGATAGCAGAAAAGTAGGTAAAAGGTAAGAAAGGAGAAGAAAACAGCCTCGGCCGAGTTTGGCTGTGCCCAGGCCGTGCTATCGTGCGCAAGGCCGGCATAAGCCTTTACCGAGATTTCCAAGCCTCGGTTTGAACCGGGTCGTTGCTGCCGACATCTCCTTGCTCCCGGGCGGGCCCTGGGCAGGCCGGCATTTCCCTTACCCGGGCGGACCGAGGCCTCCTCGTGGCAGGCCGTTGTCTCCAGCGCACGACCCGGGCGGGCCGAGTTGATTCTCAACTCGGCTGGACCGAGATGACCTTAACTCGGCTGCAACCTTGGGCCGACATATCCACACCTCGGCTGCTCCTTGGGCCGACATATCTCCACACCTCGGCAGCGACCACCAGGAGCAGATCGCTGCCCCTACGTCGGCTACTGTCTCATCTCCAGCACTCTACGTCAACACCTGCACCAGCTCTAGAAGATAAGAAGAAGACTAGGAGATCCCGAAGACAAGCGCAAGAGGACAAGGCCAAGGACGAAGACAGGACATGCCATACCCATCCTGGACGTGGCTTAGCATGGCTACAGTGCAGAGGACAGTACCCGCATGACGCATGCACAGTGTGACAAGACACCAGTAGTCAAATCAGCTACAGTGCATAGTACCCTTTGTCTGTGGGCCACCTCTTGTCCCCTGGGCTCCCTTTATAAGGAGCACCAGGGGGAACGCTCACACGGGGACGACGCGGGCTCATTTTCCCTCGTAGCTTCCTTCTTCTTCCTTGAGTGCATCGCCATAGTAGAGAGCATACAGCTCAAGGAGCACATTTGTATTCTCGATATCCCGATATACTGAGACAGACATGAAGGAGTAGAGGCTTTACCTCCTCATGAGGGCCCTGAACCTGGGTAGATCGTGTGTGCTTTTGTGTCTTCCGTGTGCGCTCCTTAGCGCGCTATCCCTCCCTGAATCCTCTAGCGTCCATCGGCCCCAAACTTAAGCCTACCACTAGGCATCTGTTGTTCCACACGACGACAGTTGGCGCCCACCGTGGGGCTGTTTGTGGCGCTTGCTGGATTAAATTCGGACGGGACTTTCTTCATCAACTCGGGGACTCGACATCACCATTATCCCCGCGCTCTAGCTTGCCGCCGTAAGAAGAGGCTGGCGCAGCCTCCACCAACAGTCATCTTCATCAACCCTGCGCCCGAGAATTAACAAGCGCCTACCTCAAGCGGTTCCTCACTAGACCTCCCGGCGCCCGAGACCCCGGCTTCACACCCACGCGCGTCGTCGTCTCCTCCTACCGCGCGTCCGCGTCACCTTCATCAACCTGCGCCCGCACATCCCCGCGCCGTCCTCTACGCCTGCTCATCTCCGCCCGAGTCTCCCGGGCCCGAGCTCGCGTCTGCGCCCAAAAGCTTCTCCGCCCGAGCCCGTCTCGGCCTCCTCCAGCTCCCTCGCCTCCACCTGCGCGCCTGCCCGGCCTCCCGCGCATCGCCTGGCCGGCTCCCCGCCTCGCTTCAGTCGGGCCTCGCTTGGCCGGCTCCCCGCATCCGCCTCGGCGACCGACCCCGGCTCCCCGCCGTGGCCTCGCCCCTGCCGGGTCCCTGCTCCGCCTCGCCCGAGTTGTTCATGTCGGCACTCCGACATCTCGGGTGGGCCGAGGGTTGCGTTTCGGTCACCCGACATATCGGTGGGCGAGGTCCGGCATTCTGGTGGGCCGACGTTTCCGTGTCGGCATTCCGACATCCCGGGAGGGCCGAGGTCCAGCGCGGGCAGGCCGACCTCCCGGCCTCGTGAGCGCATCTCGGATGGGCCGACATCGCTTGGGATGGCGCGTATCTTGGTCAGGTGGGCCGAGGTAACCGAGTCGGCATTCCGACATCCCGCATCTCGGATGGGCCGACATCGCCTGGGCTGGCGACGGACGCGGCATTGAGCCCAGCTCGACTGGAATCCCGCACTAGTACAGAATGACACATCGGAAACGGGCCAAAAAACCCTTCGGAAACGGAGAAAGGGTCCGTGTCCCCGACCCTGTCACTGATGTGAAGGACCTCATCAGGAATGGAGGCAAAAAACCGTCACCGATGAGGCCTAAGTTGGCTACGGTTGCCGACCAATCTCCGTTTCCGATGTATCGGTGCATCAGTAACGGAGATTCTATTTTACTCGTTTGCATTGAGATTTGTTCAGAAGCCTACAGCAGCAATGCGGTTGCCAATTGACATTCAAAATCTCACGGCAGAAGCACAAAGTTGCTAGCAAATCCATTCATAACGTATATAAGAATTGTCATCATTACATAGCATCAAAAGATGAGTTACACATGCCTCACTAATCCTATCATTCTCATGCCTCCTTAAACTTAACTTTTATGACACTCCACTCTTCTCCAGCTCCATCTTCTTCCTCAGTTCCGAAGCGCCGAAAACGGAATTCGACCTAGCAAAAGACTCGAGTAGCGGTTTCATGCTTCTCCAAATCACATCTGCAGCAAAATTGCTACACACATACACAAAATAGATGGAGAAACTGAAAACCAGAAACCACACCGAGCTCGCAAGCCTCCTTAGCAAATTCATCTTGCCAAATTCTTCGTACTGAGGCTTCCTCCATCTTGGACGGTGTCGCCGAAATATAATAGCATCACCGCTGTGACATTTCGGCCACACTGTCCAAGACACTCTTAATTAAAAAAGTGTTTTGAACAGTGCAGCGAAACGTCCCAACAGCGACGGTTCACGGATATGATCCCACTTTGTATTTAGCTCTTTTAAAGCTTGTTTGGATCTGCATGGCGTTTCTGCATATAAAATACATGGATGTCTAGTTAGAAAAGAGCAAAATATGATGCTACATGACATAAAATACAATTTAAGATGAAAACAGTTTACACCTTAAGCGCCTATATCCGTGTGCTTGCTGTCCGATCGAAACGATTTGGAGGCAGAACTTGAAGGTGATGTTACCTTCAATTGCCTCAACATTTTTATGCATTGTCGCCGAAATATACTATTACTTCATACACTACCTACACAAAACCATAACGAGGATTAGCACATTGACAAAGGGTTGAAATTAATCTATTCATCATCGGTACTACTAGTAGTGAGGGATATATTCATCATCGGTAGTACTACAAAGCGTTAAAATTAATTTACCCTAGTAGACTTAAAATAGTGCAAGATTTAGTATTGAGGGATGTATTCATCATCGGCAGTACTAAAAACAGACACAACACAATACTAGACTTCAAATACTAGACAAGTTTTCTATGCTACTTTAAATAAAATGTAAGATCTAGTGTTGAGGGGTGTATTCATCATCGGCAGTACTACAATACTAGACAGAACACAATACTACAATACTAGATCGGTAGATGCTACTTTAAATAAAATGTAAGATCTAGTGTCGAGGGGCGTATTCATCATCGGCAGTACTACAATACTAGACATAACACAATACTAGACTTCAAATACTAGACAAGTTTTCTGTGCTACTATAAACAAAATGTAAGATCAAGTCGGCGACATACCCGGGGAAGATGCACGGCAATAGACTAGTAGATCCGCGTCGGCGACAAACTCGGGGAAGATGCGCGGCGGCTCACCGACGAGCCGCTGGGGGGATGCGCGGCGGCTCATGACGCGCCGCTGGGGGAAGATGCGCGGCAGCTCGCCGACGCGCCGCTGGGGGAAGATGAACGGCGGCGATGCCGGCCGGACGCGCCGCTCAGATCTGCGAGATAAGGGTTAGGTCTGGTGTGCTGCTTGAAGCCGCCGCCACACTGTGACTGTGGAGTGAGAGTGAGAGCGAGAGCGTTAGGGTTGCCGCAGTGGCACATATATAGCACTAACATCGCAAACGGAGGCAATAAACAACCGTTGCCTTTTATCTCGTCACTGACACACTGGAGCTACTTACGAAGGATCGATACGGTAGAATTGAACTATCTATCTACTCTACTCTACTTGTTCTTCTTATGCCCTGCCTCCGCGCCATTGTCATCCGCGGCGCGGTGTCGCTTCTTGCCGGTTGCCTTCTCCTCAGGCGCGTGCTCCTCCTCCGGCTCGTGCTCCTCCTTCTCCGGCCGTGCGTCCTTCTCCGGCGAATCCTCCTCTCGCGCCTCCTTCTCCGGAGCGTGATCCTCCTTCTCCAGCGCGTCCTCCTCCGGCGCGTCCATCTCCGGCGCCTCCTCCTCTGGCGCCTCCTCCGATGCCTCCTCTTCCGGTGCCTCCTCCGATGCCTCCTCCTCCTCATCGTCGGCGTCATATTCTTCCTGGCTAGAAAACGGCTCCGGCGGGTCCTCCGGCTCCTCTTCCGCCGGCGACTCGTCCTCTTCGGACTCGTCTTCTCCTTCGCGTGAAGACGGCGGGTCCGAGTCATCGGAGTCGTCTTCTACAGAGCGTGAAGATGGCGGGTCCGAGTCGTCGGGGTCCGAGTCACCGCGGTCTTCAGCGCTCGCGTTGTCGCTCGGGACTTCCTCGTTCTGCCACCAGGGTTCCTCCATGGCGGTTGTGCTAGTGTGGTAGAGAACGTGGGAGAGAACGAAGGGGAGAGAACGAAGGGGAGAATGCGGGACCTGCCTGGCTTCGCGCGGTTCCAGTCACATTTTGTTAGCGTCGAGCAGGCGGTTCCAATCCCTCGTGAATTAAGCCGCATTGAACAGGCGCGCTTCCAGTTTGCAACTGCAATTTCCCAAGCACATCGCAAACGGATATACATAAACTACCGTTGCCATAGAGACACATATTGGAAACGGAGACGAATTTATGACCGTTGCCGATATATTTGGTAACGGAGATATAAAATCCTCCGTAACCAATGTTGACGGACCAGCCTCTGCCAGGCCTCGTCCGCAACGCTAAAGTCGCGATTCTCTGTCACCTAACTCGTGCCGTTTCCATAGAGGGGTATCGGATGTGTCGTTCTATACTACTGCCGGTTCGCTGAAAATCCCGGGTTCCCTACTTCTACTCTCCGTCAACAATACAAACGTAAGTGTTTATTGTATATAGATCTGCTCCGCGCATAAATAGACAATCTCGAAAGTTACTCGGGGACTGCCCCCTTCGTATCCTGCTTAGTTGTTTTCCCCGGGAGCAAGATGTCTTGACCCGGGGACTGGCCGGACAGTCAGTTTTGCAGCTTCTCCTAGATAAGAAAAGTAACTCGGGGACTCGGTTGAGTTCGAGTCTGCACCCTCGTGCATAGTCTTGCTGCTAGATTTAATTACTGTCTTGTGCCAGAGTAATTTTCATCTGTTAATAGAATTGTTGTTCCTGTTAAATATTCATTATATATGCTTGAACCAACGTTGAAAGGTGGTATCGGTTTTACCGAGAGAATATTCATCACCAATATCGTGGTTATATCGGTTATCTCGGATTACCCAAAAATATCATGGCATTATCGGTATCACCAAATCGCCGTTTATTTCGGTTTGCCAATGTATCATGGCATCATGCAATATCCCCGGATCACCGTTTATTTCGGTTTGCCAGTGTATCATGGCATCATGCAATATCCCAGATCACCGTTTATTTCGGTTTGCCAATGTATCATGGCATCATGCAATATCCCCAGATCACCGTTTATTTCGGTTTGCCAATGTATCATGGCATCGTGCAATATCCCCAGATCGCCGTTTATTTCGGTTTGCCAATGTATCATGGCATCATGCAAAATCCCCAGATCGCCGTTTATTTCGGTTTGCCAATGTATCATGGCATCATGCAATATCCCCAGATCACCGTTTATTTCGGTTTGCCAATGTATCATGGCATCGTGCAATATCCCAGATCGCCGTTTATTTCGGTTTGCCAATATATCATGGCATCATGCAATATCCCCAGATCACCGTTTATTTCGGTTTGCCAAAGTATCATGGCATCGTGCAATATCCCCAGATCGCCGTTTATTTCGGTTGGCCAAAGTATCATGGCATCGTGCAATATCTCCAAATCGCCGTTTATGTTGGTTTGCCAAAGGCAACATACGAGATATGCCCAAGCTGGCAATATGTCAATCCAGCTCAGGCTGTTGACATTTGACTTCGGTAAACGCCCAAAGTGGCTAAAAACCGACATATGAGATATGCCCAAGCAGGCAATATGTCAATCCAGCTTATGCTGTTGACATCCGACTTCGGTAAATGCCCAAAGTGGCTAAAAACCGACATATGAGATATGCCCAAGCAGGCAATATGTCAATCCAACTCAGGCTGTTGACATCCGACTTCGGTAAACGCCCAAAGTGGCTAAAAACCGACATATGAGATATGCCCAAGCATGCAATATGTCAATCCAGCTCATGCTGTTGACATCCGACTTCGGTAAATGCCCAAAGTGGCTAAAAACCGACATATGAGATATGCCCAAGCAGGCAGTATGTCAATCCAGCTCATGCTGTTGACATCCGAATTCGGTAAACGCCCAAGGTGGCTAAAAACCGACATTTGACATCGCCTAAGCAGGCAATATGTCAAACTTGCCAATGTCGGCAAAGACATCAATATATGACAGCGCCTAAGCAGGCAATATGTCAAACTTGCCTATGTTGGCAAAGACATCAGTATAAAATGGGATGATGCCCATGCAGACAGTGTGTTGTTTGTACGCAGTTTTAAATATTGTTGTTTGCTCTTGAAAGTCTGTGCGCGACTCTGCGAGTCCCCCACAGCCTTGGGGACTAGTATCGGGGATGTAACCCCGGGTACCCCAGAATGGTTGGTTTAATTGAGTTATTAGAAGAGATAGCAGAAAAGTAGGTAAAAGGTAAGAAAGGAGAAGAAAACAGCCTGGGCCGAGTTTGGCTGTGCCCAGGCCGTGCTACCGTGCGCAAGGTCGGCATAAGCCTTTACCGAGATTTCCAAGCCTCAGTTTGGACCAGGTCGTTGCTGCCGACATCTCCCAGGCCGACATCTCCTTGCTCCCGGGCGGGCCCTGGGCAGGCCGGCATTTCCTTTACCCGGGCAGACCGAGGCCTCCTCGTGGCGGGCCGTCGTCTCCAGCGCACGACCCGGGCGGGCCGAGTTGATTCTCAACTCGGCTGGACCGAGATGACCTTAACTCGGCTGCGACCTTGGGCCGACATATCCACACCTCGGCTGCTCCTTGGGCCGGCATATCCACACCTCGGCTGCTCCTTGGGCCGACATATCTCCACACCTCGGCAGCGACCACCAGGAGCGGATCGCTGCCCCTACGTCGGCTACTGCCTCTTCTCGAGCACTCTACGTCGACACCTGCACCAGCTCTAGAAGATAAGAAGAAGACTAGGAGATCTCGAAGACAAGCGCAAGAGGACAAGGCCAAGGACGAAGACAGGACATGTCATGCCCATCCTGGACGTGGCTTAGCATGGCTACAATGCAGAGGACAGTACCCGCATGACGCATGCACAGTGTGACAAGACCCCAGTAGTCAAATCAACTACAGTGCATAATACCCTTTGTCTGTGGGCCACCTCTTGTCCCCTGGGCTCCCTTTATAAGGAGCACCAGGGGGGACGCTCACACGGGGACGACGCGGGCTCATTTTCCCCCGTAGCTTCCTTCTTCTTCCTTGAGTGCATCGCCATAGCAGAGAGCATACAGCTCGAGGAGCACCTTTGTATTCTCGATATCCCGATATACTGAGACAGACATGTAGGAGTAGGGGCTTTACCTCCTCATGAGGGCCCTGAACCTGGGTAGATCGTGTGTGCTTTTGTGTCTTCCGTGTGCGCTCCTTAGCGCGCTATCCCTAGCCGAATCCTCTAGCGTCCATCGGCCCCAAACTTAAGTCTACCCCTAGGCATCTGTTGTTCCACACGACGACAACGCCTGAGCAGGTGTTCCTCGAATTGTCCGGAATCAGGGTCGGTCCAGCTCACGAGTTTGCATCTTCGACACGGACATTTTATCTGGCGCCTGTTGCACCGAATCATTTCCGCCTTTGCTTCTTCCTTGTATGTGCTTATTCGACTAGAGCTCATCATGATGACCATGGTTGCCTACGCGATATACATATAGAGTATGCTAATTAGAATTAACCGCAACATGCACACACACATACACAAACATGCATGTTTGACGATACAATTCGGCATGACTTCCCCTAAAAGTAGGACATATGGGTGGTGCAAAAATTTACCGAAATGGAAATGAATCAACATTTCGGCAAACATCCATGCACCACGCCGGCACAAGCAACAACATGCAAAGATTCATGCACACCACACACACAAGCTTCATGCATAAACATCGATCGTCGCGCCATATACGTGCAAATCGCCCGCCGACAAGTTTCTCATGCCTTAAGCTTTAACAAACATCCATACACACCGCCGGCCACACAAAACATGCATATACATATCCATCCAACAATAGCCACCTAGTAGATCTAGATCCGTTCCCGAGACGTGACCGTGATCGATGAGAGAGAGTGTGTGGTGATGGAGAGAAAATAGTGGACAAAAAGAGAGGAGGAGAGTATATATGGAGGCTCTCCCCAAGCCCTCACCAATTATATATCAAACAAAGTAGGTTTAACAACAAATAATGGAGAATAGTATGGTCAAAATGGCATGGGAGAGAGGAGGAACTCGAGCTAGATGGGAGAATGGAGAAGGTCACATGGGGAAAGTGGGGCTGCCACCTTTTTGTAGATCTGGTCCCTATTTCTGTGGCGCACGGTTCTCGGTGCGCCATAGAAAGTTGCATTTCTGGGGCGCACGGTCCATGGTGCGCCACAAAAAGACAACATTCTGTGGCGCACGCCATAGAATGTTGGCTTTCTGTGGCGCACCCAGCACTGTGCGCCACAGAAAATGCCCAGATGGGGGAGGTCCAATAATTGGACGTGGGTCCCACAAACTTTCTATGGCGCACCGTCAGGCGTGCGCCACAGAATGTATGCTTTCTGTGGCGCACGGGCAAAAGGTGCGCCACAGAAAGGCAAATATTTCTGTGGCGCACCGTGCTGCGTGCGCCACAGAAATAATTCTGTGGCGCATCGATTAAGGGTGCGCCACAGAATCCCATCTACCTATAAGCATTTCTCTACTAGTGTTAAAATCATTGTAAGTAATATAATAGCGTCACCAAGAGCATCAACTTGGGTACCTCTTGTCCCAGGACATGGAACAAGCCCATGTCAAAATGACAAGACAAACAAACAAAATGAACAATCTCAACACCCTTTTTTATTGACTATTGGTATAGCTTTTTATTGTGAGGTGCATCACTGAAGGTTCACTATAGCATGTAAGTAAATTTCCACCATGTATGATGCATGGCTTAGATTAGCAGCCCAGGCGTCTCTCTAGCCATTTATACAAACTCCTCAAACTTACTAGGTTTCCGCATTTATTTGGCACCATGATATGCATCCATAAACAAAGGTACATGATATCAACTAAATATAATTAAGAGCACGTTGAAAGCTTGCCATGTGACAACACATATGAGCTAACTCCCAACCAAGACTCTTGTCAAGCTCACAACTTCATAATTTTAATCACAATGGTTCATATTTATTAAGTGCAATAAAAGTAAGGTGTGCATCAAGTTCGTGAGAGCTTTTTAACCAACTTTTCCCATAACCATCAATAACATAAGCATTTTAATTTGGAAACATAGATAATACAATATAATATGATAAACATACTCGGAATAGCATTAAGCTAATAGGTAGATACGGTGGACTCACTGGAAAAACTTTGGTTGAAGGTGTTGGAAAACAAGTTTTTACTTGTTGGAATTTTGGGGCTAGCAAGAGGGAGAAAGTGCATGCATAAGTGTCCATAGAACTAACCAATCCATGTTAAACAAAGTAAAGTAACATTCAGCATCAAAACATGAATAAAAGATAGCTCTTGATAAAACACTTGCAAATTAATACTCATTGAAAAGCACATGAATCATGCAACTATATGTTTCTTTTTTAATCAACTCAAACATCCCTTTCCCAATCTTTTTAATAGCATCCAACTTAATTCAACCCAAATTTCCAGTAGCTCTCTCATGACATAAATGAAAAGTGGTGGTCTCACAAATAAAAACCAAACCGAAATAACAAAAATAAAAGATGCCCTAAGTTTATGCGTTAAAGTGCATTGATCAAAAAACAGAACTTAGACGTGTGCAAACCGAGAGTGTGTTGGTCCAGTGGGGTTGTCTTCACATCCCCAAGCTCATGGTCTTCACCATCCTTGGATAGCTCTTGGTGCATCTCCTCTAATCCCTGTGAAAAAATTTCAAAACACCGTTTCTCCCATTTCATTTCTGTGGGGTGACATTAGTAGTGATAGACAAATGAATTGCTTGCTGCATAAAATCCTTAAACAAAAATTCATATAAATGTCCAGAAAGTGTTTAATGTTGTATGCCTACTTATAAACTCAATTGGATAAAAAAGATTCAAGTTAAAAGTTCAAAGAATGCATCAAACAAAATGGGACAGAATCTGTCTAGAAAAAAAGCAGCAGCAAAACGCATTTTTTACCCTACTTAAATATGTCGAAAATATCTGAAAAAATTCATGCTTACAGAGGATGAAAAGCTGGAGCTACAGTTCAAATATCAGCTCATTCGGAGTTACAGAATATGAATGAAAAATCATACCATGCACAGATTCGTGCTGGAATAAAATCTCCGAATACAATAAGCAACTTTTTCAAACCAAAACGGGTAAAACTTGGCACTTTATTAAAAATTCCAGAAACAAAACTAAAAACTAAGTCTCTTGTTACAGCAAGAGGACACAAGGAAAATCAAAAATAAAACAACAACCGGGTTGCCTCCCGTAAAACGCTTTCTTTTAACGTCTTTTAGCTAGACATGATAGTTTTAATGATGCTCACATAGGAATAAGAATTTGAATGCAAAAGAGAGCATCAAGAGAAAAGTATGAAACACATTTAAGTCTAACCCACTTCCTATGCATTGGGATCTTGTAAGAAAATAAATCATTGAAACACAAAGCAAGTAGCATAGGAAGATAAAACACGAGCAATTTCAAGACTTTGAACTTAAAGAGAGGAAACGTAATAATATTGAAATGTTTAGAACCATGGTTTCCCTTCTCATAATAACTTTCAGTAGCATCATGAATGAATTCAACAATATAAATATGACATAAAGCATGTCTTTCATGATCTACAAGCATAAAAGTATTAATACTCTCCTCATAAGTAAAATCCTTCTTATTAGTGATAGTGGGAGTAAAACATTCATAATCATCATTGTAATCATCATATATAGGAGGCATATCATAATCATAATAAAATTTATCCTCAATAGTAGGTGGACTGAAAATATCACATTCATCATTGTAATCATCATAAATGCGAGACATAGTATCATCAAAATAACTAGCTGGGTGGCCCGCGCAATTGCGCGGCTAGAAATGTTGTGATGCATTGTTTACATAACTATATTGAACTACTTTTGTACTCAATGGATTTTCCCGTGTTCTTTATTCTTTTCTAGATTTGTAGTAAGATATTG